>JAPUBQ010000049.1:0-1200000 GCA_035578125.1 Mellilla xanthometata | reverse complement strand
ACCCAGACCGACAGCCAACAAACAAATTTAGTTCAGCACAAAGATGTTGGCCGTGCCGGGAATCGAACCCGGAGCCTTCTGATTGGCAGTCCGGCATGGCATGGCTAACCTTACCTAACCTAACCATTACGCCAACGAGGTCGTCATCAGTAAAATACATACATGTCCCACGGCACCTGAAACTGCAATACATGGAGTATTTCTCACTAAAACACAATATTAGACTAATATTATAAACTTGAAAGTTGTATAGATGTTTGTTGCTCTTTAACGCAAAAATATCATATCCCTAGGTCCAGCCGTTTGGGCTCTGCGTTGCCTATAGATGAGAGAGTCAGGACTAAGATTGTTACAGTATAGATGGTTCACAAAACAGAAAACAATCAAGATAAAGACAAAAATAACGATATTATTATTATAATCAAAACAATAACCAAAAAGCTAGATCATTTTCCTAATTTTGTCATATTATGTTATTGACGTGACAACGTCTTAAATTAGGTTGCGGCTGGGAGTCACTTATGAAAAAGTGTAACGCCCGGTAACGTTACGATGAGTCACCGAACGAGAGAGAGTCCCGCCGAATGCCTTGCGTCTCTCTCCCACTCAACTATGATCGGTCTGCCGCGCGCGCAGCACGCGGCAGACGTTGTCACGTAAAATCTTCGCCCGTAAAACCGACTTTACAGGCAACCATTTTTTTTCCAAATTTGCAATTTGCGTATTTTACAAGTAGCCCTGTATACATTCTCATTGCAGCCGTGTGTTTATATTTCCAGGCACGAGTTTTCTTTCCTAACTCTCCATCGTATTGAATACATAGTGTATGCATGCTACGGAGCTTGCATACGTTATTATATCACTTGAATGATTTATTACTTTGGCCTTTGCTCGTATATTTTTCTCAGGCGCTATTGTTATATTGGAAAGACTCTTAATTTTAAAGCGAAGATAAAGGCAATGCGTTAGTTCCTTTTTTGGCAGTTAAGGGTATTTTTTCTATAGTTTATTTGTTTAAGGTTTTTTCAGGGTTCCATACCTAAAAGGTAAAAACGAGACCCTATTACTAAGACTACGCTGTCTGTCTGTCTTAGAAACCGTAATAGTTAGAAAGCTGAAACTTTCACAAGATATGTATTTCCCGTGCCGCTATGACAACAAATACTAGAAATAAAAAATATTAAGGGGGTACATACCCCATACAGTAAACGTGTTATTTTCGTATTTTTTTGCTATATACATATCAATAACGGTAGCATGTAGACACCTAAAATTTTCACGGAATGTATAAATGTAATGTAACCTTTCAAATTAAATTATAAAATATAATAAAAATAAATATTTGAGGGGGGCACCCATACAACAATGGTACGGAACCCTTCATGCGCGAGCCCAACTCCTACTTGCCCAATTTTTTTTAAACCGGGCTATAAGTTTTGAGCGACTACACTGATAGATAGTTCGGTATATCTCATTGAAATCTAAAGTTCCTAAAACCCAAATGACATTTTAAATGAGATTGATTTCTTACATAATTAAAATTCGAATAATTAATTCTAGTATTTTCAAAGTATCCTACCAAAAATTATATAAAATTTTTGAAATTGTGTTTAATATACTCACCTAGATATCTGTATTAATATTTGAATAATGTTTGTATAACCGGCTATCACTTACGTTTATTTTGTCGGTATTAGCGGGACATTTTTCAGCACAATCAGTGTGCCATTCTCAAGGGCAGGAACACAGCCAACGTACGCCCGCGATGACGGCTGCGCCCGCACTCACTGTGCGGCGGTTATACAAACATTATTCAAATATGCCATACGAAAGTTTTAATACAGTGTATTAATATTGTATACTATTTTATTGTAGTTTGTATATAAACTAAGTGTCTATTGTGATATTGTATGAATTTTGACATTTATTATACAAGGTTATGTGTAATGGTGCAGCTAAGGCGAAACCGATCAATGTATATAGTTGTTAGTTGTCTAAATTTGATATACCTTAAATGTCTTGTACAAAAACTTATCGAGTTAGGAAATTTTAAAACATTTTGCAAAATAATCTGTAAATTTTGTATAATATAACGAAATTCTTAATTGTGATTTTATCAACAAAGTAAAGTTTATGCCGTGTTTGTAAGTCCACTGACCTCGTTTGAAATTAAAAAGCCTACTTGCGTTAAAATCTTAATAAAAGTCGCACATAAACAATGTTGTACTGTAAAAATAATATTTTATATTGTTATTTACGTTCGAATTGCAATATATCAATTTTATGAACGCTGTGATGTATAAGACAGCTTATTATCGTGTGTATATCAAATTGTATGATGAAATTTAAAAACAAGTCGAAAAATAGTGAACGCCTAATGAAATTATTTTAATTTTAGTTTGATATTTTATTTGATTAGCTACGAATATATTTTATAGATTAAGATAAAATAAAAAAATGCTGTATTACACTGCTTGGTTATTCTATAAATATTCACATTTAAACACCACTTATGATTTGCGTGTTATAATTTACCTAACTAAACATGTATTACTAAATTTAGATTCTATGCTTTATTTTGCTTACAACACAGCGAACTAGAATAAATTAAATAGTAACTTGGCCGATAAAATGGTTCCACCGCCCACGCGTAAAATACCGCGGTGGGCGGGGCAAAACAGCTACCCGCGCGGCTAGTTACTCTTCCGTTTATTGTAGCTCGCTGTTACAACATCGATATTATACTCGTACTAAACATTTAAGTTAAATTTACTAGCAAAATAAATCTAGTAAAATTAAGAAACGTGTATAGTAAAGAATATTTTTTATATAATAAGCTTAATTTCGTATATTTGTAATTATATACGTTGCCATATTAAAACGTTTAATCAGCATGAGATTTAAAAGACATTCCAAAGAGAGATTATTTTTTTGTCAACTAATATAAAAAGAACATCAGCTTATTGTAGTGTTTATTTATTTAAAGTATGCGTTTGTAACTAGTATATTTGTGTAAACGTTTTTATTTGGTTTAAAACAAGTATAAATTTTATTATTTGCTAATTAGTGCACAGTGTATATAAAGCGTATAAGCTTAATTTTTAAATAGTATAAAAATGTCTAAAACATTCAACCTACCTTACGCTGGTCGATATTTTTTTATAGATACGTTTCGATTTGTATATCAAAAACAAAACGAACATTTTGTTGCAAGAAAAATTACGCCCTATGTTATGTAAATAGGTGTTATTGACAGAATTTTAGCTTTCGTATCATTAATAATCCATTATTCTACGCAAAATCTATCCTTCAATTAAAAAATAAGTTATATAATATACTATTATAACTTGTATTTAACGTAGACTTATATACATATACTATACTTAAACCTTAATCAGCGAACTAGAATAAATAGAATAGTAACTTGGCCGATAAAATGGTTCCACCGTCCACTCGTAATATACCGCGGTGGGCGGGGCAAAACAGCTACCCGCGTGGCTAAAATCGGTGGCGTGACCTTGATGCGACCAATCGCGTGCGAGATTTGTGTGTGTGTTTCGTTAGGATAGCAGTATAATTGTGTGCGTAGATGAATCCAAATTCCAAGCGGCAATTGTATGGAGTTACTCTTCCGTTTATTCTAGTTCGCTAACCTCTAATGAACAATGTCTTTGTATTTTGTATTTACAGATATAGGATTTGTATTTCTTGAAAAAAGGTAAAGGATAATTTTAATTCGAAAATGGGTCAAAATAACCAAATTTATTACCCACTTTAAAGAATTAACATTTGTTCGCTTTTAAAAATCGACCATATTAAATCATGTCATGCTTATTAAGGTAACCCGAAAATATGAAAAAAATACATACATATAATCTTGTTATCACGAGATTTCAAAGATTTTATGCAAAGTTTAAATGTGCAAAATTTGACTGTATCCTGGTTATTTTAAGCCTGTGAGATACATTGCTCTTGTTTTCTTGTTTATATTAAAAGTAAAGTTTATTGACCCCGTTTCGGCTTAACGTTGCCTTTCTTTATAACCCTGTACTAATATTGTAATTATTATTAAATTTCTCAAAAAAAAAATGCAACAAAATGTGAAAATGTACTATTTTTGTAAGAAATTTTCAAACGTAGTCTTTTCGACGTCCTTTTAAAGTTATTGGAAATTACTACGAGGGTGAATCAAAAAGTTCTTAGAAGTGCATATATATGAAACCTTTTTGGATCAAGTTTTATATTCAAATTAAAGAGTGTATATCACACTATATATATGCAGACTGTCACTTGTTTTTGTCAGTTCGTTCGCATGTAATAAATTTTTTTGTGCAACGAGTTGCTAAAAAGTTAAAATTATGGATAAAAGTGAGTTACATGCGGTGATAAAATATCTCAGTTTGAAAAAAATGTCTACGAAGGAAATTTTTTTGGACATTCAGCAGACATTAGGGGGTGATGCTGTACCCTATTCTACGGTTGCGTACTGGGTGGCTGAATTTAAAAGGGGTAGATCAAGCTGTAAAGATGACCCGCGTTCTGGGCGGCTTTCAACCTCCGTTACAGAAGAAAATGTCAAAAAGGTTGAGAATCTGGTTTTGGAAGACAGAAGAATGACTATAAAACATATAGCTGAGATCCTAAAGATATCTTTTGGTAGCGTTCAACCAATTATAATTGATTCACTGGGGTTCAAAAAAGTGTCTGCAAGATGGGTGCCACGAATGTTAACCGTCGAAAACAAAAAGCGACATTTGGAAATTTCCAAGCGTAATCTCGAAATGTTCCAGCGTGATTCGGATAATTTTTGCCGTCGTCTTGTCACCATGGATGAAACGTGGGTCCAATCCATTTTAATCCTGAAACTAAAAGACAAAGCATGTCTTGGAAACGACCATCCTCTCCATCCATTAAGAAATTTCGAGTTGCTCCTACCGCTGGCAAAGTTATGGCCTCTGTTTTCTGGGATAGTGAAGGAATCCTTTTTATTGATTACATGCAAAAAGGCCAGACGATTACTGGACCTTATTATGCAAATTGAATCCCGAAAGTGCGTGAAGCGATTAAAGAAAAAAGTCGTGGAAAACTGTCGTTGGGCGTGTTGTTCCTTCAAGATAACGCTCCTGCTCATCGATCGGAAGTTGCGCTCAACGCAATCCGCTGTGCTGGCTTCAATCTCCTTGACCACCCACCATATTCTCCGGATTTAGCCCCAAGTGATTTTCACTTATTTCCAAAATTAAAAGAGGAAATTCGTGGAACAAAATTTCACGATAATGACGCGGCTATAGCTGCCGTAGAGGACTTTTTCGAGAGTCAAGAATTTTTTTTTTTTCACAAGGAATAAGGAAGTTAGAAACGCGTTATTCTAAATGCATTGCATTGCAGGGAGATTATGTAGAAAAATAAAATATTATTATTTAAATCTTTGCATTTTTTAATATTGATTCCAAGAATTTTTTGATTCACCCTCGTATTTATAATGTGAAGCCAAAGATATTTTAAAATTAGCAAAATAAAAAATAAAATTTAGGAACATTACGCCTACACAAATTTTAATATACCAAATTCCAGTAATTCTGTACTGTACTATCGCAATAAATAGTGTACATTCCGGAATAGTATTGGAGTACGAAGCTGATTTTAATGTGATAATAGTCTTTTATTTCTAGCAATGCTCTATTGTTTCTTCAGTAGCTTTTTTTTATGTGACAGAGTTTTTTATTTTTTAATTATGCTTTTGAATTAAAATCGCAGCTTTTTTTAAATGTTTCATTTTAATAAGTTCTGGTAACTTTTCTCTCAATATATTTTTAGTGGCAGTTTTAATACAAAGCACCTAATTTCTATGAAAAAACTTTTTAGCAACAAGCGTAGAAATATTCTGATGTATTCAGTAATGATAATTCAAAGGCCATTTATTTGTATGTCTAATTTGTATAATACTTGATTATGTATGAAAATCAAGATTTTTAAAGCTATTTGTATGAAAACGTCCCACTAATTTGTACACTTAAGGAGAAACGACAGTGTACTTTTCTTTTTTACGGGTAGTTGTAATATTCTATGTATTTTTATATCTTTTCGATATAAAATGAGTGGACTGTATTCTAAAGTTCTGTTTCTCTCTTTCTCTCTTATTCAAGTTCTGATTCTCACAAGGAAAATGCGAAATTTTAGATAGAACCACGACCTTTCATCCACGACGCCACTCCCCGGGACAACTCCTTGCGTCTGGCGGCAGCTTGGTGGGTGACGATCGTCAAGTAGCCTAAGCTCCTTGTTGAAATGCAGAACAGTATTGACTGTACACGGCACAGTAAATATCCTTAGTGAAGCGACGCGCGACACTATTTAGGATAAATTAGAGAGTAATTCTGTACTACGGCGCGGCTGTGACAAAGAAAGAATGAGAATCGAACAATATCAGTAATTTGTAAAGCTTAATATTAATATATTTATCATATTTTTAAAAAACGAGAGAGAGAGAATTGATATAAGCATAACTCTACAATAAAACGTATTTTTTATGGAATATTCAATCATCATTAAAATTTCTTTTGGAGCGATGTTCCTTACCGCGCGTTGTGAAAGGGCGCTAGACGGAAAAATTCTTACGAAAAGTTGTCACGACACTTTTTGCTATAGTAAGCTATTGTAAGCTGTGCGGCGTGCGCATGTTTCTCTGTCTCTCTTATAGAAAGCAAGCCAGATATTTTCATTTCTATTTCGCATTGAACAGTGTGGTGTCGCGACGATTATTTTTGTTGAGTGTATACAGGTTTTTTGTAAATAATAATAAAAAATAATGAATCCTAAGTGTTTCTGGATACTTCGTTCCATCCGGGCTGCCCTTGACACCTCTCAAGTTTAAAATTAAATGAATGAAGTAGGTAAACTATAAAGCTTGTATGATCCCGCCCAACGCTGTCGTTTCCCCTTAAACATCATACTTTTATCGTACATTAAGGTATTTGTAATAAGTAGGGGAATGAAATCATTTATTTTCATATGTCAAGTGTTTGTGAATAAAAACAAATAGCAGGGTATTAAAGTGTTTTATTTCAAAATAACATCCTTATATATTTATTCAAAATATAAATAACCATATTTTTTTTATTTTATAAAATAAATAAATTACCATTCAATGTTAAACAACATGGACCCATTGTTACGTTTTATCAGACGTACAGATAGCTATAAAATATATGTATAACCTTACTAAAAACAGGTCCCGGGTTCGATTCCCGGCACGGCCATCATCTTTGTGCTTAGCTAAATTTGTTAGCTGTGAGGTCTATGTCGATTTAAAGTATTTATGTATGTATATGTAGTATAGCAGTTGTGTTAGCAACCATAATACAAACTAGAAATGGTTTATTATGGGACTAACCAGTCGTGTGTAAAAAAAATATAATGCAACATTTTGTGTATATTGTGTATGTTTGTTACTTCTTCACGCTCAAACAGCTAATCAAATTTTGATAAAACTTGCTATGAACATAGTTTAGATCCTGAATTAATTAATAAGCTATTTTTATCCCGGATTAAAGAAGGTATAGCCGTGGGGCGAAGCTAGTCTTAAATATATTGTATAGCTGTCTGTTGTATTGTGCACTTTAAAACCTAGTTTTCAAGCATCTGCCTTGACTTTAACTCTATAGAGGGCGCCACTTCCGATTGAAACCAAATATACAGAGTTACTGCTAACGAGCGCAAAATCACTTAAGGGCGGCTTTTGTACGACTAGACAAACAACTTTTGTTTAACGGAATTAAATTTATAGGAAACTGATTTTCCAAGTACAGTGTAATTTTTATATAACGACACTGAAAGGACTGTGCATTTTATGGCGTTATAGAGACTCGTTAAATGGAGATAATGTGTCATTGTATGAATACAAGTTAAACCAACTAAAGCCAATTGATTTCGACGCTTTAGAGTTTGTCGATAAATCGAGTGACGTTACATGGAGTTTATTACACTGTACTTATTTTTATTCGAAATGTGTGTTAGTCGGGAGTGTAAAGTCTTTGAAAAAAAATCGGACCTAGAAGCTGCTACAAAATGGCGGATGAAATTGTTTTCACAACTGCCTCAATATGGTTAACAAATGAAAGGGCTTGATTATTTAATAAACACATACGTTGTGTTAAATTTAAAGTCCAAGATGGCGTCGACCAGTAAGTGTAGAGTCAGGGGTTTGGGGCGTCCATTATTATTAATCACGCGAGGTTCGAAAGGGGGGGGAGGGGATATAAAATTCACGAAAGAACTGAAGCCTGTCTAGAGACGTACTAAAGCCATCCTTAAGCCGATGATAAGGATACAAATTTATAAATTTTTCGCTGTAAATCGGAAACGGTCTGATTGTACCAACATAAGTATATATATTCTATACTAGCTGACCCGGCAAACGTTGTTTTGCCTTATTAATTAATGTGTTTTTTTTACGACCTCACATTAAAAACCTCAAAAATTGTAGCCTATGTGTTATTCTGATGTATAAGCTATATTGTGGTAAAGTTTCATTCAAATCCATTCAGTAGTTTTTACGTGAAAGAGTAACAAACATCCATACATCCATACTTACAAACTTTCGCCTTTATAATAGTAATAGGATAGGATATAAGTAGAGTGGTTCTTTAGACGGCATTTAGAATCAGAATCTTTATTTAAGTTTGACAGACTGTAAAATGACATGAATTATGTGTTAAATGTGTTGTTATTTTCTATTATATTATTACTAGCTGGCCCGGCAAATGACTTGGGAGTATGAAAAATACATTGTAGCCGATTACCTACTTACGCATATAAAACTTGGTAAAAATCGGTCAACCCGTTTCGGAGGAGTACGGTAACTAACATTGTGACATGGACATTTCTTATATTAGAAGAAGAAGTTAAGTCTGATTGGTACCAAATAAGTATAAATATTCTTAGAGTAGTTCTTTAGACGGCATTTAAGCAACTTTTTCGATATTTTTTACCGTTTCCGATTTACAACGAAAAAACGATAAGTTCATTCATTCATTAGGCTTAAAAGATTTTACGATAGTCACCAGTATGTAATATAACATCATATCCGTTAGCAAATATCACTAATTTCGTCATGGACCCATTATAATATTGACCTACTCCTTTGTTTATCACAGCACTTTCACGAGGGGGCTTCTAGCTGGAAACCTGTGAATAGAAAAACAATATTAGAATAGAATACCTAGTGTACCAATATTAAAATGTGTTAGTGTTTTTATAAAATAACTAGCTGACCCGGCAAACGTTGTATTGCCTCACCTAGGGGTATGAAAAATAGATAGTATAGCTTATATGACACGTTCGTAGATTTACCATAGCAGCGCCATCTATTGATTACTTACTCAACCCAGTCAAAGGTATCGAAGTACATCAGTTAGAGTCATTTGGAGTTAAAGATAATTGTGACTGTCAAATAATAACAGACAATAATTAGCAATAAATTAAAATTGCGATTATAATTTGAGATTTAAACTATCCTATCTCTCAAGTTGGATCGAACTGCACATGGTGTGCGTATTTTATTATAATTGGTTTAGTAGTTTAGGAGTCCATTGAGGACAAACATTGTGACACGAGATTTGTAAATATTAAGATTAAATAAGTAATTATTATTTATTTACTAGCTGACCCGGCAAACGTTGTTTTGTCTTAAGTATAGTTACAAACAATAATTGATCAGTTATCGAGCGGGATGAAAAAAAGCGGGGTTGGTGATAAAAAATTGTCTTGTATGTATTTTTCAATGCCACATTATAAAAAAAAAAAAAAAACAAAAATTCGTCAAACAATTATAAATATATATTTTAAGGGTGAACAACCCTTATTACTTAGGAGTATGAAAAATGAATAGTAGCCGATTCTCAAACCTACTGAATACGCATATGAAATTTGGTAAAAATCGCTCAAGCCGTTTCGTTTCGTTAATAATATGTTTGGGGAAGCTGTATTTCTGATATACTCAGGCAAATGGTTAAATAGTCTGGGTCCACCGTTTTCGTAACTCGCCCTTTGCTTGTCACTTACCTATGATGAGTAAAAAAAAATGAATCGGTATGTTCTGTACCTCTAGTAGTATGGGTTTAAATAGCAAAACGTCGTTCAAAGTTTTCGTAGATTTTCATGCATTAAAAAAAAACAATCTCGATACTTTTAAAATTAATTAGTACCATGACTTCCATTTAGAAAAAACGTTTCATATTCAAATACTCTATCGAGTAAAGATTAAATGATTTGGCAGTATAAGGGCGCGTTTAAAGCCATTTTTGGCAGCTTGGTAATAGTTTGACGTTTGGGAAACAAAAACTTTTTGGCATTGACAGTCAGAAGTATATTAGAATAATTCAGTGAGAAGAGATGTTTATTTATTTTATTTATTTTTATTTATTTATTTATTCATATATTTAAATATAAACATAAACCTACAGCATTCCAGCCAAACCGCCTATGTTTATTATATTATTAACTTAAAAACTAGTAAATGCACTTATTACAATTAACAAAACAGTAAAAAAAATATTAAATAAAAAAACAAGACAATAATAAAATATATATATATATTACTAGCTGACCCAGCAAACGTTGTTTTGCCTTAATCAAAAAAAAAATCTAAATATACAGTAGCCGATTCTCAGACCTACTGAATACGCATATAAAATTTGGAAAAAATCGGTCAAGCCGTTTCGGTGGAGTACGGTAACAAACACTGTGACACGGAAATTTTATATATAAGATATAAATCCCATTCATCCCTCGTTCACTCATTCATCACCTTTCAACCACGTACAGACTGTTATTTTTTCTACATACTTTAGGGTAATTCTTTCTATCTTCTTCCAGTCAGATGTTACTCATGTTCTACACTCACCCTCAGTAAATATCCTCATTCCGCGTGCAGTCTGGCGTTGCGCCGCTCTAGGGTCTCGGCCGAGGTCCTCGTGAACACCTCCTGCATGAGGAGTTGCGTCTTCTCCACCAGCGCCGGGATGTCCTCCTTGCTCATACCCTCCGTCTCCAGCTGCGGCAGGATCGTGATCACCAGCTCGCCTGGAACGGAGGGGTATTGAGGTTAGAGGAGATATTGAAGTAAGATGATATATTAAGATTAGTGGAGGTATTGAGATTAGACGAGATATTGAGATAAGAGGAGATGTTTAGATTAGAGGAGGTATTGAGATTAGACCAAATATTGAGATAATAGGAGATGTTTAGATTAGAGGAGGTATTGGGATTAGAAGAGATATTGAGATTAGGGGAGATATTGAGATAAGAGGAGATATTGACATTAGAGGAGGTATTGAGATTAGATCAGATATTGAGATTAGAGGAGATATTGAGATTAGAGGAGGTATTGAGATGAGAAGAGATATTAAGATTAGATGAGATATTGAGATTAGAGGAGATATTGAGATTAGGGGAGATATTGAGATTAGGGGAGATAGTGAAATTAGAGGAGATATTGATATTAGATGAGATATTGAGATTAGAGAAGATATTGAAATACTGGCGACACTGCCACAAATCACATCCCGCTACCAATCTAAGCGCTCGTTCTGAATCGCGCGCGCGGTATTGAGAACGCGCGTACTGCTTGCTCCTAGCTACAATGCATGATCTGTGGACGGCCGTCTCCGGACACAATATCTGTCCGCGGGGATATTCAATTAGATACTAGAATTAGTAGTGAAAATTGACATTATGATTAATATCATATACTATTGTAATGATATTATAGTACTAGAATATAATTGAAAATTGACATGGATACATATCATATACTTTTGTAATGATATCATATTATTTGACTTGTAACTTTGGTGTTATCAATAAATGATTTGTATTTGTATATTCATTTATTCAATTAAATAGCTATAACAGTTTTTACACCAAAGCGCTAACTATTTTAGAGTTATAAACTACACTCCTGAAGCACACACAATGCAAGTGATGGCACTACAGAAGACATCGATATCTTGGATATCGGATAGAGCGTTAAGGTAAGATATAGCACGTCGCGTAGGGGCTGATTTAGCATATCCCTTTGCTAGATGGAGGCAGACCATCATTACTCCATAGACCAAAAAATATTATATTTTATTAAATTGGTAAATTGGTTTTACGAAATAAACGATTATGATTATGATTATGTGCAATTGTTTTCTCAGAGATTTGGTCCAATTTCATCACCATTCGCCTACTTGCTTTTTTATATTATGTGTAAAACTTATTTCAGAAATCATTAAAGAAATTAATTGGAAATTAATGGTCATATTGTGTTGTGAGTGGACTTGATTTTGGTACCATAAGTTTCTATATCTACATAATAATAGTATAACTATCTATACTATAAGACTTTGTCCTGACTCATTCATCTATAGGCAACGCAGAGCCCAAACGGCTGGTCCTAGGGTTGTGAAATTTGGAGTGTGTATTTGTTTTAGTATGTAGACGCATACTTAGAACGGATTTTAGGTAATTTCACCCGTTAGGGGGTGGATGGGGGTAAAACAGTTTGTATGGAATTTCTTTGTTTTTGAACTTCCAGCAATGAAATTTAGAACATGTATTGTTTATGTAAAATTAAAAATAATGATATCAAGTATTTGTGACAGGGGTGAACTAAGGATTTGGAATGGAGGGTGAAAGTTTGTATGGAAAATTCTTTATTTATCATATTTAAGTTATGAAAATATTATGGTAGTAGTCTATTAAATGGTCAAATTAAAATTATGAAAACTTTTGCCAGGGGTACATTAAAGGGGATATTATTGGGGTTGAAATTAAAAATGAAGGTTTTGTGTTTTTGTAATTAAGAGGTGAATATATAATATAAAATTGGCACGGGAATAGGATAAAATAATAAAAAAACAGGTTTACAATTCAAACAATTCACAGGTTACGCGAAAAGTGACCTATACGCGGGCGGAGCCGCGGGCAACTGCTATGATTGTTTTTTTCGACAGCAATAAAACATTTATGCGGTAATAGAAGTATAGTTACCGGATCCGAAGCGGTGTTTGTTCCCGTCCAGGAAGTGGTACTTGGAGATGACGACGGGCTGTACGGGCGCACTAGCCGCCACGGCCACGTGGAACGCCCCCTTGCGGAATGGAAGCAGACGGTCTCCGCTGCTCCTCGTGCCTTCAGGGAACAGGAGTAGCTTCCTCTGGAATTGATGAAGGTCTCTTTAAATATTTAAGTAATGATTGTAGCGTGACTTGCCTTTAACGTATGTTATTTGTGGCCAATCAAGTTCGATAGATAGCGTGATCCTGCCAAGACTAATATGGGGCATCATATACTCAGCAACAGAGTGGTTCACAATTGGAACAAGTTGCCCGAGGAAGTAGTCAGTGCTACGTCAGTGAACAGCTTTAAAAACCGGCTTGATAGCTGGCTGCAGAAAACAAAAAAATCTCTTGCTAACCTGTGATCAGTGCACCAGTGGACTTTAAACATTGACATTTTATGAACTGTAAAAAATTTAATTTCAACTCAGTGTGATATAGGCATATCAGCATTTTGCTGCTCGCCTATAAATCAAATAAATAAATAAATAAAATAAAGATCTACAGCATTGCTTCTCTGTCCAACTTTTACAGATGTACCGAACTCTTAGTTATTATTCTCCTTGTAGTGAAAAGATGATGATTTTTTGCAAACACTCACTCACATATAACTTACTCTCATATAATTATTTACTTTTTAGTATTCCGTACCAAAAAGGTAAAAACGGGACCCTATTACTAAGCCTCCGCTGTCTGTCTGTCTACCTGAGTAGAAGAGAGTAGAAGAAGAAAAATTGCTGTGCCTGTGTGTGATAAGGCAAGGAAGAAAAAGGATCCGAGGCTAGCTTCGGGAATCGAAACCGGTACCTATTCTTTAGCAATCTGAAGCACAAAAACAGTCCTTAGTTTCGCGGATTCTCTGATGGTAAGTGATATTGAGGTGGATCGCGCTTACCTAGAAGGTACCGGTTCACTCTCGCCTTGAAAATCACCTAATTGCAGTTATTGGGTAACAGGGAATTCGGCAAAGAATTCCAAAGTTTGGCGGTTCGCACAACAAAGGTGGAGGCAAAACGCTTAGTGCGTGCTTTGGGCACCTCAACCGTAAACCGATGCCGCCTTGGTGTTTCCCTGCTCGTCCGATAGTAATGAAACGCCAAGCATTAGGTAAGCATAGAGAATCTTCCACTGAAGATTCTTTTTTTTTACACATTCACACACGGCTGGTTAGCCCCATACTGAACCATTTCTAGCTCGTATTATGGTTGCAAACACAACTGATATACTGCATTTACATACATACATATTATATATATATACATATTTTACACCCAGACCAACAGCCAACAAATTTAGGTAAGCACGAAGATGTTGACCGGGCCGGGAATCGAACCCGGAACCACCTGATTAGCAGACCGGCATGGTAACCTTTACACCAACGAGGTCGTCGATTCTCTATGCTTATCGCATTGCAAGCGCTAAAGATATCCTACTAATGACCTAGAAAGTCAGAAACACACATGTGTTACTGATAATAATCAAAGGTTCAAAGGTGGAGGAGGCTCGGGTCGCGGCTTCACAAGATATCTTTGTTATCTACGCTCCACTTCGCAATTATAATCTACATTGCTTATACGCAAATATGTACATACGGGATAGTGATTAGTGCATATGAGGCCACCAGAACCAGAGTGGCCCAAACATAAACTACAAATTATGTGGATATGTGCTGGGCCAGTGTGCTCTATTACCATTGTTTTAAGAATCAAAATGCCATAACATATTTTTAGCACCATCTATGATTATTTATCGAAATTACCTTTGAGCCACTCTGGCTTTGAAATTAGGGGTTTGAAAAGGAGCATTTCCGTGGTCAAGTAATAATATCACAAATAGTGGTTTGGGCCGCTCTGGCCTCATATATAAGCACAAGCTGACCCGACAAACGTTGTTTTGCCTTAAGTACAGTTAAAAACACATAATTATTTTAAAAATATGAATATTTAAGTTAGAAAATGGAAAATGTACGCATATCAAATTTGGTAAAAATCTTTCAAGCCGTTTCGGAGGAGTATGGTAACTAACATTTTGGCATGAAAACTTTATATATTAGATTATAGTAACCTATCTTTAAGCCTATCTTTATGTTAAAATTGATCCATCCGTTTCAGCGCAAAGGAGTAACAAAAATTTACAACACACACACACACTCAAACATTCGCCTTTACAATGTAGATTGTAACATGACTTAAGGATCTTAAAGTACCTATTTAAGGACTGTTTTTAGGGTTCCTTACCTAAAAGGTACGAGACCCTATTACTAAGACTCCGCTGTCTGTCTATCTCCAAGCTGTATCAGAAACCGTAATAGCTAGAAAGCTCAAACTTTCACAAAATATGTATTTCCTATGCCGCTATAACAGCAAATACTAAAAATAAAAAAAATAAAAATATTAAGGTCTCCATACAATAAACGAGTTATTTTCGCATTTTTTTGCTATATATCAATAACGGTAGCTGCTAGACACTTAAAATTTTCACAAAATATATAAATGTATATTAGCTATCAAATGAAATTATAAAATTGAAATAAAATAAATATTTGAGGGTAGCTCCCATACAAAAATTGTACGGAACCCTTCATGCGCGAGCCCACCTCGCACTTGGCCAATTATTTCACGTGATATGTACTTACCTCTTTACGAAGGTCCAATTGAGACATCTATTCATAACTACGTTCTACTATAAAGTCATAGTGGGAGCAACGAACTCCATTTCAATACGACATTCATCCAACTAGCCCATACCCTCGACATCTCAGATAAGTACATAGAATAATTTAATTTAATAGCTTATATACTATATAATATAATTTAATCTTATCTTAATATATATAAATCTCGTGTCACAATGTTTGTCCTTAATGGACTCCGAAACTACTAAACCGATTATAATAAAATTCGCACACCATGTGCAGTTTGATCCAACTTGAGAGATAGGATAGTTTAAATCTCAAATTATAGTCGCAATTTTAATTTATTGCTAATTATTTTCTGTTATTATTTGACAGTCACAATATCTGTTAACTCCAAATGATTCTAACAGATGTCGATACCTTTCGACTGGGTTGAGTAAGTAATCAACAAGGTTTGCCGGGTCAGCTAGTAACTTAATAAAAATAACCCTGTATGTAGAGATAAGCAAACAAAGGCTAACGCGTCATGCTCGCACCAACCTTTGTGTGTTCTCTAAATGAGTTTCCTGTTCTTATACATACAAACATTATACTCTACGTAACTGCAACGAGATATGACTCGAGTCAATAAACAACAGTTTTTTTATACTAAATATGGGTTTGCGCTTGATCAGAATTCACCTGATGGTAAGCGACATTGTGATCTAAGGTGGAACGCAGAAGAAACCGTAGATATCAACTTAGACCTAAATATGCTAACAAATTAGTGATCCAATCTCTCGTCTTATAGTATAGATTAGGACACATTTCACACACGGCTGGTTAGCCCCAGACTAAGTCATTTCTAGTTTGTATTATGGTTGCTAACACAGCTGATGTACATATGTTAAGATTTTTATTGCAAATAAAGACTCTTTGAAATTGAATTGAATTAACACAGCTGATGTACTAAACATAATATGTTTTCTTTTAGACTTGAGTAATAAGTACAGTAATACCCCGGACTTACGCGATAGGTGGGACCGAGCGCTATCCGCGTAAGTCGAATTCGCGTAAGTCGGGGTACAATTTTGCATATACATACTCGTACCTATAAAGTCATACAAAGTATGTTTAATTGGGACCGGAGACTATAATTTAGGAAATATAAAACAATAATTTAGGAAATAAATTTTAATTTAATTCTAGATAATATGACAAACTATATTAATAAAATGTATAAACACAATCTGAAGTGCGCGGCTTTTAAACAAAAAACGTTAAAATAGACGAGAAAATTAAATCGCGTAACTCCGAATTCGCGTAAGTCGAGGTATTACTGTAATGTAAAAGGCCGAGACATATTAAATCGTGTACCAACGTAATATATTTGCAATATATGATTATTATCATTATAATGATTATGATAACTCTAACGATAATATGTTATGTATAGATTATGTATTAGATGTAGATCGCATTAAGCGATAACGCCATCAATTGTGGCACATTTTTTATTCTTAGTTTTTATTTTAATTTAAATCGTATATTAATATTTCCTGTATTTTATGTCCAAAGAATTTTCTATTCTATTCTATGTTTGCATTTGTATATTAGTTTGTATTCCAAACTGCATTTTTAGTGTTCCGTACCTAAAAGGTAATATCGGGACCCTATTACTACGTCTCCGCTGTCTGTCTGTCTCCAGGCTGTATCTCAGAAACCGTAATAGCTAGAAAGCTGAAATTTTCACAATATACGAGTATGTATTTCTCGTGCCGCTATAACAACAAATACTAAAAATAAAAAATAGAGTATTAAGGTACAATAAATGTGTTTTTTCGTATTTTTTGCTATACTTATATAAATAACGGTAAGTTGTAGGCGCTTATTTTTTTTTTAACAGAATATATAACCTTTTAAATCTTTACCAATATATAAACAGGAAAAGTTTTATTTTTTGTTTTTTTTCTTGACGCGAATTTGCTCCGAAACTACTGGACAAATTTGATTAACTGTTTCACCGTTCAGAAGCTATATTATCACTGAGTAACATAGGCTATTTTGTTTTTCTTTGCAACTTGGTTTATTTTATAGCCCGTGCGAAGCTGGGATGATCTGCTAGTTAAATTATAAAATTAATATTTAAGGGTACCCATACAATAAAGTTACGGAACACTTCATGCGTGA
The DNA here is from genome assembly GCA_035578125.1 of Mellilla xanthometata. Taxonomy (NCBI): domain Eukaryota; kingdom Metazoa; phylum Arthropoda; class Insecta; order Lepidoptera; family Geometridae; genus Mellilla; species Mellilla xanthometata. The sequence goes on along the minus strand of JAPUBQ010000049.1, from coordinate 1,182,093 downwards.
ACCCGACTTTCGCGCTTGGCCAATTATTCAACCATTGTTAGAAATTGAAATAAAACATGTGCCTTACAACAATCTAAATTCCTTATGCCTAATAAACTTTACCTTGGTCAAGGTGTAGTTTCGGACTGAATGAATAATAGATTGGTCAATCGCTAAGCGATTACGTCAGTTCCCGCGATTGTTGATAAAATAGACTAATTTCAATTAAGTATGTGTTTTTCAGTGTGTTCCTTCCTAGTTTTGTTGCGAATAGAACCAAAGTTAGTTCAATTTCAATTCAATTGAATTCATTTATTTTTTCACATAGGAATATATAACAACAGTTATACTCGTAAGAATCTTGTAAAGAGTCAACATCTAAATTACATGAGAAAAAATATGTATAAGAATATTTACAAAAGTAAATATATAGATCACCTTATTGTCATATGTCAAAAAAATATCAATACAAATTTCCAATTCAATAAATGAAATAAACAAGTCAAATATTACCAATAAAAATAATTGTAGGTACAAATTTCCACCATGTCCTCACTCCATGCTTTTGCATCTTTGAGAAACTCTCAAACCGAATAATAGGCTTTTTTATATAAGATATTCTTTATAATAATTTTAAATTTAATACAATTGAGACTTCTTAGAATCAGGAAGAACGTTTATGAATTTAATACTATTAATTTTGAAAGAATTTAAGATTTTTGATAATCGAGTTTTCGGCACAATATATTTTACATTTCTTCGACCAGAAAAGTGAGCAGTACGTTGAACATAGAACATGAGGCATATGTTTTTTAGCGAGTTAGTTAGCGAACAGCGCCATCGGTTTCCTCGGAGCACCGAGGTCGCTGCGGGAGGCCTGCGCCGGCGCGAGATGCTGGCCTTCCTCGGCGAGATCGGCTGCTTGGAGTAACATCACCAGCTTTTTTTTTTACTCTGAAGAGGTCAGCGCTTGACCACAATTCACCTGATGGTAAATGAGGTCTACGGTGGATCGCGCTTACCTAGAAGGAACCGGTCCACTCTCGCCTTGAAAATCGCTAGATTGTAGTCATTGGGGAACAGGGCATTCGGCAAGGAATTCCAAAGTTTGGCGGTTCGGACAACAAAGGTGGAGACAAAGCGCTTAGTGCGTGCCATAAGCTGGTCGGCACGCTACATGAGAGCTCATGAAGCGACCTTGAATGCGGAAACCGGCCCGATCACCAAGTAAGTAAGTAGTTAGTAAGCAATTTAACTTCAGTCACTTCCATTTTTGGATGGTGGTAGATCTAACTATCTAAGCCTATAAATCAGCCCACTGCAGGGCAAAGGCCTCCCTACCGTCCCTCCACTTTTGTCTGTCCTGGGCAACGGTCCTCCAGTGTGGGTTGTGTGTGTCGAGGTCATACCGCCATCTCATCTTGTGGCGGCCGGGACGCCGTCTATTTGGTGGGCTCCATTCGGTGGAGGTTTTTGCCCAAAATGTATCCGGCATGCGGGCGACGTGCCCGGCCCAGTCCCACTTCAGCATTCCGACTTTCCGAGCTACGTCTACTATCTTTGTTTGGGATCGAAGTGTGGAGTTTCTGATCCGGTCGGATAACTTCACTCCTAACACACTTCGTTCCATAGCGCGTTGGCAAACCCCGAGTGCAGATTTCTGTTTACGTGTCAAAGACCAAGTCTGTGCGCCATATGTGAGAATGGGGAGAATGCACATGTCCAGGAGTTGGTGGTGGTAGAGCATTTTCTAAACCCTGGAACCCTTCATGCGCGAGTCCAACTAGTACTCGGCTAGTTATAGTGCCTATAGTATCCCTTAATGTGGTCCTCACCTTATGCTCCTTGACGGCGTCGGTCTGCTTGTTGAGCGCGTTCCGCGCGGAGTGCGCGCCGCGGTCGATGAACACGGTGCCCCACAGCCAGGCGGCCGTGCCAAACGGCGCCAGGTACTGCAGCGAGCGCTTCGACACCACCGTGCAGCGCGACAGCAGCGGCCACAGCACCGCCAGCACTGCACGCGACACGCACAGGCTTAATTATTTAAATATGTATTTTTATTGAATAGACTTAAATTTTAATTTTATTTTGACTTAATTTAATTTCTTTTACTGTGTCCATTTTATTAATTTAATTGTAATATTTAATGTAATGTATTTTCTGATGGGCCACCATGCCTGAAATAAATGAATTTATTATTATTAAACATGATCAAATCAAATAGTAGAAGTTCCGAGCCTACATTGACCTTTACCGACGTGATAATTGAATAAAATGAATTTCATAATAAATTTAGCATATTAGAAGATATATTAAAAATGGGTTGCCTAAAAAAATCCTGGGCAGAATATTTACAAAAAAAATAAGTGTTTTTTTTTATAAAATTTGCACCATCAAGATAATAGAAAAATATATATCCTGAGTTGAAGTATAGTACATATTGAAGTGAAGTATAGAACATATAGAAAGTGCAGCCGTAGGGTTGCCTATTTTTTACCTGTTAAAATATGTGGCGTCTCTAGCATACGTCACCGCCCGCTACCAATCAGAGCGCACGTTATGAATCGCGTGCGCGGTATCTACAACGCGCGTACGACTGCTCCTAGCTACACTACGACCTGTGGGCGGCCGTCTCCGGACACAACATCTGTCCGGGGAGATATCCCTTTGCTAGATGGAGGCAGACCGTCGTCGCTCCATAAATATACGTGAAGACTATGCCTGCTACTCTCCGCTACGCAGCAACCAAATGTTGGAATACCATTCCACCGCCAATAAGGGATTCACAAAGTTTGCATTGTTTTAGAAATAAATTAAATTCGTTTATTTTATCCCACCAGAAATGAAAAGCACTCGATACATTCACACTTTCAAAATCGCTAGATTATAATTTAAAGTGGGATTGGGCTGGTCACATCTGCCACATGCCAGATGATCTGTGGGCAAAAATTGACACCCAATGGAGGCCGGCCTGTACAAGACCTCGCGGCAGACCAAGAAAGCGACGAGCTTGACAAACACCTGGAGGATTGGTCCATAATAGCGCTAGATAGGGACAAATGGAAAGTGGGTAGGAAGGCCTTTGCCCAACAATGGGATGAGACAGGCTTTCAATTATAATTAATAAGTACCTGGTTGACCGAGCTTTGCTCGGTATTTTTTTTTTTTTATTTGACATTTTCCAAAAAATATTCCTAGCTAGATCCGATTTATCGCCCCCGAAACCCCCTATATACTAAATTTCATGAAAATTGTTGGAGCCGATTCCGAGATTCCAATTATATACATATAGTCGTGCTCGTACAAAGACTAACAGCCGGGACCTACAATTTGACGATCCATCCGACCCAGATATTTTAAAGACAGTATTTTGTATGACTAAACTAAAAGTTTACCAATGTCAGCATATTTGCAAAAAGTACACGAACATCAAAAAGTAGTTGAATGCATTGCGTCAATTTTTACCTGTTGCAGGGAAATTCCGTACTTCAGTTTGTGCATAGGTACATAAGCAACGGCCTTGTGTTGACCGCCATTGTATGTCTTACTGTCCATACTAATGGTACCATTATAAAATCGTTTGTCTGTGTGTCATTGCAGTCTCTAAGACTGTAATTGCGAAAAGAGTGTTTTGTTTTTTCCTCGTGATATTCAGAAGACTTGCTTTTTTTAAGTTTACAAAATTTTACTTTTTTCTATCGAATGGAAATAATTTTTCATTACTCATACTCTGACTGACTGACTCATACTCTGTAACTGACAGCTGTCAAATTATTTACAACATATGTAGTACATACAGTAAAAAAGGTTTTACTTTCTATACAGCCACAATGTAAAATTGAAATAACTTATAAGTATTGATTAAAGAATATAATATCTTTTGTAAATAACTTTAATATAATTTAGTTCCAACGATTTCTTTAAAATAACTTAGATTTGGGAAAAATATTTACCATTTTTTCGATCATAAAAAAAAAGGCTGTATAGTTGGCTGGCCACAGCCAAAAATAACAAACAAAATGGCGGGACAGCGAGAATTTGATCTTCATTTATTTTTTCGATTTGAAGACTTTTATACGTATAGCAGAGATTTGTATCTATAAAATGAGTTCATCTGATTCTGATACGAATTTAACGCTTGATTTTATAAGGTGCTAAAGCGGTAGTGGAAAACCTTTTTTTTACCAACCAAATCAAAACAAAGATACCTAAAATTGTATGACAGTTTTATGAAATGGCGCACTGAGAAAGTAAGAAAATACATTTCTTTACTATTTTTTTTTACTTTCTTTGTATTCGCAATGAAAAGCACAGTGTTTACCTACCTCGGGTTAAAGACTTATAATTATAGTCTCTCTAACTATTGGCTCCCTCACTTCGTTCAGGCGCCAAACTCTTCTCGAGACTAAATAAGTTACTTTCATCCCTAGGGTAACAATGTACTATTAGTGGTCTAGTGATAAATCAATCCAGCACTCAAAGGCAACAAGTCGATTTTGAAGAGGCAGCTATGAATGAGAATGCTGATGATGAGTTCGACAAGAAGCCAGTACCGTACAAGTCAAGGCTGGTGATACATCAATCCAGCACTCAAAGGCAACAATTAGATGCTGAAGAGGCAGCTGTGGATAATAATGCTGATGCTGAGGTCAACAAGAAGCCAGTACCGTACAAGTCGAGGCTGGTGATACATCAATCCAGTGCTCAAAGGCAACAAGTAGATTTTGAAGAGGCAGCTGTGGATGAGAATGCTGATGCTGAGGTCAACAAGAAGCCAGTACCGTACAAGTCGAGGCTGGTGATACGTCAATCCAGTGCTCAAAGGCTACAAGTAGATTTTGAAGAGGCAGCTGTGGATGAGAATGCTGATGCTGAGGTCAACAAGAAGCCAGTACCGTACAAGTCGAGGCTGGTGATGCATCAATCCAGCACTCAAAGGCAACAAGTAGATGTTGAAGAGGCAGCTGTGGATGAGAATGCTGATGCTGAGGTCAACAAGAAGCCAGTACCGTACAAGTCGAGGCTGGTGATGCATCAATCCAGCACTCAAAGGCAACAAGTAGATGTTGAAGAGACAGCTGTGAATGAGAATGCTGATGCTGAGGTCAACAAGAAGCCAGTACCGTACAAGTCGAGGCTGGTGATGCATCAATCCAGCACTCAAAGGCAACAAGTAGATGTTGAAGAGACAGCTGTGAATGAGAATGCTGATGCTGAGGTCAACAAGAAGCCAGTACCGTACAAGTCGAGGCTGGACTGGTGGTTCATGAGCACGACGGCCCCGCGGCTGTTGTCCACGTGCTCGAGCCCGCGCACCGACCACCGGATGCCCAGCGCTCGCGCTGATATACGGAGGAGGGCGGCGGGGATCCTGCGGCAAAGAGAAATTCTATTAGGTTTCGGAGGAGTACGGTAACTAACATTGTGACGTGGACATTTTATATATTAGACTAGCTGACCCGGCAAACGTTGTTTTGCCTCACTTAGACATATGAAAAATAGATAGTGTAGCTTATATGACACGTTCGTAGATTTACCATAGCAGCGCCATATATTGATTACTTACTCAACCCAGTCGAAAGGTATCGACATTTGTTAGAATCATTTGGAGTTAACAAATAATCGTGTCTGTCAAATAATAACAGACAATAATTAGCAATAAATTAAAATTGCGACTATAATTTGTGATTTAAACCATCCTATCTCTCAAGTTAGATCGAACTACACATGGTGTGCTAATTTTATTATAATCGGTAAAGTGGTTTAGGAGTCCATTGAGGACAAACATTGTGACACGAGATTTATATAATATATTAAGATAAGATAAGAAGTTAATTGGCAAAATGCGAGTCGGGCTCGAGCATGAAAGGTTCCGTACAAAGGTTGTAAAAAGCCCATTAAATATTAGTAATATTTTTTTATAATTTGATTTTAAAGTTAGTACATAATTAAATATTCTGTGAATGTATAGAAGGTCTACCAAATGTCGTTATAAAGATGGAGAAAAAACATGCTAAAACTTACGTTTGTTTTATAGGATATTAAATATTTATTTTATTTATATTTTATAATTTAATATATAGCCTAAGAGCCAGAGAACGGATACCTGTATGTATTTGACCAGACCTGGGTTTTTGTACATTGAGACCCCCATACCTACTGTACGTACATGAGATGGGGACTCACGAAGCTTTAAGTGGTGGACGCGCAGGTAACACAGGGATCGATTTTTGGCTATCTATAAATGCGTTTGACCACGTCTGCCGTTTTGATATTTGATAATATATTATTACTAGCTGACCCGGCAAACTATGTTTTGACTTAAAAAAAAAAAAAAAAAACTAAATATACAGTAGCCGATTCTCAGACCTACTGAATACGCATATAAAATTTGGAACAAATCGGTCAAGCCGTTTCGGAGGAGTACGGTAACAAACACTGTGACACGGAAATTTTATATATATAAGAAGATTATTAATAGAAAATAACAATGGCAGACTATTATCACGCGTTTAACATTGTGATTGTGGGATATTTATCTTTGGCATTTGGTAAGCTAATGAGCTTATGCCTACAACACAGGCCAATTTATAACATCATACAAATTACTTCAAAACGACCGGAAATTTTAAAATAATAACGGAAAATCGCCGTCATTTCTATAGGAACATAATGATAGTTCCATGATGAATGCCCCATCTTAATACCACTTTCATTTTCAAATAAAAGAAACAAGCAATAAATTAGAAATTGAAAACATGTACCTACAGTAAATAAATATTGAGTTATTCTGGCGACCTCATTAGAGTAATGTTTACCATGACGGACTGCCAACTAGAGGTTCCCGGGTTCGGATCCCGGTACGGCCAATTTTGTTGGCTGTCGGTCTGAGTGTTAAATATGTATCGATATAAAGTATTTATGTATGTATATGTAGTATCAGTTGTGTTAGCAACCATAATACAAACTAGTAATGGTTTAGTATGAGGCTAACCAGCCGTGTGTGAAATGTGTCTAAAAAGTTCAAAAGAGTGTACCTAAATTACAAAAATCATAATATACGATTCAAGATTTTACTTACGTCCATTTTGGTATTGAAATTTTATATGTTATTCATGAAAAAATATTGGACGTATGAAAAATTATGTAGGTAATTCGCCTTTTCGATGCGGCGGCTATCGTACCCATTTTCGTCAAAAATAACTAAGATTACTCCCGAGAAACAAAAATCAAGATCAAAATATTAATACGCATAAATATAGGTACATACATCTCCTATACTATAACAATCTTTGTCCTGAATCATTCATTCATTCACCATAGCATAACAACCTTGAAATGTGAGTTTGGGACCTACAATTTAACATGTCATCCGACCCATGGAGTTATGAAAACGAATTGTAACTAACGCAAAACTTAGCTTTAATTTGGCCTTGATATGAATAATTTACTTTTGCTCTAAAACTTGAGGAAATTCGTAACAAAATACTTAAAACTCGTAATTTATATTAGAACTTGTTTTTCAAGTTTTTTTAACACTGGTCTAAAACTAGAGCCTCTATGCACGTGCTTGGCATATAAACATATACAAGTATATTGACGACCTCGTTGCCGTAATGGTTACCATGCCGGACTGTCAACCAGAGAGTCTCCGGTTCAATTCCCGGCACGGCCAACTTATTTGTGATAAATTAAATTTGTTTGTTGCCATTTTAGTTATTTAATTAATTTTCATCCCGCTCGATAAGTGATCAATGTAGTGTTTTTAACTCTACTTAAGGCAAAACAACATTTGCCGAGTCAGCTAGTATTGGTATAGATTTATTTTATACTTTTCGTAATATCAGTGTAAAGTTCCGAGGATTCGAACAAAGCGTTTTGCTTCGACCTTCATTGTGAGAACTGCGAAGCTTTGGAACTCTCTTCCTGAGTCTCTGACTCCCGAGAAGTACAATTTGGGAGTCTTCAAATCTAGAGTAAATAGGTTCCTTCTGGGCAAGCGTGATACATCTTAGACCACAGTCAAGCTTAACATCCAAGCTGCGGTCTTTTTTTTTATAACTTATAGGTTTGCGTTTGACCACAGCTTGCCTGATGTTAAACAATGCTATGGCCTACGATGTTACACGCTTACCTAGAAAATACCTATTAACTCTAGATTTGAAGACCCCCAGGTGGTACTTCTCAGGAAACAGAGACTCAGGAAGAGAATTCCAAAGTTTTGCACTCCTCACAAGAAAGGAAGAAGCGAAACGGCTTGTGCGAAACTTAGGTATTTCGACTGTATACCTATGTCTCTTCGCTGAGTTTCTGCTCGTTCTGTAATGGAACGGAGATGGTGGTATAATATTATGTAACTCCGTTGTCCGTCAAACGTAAGACTATTCATCATAAAAAAAGTGTTAACTCACAGAGCGTTCCTGGGGTGGAATGGCCGGAGCAACATGAAGGGCATCGGTGCGGTCGCGAAAATCAACGACAGCACGATGAATATTGTGAACTGGAACAACCATACAACTATAATTATTATCGCAACATAGGATCGCAAGATACTTGTGGGTCCGCTCGGACTGCGGACAGCGGCCTGGGCGGGGAGAGCAGCGGCAATGCGCGAAGCGGTCCTGCTTCCATGCCCCCGTCGTGAGATGGGACACCGTGAGGTTGTAGTCGGTAGTGACGCCCCTCTGGCCCTCGAGCCCGACATACCCCGCCCGCCTCGTCCAGGCTTGTAGCGGGAGATGCGTAAATGCATTTCCTGACGGAAAAAAAAAGGATCGCAAGATACATAGCGCAGGGCACAGCGCCCCAAGAACGTACCACAAAATGTACTTACTTCTTCCACTCTTAGCACATAATTATTGTACGTACACAACCTTAAAGTAAATAAAAAATATTTGTATTTGTATCACTCGCCACGAATCTACTTTTTACGGTTCCGTACCTAAAAGTTAAAAACGGGACTCTATTACTAAGCCTCCGCTGTCTGTCTGTCTCCAGGCTGTATCTCAGAAACCGTAATAGCTAGAAAACTGAGACTTTCACAAGGTATGTATTTCCCGTGCCGCTATAACAACTAATAGTAAAAATAAAAAAATAACGGGGAACGTTTATTGTGTGTAAATGTATATTAGCTATGAAATTAAATTATAAAATTTAAACAACATAAATATTTGAAGAGAACTCCCTTACAACAAACGTAATTTAAAGCAGTTTTTTATTTGATCTTTATAACGATATTTGTTAGACCCTCTATACATTCACAGAATACTGAATTAAGAATTGAATTAAAATAAACTATAAATTATTTTAGAAAAATATACTTAAGGCGGGCTCCCATACAACAATGGTACGGAACCTTTCATACGCGAGCCCAACTCGCACTTGGCTAATTAATTTTATTCATTATCTCGTGTAATGTTTTTAGTGCTGATCTTGTTGATTTTGTGTCACTTCTATTTAACTAGTTTGAACCTATTTTATATTTAAGTAGTTCTTTGCCGGTTAAATACTTGACGTTCGTGTCGTCACCCGTCGGTGTCAACGGAAGACCAGCGCTGGTTGCCTGCAGCCAGCACATGCTGAGTTGAGGCCGGCGCTTCACCGGAAATGTTGCATGTGTATTGTTATTTGTGTACCCATATGTTTTTCCTATCACAAGAATTAATGAATTTCTTATTCTTCATTTTTTTCTTATAAAATAAATATTTGAGGACAGCTCCCATACAACAAACATAGATAGATAGAAAATTCTTTATTGGACACATTAAATTTTGAAAAAAGAAAAAGAAAGAGCTTACAAATTGGTGTGCCAAAATTGGCGGCCTTATCGCTTAAAGCGATCTCTTTCAGACAACCTTTGGATGGAGAGGAGTTTATAAACAACTGAACAATACGAGGGTGGATTAGAAAACTTCGCAGCAATACATAAATACTTAATGTAACCATGTCACAACTCTGGTTATCAAATTGTCAAAGTCTAATCAAATGGACTGTATATCAATTAGACTGAATTTTGTGAGTCTTTGTGCGGCGTTTTTAAATAATTTTATGAAAAAATATATTTAAGGAGGGCTCCCATACAATAATGGTACGGAACCCTTTATGCGCGAGTCCAACTCGCACTTGGCTAATTATTTGTTTTAATGAAAGAATGTCATAGGCTATATTTTGTTTCTCTTTGCAACTTGGATTATTTTAGAGCCCGTGCGAAGCCGGGACGGGATGCTAGTTACGTACAGTAATACCCCGACTTACGCTACCTCGACTTACGCTACCTCGACTTACGCTACCTCGACTTACGCGAATTCGGAGTTACGCGATTTTATTTTCTCGTCTATTTTAACGTTTTTTGTTTGAAAGCCGCGCACTTCAGATTGTGTTTATACATTTTATTAATATAGTTTGTCATATTATCTAGAATTAAATTAAAATTTATTTCCTAAATTATTGTTTTATATTTCCTAAATTATAGTCTCCGGTCCCAATTAAACATACTTTGTATGAATTTATAGGTATGTATATGCAAAATTGTACCCCGACTTACGCGAATTCGACTTACGCGGATAGCGCTCGGTCCCACCTATTCAATTCAATTCATTTTATTTTCACATAGGAATGTATAACAACAGTTATAAGACACTTGTAAAAAGTCAACATCTAAATTACATTATAAAGAATATGTATAAGAGTATTTACAAAAGTAAATATATAGATCACATTATCAAAAATTATGTAAAAAAAATAAAAAATATGTCAAAAAAAAAAAAAATTACATAACAAATTTCCAATTCAATAAATTAAATGAACATGTCAAAATATTACCAATAAAAATAAACTTAACATTAATTGTAGGTACAAATTTCCACCATGTCTTCACGCCATGCTTTTGCATCTTTGAAAAACTCACAAACCGAATAATAGGCTTTTTTATGATATTCTTTATAATAATTTTAAATTTCAAATAATTATAAAATTATCGCGTAAGTCCGGGGTATTACTGTATATAGCGCGGCGCTCACCTTGATGTAGTATCTGGTGACGGAGCTGATGGTGCACAGGATGAGGAGCAGCACCAGCCCGCACCCCACCGCCACGTTCAGCGCCGCCATGCCGCCAGCCGCCAGCCGTCTGGAACAACACACATTTATATTGACGACCTCGTTAGCGTAAAGGTTACCATGCCGGACTGCTAATCAGAAGGTCCCGGGTTCGATTCCCAACCCGGTCAACATCTTTGTGCTTAACTAAATTTGTTGGCTGTGGGTCTGGGTGTTAAATATGTATTTATATAATATGTATATGTAGTATATCAGTTGTGTTAGCAACCATAATACGAGCTAGAAATGGTTCAGTATGGGGCTAACCAGCCGTGTGTGAATGGGTCCTAATTAAAAAAAAAAAAAAAAAAATTATACTAGCAGTTGCCCGCGGCTCCGCCCACGTGTAGGTCGCTCTTCGCGACACCTTTGGACACTACTATCATCCAGACATAATAGACAATAGTCTAAGAGCCCGTGAAGATCGTCCTTCACCGATCTGATAACCAGATGAGACGTATTTTTTATTAAGTAATTTTTATAAACAAATATGCCTAAAATTGCTTGCCTATCGAAAAGTGCTCATGGCTTTTTTTTATTTTTTGCGCATGCTCGTGTAAAGTCAAATGATAATTTAGCTACAATTATCAAAAATAAAAATAACATTCTAACTGTTCAGAATCGTTGTTACTCCTATGAAGCGCATCAAAATCAAATGAGTCACCTATTTTGACTTACCTGTTTACACCTGCTTGCCAGGTAGTTACACACTGAAATGAGTAGGCAAGCATACCGAGGCGTATTCTGTGTATTAAAAACTATCAGTGAAATAAATTTCATTTGGTTATCAAAAGTATGAAGGTGATGAAAAAAAAACAATAAAAGTTTATTTAATTAAAAATAGCCATGAGCACTTTTCGATGGGCAAGCAATTTTAGGCACATTTGTTTATAAAAAATATTTAATAAAAAATACGTCTCATCTGGTTATCAGATCGGTGAAGGACGATCTTCACGGGCTCTTCTACTACAAGCAATACCGAGGATTCGCACAAAGCGTTTTGCTTCGACCTTCATTGTGAAAACTGCGAAGCTTTGGAACTCTCTTCCTGAGTCTCTGACTCCCGAGTTCAATTTGGGGGTCTACAAATCTAGAGTAAATAGGTTCCGTCTAGGCAAGCGTGTTACATCTAAGACCACAGTCAAGCTTAACATCAGGCAAGCTGCGGTCAAACGTTAGCCTATTCATCATAAACAAATTATAAAAAAATATTAATAATTCTATAGTATATATAAAAAATAGTATATAGTAGTAGTAGTTGCGTTTGACTACAGCTAGCCTGATGTTAAGCAGCGCTGCAGTCTACGGTGTAGCACGCTTACCTAGAAGATACCTACTCGTATTAACTCTACTTTTGAAGACCCCCGGATGATACCTCTCAGGAAACAAAGACTCAGGTAGAGAGTTCCAAAGCTTCGCAGTCCTCACAATAAAGATTGACTCAAAGCGTTTTGTACGACAGTTTGGAACTTCAACTCTGTATCGGTGTCTCTTCACTGACTCTCTGTTCGTTCGGAAGCATACATAAAAATGATACATAATGGTATGTACCATTTTTGCCAGTAAGCAGACGATATATACCTTGAGGAGATAAGATTAAAATCACTTGAGTACTGAACAAATTTGGACTCCTTCACTGCCTTCTTGCCAGGGCAGGAACAGTAGGCAGGTAGACGCCGCACCAGCTACTGGATCACTATGCAGGATGTTTTTCTCAGATAAAACTACGTCTGCTGGATCGAAGTTCAATTTATTGTCGCGCACACAAATCACCCATGCACGCGAGAAAAAACGCGTCACCGCGATTCAGAAACTTTATTCTCACGTGGTAGCGCCATCTATCCGTACAGTTCGAAACTAACACGGTTGCTTATACAAGTACACCGTGCCATGAGATATTCATGAGAAAAGTAAATAATGATAACGCTGATGACCCGAGTCATATATGATCTTATGTTTATGTACCGAGTCAATAGGTAAGGCAAATATTTACATAAATCATCGTTAATTCGTATCTGAAGAGATATGGAGCGTTTCCGAGCCAACAAGTTAGACTTATTTTGCAGTTAAAGATTTTAAATTTCATAGTCAGAGTTTAAATGTCATTTCATAACGCTTTGCGTCAACCCTTATTGTGAGGACAGCGAAGCTTTAGAAGAAAATTTAGATTTTTTTCAATAATTTTCATATAGCGATTTAATTGGTTCAAAATTGAAGCGAGTGTGGCTCGGTGGTAATAACGTCTGCTTTTCAATCAGATGGCCCTGGTCCGATCCCGGCCCTACACCAATGACTTGTTTTTCAAGTTATGTGTGGATTTGCACTCGCTTTACGGTGAAAGAAAACATCGGAGGAAACCGACATGTTTGGGGACCACAATATCCGAAGACGTGTGTCATCCGCCGACCCGCACTTGGCCAGCGTGGTGGATTATGACCTCCATCCTCTCGGGGCCTCCTCTCCCTGTGAGAGAAGGCCCGAGTCCCAGCAGTGGCACTCTACGCGAATACAAACATACAGACAAACGAAAGCAAAAAGAGCACTTCGGTCGCTCAGCCAATCTAGTATTGACGACCTCGTTAGCGTAAAGGTTACCATGCCGGACTGCTAATCAGAAGGTTCCGGGCTCGATTCCCGGCCCGGTCAACATCTTTGTGTTTAACTAAATTTGTTGGCTGTGGGTCTGGGTGTTAAATATGTATGTATTTATATATGTATGTATGTAATATGTAAATATAAAATATGTATATGTAGTATATCAGTTTTGTTAGCAACCATAATACGAACTAGAAATGGTTCAGTGTGGGGCTAACCAACCGTGTGTAAAATGTGTACTAATAAAAAAAAAGTACATGTTTAGCCAGCCTTGAATACCCAAGGTTGTCCGTTACAATCTTTGATCAAAAATGTACTAGATATAAATAATGTCTCTAAGAACGACAAGGAAAATAAGACCACAAGTAAGAGTGTAGTCTTATTTGAGTTTGAGGAATTGAGGCGTTATTAGTATAGTAATACAGTTGAATTTTCTAACGCTCACTGCGTACGGTCTTAAATTTTTACGAGCAGTAGCTGTTATCGCGGAGCAAGATATTTTGTTCTGTGTATATCGTAATATATACTATGCGTGCCAACTAAGAATAGGATCGCGCTTGCTTCAACTTCACACGATAACTGTCAAAAAACTACTGCTAGCAAAGAAAGCGTAAAAAGAAATTTAATAATATTTTTTTTTTTTGTTCATAGATATAAATTTAATTATTGTTTAATTATTCTAGATTTTATTACTGGATAATTTTGGATTAATTAATTCTACATGTAAGACTAGCGTTTGGTGGACTAGTACCCAAGGCAAATTAACAACACCTAAAAAAAATGAGCACGTGACGAGACATTGGTTTTGGATAGTTTCGACTTAAGTGCAGTAAGCAGTATAATAAACTATTTTTTTTTTTAGAATTAATTTGCCGTAAAATGTATAAGAAATAGCAAAACAGCGTACATTAAACATTTAAACTGAATATAATTTGTTCATAAAATTTTTTGCACACCATACACTTTGGTTATGAAGTTTGCGCGTATGATTGAGCAAGATGGCGGTTTTGACAGTCCTATTCTTAGTTGGCACGCATAGTACAATAGTATAGTAAACTCACAGAAGTACGAAAGAAAACCAAAGTCATAGACGCAGTATCGATGCTCTGCAAGCTTAAATGGAAGTGGGCGGGTCATCTCGCTCGTGTTCCAGATGGCAGGTGGAGCGAACGAGTGCTGCAATGGTACCCGCGCGACGCGTCCAGGGGGAGAGGCCGCCCGCGCGCCCGCTGGAGCGATGACATCACCGAACTCGCTGGCCCCACCTGGACGCGACTGGCGCGAGACAGACGGCACTGGAGGCCAATGGAGGAGGCCTACTCCAAAATTTGGGTGCCCTAATAAAATTACTTCATAAAAAAAAAATGGTTGCCTGTAAAGTCGGTTTTACGGGCGAAGATTTTACGTGACAACGTCTGCCGCGTGCTGCGCGCGCTGCAGACCGATCATAGTTGAGTGGGAAAGAGACGCAAGGCATTCGGCGGGCCTCTCTCTCGTTCGGCGACTCATCGTAACGTTACCGGGCGTTACACTTTTTCATAAGTGACTCCCAGCCGCAACCTAATTTAAGACGTTGTAACGTCAAAAATTATATTTAAAAGGGTATAATAAACGTCTATTTTATTTTCATTTATTTTATAGTAAACTCATGCCATTTTTTGTGCTGTGTTTGTATGCAACACTGAATCTGGTATATATTTAATCGAAGGTTACAATTAATTAATTAATTCCATGAATTACCATGTTTCCCGAAGTACTACAGCTTATAATATCATTAAAATAAATTAAATGTTAACTATTAATTTACAAACTAGTAAGTCACTGAGCTAGACCTGGCGATTTCTAGGAACTACGCTTGTACCGAAACTGTGCGACCTTTAAATCTCGACATACTATACTATACACTATATATTAGGTCCTTACATATGAAATTGGCGTTTTTCGTGCTGGCCAATTTAATCACAAATTTCTCCTCTTTGGTAAGGAATTCCAAATTCAAATTTGGACAGCTGACAGCTGGCAGACTCATGTATTTGTGCTTCGATGGTCGTCATTCATTTGTTTTGTTTCTTCTGTTTTTTTCTGTTTGCGTCACTCATTTTATAAAATGGAAAACTTAAATTATCGCATTATTTACGAGTACGAGTTCCGCCGTGGGACTAGTGCTGCGGAAACAACTCGAAGGGTGAATGATGTGTATGGCGGTCGTGTTGCAAAAGAAAACACAGTTCGTTTTTGGTTCCAACGTTTTCGTTCTGGAAATTTCGACCTGCAGAACAAGCCCCGTGGACGGCCTGAGACTCAAGTTGATAATGAAGAGTTGAAGGCTATTGTGGAAGCGGATCCATCGCAAACCACGTCCGAGTTAGCTGCAGGCTGCGATGTTAGTGATAAAACTGTTTTAATTCACTTGAAGCAAATTGGGAAGATTAAAAAGCTTGAAAGGTGGGTACCTCACGAATTGACTGAAGCAAACCGGCAAACGGGCGTCGACTGCTGCGTTACATTACTAAACCGGCACAATAATGAAAGTATTTTAAACCGAATCATTACCTGTGATGAAAAATTGGTTCTTTACGATAATTGGAAGCGCTCAGCGCAATGGTTGGATCCTGGCCAGCCAGCCAAATCCTGCCCCAAGCGAAAATTAACCCCAAAAAAGTTACTAGTGAGCGTTTGGTGGACTAGTCCCGGTATTGGTCATTACAGTTGTCTCAAATCTGGCCAGACTATTACGGCTGATGTCTATTGTCAGCAATTGCAAACCATGATGGAAAAGCTAGCGGCTAAACAACCTAGGCTGGTCAATCGCTCCACGCCACTGCTGCTTCACGACAACGCTAGACCACACACTGCGCAACAGATGGCTACTAAATTAGAAGAGCTTCAATTGGAATGTCTAAGACATCCTCCGTACTCCCCGGACCTTGCTCCAACAGATTACCATTTTTATCGAAATTTGGATAACTTCTTGCAAGGGAAAAAATTAAACTCCGATGGGGCAGTCCAAATCGCCTTCAAAGATTTTATTGATTCCCGTCCGACTGGTTTTTTTAGTAAAGGGATCAATGAACTACATACTTTATATAGATACATATTGACCATGCCGGGAATCGAACCCGGAACCTTCTGATTGGCAGTCCGGCGTGGTAACCATTACGCCAACGAAGTCAAAATTGCGGCCTCTACGCGAGGACCAACATACAAAAATACATACAGACACGCGAAAGCTTTGACCAGTCGATGCCATGATGGCACTCGCTTCGCTCACAGTCAATAAAAAATACATTTATCAATAATTATATCACTTAAGTGCTTACCAAAAATTATCTTCTAGCCACTGACCGATACCAAATAAGATTAACTGGAATTAATACCTAAGCAGGTCTTCAAACTGATAAGACACAACATTCCCCCCAAGTCTGGTATTTAGGACACTGATAACTGTCGCCACTGCCAATAATAATAGATGAAAAAAACTATGAAAAAAACTATATCTTAAGGCGATAATGGTAACAAATTTAATAAAAATATTCTTAGAATTATATGTGCACGAACAAACGGTCACACTTACTTAAATAATAGGTCAAGTGCGAGTTGGGCTCGCGCATGAAAGGTTCCGTACCATTGTTGTATGGGAGTCCCCCTTAAATATTTATTTTTATTTTTTATAACTTAATACAAAATTCAATATTCTGTGCATGTATAAAAGGTCTACTACCAAATATCGTTCTAACGATCGAGTAAAAAACTATTCAAAAATTACGTTTGTTGTATGGGAGCCCCCCTCAATTAATATTTATTTTATTTAACTTTCATAATTTAATTTGATTCTATTTTATACTTAGTGAAAATTTTAAGTGTCTAGTAACTACCGTTATTGAAATACAGCAAAAGAATACGAAAAAAACACGTTTATTGTATGGGGACCCCACTTAATATTGTCATTTTTTATTTTTAGTATTTTTTGTAATAGCTATAATATTCTGCCCAACATAAAATTAAATCTCCTATTTTTTTTAGACTTACAGCGTATTTTAAAAACTTACGTCTAGGTACTCTAGGTTACCTTTCTAATTAAATATAATAAAAGGTATATCAACTAGCTACTAGTATTCCATATCTAATGCGAACTACAATGCGTAGTGACTGTTGAATCTATTGCCACTGATAGCAGTGACTATTGTCATCGGTAATGGTTACAGTTGGCAGTGTCTTAGATGTCAGACTTGTATGACTGTTATTCATGATTATGATAAATAATTAATCAGCTGGGGTTTAAGATAAGGATTAAAATATAATATATTGCAATGTTTTAATCACCTGGTTTTTAATGCTATTTTATCTTTTAATGGTTCCGGTATTAAACGAGAGGTAGGTACATACGTTTTGTGCTTATATTTTAATTTACAATTTAGTTTCAGGGAAACGTAGCCTTTTTTGCGTACTTTATTAAGTTTTGTAAAATAGTAGCGCCTGTAGCTCAGCTGATTTATGTGATCTGACGCGATCATCGAGGTTAAGCAACAGCCGATACGTACACTCTTTGGACAACACCTTGCACGAGATGTCTTTTAAAAAGTGTCATAGCATTTGAACAGCTTTGTTTTTTTTTTATAATAAAAAAAAATATATATTTTTATTTTTTACTAAGCGTTGCATGTAATAACATAGTGTTAGTATGATAGTAGATTTTATAGGGAACCCTCACATAATATTTTTATTATATCTACGATATATTTTGTTAGCTACTAGACAGCGGTACTTAGAAGTTCTCATATAAATTATTAAAAACAAATATAACTTAACAATAAAATATCTATTAATTAAATAGATACATACATTATTTTCGATGACCGATTTTGTTCAATCTAGTTAGCGATTTTTAAAATTATTTTTTCATGACTTACAACATTTGACATGTGATATTAACTACTTATTACCAACATTTTTATTAAATAAATTATCACTTATTTAATAATCGTAATAAAACTAATAATAAAATAACAAGGCAGCAAACTATGTATATTATTTTTATTTTATTTTTTCAAATTTATTGGTAATGTTTTTATAGTTACCTACAAGTTAGTAGTTATCAAATGATAGATACATTTTAATAATAATAAAAGAATATAAATGTACCTATTTAGTATTAACAAAAAATACATATGTGTATATTATGTGTCAAACGCAAGTATTTTAATAATATTATACTATTTTGTTACCATTTCTTACATAACAAACAAAATTGTAATTTAAGTTACTTTTTAAACTACCTATCTATGATGGCATTCGTTTCCGTTCCCACTACTTCCAAAAATTCCAAACATGTCCAATCCCACTCACAACAACGTACCTGTATATCAACTCGTCGAAACCTGCGTTAAAACACCGCACACCTTAAAACAACACTTTAAACCGTCTTAATTTACAAAAAAAATACTTTTTAACTTTTATAACTTTGGAATTGAATAATTATTTATTTTTGAAAACGTCAAAATTGCGCGGTAAAGTTTTTGTTGTTTTTCAAAATGGCGTCGCGCGGCTCGCCTCACGCAAGGTTGAGAACGCACTGAGGTTCTATTACGGCATTCCCATTGTGAGTCTGTTTGTGACAAGAGACGACTGCTATCGTCTTGTAACAGTATGGAAGGTTTTCACTGTCTGGCAGACACGTGTTTCTTTGAAAATTCAAATTCCAATTAATATTTTAATTTAATCTTTATTTGCAAACCTATTATTAATTTCTGTTATTTAAGTTTGTTATTTCGTGACTAACCGAAAGATCATTGATTATTTTTCTCGCTTTTTATTTTATTTTACTTTCCCTTACCGTACAGCGGCGAATCTGATGGGCTCGTAAGGGGCTTGGACGTATTTTTTTAAATTATGTTTTATGTTGACAATTTTAACAATTTTAGTTTTAAATTGTATTTATCCATGGACCTTATGATTTGTAATTGATATTTTTTTAGATATTTTTCAAATAAAATGAATTACTGAATATTCTGTGAATATTTTAAGATTTGTTGTTTGGAATTTAGGTCCTTCTTGCTCACATTCATTTACTTATACAAGTGAGAAGAGAAAACATTAGATTGTTTTCTTTATTAACTAAGTAGATAGCGGCAACATAAATCATCTGTGAAAATATCTGCTCTCTAGCTATCGAAGTTCGTGTGTTCGAAGTCTGGTGACAGACATACATATAATAAAGGCTTAGTAGGGTTACTACTAGAATACAGAATACAGAAATTTATTGATAAATAAATATTTACAAGTCTGATAATAATATAAAAATATAATTATTTACCACATGCGGTACTCATATCATTATGAAATTCTCTAATGGAATAATATTATTTGCCTACTAAAAATTGTTTTAATTTAGCTTTAAATATAGAGACAGAAGCTACATTTCTTATACTACTAGGCAGTTTATTATATTGCTCAGTTATTACTTGTCCTAGATTTTAACTTCTTTTGTAAATCTCTTTTATTTTCATTGTCATTGTGAGTGTTTTAGTGACGACCTCGTTGACGTTAAGTTTACTAAGCTGGATTGCCAACCAGTGGGTTCCGGGTTTGATTTCCGCCTTGCCAACGACTTTGTAATGAAGTAAATTCGTTGGCTGTCTGGGTGTTAAATATGTATCGATGTAAAGTGTTTATGTGTTTATATGTAGTATATCAATTGTGTAGCAACCTTAATACAAAAAAAAAGTATAAGAACGGGGTTAACCAGCCGTGTGTGAAATGTGAAAAATAAAATGTGTATTTTTATAAAAATACCCACTACGTATAAATAGTTCAGTATCGCTTACCAGCCGTGTGTGAAATGTGAAAAAAAATGTTCTCTAAAAATATTCAAAATGTCCATACTGTGCGAGGTGTATGTATGCCACTATATATCGGATCAGCCTAAACTATATGCACTTACGTCATGGGCGAAACGCGATATCGCGATTAATAAAAACATCCAAAGAAATAGATAAGAAAATAAATTAGGTAGTATAAAATACAACACGTGCACACTGTTGGGACTCAAGGCCTTCTCTCACGACGAGAGGTATATAGGCCACCACCACGCTGGCCAAATACGGATTAGCAGTTTACACATGTCTTCGAATATAGTAGTCCTCAAACATGTCGGTTTCCTCACGATGTTTTCCTTCACCGTAAAGCGAGTGCAAATCCACACATAACTTGAAAAACAAGTCATTGGTGTAGTACCGGGATCGAACCAGAGCCGACAGATTGAAAACCAGACGTGTTCCCACCGAGCCATACTCGCTTTCAAAAAATGTTAAAAAAATGGTTGCCTGTCGGTTTTACGGGCGAAGATTTTACGTGACAACGTCTGCCGCGTGCTGCGCGCGCGGCAGACCGATCATAGTTGAGTGGGAGAGAGACGCAAGGCATTCGGCGGGCCTCTCTCTCGTTCGGTGACTCATCGTAACGTTACCGGGCGTTACACTTTTTCATAAGTGACTCCCAGCCGCAACCTAATTTAAGACGTTGTCACGTCAATAATACGATTGTAGAAAATCTACTAACTTTGCAACTTTTATCAAAATTGGATTAGCCATTATATCGTTAAAAGGTATTGCAACAGATAGAGTTACAACGCCTTAATTTTATTATCAGACTAGATATTAGCATATATGATAATGATATATCGATACGATAGCAAACTTGTTACATTGCCTAATGCGTGGTTAATCTACATATCATTATGTTGACGGTGTCTTAATTTTACTTATTTATTTATTAAGTATCAATTAAAAATGTAGTAAACACGGTTTAACATTTTTAACGACGGCCATCTTGGATTTTATTGTATTTTATTATATTAACATGTGTGTTGCTTTATTTGACACAAAAAAACAATGTTAATTCTTTCATTCCTTCTGTCTTTCTTTCCTTCTTTTTTCATATTATTTTTGCTTTCTGTATTTCCTTATTCTTTTCTTTTTTATCTTCTTTTTCTTTCAAAATTGAACATTATTATAGTATGTATTTTACTCAAGCCCTTTCTTTTGATTCCTATATTGATAGAGTTTTAAGTACTAAAATATATACACACTCCAAATTTTCACCTCTAAGTTCAAAAACACATAACTTTCATTTTTAACTTTCAACCCCAATGGCATCCCCCTTAATGCACCCCTGGTAAAAAAAATATAATTTTAAATTAAGCATTTAATAAACTACTACCATAACAACTTTCAAGACTTGATCTTGAAAAATAAAGAATTTTCCATACAAACTTTCACCCCCCCATTACAAACCCTTAGTTCACCCCTGGCAAAAATACTTGATACTATTATTTTTGAAGTTACATAAACTATACATATTCCAAATTTCATTGCTGAAAGTTTAAAAACCAAGAAGTTTCATACAAACTGTTATACCCCTTTTCACCCTTTTAGGGGTGGAATTTCCAAAAATCCGTTCTTATTACGCGTCTACGTACTAAAAGAAATACACCCTCCAAATTTCATACTGCGTTGCCTATAGATGAATGAATGAGTCAGGACAGAGTCTTATAGTATAGATGTAAAACATATAGCGCCCTGTCGTTTTTAAGTCGAGTATTAAAAATCAAGACTAGACTTTGTGCTAATCTGAAGTAAGAAACTCGTTTTATTTTATGGTATACTTCTAGAACTAATTAGCTGTTAAGAATTAATTTATGTATTCAAATTAAAATCTGGTTCTTACAAAAAATATTACAGAAATAACATCAACGGTGACTCCCGCTCCGGGTCGTTCTTGATGCAGAGGTTGGCCAAAACTATTCAGCGCGGTAATGCAGCGAGCGTGATGGCACCTTTGCACCAGGGGAGAGCAGGGGTGGGTTATTTGATAAATTTTTATTATGTTGATATGTTTTTCATTTATTTACAATGAGGCAATGCGGCAAGCTTGATGGGCACGTTTGGGCGGGTGGTTTAATTTTGTCTTTTAATCATTTTTTTAAGCTTACAAAATCTTCGTTTTTACTATCCTTTGTAAATAATTTTCACTTTATTATTTTAAGTTACGTTTAATTTTTTTTATCATTACTACTAATTTTGTTTTGTTGTTGTATAAAAAAATTCCATATATGTATATTTATTTACATGAATACAGAACATAGAGATTAGAATTGCAGTAACATTAAAAATACAAGACTTAGTAAAAATTTTAATAATAATAGTCGTAATAGCCGCCCGAAGGCCTCTGACTTGGCTTAACGACTGCTTGTACTAAGACTAACAGCCGGAAACTACAATTTATCGTGTGATAACCTATGGTAGCTCCCAGATGAAAATGCCACTTTGAAAACGACAGTCTTGTACAAGTCAAGTCGACCGTTGCTTAACTTCGATAAGCGCGTCAGATCACCTTAGCTTTTTTTATTTTTTTTTACGTTTGACCGCAGCTTGCCTGATGTTAAGCTTGACTGTGGTATTCTAGATTTGAAGACCCCCAAATTGTACTTCAAGGGAAAAAGAGACTCAAGAAGAGAGTTCCAAAGCTTCGCAGTTCTCACAATGAAGGTCGAAGCAAAACGCTTTGTGCAAATCCTCGGAACTTCGACAGTAAATCGGTGTCTCTTCGCTGTACCCCTGCACGTTCTGTAGTGGAATGGAGAAGCGGGAATTAAATTGTGCAGCTCCATTGCACACTCTCCAGAATGTTTCCGATAAAATACAGACAGACTGGTAAGCGCCTATGTTGGCTTTGTAGCCCTGCTTTAGACACGCAAGGCTGGCCGATGAGCCTCTTGGCTCGCCTCTCAATCGACTCTAACGCCTCCAGCTGGTATTTAGCAGATCCATCCCAAAGGTGCGAACAGTACTCCATGCACGACCGAACTTGCGCTTTATATAATGAAAGCAACTATTCCGGCTTGAATTACCGTCGCACCTTTGAGAGAATTCCAAGATTTCTGGCAGCCAATTGAGCTTTGGACTCAATATATGAGCCGAAATTGATATATCTTTGTTGTAGATGAAGCTTATTAGTCAGCAAGAGTGAGCCGGTATTAAGCAAGTCCCTTCCAAAGGCTAGCTGTGATATACCTTTGATAGCCTTTGGCAACGGAGCTCCAGTCCCAAAAGACTGATGA
Source organism: Mellilla xanthometata (assembly GCA_035578125.1). Taxonomy (NCBI): domain Eukaryota; kingdom Metazoa; phylum Arthropoda; class Insecta; order Lepidoptera; family Geometridae; genus Mellilla; species Mellilla xanthometata. The sequence goes on along the minus strand of JAPUBQ010000049.1, from coordinate 1,158,306 downwards.
TGCGTAGAAAAAGCCACGCCGGTTGACATCACCGTGCGACCGTGACCGCAGACTGCGTGGACACACGCGACTAACTACTCCTCGCCGTTAACATGCATACCACACCCTACGCTATTACACCTACCTGGTATAAGGTTACTTGTAGCTCGGCAAACTAAGGCGATCTGACGCGATCATCTTCGTCATCGTATGAGATAAGTGACTAAGCTCATAAGTTTTTTTTTTTGACACATTCACACACGGCTGGTTAGCTCCATACTGAACCATTTCTAGCTCGTATTATGGTAGCTAACACAACTGATATACTACATATACATACATACATATTATATATAAATACATACCTATTTAACACCCAGACCCACAGCCAACAAATTTAGCTAAGCACAAAGATGTTGACCGGGCCGGGAATCGAACCCGGAACCTTCTGATTAGCAGACCGGCATGGTAACCTTTACGCCAACGAGGTCGTCAATATTCTTAATATTCTTTATTGTGCAACCCCTCTTATTCTCGTCCTTTCAACTCCTTTCCATCCAAAGGTTGCCTGGAAGAGATCGCTGTTAGCGATAAGGCCGCCGTTTGTGTGCAATAAATAATTTTGTGTTGTTACTTTTTATTTTGACTTGTACCTTTAATCTGCCCAATAAAGAGTTTATCTATCTATCAAGCTCCAGTGTCGAGTGTTTTCAAGTCGCCCGAAGGCCTCTGACTTGGCTTAACGATTGCTTGTACTAAGACTAACAGCCGGAACCTACAATTTAACGTGTCATCCGACCCACGGTAGAGCCCAATGAAAATACTACTTTAAAAACGACAGTCTTGTGCATGGTCAGTCATACAAGCACTGTCCGCATCGACCGTTGCTTAACTTCGGTAATCGCGTTAGATCACCTTAGCTAGCCGTGCTACAAACTACACTGTACTATTGTGGTGTACTTATCACGTGCCTTTCTTAATAACTTTCACTCGTTGATTTCCTACCTGCTATAGATACATACGTAGATACTTATGTTAATAGTAGGGGAGCCGAAGAGGGGATTTTTGTAGTATCTCGAGCGCGTCAGATTAAGATATGGGAGATACCTTGAACTCATTTAAATACCTCCACCAAATACAGGCATTCCCCGTTGGTGGGATTGTCTTTTAACGACTGAAAAATCAAGTTGTATGGCAGACATACTCCAAATTGTCAGATTAAGCTAATTAAAGTTAAACGTCCATAAGAGGGCATATTTAAAAAATCTGACAATTTAAAAGCAAAACTTTATAAAGAGAGGGTCTCAAACTTTCAAACTTTGATGCACAGTAACGGCCAAATAGGTAGATTTATCTTCAAGGAAAGAATTTAAGAATATTAGGAGACTTATAATCTGCCGATTAACACAAAACATAATTTAAAAAAACATTGCTTAACATTTATAAAAGTTTAAAAAGTGCGTGGTGGCGCCCTCTATCGGTGATACCTACAGAATAGGTATAATTTATAATTCTATGGTATCATACAGTTTTTTTCATGTTATAACATCTACATTATAAGCTCCAAACGCGCTCGAGTAAGTACATATTTAGCATCATGGGCTCCCCTACTATAATACGTAGGCCTGATGTAAACTTTGAGTATATAGCCAAATATGTAATTATCTGAGGATGTAAACCTTTGATGTTATGCATTGGTAATATAAATAACATGGATATACAAACAATTTTTTAAAGACTTTCCCAATGCTTTTTCGGAGCTTTCTCTCACAAAGAGTAAAAATATAGGCCGGTTGTCAGAATTTATTGCGTACAAGTAATAATTCTTCTTCTTCGTATGAGCTGAGTGGCCAAACTCTGGGGTCGAGAGTTTTTAAAGCCGCCCGAAGGTCACGTAAGCAATTACTGTAAGTACAAAAAGAATATAAAGCATATAAAGATTAAGAGGTAATATATATGAATTGCCTAATTAAACAAAAACATAATAAAACGCAAAAAGAACCAGATTTTGAGGAAAATAGTAATGGTTCATTATATTACCTCGTTGACGTAAAGGTTACCATGCCGGACTGCTAATCAGAAGGTTCCGGGTTCGATTCCCGGCCCGGTCAACATCGTTGTGCTTAACTAAATTTGTTGGCTGTGGGTCTGGGTGTTAAATATGTATTTATATATAATATGTAAGTATGTATATGTAGTATATCAGCTGTGTTAGCAACCATAATACGATGGGACTAACCAGCCATGTGTGAAAAAAAATAATTAAATTAAATTAAAAATTAATATTATAAATACGAAAGTTTGCGTGTGTGGGTGAGAATGTTACTTCTTCACGCTCAAACATCATAGATTCATAGATATTTATAACCTTACATACTATTACAATTAATTATAAAAAAATATATATTATATATAGACACATGGTCTATGTTAAAATTCCTATTATCTATAAATGAAGATTGATTACTATACATGAATAAATGAAAACTCTGCAAGAGGCAATCTCATGTATTCATTTATAGAGTAAAATGCATTAGCCTTAAAAAACTGTTTAGTACATCTTTTGAAGTCATTAAATTGCAGATTAATAATACTATGAGGCAACTTGTTGAATATGCATATTTTATTTTGCTTTTGGACTTTAGCTAGTCCATGACGAAATTTGGTATGGAAATTGGTAAGACCTTGTAATAACACATTGGCTACTTTATATCCCGGTATCATTACTGGTTCCCGTGGGATACGAAAACATCAAAATCTATGTTATTCCTTCACACTCAAACGCCTCGACCGGTTATGATAAACGATTTCGATGAAATTTCGTATGGAGCTTAGAACCTGTATTAACACATGGGCAATTTTTGTATCCCGGATTAACTACAACCGTAACTATAACAAAATAGTGATTAAACTACAAAATGCGTACAAAGCGATTCGCTTCCACGTTTATAGTACACACGGCCAAACTGTGGATCTCCTTGCCGGAATCCCTGTTCCCTCTGAACTACAACCTGACTGTCTTCAAGGCGAGAGTGAACCGGTTTCTTCTAGACAAGCGCGCTTCATCTTAGACTGCAATATCACTTAACATTGTTCACCACAACTCCGACCGCAACCTATTTAAGTTTTTTTTTTAAAGATGTTCCCATTGCTGGATCTTGGGGCCTTTTCTCACAAAGAGAGAAATATAGGCTGGTTGGTATAGAGCTAATATAATAATTATTGTAAGTACAAAAAAGGTAGATAGGATAATTATAAAGATGAAGAGGTTAAATATATTAATTGCCTCATTAAAAAATATATAAATATGCAAAAAACAAAAAGATGCGACTGACAAAAAGAACCAGATTTTAAGGAAAATGGTGATTTTTTAATACATTATCCTAATGATATTAAAAATGCGAAAGATTGTGTGTATGTTTGTTAATTACCGGCTTGATAGCTGGCTGCAGAAAACAAAAACATCTCTTGCTAACCTGTGATCAGTGCACCAGTGGACTTTAAACATTGACATTGAACAATGGACATTATGTGAACTGTTCAAAATTTAATTTCAACTCAGTGTGATATAGGCACATCAGCATATTGCTGCTCGCCTATAAATCAAATAAATAAATTATTCGCGCTCGTACGGCTAAACCGATTGCGATGAAACTTAGTTGTAGTTTAGGCCTTGGATTAACACATAGGCTGCTTTTATCCCGGATTAACGCGGGCAGGACTGCGGGGTGCAGATAGTTATTTAAATAAATATAATGGCCAAGTGTGTCAAGCTCGCGCTTCAAGAGTTATGTAGCATCATTATTTTACAAAAATAGTAGTTTAAAAAAAAACAAAAAACACGCTTATCTGGCCGTTTTAAGTTGGTCAAAATCGCACCCAAAGAAGTCGGTTACAAACAAACATACAAACAAAATTACAAAAAAATGTAATAATTTTATCAAATTAGTGTATTGTCATCGGTCCTCAATAAATCTACAAAGTTTCAACGAAATCTGGCCGTTTAAAGTGGGTCAAAATCGCGCCCAAAGAAGTCGGTTACAAACATACAGGTGAAGCTAATATAAAGCGTGTAAAAATTGGCGTAAAAACTATAAATTGTAAAATTGATACTGAATAAGGGACTGTACATTTTACGGCGTTATAGAAAGGGGTCGTTAAATGGAGAGAATGTATCATTGTATGGAATACAAGCTAAACCAAAAGCCAATTGATTTTGAAGCTTTAGAGTTTGTCGTTAAATCGAGTAACGTTACATGGAGTTTACACTGTATTTAAGAGGCTCCTATGAGAAAAACGTGTTTTTTTTAAATTTTATTTTCATGATTGTACGGAACATAATTGTAGATATGTGTGATTGTGGGGCTTTTTATTTTTAGTATTTGTTGTTATAGCGGCACGGGATATACACAATATGTGACTATTTCAGCTTTCTAGCATTTAATATTAGCATAGTCAAATTTAAGAAAAATATTTTTGATTTATTGAAATTAGAATAAAACTAAACTTAAACTAAACTAAATTCAATTGTAGTTTAACCTATTTGTCACCAACTAGTTATGTAGTTTTGTTTTGATTCTTTGTTTCTTTCTAATACTTATATTTGTTCATGTTGTGTACACATAGTTAGGAAAATAATCTAGTTTTGATCCTGTTGAATTAATCTTTTTTAGTTATAGTTTTGATTATTTTCTGTTTTGTGAACCATAATATATAAATAAATAAAAATAAATCTAGCTATCACAGTTTATAAGATACAGCCTGGTGACAGACAGACAGCAAAGCCAATAGTTGTTAGTTATAGGGTCCAGTTTTTACTTATTCACTTATGTATCATTTATTTACTCATTTAATCATATGGATCATGTGTCTGCAATAAAGAATTATTATTATTATTTATCTACCTTTAGATATGGATTCAATAAAAACAACTTATATTTAAGTAAAATAGTGATTTATTCATTTAATAATTAATTGTTACATTATTTTTGTTCAACGACCTTATGTACTTTGTAAATAATACATTTAAATAACATAATTTAAAGCAATTTATTATGTAATAAATATTAGTATTATATCACATATACACAAGCATACAGGGTGATGTGGATGACGTAAAACTTTTGGGTATACAGTAAAAACTCGATTAACCAGACTAACTGTTGTTGTTAGGCATTCGGATAATCGAAGCTTTGGAACTCACTACCTGAGTCTCTGTTTCCTGAGAGGTATCATCTGGGGGGCTTCAAAAGTAGAGTTAATAGGTTAAGCGTGCCACACCGTAGACTGCAGTTCAGCTTAGCATGAGGCTAGTTGTAGTTAGTCAAATACTAACCTATCAAGGATAAAAAAAAAAACGGATAATTATAAGTATGAAGAAGATCGGGTTTTGGAACGAAGTTCCTTATCGCGCGTTGTGAGAGGGGAAAATTCTTACGAAAAGTTGTCACGACACTTTTTGCGCATGTCAACATCGCATCTTCAAACTTTATTCGGAAGGCAAATGCGGCCAAAATACCCGCCAACCAGGTAATGCAGGGACTCAGCTTGCTTGAATTACATTAGCACTCTTTGTGATGATTCTTTAAATATTTTAATAACTAGGAATGTATTAATTTCTTCATTTTATATTTTGCTCAGCGAACTAGAATAAATAGAATAGTAACTTGGCCGATAAAATGGTTCCACGCATAATGGTAAAATACCGCAGTGGGTGGGGCAAAACAACTACCCGCGCGCCCGCATGGCGTCACATGGTGTGGCACGGCACCAATCGCGTGGAAGCTTTGTGTGTGTGTGTGTTTCAACACACAACAATTATACTGCTATCCCAAAGCAGTCTAATTGTGCGCGTAAATGGATCCATCATCCAAATTCTAAGCAGCAATTGTATAAAGTTACTCTTTTGTTTATTCTAGTTCCCTGATTTTGCTACATAAATAGTGATGGTATAAAGATTATCATTTCAATAAAGAATAAAGTGTAATAAGGTTTGTGATTTTCATAAATTACTTTACAATATACACTAAATATCATCAAGCTATCAGGTCAATTGTGGTTGAAGACTGACAAAATTAATGTGAAAAAAAAATATACATGATCACATATTTGAGGTAAAAATGACTACAATAATTATATACAACACCTACAAAACTCACTCTTTAAGGTACTTGTATGTTAATATTTACAGTAAATTGTATTAAAATAGAAATGTGCAAGTGCCTTTTATTTTGATATCACACTGCCTTTTGTGCATTCACTAAAAACACTTCTTCGTCTTTTTCATATACATAGCTAAGTGGCCAAGCTCTGGAGTTGAGTTTTCAAGCCGCCCAAGCCTCTGCCTTGAGACTAATAGGTGGGGCCTACAATTTCAATTGTCATCCAGGGTAGAGTTCAGTTGAAAATGCCGCTTTTAAAATGACAATCTTGTGCATGGTCAGTTTTTGGATGGGTGACCATCCAAAAACTGACCGCTTCAACCATTGCTTAGCTTTAATGATCGCATCAGATCACCTTGGCTAGCAGAGCTACATTAGAAACATTTAAAACATTTTTTTCTTCATCGCTGTATATCTTTCCGTGTATTCATTGTAACCTTCTAAAGCAACTAGCTGTTTTGACTCAAACAAATTCCCTTCAACATTTAACGTGTGAAGTTTCGAGTCTCTCAATAAGCTCGGAGATATTGCTTCTATACTGAGACAGTTTTCTTCTAACCTCAAAATCTTGAGTCTGGGAGCTTCGTGCATATCTTCACTTATCTTTGATATCTCGTTTTGGCTTAGATTAAGTTCAATAGCGTGGAAGTCGGACATGCCTCGCGGTATCTCGGTGATCTTGTTACCGGCCAGCTCAACCACATCCAAGTTTGGGAGTCCGAGCAGCTGCAGAGGGAAATGTTTAAACCCGTTATTGTTCAAATATAACTGCTTCAGGTTAATTAAATTGTTAAACATCTGCGGTAACGATGTTAACTGGTTGGAAGAAGCGTTCAACATCTCCAGTTTCTTAACATTAACGATAGTTTCTGGCAATCTTTCTAACCTGTTGCCTTCAACATTAAACTGCTTCAGAAGTTTAAACCTTGCGAGATCTTCGGACAAATTCGTGAGTTTATTCTTCGACAGGTCTAAATTCCTTAATATTTCACACAAGTTGTACACATCCGCTGGGACTTCCTTGAGTTTTTGTTCCGATAACTGTAGTACGCCAGTCTTCGACGCAGTTTCGTAATGAAGTTTCACGTTCGTATTACCCATATTAACGAAAGAAATTGCATGCAGCCTGCAAAGCTGAGGCTAATTGGACACCAATAGAAATGGTAATAGAACCTGCAGTTCCGCACTTGATATTAATTTTTATTTTTACACAATTTTCCAAATCAACACAACAAATCAACTTTGACGTAACGACATTGATAACTATTAAAAAATGACATTGATTTTTATATTTTATAAGGTAGTTATTTTTTCTCTTAATAGCTTCGAAGCATCTAAGGGAAAACACCAGAAAACACACTGCCGCTCAAGCGGCGTCTACCTTTACACCAGTATCTAAAGAGCACTATATCAATCAAATAATTAATTTATAAAAAAAAACTTTCAGAAAAACATCTTTAAACCTTATGTGTTCCTGTACCACTGCTAGGCAAAGGTAGATTTATTTATTTTCATAACTTTAATCCTTCCAGTTGGCCCAGTTTTCTGCTTTGGTAGTGTCTTCGTCAAATTTACGTACGTACATAGGTAGTCCTGTTTTTCCTGGGTCTGCCTCTCTTTTTATCTTTTTAATATATATAGGCTACTATTTATTAGTATGAGACCAGGGATTCGGGTCCTAAATAATTAAATTTGTAAATGTTATTCCAAATTTGGTAGTTATTAGTCATTATCACAGATATGACTCAACCTTACTCTAAGGAGGCTCAATTCGAAATATTAAATATAGAAATATGTGAAAGTAAAAGTATTGAGCCATAATTAAAAAACCAAAACAAATTTTATTTCATTCCAATTTTAGTCTGTGAAGAAATGTTCATTCATTTCGTTCCTTTCGTTCAATCGCTTTTTTACAGTTGTTGAAATTGTAGTTGTATGAAATCCGTGAGGTTATTTTAATTTGTTTGTTAATTTATTGTTTTAATTACTTAGATTAATGTATTAAAATGACAACAATAACATAAGTAATATTACGCTGAATTTTAAAGTATACTAAATATATTTTTTACAGTTTACTTATTACCGCGGGAAAATAGACGTTTCACTGAGGAACATTAATGGCCGCGCCAATGCTTTACGTGTTGTTCAAATTGTAGTGAAATTATGATTATCAGGAGCTTTGTTTAAATTAACTGCATAGTATTGACATGGATATTAACGCTGGTAAGTTTATAGTGGACGTTTCTGTCTATATTTTTGTGTTAAGCCTTGTTACTACTCAATGTTAGCTTACCTGCCCCAATAATTTCCGATTATCTTTGCTTCTCTGCCTCGAAAACTAGATAAATAATTAGCTTTTGGCTTATTTTAGCCAAGCTTTCGTTTTCATTCACATCCATCAAGGTATGTGGGCGCAAACATCCAAATGCTATCGATAGGTGTGTACATCCCTATAGGTACGAAAAGGAGGCCTACTTAAAATCTTATAGGGTTTCTAGAGGAAAATTGGAAACTCACTGGTGTCCTTTGTATCAAATTCTCACTTGACCATCAATGACAAAACATATTGTCAATTAAATGCTTAACAAAGAGGCCAGTATTTTTGGTATCTTGTAACCATTCTCTACCTTGCATACCACAAGCAAGAACCATTTATTTCTAGTTATTATCAGCCTTAGTTAATTAGAGTGATATATATGGTGGTCTGCTACCATAAAGTGACACTATAAAGATTAGTTAGATATATTAAACTTGAAAATTCCATTAGGTATTCTACACCATTGATGAGTACATACAATAGCAATTGTTTTTCCATATCTATTAAATACAAAATACCTGTACTATTTTTTACACATAAATAATGATTATGCAAGTTCCATTTAACTGACTAGTAGATTGACGATAACTAAGTTACAAAGGGAATCAAAATATAGTCTATGTTATGTTTATTTTGTCAGGGAAAATGTAGCTTCTCAACGATGCATAAATTTTTCAAATTGGTTTAGTAGTTTTAGAGCCTATTTCCGTCTAACTTCTTCCTCTTCTTCAACCTTTTCCCACTAGGTGAGATCGGCACAGCAAGTTTTCCTCTTCCACACGATTCTGTCAGCTGTCATATCCACATTCACTCCCTTTTCTTTCATATCCTCCTCCTACACAATTCAGCCACATCTTCCTAGGTCGAACTCTATAGAGGAGTCTCTATCTCTAGATATACTTCTCATAGTCACATGCAAACTTTTCCTCATTATAATATTGGTATAGATAGACATTTCAGGTTTCATTGTAACTTTATATCCATTTGTTATCATTCTTCTTTACAAAGTTGCATCTGTGTTGGGTTTGTATAAGAATAGGTTATTAAATCATCACATACTATCTTATCTCTGTTGCTGTGCAGCATATACTTGAGGGATATGGTTTTAATGATTTTAGTGTATTCGAAACTAATTAGTTTTGGAAAGAAAGAAAATCAACATACACCAAAAATTTCTGTTGTTTGTAAATTCTAGCTATTAATATATTTTTTGTCAGTTTCAAATTATTAAAATTGTATTTACCTATGGTGAGACTATTTTTAGCTATATTTCTTGTAATTTCATTCAATGTACAGAAACACATTTTTAATAGGTATTTAAGTTATTATCTCCCTGTACCTGAGCAATTAACCTGTTTAGATTGGTGTATGCTGGTTGAGGTACATCCAACAATCTTTCCAGAATTTCATACATTGCTTCATTATCAAATGAAACAAACAACAATCTTCAGTATTCATACAGGCATGCACAGTCTGCACAGCATTGTAATGCTAAACAATTATAGGAGATATTCTTGGAGAGGGATAGATTGTGTATTTGCCATACATTATTAAAATTTTATTTATAGTGATTCTTGTTCAAACAGCTAGACCAATTGGGATAAAATTTCGTTACTTACTGCTTAAACTAATTATTACATCATCCATTTTTTGTCATTTAGAGAAAGTTTGAAGTAGCTCCAGTGACAGAAAAAGTGAAGAGCAGAAGGTTATCTTGGTATGGGCATGTGATGCATAGAGAGGAGATGCATGTGACTAGGAGAAGTATGGATATGGTTGTACGAGGTAGCGGAAGTAGAGGTTGACATAGGAAGATGTGGCTGAATTGTGTAAATGAGGATATGAAAGAAAAGGGAGTGAATGGATATGACAGCTGACAGAATCATGTGGAAGAGAAAACTTTGCTGTGCCGACCCCACCTAGTGGGAAAAGGTTGAAGAAGATTTTTTTTACACTTACCAGCTACAAAATTTGTTCTGGAACTGGACCAGGCAGCTCAGGCAGAGGCTGCCGGAACAAACCGTTAAGTGCTTGGAGACAGATTTTTCAACTTGTGGGTGGTTGCTAGTCAGGCGAGCACTAGAAAATGCCCTACCACCAGACATAGTTTCCTTTACTAAAACCTTGAGACCTTAAGCAGAGAATGAAGCCATGACCTGTGAAATGTGAGATGGTTGCTTGCCTGATTAAGCTGTCATTGCTTCAACTTTTTTTTTTTTTTTACTCATAATGGGCTTGCTCTTGATCGCAGTTCACCTGATGGTAAGCGAAATTGCGATCTAAGGTGGAGCACGCTTGCCCAGAAGAAACTGGTTCACTCTTGCCTTGAAAACTGCTAGATTATAGTTATCAGGGAACAGGGAATTTGGCAAAGAATTCCACACCTTGGATTATGGCATTTAATAAATAGATAGTCTGAACTAATGATATTACTTTGTTTTATTGCAATCCAGTGGAAATAGACAGTTTTAAGTGAGTATAGAATGTATAGAATCCAATACAGACACTACATTTAAATTTTTATTAACTACAGGTTTTTTATTCTAACGAAAGGCTTTTTTTTACAAGATACAGTGTAAACTCCATGTAAAGTCACTTGATTTAATGACAAACTCTCTAAAGCGTCGAAATCAATTGGCTTTAGTTGGTTTAGCTTGTATTCTATACAATGATACATTGTCTTCATTTAATGACCACTCTCTATAACGCCTAAAAATGCACAGTCCCTTCTATGTCATTAAATAGAGTTTACACTGTAATATGTTACGAATACAAAATATTTATATCCGATAAAATATGGTTATAATTAGTATATTTAAGCTACCTTCATAGACTATTTTATATCTAGTGTTTAGTTCAACTGCTTTGTGTGGATTAGCACTCGCTTTACGGTGAAGGAAAACATTGTGAGGAAACCGACATGTTTGAGGACCACAATATCCGAAGACGTGTGTCATCCGCCAACCCGCACTTGGCCAGTGTGGTGGATTATGGTCTATATCTCTCCTAGTGAGAGAAGGCCTATGTCCCCGCAGTGGTAATGTATGCTTATGCTGTTCAGCTGCTTTATTAATACAAAACCCGATTCAAATGCTAAGCAACCTGTGACTTTTATAAATCTAGACCAAATATTAACAAAGCTTTAAATCATTTTGTAATATTGACTGATTAATTTAACTTCATATGAAATATATCATATTTTAACGAATATTCCAATATAAATTGTACCACTGTACACTGCCATGTCACAGCCCAGGGCAGTTTAGTATTTGAATTGGGTTGTATATTTATAACTTGTCCTATATTATAGTACTTTTACTCTTACTATATTATATTGTTTATTAATTATTTAGTAATTCAGGACCATATTCAAGACTGATTTTTCGCCGGTCACCCGTGTTTGTAATTAAATAAACTTTATTTTTATATAAGTTTCATTCATTAACCAGACCAGTGCAAATGACTAATATCGATTTACCTGTTTATACCTGGCAACCCAAGGATTGTGACATAAAAAATATATGCAACCTAACTTTTGCATTTACTATGGGCTGCATACTTTCGATTGGTGTAGAATTTATCCGTTAACGACACCAATGAAATATACATACATTTTTATTTAAATTAATTAAAAATATCCTGGCCTGAAATTTGATAGCAACCCATTTGAAATATATTTTTTGATATATTCAATTTCATAAAAAATAATTATGTTTGGCCCATTCACCAGCTTGGTGAAGGTCGTTCTTAGTGGGATCCTATACTAAATTAAACTCATAAACAAACGTGTATCTTTCGATACACATAGTACGACGAGCGGCGACTTTGAGCGTCAATTGCATATATTGTGCTCTGTAAACTGTTATCGTAAGGCATATTATATATTTGCACAAACAAACGGTCACACTTACTTTTCGGTTTTTGGGTAAGTGTGACCGTTTCTTCCTGCAAATATAGTCTATTAGTTTTAGTTTAGACTTTTTGTTCTTACGAAGAAGAAGAAGTCCAAATAAAGATTAATGTTGATTTGATTTGATTAGAGGTGTCGGCCCAGCTGTCCCTGATCGACGCGCTGCTGCAGCTCGAGTCCAAGACCATAGCGCCATGCACTAGCAACAAGCATGACAAGGCGGAGGAAGAAACACAGGTACATACATTTATTTATTTACTAGCTGACCCGGCAAACGTTGTTTTGTCTTAATAATCTTATATATAAAATTTCCGTGTCACAGTGTTTGTTACCGTGCTCCTCCGAAACGGCTTGACCGATTTTTTCCAAATTTTATATGCGTATTCAGTAGGTCTGAGAATCGGCTACTGTATATTTAGTTTTTTTTTTTATTAAGGCAATACAGCGTTTGCCGGGTCAGCTAGTTATTTCTAAATATACAGTAGCCGATTCTCAGACCTACTGAAAACGCATATAAAATTTGGAAATAATTGGTCAAGCCGTTTCAGAAGAGTACGGTAACTAACATTGTGACATGGAAATTTGATATATAAGATTTACTAGCTGCGCCATTACACATACAAATATTATAAAATGTTATAAAGTATTATATTATGACGAAATGAAAGAATATCATTTTTCAATATCTTGCTTAGTTTCCGAGATTGAGACTAAAAAAAAAAACACTTTTTTAGCAAGGTTAAGTACTAAGTATCATTTAAGTTATGTCTTATCGCAGTTTCAACCTAACCTAGTGATGTATGCATCAGATTTTTAGCGCTTAGCCTGTGTGGAAAATCGATTTCTTTTTAATTTTTTTTTTTTTTATATGCCTCTATATCTTTGAAACGAAGGGAGATATTGAATAATTTTATTCACTCATTTCGTTTCATAGAAATCATAGAACTTTATTAACCGTATAACATTGCGTACGTCAAATTTACCTATTACATATATTCATCAGCAAGCAATTAATTAATTAGTCAATCGTACAATGTCTTAATAATATAACACTGGTCTACAGTGGTTTTGTTGCCTTTGATATGATGATGATTTTGGGTCCGTTTATACACACAATTCGTGAAAATATCAATAATTTTGTAAGATTTGCTCGGATTTTTTTCAACAAATGACTGAAAAATTTAATTTTGACGATAAATCGTTCAAAATTCAATTTGTAGAAATGAGCAAATTTAGTACTTTTACGAATATATTCGTAATCTGGGCACTTAAAAACGTAACAATTTGCGATGATAAACAGGGCAACAAAAAAAAATTGATTTTTTGTAGAGCTGTGTAATTAGTCAGTTCAGTTATCATAGTCAGTTTTCTTTCGTTGAGATCTATAAGAATCCGCCTTCAAATCGTGGCGCCGTGCGAATCGTAATCTCTTTTTACCGCGTAGAAAACGGTCACACTTACTTATTATTAAAAGTTGGAATGAGTCCAACAGTTTCGGTGCTTTCCGAGCATCATCTTCAGGGGCGAGTGGTACACGGACCGCCGCCGACGAGATCCGCGCGTGCACTCAATGCAAGGATGTGCACGCGTTTTCTACGCGAAAATATTAAGATGCCTTACGTAAACAGTTATGTTTGAATCGTAATCTCCCCAAGTAATGTGTAAAAGAAATATTGCACTAGTATTGTTTACGTTGCAGGATGCGATGCCCGACTCTACGACGAACACGGAGAAAAGCAGCGCCAGCCCCTTCCACTGCGGGGACGACGTGCTCGTGCCCAACAAGGATGGCCGGTATTACCTAGGTCAGTGCACGCTGCCGGCTTCACTTCCTTCCAACACTACAACACCACGTGACTAGAGCCAGGACAGCTACTTGACTCTACACAACATACAACTCAAGTCAAAACAAAAAAATGGTTGCCTGTAAAGTCGGTTTTACGGGCGAAGATTTTACGTGACAACGTCTGACCGATCATAGTTGAGTGGGAGAGAAACGCAAGGCATTCGGCGGGCCTCTCTCTCGTTCGGTGACTCATCGTAACGTTACCGGGCGTTACACTTTTTGATAAGTGACTCCCAGCCGCAACCTAATTTAAGACGTTGTCACGTCAAAACATTTGAAAGTCCATGTCTCTACAATTTCTTAACCAAATGAGTGTGAACAAGAGTTTCCAACGAAAAAACTCATAAATCAAACTCGGCTCACCCGTTTCTAATAGTTACCATCCTGGACTGCCAACCAGAGGATCATGGGCACAGCCAACATCTTTGTGTTGCACTAAATTTGTTGGCTGTCAGGCTGGATGTTTAATATATGTATCGGTATAAAGTGTTTATGTATGTACACATATTATATCAGTTGTGTTAGCAACTATAATACAAACATACAAACTTGAAATAGTTTAGTATGGCGCTAACAGTCGTGTGAAATATGTCTTAATATATATTTATCTATGTAATAATGTATAAATTATATAGATATGACTAAGTGTTTTTGTAAATATCAAACTTCAGACTAAATATTAAACTCATGTCCATAAGCCTTACGGGCAAAAACTACAGTAATCACTACATACATTTTTCTTTGTAATTAGTTTTAACTTTTATGACATTTTATATACCACCTATGTACCTAGTTTTATAGACAAACTAGCTGACCCGGCAAACGTTGTTTTACCTTAATAAAAAAAAAATCTAAATATACAGTAGCCGATTCTCAGACCTACTGAATAGGCATATAAAATTTGGAAAAAATCGGTCAAGCCGTTTCGGAGGAGTACGGTAACAAACACTGTGGCACGGAAATTTTATATATAAGATAAATCATTCATTCTTTCATATGTATTTGTTGTGTATGGCAGGCACGATAGTGGAGCTGAGCCCTCGCGGCGAGGAGGCATGGTCTGGCGGCGCGGGCGCGGCGCGCTGCCTCGTGAAGTTCGGCGACGGCACGCACGCGTGGGCCGCGCTCGCCTCGCTCAAGCTGCTGAGCGCGCCGCCGCCGGCCGACGGCCGCGTGCTGTGCGTCGTGTGCAAGCGGCGCGACGCCGTGCTGGCGTGCCACTCCTGCGGCCGCGGCTACCACGCGCGCTGCCACGCGCCCTCCGCGCCCGCCGCCGCGCACGGTCAGTACATGCGTCCGACAGTGCTATACCGGGAGCGAAGCGAGCGCAACGTTACGTTACAACGTTACGCAACGAGAAACATCGGGAGTGATGTGAGCTATAGTTCGGGAGCGAAGCGAAAGAAACGTCGGGAGTGATGTAAACGAAAGTTCGGGAGTGAAGCGATGGAAACATTGGGAGCGATGTGAGCGAAACTTCGGGAGCGAAGCGAGGGAAACATTGGGAGCGATGTAAGCGAAAGTTCGGGAGTGAAGCGAGGGAAACATTGGGAGCGATGTAAGCGAAACTTTGGGAGTGAAACGAGGGAAACATTGGGAGCTATGTAAACGAAAGTTTGGGAGCAAAGCGGGGGACAGATCGGGAGCGAAGCGAGAAAAACATCACGAACGATGTAAGCGAAAGTTCGGGAGCAAAGCGGGGAAAGATTGGGAGCGAAGCGAGGGAAACATCGGGGGCGATGTAAGTGAAAGTTCGGGAGCGAAGTAAGGGGAAACATCAGGAGCGAAGTGAGGGAAACTTCCATATACATATAACTCAAGCTATTTGCATAAAAGAAGGTTATTTGTCAATCCGGAGTTAGCCAAGTGGAAACGTTTTATGTAGCATATAAAGAGCTTTATTTTATATCTGTCTCTCTGGATAGACCGCGCGCGGCTACTTTGAACGCTACCTACGTAAAGCTCCATCTATCGGATTTACTCTGTACCACCAACACGAGCAGTTAAGATTCGAGGTTCAACCTTCCAAAATCATATTGTAGCACCCAATTCATTTGAATTTGATAGAATTATAAAAATCCAATACATGGCGTTATGTGTATCGAATGATACACGTAGTACGATTTCCAACTAGAAGTTATTTATTTGTCTATGGTCTGTCCTAACAAACATCGTAAGCGCGATAGACAGCATTATTCTCTTTAACACTAAATTGTTATCTCTCTCTCTATAACGCCAACTCCCTATAACGGGTGTCGTTATAGAGAGTGTGTATGTGTGGTGTCCGCAGGCGCGTCGTGGGAGTGCAAGCGGTGCGTGGAGCAGCGCTACAAGGTGGCGGCGGCGGAGACCCGCGCGCTCAAGCGGGGCTCGTGCCATCTCTACCGGCGCCGGCACAACCTCTCCCCGCCCTGCGACGTGAGTATACCTTCCTCTTCTTCTTCTTCTTCTTCTTCTTCGTATGAGCTAAGTGGCCAAGCTCTGGTGACGAGAGTTTTCAAGCCGCCCGAAGGCCAAGAAGACTTGGCTTAACGACTGCTAGTACTAGGACTAACAGACCTACAATTTGTATACCTTCTTCTTCTTCTTCTTCTTCTTCTTCTTCGTATGAGCTAAGTGGCCAAGCTCTGGTGTCGAGAGTTTTCAAGCCGCCCAAAGGCCCATTGACTTGGCTTAACGACTGCTTGTACTAGGACTAACAGACCTACAATATGTATACCTTCTTCTTCTTCGTATGAGCTAAGTGGCCAAGCTCTGGTGTCGAGAGTTTTCAAGCCGCCCAAAGGCCATTGAATTGGCTTAACGACTGCTTGTACTAGGACTAACAGCCGGAAACTACAATTTTACGTGTCATCCGATCCACGGTAGCGTCCAGATGAAAATGACACTTGAAAAACGACAGTATTGTGCATGGTCACCAATCCTAAAACTATCCGCATCGACCGTTGCTTAGCTTCGATGATCGCGTCATCGCGTAATAACTAGCAAACCCGGCGAACTCCGTTTCGCCACAAAGTTGAAATTTTCCCTGAATGTTGTTTGCTACTGCCCTCACGGAGCCTGAGACCTTTCCAACGAATGCTGTACCGTGGAAATCGGTTCGTGCGTTCTGGAGTTATAGCGCCAGGAAGGAAAACGCCAATGCGGCATCGGTTTACGGTTGAGGTGCCCAAGGCACGCACAAAGCGTTTTGCCTCCACCTTTGTTGTCCGAACCGCCAAACTTTGGAATTCCTTGCCGAATTCCCTGTTCCCCAATGACTACAATCTAGCTATTTTCAAGGCGAGAATGAACCAGTTCCTTCTAGGTAAGCGCGATCCACCGTAGACCTCAATATCACTTACCATCTGGTGAATTGTGGTCAAGCGCTGACCTTAAAAAAACCCCACTTATTTTTAAACAAAACGAAAGAGCTCTCAGGCCGCGCTGCGCCGGCGCATGCAGGACAGCAGTAAACAACGTATTGTTGTAATAGTGCTGTCCTGCTCACGCACATCGCCGTGCCGCGGTCTCGATACAGGGTGCTCCACATTATGATACACTAAATCTTATCCTAATAATAGTAGTTAAAAAAAAAACTAAAAAACACGCTTATCTGGCCGTTTTAAGTGGGTTAAAAGCGCGCCCAAAGAAGTCGGTTACAAACAAACATACAAACAAAAATACAAAAAAATGTAATAATTTTATCAAATTAGTGTATTGTCATCGGTCCTCAATAAATCTACAAAGTTTGAACGAAATCTGGCCGTTTAAAGTGGGTCAAAATCGCGCCCAAAGAAGTCGGTTACAAACATACAGGTGAAGCTAGAGTTGAAGTTCCGAACTTTCGTACAAAACGCTTTGCGTCGACCTTTATTGTTAGGACTGCGAAGCTTTGGAACTCACTACCTGAGTCTCTGATTCCTGAGAGGTATCATCCGGGGGCCTTCAAAAGTAGAGTTAATAGGTATCTTCTAGGTAAGCGTGCCACACCGTAGACTGCAGTGCAGCTTAACATCAGGCTAGCTGTAGTCAAACGCTAACCTATCAAGGATAAAAAAAAAAAAGCTAATATAAAGCGTGTAAAAATAATGTTTAAGAATGGGTTTTAGGCTACGGGGGAGATATTTTATTTATTCACTAAGTGTGTATGTTTGTTACTTCTTCACGCTCCAACTGTTAAACTGATTTGGATGAAGTATAGTATGGAGATAGGTAAGACCCTGGATTAAGACATAAGGTACTTTTTATTCCGGAATAACGCGGGTTACCGCTGGGAGCAGCTAGTAAGTCATAAACGGTAAAAAATATCGAAAAACTAGCAGGCCTAAAGAACAATGATGAATGTTGATGATGTTGATGCATGTTGATGATGAAATACAGAACAGAAATACAGAACTTTATTGACCCTAAATAACATACGTTAAAGGCAAGTCATACTACAATAATTACTTAATACTTAAAAATACTAGTTAGAAGACAAAATTAAATATTTAGTGTACTTCCGCTGTGATCCGAAATCCAAATTAAGACAAGTAAAGGAAAAATTAACTAAGATTAATTAATCTTCTTGTCTTAATTTGGATTTCGGATCACAGCGGAAGTACACTAAATATTTAATTTTGTCTTCTATTTACAATGGATTTCCGCAAAGTAACGCCTGAGTCAATAAGTTAAATACTAGTTGGATTAAATTAATTAGTAAAATTAAATAAAGTTGCAAATTACATTAAATAAATATTCTACCTCATTAAATACTACACACATTAGCACTTATTTTTCATGTCTATTAAATTTAAAATACTACTATTTACACATGAATAACGATTCTGCAAGCTCCATATTCATATATTCGCTTAAATTATTAAGGAATTACTTTCACAAAAACTCTTTATTTTCTGTTTAAACATACTACTATTAAGATTTGTTATTTTCTCTGGCAACTTGTTGTACATTAATATTTTTATATAACATCCCCCACGATGATGCATGTTGATGATGATCATGATCATGAATGTTGATGATGATGAATCTTGATGATGATGTATCTTGTGTATGTTCCAGACGGCATCAACAACCTCGTCGACGGCGTCGGAAGCGGGCAAAGAGCAGAATGAGTCTAATTGTTACTGCGGACAGAAGAGCGACTATCTTGCTCAGGTATTCACTACTGAGATATTTTTTTATAAATATTAAGACGCACACGGCTGGTTAGCCCCGTACTAAACCATTTCTAGTTTGTATTTTGGTTGCTAACACAACTGATATACTACATATATATACATAAATGCTTTATATCGATACATATTTAACACCCAGACTGACAGCCAATAAATTAGCTCATCATAAAGATGTTGGCTGTGCTAGGAATCGTACCCGGGTCCCTCTGTTTGGCAGTCTGGCATGGTAACCATTATGCCAACGAGGTTGTCAAAGTCTGTGTGTGTGTTGGTCTGTGGCACCGTAGCTCCCAAGTAAATGGATCAATTTCAATCCTGTGTTTTTATTTGTTTGAAAGGCACGTCAAATACTTTTAGCTATGCTAGATGAAAATTGGTTCAAATGGTTGCCGCTACAACATCATATCAAATTATTTATTTCTTGCAAAATATGTACATAGGCATAAGCTGACAACTATATGTTCCTACTGCTGGGACTTGGGGCCTTCTCTCACTAGCAGAGAGATACAGCCCATAATCCACCGTGCTGGCCAAGTGCAGGTTGGCGGATGACACACGTCTTCGGATATTGTGGTCCTCAGACATGTCGGTTTCCTCACGATGTTTTCCTTCACCGTAAAGCGAGTGCAAATCCACACATAACTTGAAAAACAAATCATTGGTGTAGGGCCGGGATTGAGTCAGGGGCCGTCTGATTGAAAAGCAGACGTTATTACCACCGCGTCTTACTCGCTCTTTAATTAATAGTAATTGGTGTTAATACTATAAGTTGGCCCCCTATTTTTAGCTACATACAAACTAGGAATTAGTATTAAGCTAACCAGTCGTGTGAGAAATGTGTGTCCAACCAGCCCACTCTTGGAACTTGAAGCCTTCTTTCCCTATATGTATACTCTCTTAATGCTCTATGTCCATACTTGTTGGTGGTCCGTGCCATGTAACATGTTTTTGTAAGTGTTTTTATTAACTTGATGTTCAAATACAAATATTTATTAATAACACCATTAGTTACATGTCAAATTGTCAAAACAATTAAGTGAATTAAAATGTTAAATGTCAGTAAATTACTATGTCAAAAATTACATTCTCATTAATATTAATAATTAATAATAGTAGTTAAAAAAAAAAACTAAAAAACACGCTTATCTGGCCGTTTTAAGTGGGTCAAAATCGCGCCCAAAGAAGTCGGTTACAAACAAACATACAAACATACAGGTGAAGCTAATATAAAGCGTGTAAAAATATTATCCAGTTCTAGATAATTCTCAAAACTATAAAACAAATGGTCCTGTAACCAGGACCTTAATTTCTTGCTCGCTCTTGTTTAGTAGTGCGAGTGAGACAACACGAACTTTGAAATGTTTCCTCTACTCGAGTCAAATGTGTAATGTTGATATTTCTATCATCAGACTGGCTGCACACGGAATCGCCAACAGGTAGGTTCATCATACTATACTACTTCTCTTACTTATAGTCCGCTCAATTTAGACATTTGAAGTTACATAAAGTCCCAACAAGCTGAATTTCTGTGAAGTTGTTTAAAATATAACTATAATTATTAGATAAGTCTTAGTTTGTAATATTTTCGTATTCATTGTTTAATTTGTATTATGTTTTATTTGTTTTACTGTCTTGTTAGAGGTTAAGTTTATTTTAAAATGCAAACAGGTTGAATTGGACTACTTAGATTCAGGCCTTGCCTAGTTAAGTAGTCACAAGAAAATATGTAATCTATTAATAAGTTAGTTAATAAATATTTATCATTTTCATTTTCATTTTTTTTTCAAACAATGTCTCCAAGTTCCCCATCATTCCCGTTTAATGAAAAAAAAATATTCAAGGTAAAAAAAAAAAATCGTTTTTCTTGATTTTCAGCAAAACGGTAAGTTTTATCATAAAAGTACGTCAAACAAAAATTGTAGATCATAAAATTATCTATAAAAAATGTGTCAATACTTTTTTGCTTTCGAGCCACTGTTTCTGAGATATATAGATTCAAAAAGTTATAAAAGTTGTTATAATAATATGCACACGTTTCCACGCCACCTAAGAGGTAGTGTTTTTTTTTTTTTTCATTTTTTTTTTTGCTAATTTGTTTTGTTTTGTTTTTTTTTTGAATCGTTATATCTTAGAAACGGTGGCTTGTAAGAAAAAAGTATTAATTAATTTTTTATAGATAATTTTATTATCTACAATTTTGGTCTGAAGTACTCTTATGACTACACTTACAGTTTTGCTGAAAATATTTTTTTTTGACCTTGAATATTTTTTTTCGTTAAACGGGAATGATGGGGAACTTGGTGACATTGTTTATAATTATGTTTTGAACAACTTCACAGAAATTCAGCTTGTTGGGACTTTATGTAACTTCACCCTCATTTTTTGGTCTAAATTGACCGGACTATTAATGCGAAATCTTGAATTTACCGTTTTTTTTCATTATAAACGGCAAACAAAATTGAAAAATAAGTTAAATGCCGCCCAGAGAACGAATCTGAGAATATGCATATTTTTCCAGGGAACTAGAATAAACGAAAGTGTAACTCCATACATTTGTAAACGGAAAAAAAAATTGAAAAATATGTTAAATACCGTCCAAAGAACGAATTTAAGAATATTTATACGTATTTTGATATAAGACTTAGATATTTTGAGCCAGTTATATTTCTAATTCTGTAAATTCAAGATTTCCTTATCATGTCCTTAAGACCAAAACATCCTTACCTATTTTACATCCTTAACTATTGATTCAGGTGTTGCTTTGCGAAAATGAATTGTAGATCTAAGAATTTCGATTAGATGTATATGATAGAAGTAACCAACAAATTCAGTTTAGCACAATGTTGGCTGCGCCAGGAATCGAACCCGGAACCTTCTGATTGGCAGTCCGGCATGGTAACCTTTACGCCAACGAGGTCGTCAATTATATTATCTACATAAACTACCTATACTAGCAGCAAGTCCCGACTTCGCACGGGCTATAAAATAATCTAAGTTGCAAACTGAAATAAAATATAGCCCATGTTGCTCGGGGATAATGTAGCTTCCTAACGGTTAAAGAATTTTTCGAATTGGAACAGTAGTTTCAGAGCCTATTATTTGCGTCCAACAAAATATCAAACTTTTCCTCTTTATAATATTGGTATATATTAACAGATCGTCCCGGCTTCGCACGGGCTATTAAATAATCCAAGTTGCAAAGTGAAACAAAATATAGCCTATGTTACTCGGGGATAATGTAACTTCCCAATGGTGAAAGAAATTTTCAGATCGGTCCAGTAGTTTCGAGCGAGTTAATCAGATATGTATAGTAACATGTATATAACCCATAAGGATCCGTTTATTTCTTATTTATATTAAAATTAAAAAAATAAATGTCAGGACAGCCCACCCATGACCGTAACAGGTTCAAATGTGCCCATTTTTTATTCTTATTCTATGATGGGGGCGATCAGACCTGCACTGACAACCCGCAGGAGGCGTATTGTGCATTTCCCCCTACCAGCCTACACAAGCCATCCAAGCTCCTTAAAGCAGCGGAGCGCGGAGTTGGCTCGTTGGCATGCCTGTTCCACTGTCACCTCGTTGGTGTAATGGTTACCATGCCGGACTACCAATCAGAAGGTCCGGGTCGATTCCCGGCACAGCCAACATCTTTGTGCTGAACTAAATTTGTTGGATGTTGATCTGGGTGTTAAATATGTATGTATATATATATGTAGTATATCAGTTGTGTTAGCAACCATAATACGAACTAGAAATGGTTCAGTATGGGGTTAACCAGCCATGTGTGAAATGTGTCCTATTATTTATTATTATTATTATTTATTGCGTCAGGTGCCCATAATACGGGCT
The DNA here is from genome assembly GCA_035578125.1 of Mellilla xanthometata. Lineage (NCBI taxonomy): Eukaryota > Metazoa > Arthropoda > Insecta > Lepidoptera > Geometridae > Mellilla > Mellilla xanthometata. The sequence continues at coordinate 1,135,079 of JAPUBQ010000049.1, read as the reverse complement.
AAGTTTCCACGCTGAATAGCGATGGCTATCCTTTGAACCAAGTAAAGTAAGCCACGTGTATTGAGACTCATATAATCGGTTGACAGATGTTGCTGTGTTGCCGCTGTGACCGGTGGTTCCATCAGAGATGCGTCTCCAGTCTGCAGTACCCACTCTACGCGGGGGACAAGTGAGCTTCTTTATTACTTATCTTCACCAGACCGGACCTCGGCTAGCTAAGGTGATCTGACTCGATCAACGAGGTTACGACACTCTTTAAATGGGTGACCATGCAACAAGGCTGTATTTAAAAGTGGTATCTTCATCTGGGCACAACCGTGGTGACATGTTAAATTGTTAGTCTCAGTACAAGCAGTCGGTAAGCCAAGTCAGAGGCTTTCAGGTGGCTTGAAAACTTGACACTAGTGCTCGGCCCTATGGGGGGTACAAGTCTAGGGAGTGGCCCGCCTCAGAAACCCTTCACCGTGGGTGACCAGGTCACGGTTACTGACCCCCCCGCCTCGACAACGTGGGGCCTCACGGGGGATCATTAGTTCCATTATTTTAGTTTCTGTTAGTCATTATTTACGATATAATAATAATATAATACATTTATTTATTCATGTTTCAAGGACCCATATTAATTCTAAATTAGGTACATTGTATTATACTTTTTATGATTCAATTAAATTTCATAACAAACACAAACAAATAATAAAAGTTACAAATAGAAATCACAATTTAAAATAAAATAAAAAGTCAAAAGTTAAAAAACATTCACAAACAGTACTTCAATAGTCCCTCACAAACGGCACTGCTGGAACATGCCTGTTGCAGCAATGCCGTATGTAGGGACAGTCCAGCCTGTCGGCGATCATCGCCAGGATTGTGTTGGAGCTGGTCCATACTCTGCGCACCAGGGAGGATATATGTGCGCAAGGAGATGGATAAAAAAAGAGATAGTATGAAGAAGGAAAGTGCGAGCAAAAAACAAGCTAAAACTAGAATCAAAGGTATAGAGTAGAAACAGGCTCCGAAGCAGCATCAGCTGTAAAACAAAATTAAAGAAAACATCAAAAAGTTTATTGTAAACATACATAATAAGTTATTCTATACAAAAATCATAATTTGGAATGTATAGTTAATAAACAGCATGATACATTATTATTATTATCACAATCAGAATACATATATATTATAATCAAAATATATTACCTAAAAATCCTGGGTTTATCTAAGGTAAAAGGTTCTCACTACTTTATATAACAAATAAAAGACGCGTTACATAGCATTAAAAACAAATCAAATCAAATGTTTTTATTTGCGAAGTATAGGTCGAAAGGTGTTACATAGTAGGTATTAAAATTTAATGTACTCTATACTAAACCCGTTAGGGTGTGCAAATTTATGTTGGATCTAACACTAATGTAAAAGTAATTGAGTAAGTAATAGCCGGTTACACAAACATTATACATTATCTGTGGTTAATAAAACCTTAGTCATGATATAAATAAAATTAGGTCAGGATATTATAAAATAGATCACAATTTGTCATTAAAAAAAAAATAACTAGAACAAAAGAGCTCGGCACTCGCTCGCAGACCGCGCTGCGCCGGCGCATGCATGGCATCATTTACATAATCACCACTAAATAATATGTCGCAACCGTAGGTGGGTTTTGCATCTAACATGGTTCTTCGGCGTGAGTATAGCGGGCGAGGAGAATGAAATATCCCTCGTACAATTAAATCAGGTTTTTATTGGAGTCTACAGTACTTATTAATTTGAATTTAAGTCTCGATATAATTAATCGGTGGACAAGGCATTCCGCTTATATTGAACGCTGCGACCGCCAAACGTAAAAAGGTTCCTCTGAGGAAGGAGGAAAAAAGAGTTACACCAGAGGTAGCGCCACTTCCACCTCTAGTCCACCTCGACGTAACTAGATGGCGCTTAACTAAATAATATTACGAACTAAAAACTAATCGCCGTCAAATATGTATTACAGGTTGTACATATTCGCGTGCGCCGTGTGTAACGGCGGCGCGGAGTACCTGCGGCGGCTGGAGCTGTGCTGGCTGGAGCTGGCGCACCTGGCGCTCTACAACCTCACCGTCTACAACTCCAAGAACTACTTCGACCTGGACACCGTCATCATGCCCTACATCGCCGACAACTGGCACGCGCTGCAGCTCCCCGACAAGGTGAGACCCCGGCTGCTGGCAGACATACCTCGGGGGTCAAATATACCGTCATCATGCCCTACATCGCGGACAACTGGCACGCGCTGCAGCTCCCCGACAAGGTGAGACCCCGACTGCTTGCAGACATACCTCGGGGGTCAAATATACCGTCATCATGCCCTACATCGCCGACAACTGGCACGCGCTGCAGCTCCCCGACAAGGTGAGACCCCGGCTGCTGGCAGACATACCTCGGGGGTCAAATATACCGTCATCATGCCCTACATCGCCGACAACTGGCACGCGCTGCAGCTCCCCGACAAGGTGAGACCCCGACTGCTGGCAGACATACCTCGGGGGTCAAATATACCGTCATCATGCCCTACATCGCCGACAACTGGCACGCGCTGCAGCTCCCCGACAAGGTGAGACCCCGACTGCTTGCAGACATACCTCGGGGGTCAAATATACCGTCATCATGCCCTACATCGCCGACAACTGGCACGCGCTGCAGCTCCCCGACAAGGTGAGACCCCGACTGCTTGCAGACATACCTCGGGGGTCAAATATACCGTCATCATGCCCTACATCGCCGACAACTGGCACGCGCTGCAGCTCCCCGACAAGGTGAGACCCCGACTGCTGGCAGACATACCTCGGGGGTCAAATATACCGTCATCATGCCCTACATCGCCGACAACTGGCACGCGCTGCAGCTCCCCGACAAGGTGAGACCCCGACTGCTTGCAGACATACCTCGGGGGTCAAATATACCGTCATCTGCTATGGTAAATCTACGAACGAGTCATATAAGCTACACTATCTATTTTTCATACCCCTAAGTGAGGCAAAACAACGTTTGCCGGGTCAGCTAGTAAGGTTAATAAAGTGGTATGATTTCTATGTTGGGAAGACGACATAATGAGGATAGCAGGAACTACATGGACGAGAGTAGCTAGAGAGAGGGGAAAATGGAAGTGTTTGGAGGAGGCCTTTGTCGCAAGACAAGCTGTAAATATAAGCATGTAAATAGTTAGTTTTTAAGTTAATAGTGTATAATCAGCAATAAAGGTTTATTTTATTTTGACGTGACAACGTCTTAAATTAGGTTGCGGCTGGGAGTCACTTATGAAAAAGTGTAACGCCCGGTAACGTTACGATGAGTCACCGAACGAGAGAGAGGCCCGCCGAATGCCTTGCGTCTCTCTCCCACTCAACTATGATCGGTCTGCCGCGCGCGCAGCACGCGGCAGACGTTGTCACGTAAAATCTTCGCCCGTAAAACCGACTTTACAGGCAACCATTTTTTTTATACTATATATGGGTTTGCGCTTGATCAGAATTCACCTAATGGTAAGCGACATTGCGATCTAAGGTGGAACGCGCTTACCCAGAAGAAACCGTAGATATCAACATAGACCTAAATATGCTAACAAATTAGTGATCCAAAAATCTAGGCTACATAATATGCAAAGTTCCGGGCCAATTGCTATGGAAATAAAAATATATTATAACAATCTACCGGCCACATTAAAAAACGTAAACATAGCACATTTTAAAAAACCCTGAAGGAGATATTATTATATAAGTGTTGTCACGTAAAATCTTCGCCCGTAAAACCGACTTTACAGGCAACCATTTTTTATTATTATGATTTGTATGAGCAGTAGTTGTTGTGAGCAGATGTGGCGCGCGGGTCCGCTGGAGCGGCGCGAGCGCATCCTGACGGCGCTGACGTCGTCCCGCAAGCGGTTCAAGTGCGGCCGCGAGATGAAGAAGCGCGCCACCATCTGGGGGCTGCGCCTGCGCCGCCCGCCGCCGCCGCACCACCAGCTAGCCAGGCTGCATCAGGTACAGTGCTACTAGTGTGTGACGTCACACCCACAATCTTTTTCTTTTTTTTTTTACTAGTAATGGGCTTGCGCTTGACCGCAATTCACCTGATGGTAAGCGAGATTGCAATCTAAGGTGGAGCGCGCTTGCCCAGAAGAAACCGGTTCACTCTTGCCTTGGAAACCGCTAGATTATAGTTATCGGGGAACAGGGAATTTGGCAAAGAATTCCACACTTTGACAGTACGCACAATGAAGGTGGAAGCAAACCGCTTAGTACGCGACTTAGGCACCTCCACAGTATAACGGTGCCGCCTTGGTGTTTCCCTACTCGTCCGATGGTGGAATGGGGCGGGGGGGATCAAATCATGCAATCCCGATGCACACTCACCGAAATGTAACCTATAAAAAACCGAAAGGCTGGCCACGAGGCCAGCCTTTCAATTTTCATCATAATCAATCATCTATAATTATTAAAAAATATTATTTAAACTCTGTTTGATCCCATTGTTGGGCAAAGGCTACCCATAGGCTTCCATTTCTCCCTATCTAGCGCTTCATCTATGTGTTTTAAAATGTTTGTATAATCGTATCTATAACAGCTAGGATGTTACGTACACTGGCATTATTTTTTATTGTATTTGTCATTATCAATAAAGATATTTTGAGAAAAAAAATCTATACTATAAGACTCTTTGTCCTCGACTCATTCATTCATTCATTCATCTATAGGTAACGCAAGGCACAAACGGCTGGTCCCAAAAAATTTTTCGAGTGGTAGAGTGAAAATATGTACCAAAATGGCTTGGAGGGCTCTGTTATTATTTCGACCAACCGAGGGTCAAGATTTCAAGTAATGGAGGTTTTGGTGTTTGATGGGAAGGGAACAAAACATTTTTTCGACATTTGGAGATTTTTGACTTATCGAGGTTCGACTTAACGAGGTTCTACTGTATAACTTAGAAGACTAATCAAATGCTGAAACATTAAAAAAATCTTATTAATTAACAGGGTTGCTCATCTCCAGTAAATAATTGCAATGCCTTATGGGTAATTAGAATAGAATATAATATAATAAGTACAAAATAAGTACCCATAAATAAGTAATTATGTAACTGTAAAGTGACATAATATTGCAATAAATTGTTTGACTTTGACTTTTGACTTTGATGTGTATGTTGTGAAGGTGAAGAAGAGCCAGCCGCTGACAGACAGCGTGGTGCGCGCGCTGGCGCCGCGGCTGCGGTTCTTGCCGCGCGCGGCTCGCCCGCCCGAACACACGCACCTCGACAGGTGAGCACATTGTCATGATCACATTTTGATGTGAAACATCTATAGCTGACCGAACGAGGTGACGACCTCGTTAGCGAAAATCAAATTCTGTCTTTTTTATTTTATAGCCGTCAGTTGGAAGCCTTTGTTTGGATGCATTGGTTGGTTGCCTGGAAGAAATCACTTTTAGTGATAGGGCCGCCATTTGTAACAAACAGTACTTATAAGTTTTTTTAGCTATTATGTATTGTCTTTTAATTGTGTTGTGCAATAAAGAGTTTATCTAATCTATCTATCATTCAATTTATAAAAGGTTATCATGCCGGTCTGCTAATCAGATGGTTCCGGGTTCGATTCCCGGCCCGGTCAACATCTTTGTGCTTAACTAAATTTGTTGGCTGTGGGTCTGGATGTTAAATAAATATTTATATAATATGTATGTATGTATATGTAGTATATCAGTTGTGTTAGCGATCATAATACGAGCTAGAAATGGTTCAGTATGGGGCTAACCAGCCGTGTGTGAATGTGTCCTAATATTTATTTTATTTTTTATTTTATAGCCGCATGTGAAACCTGGCGTGGCGACGCGCCGTGCTATAAGATGGTATATACGTATATACAGCCTTTATGCAGTAGTGTGCACGGTGTGGCGATGCGTCGCCATGCGCAATCTATTGTGACGAATTAAGTAGTCACGATTTGGAATAAATTTGTAAATTTTTGTATTACACGAAAATAAATGTTTATTCAATAAATAGTCATCGACATCTGGAAAAAAAAGGAATATTTTATCATTATGACCTATTTAGTTCCAATCACAGTACGAGTACGTCCTTTTCTCCATATTACTTTTACAAAATAATGTCGATGTTTCACATCTGCCAGGCGTCCTGTGACGGCTCACATTTTTTTTTATATATATATTTTTGCATAATTTATTTCCTAAAACACTAAATACCGCAACGTAAACCTCTATAACTATTAACTAAACAATATATTAGTAAACTTTCGAAAAAAAGTTGTCATACAGATAGAAATATCGCGAAACGATCGAAAACCTTAAACATAAATTAAATTTTATAATTTCAACTATAAACTAAGAGATTTTTGAATTTTAATGCAAAATAAGTGATAGACCCAAAATATGGCAATAAAAAAAAATACTGATGATGGTGCTCGGAAAGCACTGAAACTGTTGGACTCATTCCAAATTTTAATAATAATGTAAGTGTGACCGTTTTCTACGCGGAAATACTAGAGAAGTTACTGATTCCCATACAAATAAAGCGTGGTGCGGAAGTTTGCCATCATTACCGATGATACCTAGATGGCGCTGCTAATCCAGCGTGCAGCCTAGCTGCTGCCAATCGGCCTGGTGGTCTGTCTGTCACATTCAATAACTTATTGACTCAGGCGTTACTTTGCGGAAATCCATTGTAAATAGAAGATTAAATATTTAGTGTACTTCCGCTGTGATCCGAAATCCAAATTAAGACAAGTAAAGGAAAAATTAACTAAGATTAATAAAGACAAGTCGACTTGTCTCGAGTTAAGAATTCGAAGAGTCAGCATCTCCTGATGATGCCTTGTGGTTAGGCAAAACACGTGTAGAGTTAAGAATTTCCGAATTGTGATAGGTAACGTTAATCTTAGTTAATTTTTCCTTTACTTGTCTTAATTTGGATTTCGGATCACAGCAGAAGTACACTAAATATTTAATTTTGTCTTCTGTCACATTCAAATACAAATGTAATTTTAATGGCATTCCGTTGCTTTAGTTGCTTTTACTGTTTGGGAATTTAAACTAATAATTTTAAAAGCTTACAAATTATTATATTTATAAATTAATAAAAACTATGGAGCGACGACGGTCTTGCCTCCATCTAGCAAAGGTATATCCCTCCGGACAGACGTTGCTAGCAGTCGTACGCGCGTTGCAAATACCGTTTGCGCGATTCAGGACTAGCGTTCTGATTGGCAGCGGGCGATGAAGTGCGACAGAGATGCCACAAAACGTCTTATTAGAAAAGCTTACGAATTACAACATTTTGTAATTAATTGAAACGAATAAATTTAAAAGCTTTATTTCTAGTTGTAAACATATGTTAAGAATTTTTTTATAAACAAATCATTTACTATGGTCAAATCTAAAAATAATGAAAATAAATAAAATTAAGTCTTATATCCTTAAAAGACTACTAAAAAGACTAGTTGTAGACTCGAATATACGATTCTATGTGGTGTAATTCAAATTAAACTTGGAACGGTCTTGACAAAAGTCCAGAAATAATGACAACTTCAAAGTGACATTAAATTTGTCAAAAGTAACAGGAAAGCAAATTAGGCTGATTGCTTTAAAATTTTCTCCATCTTTACAGCTGTGTCACTTTTACATTTGTAATATATACGAGTATGGCTCGGTGGGAAAATGTTTACTTTTCAATCTGACGGTCGCCGTTTCGATCCCGGCCCTCTACACAAATAACTTATTTTAGAAGTTTATTTGTGGATTTGCACTCGCTTTACGGTGAAGGTAAACATTGTAAGAAAACCGGCATGTTTGAGGACAACAATATTTGAAGACGTGTGTCATCCGCCAACCCGCACTTTACCAGCCTAGTGGATTATGGCCTACACCTCTCTCATCGTGTTTATAATATTGGTATAGATGTATATCAATATTATAAAGAGGAAAAGTTTGATTTTTTGTTTGTTTGTTTAACGCAAATAGACTCCGACACTGCACTATACTGCACGGGTTTGAAAAATTCTTAGCTATATTATCCCCGAGTAACATAGGCTATATTTTGCAACTTAGATTATTTTATAGCCCGCGCGAAGCCGGGACGATCTGCTAATTAGCAATGAGTGGATAAAACTGTAATAACAGAAAAAAATCCATCTTTCCATTTCAGTTCGCAGCCATCCAGCAGCAACGGCGATCAGAGTTCCTACAAGAACCCGAACCAGCGCATGATAGTCCCCGTGGACGGGCACTGGCTCAACCTCATGATGGGGAAACGCTTCCACGAGAACCTCAACTCCAACTCCGAGAACGACTCCACCAGCTCCTACGAGTCCCTCAAGCCTGCGGAGCAAGACGAGCCGGCTCCAGCTGACACCAAAGCGGATCTAGATAACATTACCAAACTAAACACTAAGCTAACCGAACCACCCAACGAGGCCAGCTATGAAACACCCGTGCCATCCCTAGTCGCTTGCCCCGTTACACTAGACAATTCCAAAGACGTAGACTCGACCGCTAGTAATAACATTAGTAACATTAATATCGAGAACAGCTTGAACATCAGTACGCACAATTCGAGGATAGCCACAATGAACTTGGAAGTGTCGAAGTTGTCGACAAAAAACATAATAGAGCACTCCAAGATATTGTCGTTGCAGCATATGGATCGGATACCGGCGTTCAACTTCAGTCACGAGATAGAGTCGTCAGGTGACGAGACATCAAGTCGGGGCACTCTGGACGCGATTATACCACCCTTAAAGGACTTTCAAGGGAAGAACAATCCGTTTCTAATGCAAAACACGTATACGTCGAAGAAGCAGGCGCACAAGGCGAACGGGAAACAGAATCTGTTGAAGTCGCGGCTGTCTCTGCCGATGACGTTGAATAGTCTGAACCCCCTGGTGGGGCCCTTGGTGAGGCCGTTGAAGAGGAAGCTCAGCGAGAAGGATATTATAATCGGGCCCAACGGGGAGGTGAAGAGGCGGAAGTACAGGCGGCCGAGAAAGTATATGCAGATGCAAATGAATAATGTAAGTTGGATACTCTAAATTAATAGTTAGTAGTAATTTATTTTTAACGTAAGCATAAGCAGCCCACTGTTACACGGTCTTTAAACGAAAAAAGTGTATCAAGATTTTGCTCTGATATTCGCCTTAAGATTGTAATATATTTTTATTTTAAGCAGGTGTTTAGTCATCAATAAGTGATTTGCCATATTAGTTTTAAAATACATACATATACTTACTACATATTTTCTTGACAACCTCGTTGGTATAATGGTTACTATGCCGGACTGCCAATCAGAAGGTTCCGGGTTCGATTCCCAGCCTGGCCAACATCTTTGTGCTTAAAAGTGCTAAATTTGTTGGTATGGGTGTTAAATATGTATCTTTATAAAGTATTTCTGTATGTATACTAGATACTAGAAATGGCTTAGTATTGGACTAACCAGCCGCGTGTGAACTGTGTCAAAAAGAATATACTTGGTAAGCGTGCCACACTGTAGACTGCAGCGCAGCTTAACATCAGGCTAGCTGTAGTCAGACGCAAACCTATCAAGGATAAAAAAAATATCTTACCTTAACGCTTTATCCGAAATCCAAGAAATTGATGTCTTCTGTAGTGCCGTCACTTGCATTGTGTGTGCATTCTAGAGTGTAGTTTATAAGTCTAAAATAGTTAGCGCTTTGGTGTAAAAACTGTTGTAGCTATTAAGTTGAATAAATGAATGAATGAATGAATATCAAAATACAGTATAACCTGTATAAGTCAAATATCAAGGGAGACGGAAAAAATCGAGTTATAGAGTTTTCAACTTATGGAGGATTTCAACTTGGTTGCTCTGTTGTACGAATTGATGTGTATTGCAGTAGAACCAAACTACTTCTGACAGTATTTTAGTCGAAAACAAATGACTTGCTTTGCTAAATTTCAAAGCAAACCAAAATTGAACACCTGACACCAAGCAAGCAAACACGTGTTTACGTGAATCATTAATTTATTATCTTATATTCCTAAAATGTTTTCTAAGAAACAATAGTGTACTCACATTGTCGGCTAGTTCTTAAAGTCGGTAACTTATTTTTGTTCGAACAATAAATGTAAAGGTTGTAAAATAAAACGTTGTTATGTTCGAGATGCAGAGATCAAATTTAATATTTCGAGTTGTAGAGTGAAAATATGTACCAAAATGGCTTGGAGGGACTTTGTGACTATTTCGACTAACAGAGGGTCAAGATTTCAAGTAATGGAGGTTTTGGTGTTTGAAGGGAAGGGAACACATCATATTTTCGACATTCGGAGGTTCGACTTAACGAGGTTCTGCTGTAATACAAAAAAAAAACTTGTAAATTCACTCACTAAGCATTGTATCCTTCCACAGCTAAACAAGTCATGTCCTCTCCCCGAGGAGGGGTCGAAGCCAGCCCCGGCGGCCGCGCCGTGCGCCCCCCCACTCACCAAGATCCACGGCCGACGGCTCAGACAACGGCAAGAGAAAAACTACTACGAGAACGCCCGACGGAACACCACCATCAACAATATAACAAACACAACAACAAACTCAACCAGTTTAAACAGTGTCAAAAGTCTCCAGCTGAGTCCGCACAAGTCGAATACGAACGCGGAAGAAAGTACAGAGTTGTCCAAGTTAAAATCCAGTGTACAGTCGTATTTTAGAGCGGGACGCACGTACAGCGTTCTCGCTCGGAGGATAGAAGACAAGGGACCGACGTCGTATCTGATCGAATGGGAAACGGGGAATTCCTGAAAAATGTTGTTATTGTGAATAAAGGGAGATGGAAAATGTGAGTTCCTAAAAGTTTGTGCTTTGTGCAAGTGTGTGTATTTATTTGTGATCTGAAGTCGTGTTGATTTCGATTTACGACACAGTTGGGAATTGCAGTTTGAAGCGGTCAGTTGGGAAATCGTGGATCGCTTTGTGTGTGGAAATGGAGGTCAGTTTCGTTGGCGCATAAAGTCTGTGTAGATACAAAGTGGTTGCTCTTGAAATACCTCTGAAATCTGGTTGCTTTTTGTCCGTAATTTGATCATTAGACAAGTCATGTGTCTCTTTTCATTTCGTAGTGATTCAATGCGAGTGAGAAAAGGACGTAACATAGGAAGCTAAATTAGCAAAGTTTAAGAACTGCAATTATTTTGATTACAGATTTTTTTTAAGTCACATTCGAAAGTAAAGCCTTGAATTATTACAATTTAAACGATTAAAAACAATGAGAAAAAGAATTGTATACAAATTTTGTAAGCAGCCAGGATTTTTACACATATATATGTAAGTAGGTAATATTCAAGTAATTGTGCGTCGAGTTGGTTGTAAACGAAGTAGTGCGTCGTTAGTAAGAAATTATTTAATTTGTATACACGTTGTTGTCTATTCTATCTATAAATATAGCGAACACATCCTGCTGGCCTGGTGTGGACAGGGGAAAGATAAAATTATCCCCTCGAAGAACTATGATTGTTGAACTACTGATTAATGTAACACGGTTTTCAGGGTAAAACTGGTAATAAGCTGAAAGAGATTTAATATACCTACTTATCGAAAATTGTTTATGATAAACAGCAAAATCATAACTTTTTTTGACCTCTATATCAAAATTATAATACTAATAATTATTTCTAGTTCAAAATGTAAACAGTAAATTAAAAAATGGTGGGCTTCGATATTGATATCATTTTAGCACAAACAAATTTAAGGATTTATGAAAAAAAAATTGTTAATATTTACTTTAAGTTTTATATATTGGCATAGTTCAAGTAGCGCCTGTAACTCGGCTTACTATGGTAATCGGAAAGGATTAACTAAGTTAAGCAAGGTTCGACGTGTACAGTCCTCCTCTAATCTAAAAAGTGATCTTCGTATGGGTGGATCGAATGAAACGTTAAATTGTAGGTACCGGTATTAGCAGTCGTTAAGCAAAGTCAGAGGCCTTCGGGCGTTTGAAAACTTGACACCAGAGCTTGTTCATTTAGCTTATACGGATTTAATGAATGGTAGAAAATTGAAATTTTCGGTAGAACCACTGGCAATTTTTATCTATGAACAGAGTTAAAGAGAAAAATATAATGTAGTTTTTCTTATCTTTGAAAAATTGTGTGCTTGGAATCGAATATTTTATCTCTTCAGCTTGCTACAGTATATCCCATTAATCCTGTGTAAGATATTCTTATCTCTTCTTCTTGGGGATACATTTATCTTTCCCCTGCCTGTGCTAGGTCCATGATCGACTGATTATAAACAGTAATGTAACTCGGGCTAGGAAATAGATAAATATTGGATGCGGGGAGAAATAAATTTATTTATGTTTTGTTCACACGTTTGATGATTTTCAGTTTACTTTGTAAATAGGCTTTTCATTTATTTCTAGGACTTGTCGATATTTTTTTATTTGTCAAATGGATATTTAATTTAAAAGAGCGTTTGAGCCTTCTTTTTGTTGACAAGACAATGTTGTTTATGTTTTTTCTATTGCGTGTTTTTTTTAATAATCTGCCCTGTAATATTATAATATAATATTATTATATATATTTGCTTTACAAAATGACAATTCCTAGAAGTAAAATTTTATAGAAACTGAGAGTGTTCTACAGATGTGAATATTTTTTATTGTATAATTTAAAGCTGTGGATAAATTTATCTCCCCCCGTGCTATCGACTGACACGACACTGTCCTCGGACGCATTCCTTTCCTACAGGGTGTATTCTAAGATGTAACAACCCCCGGAACATATACGCCTTAATACACCTACGCATTCGCATGCGGCAGCGAAACGATGAAATCTGTAAGTTGTATGGCAACGTTTCGCATGTGTTATGTCTCGCTCTACTATATAGCTAGATGAAATAGTTGCGTCCTTTTCGGTATTGTTTCGCAAGTAACTGCGAAATGGCCGCGACACAGACGCAGCTGTTGCGCTAGTGGAGTTTCGCATCGCATATCGTCTCCACGCGTTCTGTCAGAGAGGACAGAATTTCGCAAAATGGAAGCCGAAAATATGAAATGACAATGGCATTTCCTTGCGAAAGAACTGCAGTGTACTGACGTTCCGCAGTTGTTTCGCAAAGACTCGCCGCCGCATGCGAATGCGTAGGTGTACTAGGCGTATACCGACATACATATCTATTATCCTTTCTTATATATTATCCTCTTTAGAACGAAACAGCTCTTTTTGAATAAATAAAAACCTTTGAGAAATATACCTTTTTTTGTGTTGAGTTGAAAAAGTGATACAAAAAGCAACTTATGAAAGTTGCGTTTTATTATAAAGTAGCGTTTTTAAAAATATTTTAACTAACTAAAACAATGTGTGAAAAAAAAACATTTTTGATTCCTTATACTTATAATTCCGTCAAATAAGTACAGTTTTTTTTTAATCGAATTCGCATTTGAATAACAGACCGCGTATCCACACGAGTAAGCGACACTGGCTTAAGGTGGAGATTGCGTAGTTTGGAATAACTGGCTTCGAAGGACTGCCAGAATATACTGATATATGACATTACCTGGTGACAGATTTGTCAACATATGGGTGGTGGTTGCTAGCTAGGTGAGCATTGGAATTCATGCCCATGGACATTTTTGTTTTGTATTTGTTGCATTAAACCGGATAAATGAATCTTTCTTAATATATATAAATCTCGTGTCACAATGTTTGTCCTCAATGGACTCCTAAACCACTTAACCGATTATAATGAAATTCGCACACCATGTGCAGTTCGATCCAACTTGAGAGATTGATAGTTTAAATCTCAAATTATAGTCGCAATTTTAATTTATTGCTAATTATTGTCTGTTATTATTTGACAGTCACAATTATCTGTTAACTCCAAATGATTCTAACAGATGTCGACACCTTTCGACTGGGTTGAGTAAGTAATCAATAGATGGCGCTGCTATGGTAAATCTACGAACGTGTCATATAAGCTACACTATCTATTTTTCATACCCCTAAGTGAGGCAAAACAACGTTTGCCGGGTCAGCTAGTTTATTAAAATTTATTTATTTAAAAAAAAACTTATAAAATAAAGAGCTGTTTTCGTTCTGAAGTAATGAAGAACCAATTTCCAGCCTCATTAGCTTGAATTAATCGCTAGCAATTAGATAAATTATCTAATTTTTTATAGCTAATATGTCTGACTCACGCATAAACATTTTGTTCGTTCTTATGTGGTAACGAAGCGAGTGTGGCTCGGTGGGAAACGTCTGCTTTTCAATCAGAAGGTCCCTGGTTCGATCCCGACACTATACCAATGACTTGCTTGTGGTTTTCAACTTGTGTGTATATTTCTACTCCATTACGGTGAAGGAAAGCATAGTGGAGAAACCGACATGTTTGAGGACCACAATATCCGAAGACGTGTGTCATCCGCCAGCTTAGTGAATTATGGCCTATATCTGTCTCAGTGAGTGAAGGCCCCGAGGCCCAGCAGTGGGAACGTATAGTGGGCTACTTATTTTTTTTTTATTCACACACGGCTGGCTAGCCCCATACTAAACCATTTCTAGTTTGTATAATGGTTGCTAACACAACTGATATACTACATATACATACATATTTTATATAGATACAAATTTAACACAGACTGACAGCCAACAAATTTAGCCCAGCACAAAGATGTTGGCCGTGCCGGGAATCGAACCCGGAGCCTTCTGATTGGGAGTCCAGCATGGTAACCATTATGCTAACGGTTGTCTATGTCACTTATGTGTGAGTCGAGCAATAGGAAGTTAATTAATATGACGGAAAGTTGTCGTGTTTGGTTGTAGTCTTGCATTTGTAGTCGGGCGCCTCTTAGTAGAAAAATACTAGAAATAATATTGTTATATTTTTTTTAATGTATTTATCTTGTGTCACAATATTAGTTACCGTACTCCTCCGAAACGGCTTGACCGATTTGTACCAAATTTCATATGCGCAGTCAGTAGGTCTGAGAATCGGCTACTATCTATTTTTTAAGGCAAAACAATGTTTGCCTGGTCAGCTAGTATTAATATATAATGACTACACTAAAATTAAAAATGACATGAAAAAAGAAACTACACTAATTAAAAATTTAATGGTTTTCTATAACATTCTATTCTGGGAGCTTCGCGACAATATCAATCCTTATAAAGATCACTACACTACAAAAAAAACGACATAGACTACTTTATCGACATCACGGTACTTAACCGCCTGTAACTGAGCTAAGATGATCAGACGCGATCATTGAGGTTAAGTCTGATGTCCACCTACTTGAATATGACGTGCGCCCCCTTGAATATGACGTCTGCCCCCTTGAATATGACGTCTGCCCCCTTGAATATGAGGTCTGCCCCATTGAATATGACGTCTGTCCCATTGAATATGACATCTGCCCCCTTGAATATGACGTCTGCCCCCTTGAATATAACGTCTGCCCCATTGAATATGACGTCTGCCCCCTTGAATATGACGTCTGCCCCATTGAATATGACGTCTGCCCCCTTGAATATAACGTCTGCCCCATTGAATATGACGTCTGCCCCATTGAATATGACGTCTGCCCCCTTGAATATGACGTCTGCCCCCTTGAATATGACGTCTGCCCCCTTGAATCTGACATCCCCCTACTTGACTCTGATTTTCTATTATTCCACTGATGGGTATAGACCCCGTATTATTGCGTCAAATAATTATTTTCATTCTCATTTATTTATTTCATCTAATTAATTTCGATAATAACAGATAAATTACTTGAATCAAAGAATCTAATTTTAATTGTTTATTTTACCAATTATTTTGTTAATTATGATTTTGTGTATTTTTCTGCTAAGGGCACAGGAGTTTCTAGGTTTAGTCGAATGTAGTAACTGTATAATATACATTATAAGTTTTTGTCTGTAGTTGTAAGATCAAGGAATGTGATAAATATATTATTATTCCATTTGGATTTTCGTTGTTTCTATTATATTTATACTGATATCGTCATAAAGGTCAAAATCTCGATTTTACAGATTTTTCGCCAAAAATCGTAAATAGGTAAAAATACTTAAAGGCTTGAATTAGAAATACAGGGTTATCAGGAAAGGGTATGGTAAGCTGAAAATCCCTAAAAGTACTCGTAACAAAGATTGTTCTGAAAGTTTCAGCGTGAAACCAGCAAATTTTTGTTTCCATACAAATGTTGAAAATTATTTTTTATAAATAAAATATAAATTCCTGATTATTCCTTAAAACTAACAAAATAAATATTTTTTTAATAATAACAATTTATTTAGTTGGTATTTTCATTTACTACTACTGTATGTGTGCCTTACTTTCTTCAGCCGTTTCTCTCGCGGTACAACATATTTAGTTTTGTTACCTTAGTTACGTATGACAAGAAGTTAGGCTACTGCTTTCATTTCTGTACTGTCACAATCAGATATGCGCTGTTGATTGACCGGAACATTAGGGGCGCAAATGACGTTTTTTCGTGAAAACTTTAGAAGGCCTTATATCAAAAACTAAGAGGCTTTTCGGGAAACTGCTTGAACAAAAGAGATTCAGAATGATGTGTACTATAAGCGTGTTTTCGGCTTACCATACCGTTTCCTGTACATCGTCATCCACAGTTTTCAGCCACTGCTGGTAATAGGTCTCATTTTGATGCTCCTCAGATCGATAGGTACTCTGCTTTCCTATACTCATCTAGATCAGACTCGCGGTAGTTACGACACTAGTCTATCTTGCCGCCGGACTTACCATAATTTACCCATTATAGCTAGCCATTTATATCCTATCTCAAAGTAAGATTTTTTTGCAGCCAGTTAAATTGTTTATAAGAGCGTAAAATTTTATTAATCTCATATCCAAAATATTTGATATTTATTTGCTTTCAACATTCTCCATTTATATTGTAATAATTTCATACTTTTTTTTTGTAATTTTTTATATAAACTTTTTCTTTCCTTTTCCTTTTTTTTTTGAAAATTTTGTGGCATAAATTATGTACTGAAACTGTAAACCTAATTAAGTTCTATACCTACGATTGGAAGAAGACATCGGCTTCCGTCATACAGTTCTGAACTAGTTCGGAAGCCTTTGGATTTCTTTATATATTTGTAACATTTACTTTGTCAAATAAATAAATTTTGTATTTGTATTTGACCAGCAGAATGTGTAATCTCAAGGGTAAGCGGCATTGTGGGTTAGGCGATAATGAATCGGTTTCTTGTAGGTAAGCGCGCTCCATCTTAGACCGCAATATTACCTAATCAGGTGAGCTACGATCAGGCCCAAGCCTATTTATCGAAAAGTTGAAAATTTGCCTAAGATGGAGTGTGCGTAGTCTGGAATAACGGCATTAAAGCAGTCTGCCGGAATACCTAAATATGTTTGGCGACAGATGTTTAATCTTGAGGATGGGTGCTAGCCAGGCGAGCGCTAGGGCTTATGGCTAATGGCACCACTATGCTATGGTTTCCTCATGATGTTTTCCTTCACCGAATGCTCGAACACATTGGCGAGGGCCGAACCCACGATCTTTGAGACGTAGGGCGGCCGCAGGTCCTACTGAGCTATCATCGAGTCAAAATGCAATTTTCATAACAGAATATAGGTATTGTGTCGGCCAGTCTTTAGTAAGAACACTCCTCTGTCTGTTGTCTTGAACATTTCTCAGTCAGCTTCATTTAAGGGCTATATAGGTCTGACATGTCAAACATGTTTTTCATTAAGACATACTTATAGGCGTAAAACTTGATGATTTATTTTCATGGAAGGACCGGCACCCAGAGCATTGCGAGGCAGTTCGGGAAACCCTGCGCTCGGTAAAAAGCGAGTGTGGCGCGGTGGTACAAACGTCTGTTTTTCAATCAGACGGCCCCTGGTTCGATCCCAGCCCTACACCAATAACTTGTATTTCAAGTTATGTGTGGATTTGCACTCGCTTTACGGTGAATGAAAACATCGTGAGGAAACTGACATGTTTGAGGACTACAATATCCCGCCCTTGGCCAGCGTGGTGGATTATGGCCTATATCTCTCTCATTCTGAGAGAAAGCCCCGAGTCCCAGCAGTGGGAACGTATAGTGGGCTGATATGCGCTCTGTAATGAATCTGGTAGACTCTACTAGCTACGAGTAAGTAACGTACGTGAAACACCACTCGTAATAAACAACACGTTAAAATGTGGAATGTCAATATATTTTACTTCATATCTACATTTGATTTCGAGTTGGAGTAATGACTGAAATTATAAATGTTAACAATATACAAAGGTTCTCATTAGGTACCAATCTCTATATTAAACCTAACTAAACCTTACCAAGTAACCGCAGAAACTTGTTAATCATCTTACATCTTAACACTGGATCTATCTACAAACATAAAAAGACGATATTTCCATGTAAAATAAATATATTTCAAATCAAATGTATGACATTTGATCTGTTTTTTTTTCAAATGACAGACTGATAAAAAATCTACTAACATTCAGTAACATTTGTCCAAAATCAATTAAGATACATAGAGTAACTCCATCAAGTAATAATAAATACATTATGTCGGGCGTGTGGGCATTGCAAGAGTTGCAACTTCAATTACTTTATTTAATCTATTGGCAGCTCCATTGTCAGTGCGGGGTCACTGGCTAGAATCCATGTTCCCACCATACCGCAACCTCGGTCTTCCAAGCAAGCAGGCCCCGGCAACATTACACTATATTACAATAAAAAAAGAAAACTACATAACCCGTGCAATCACCACA
The DNA here is from genome assembly GCA_035578125.1 of Mellilla xanthometata. NCBI lineage: Eukaryota > Metazoa > Arthropoda > Insecta > Lepidoptera > Geometridae > Mellilla > Mellilla xanthometata. Next base: position 1,116,328 of record JAPUBQ010000049.1, on the reverse strand, counting down.
CGCAACCAACGCAGAAACAGATTTCATAAGACCATTACAATCTAAATTATTTATTTTATTCTCATCAATTCATAAAACATTCTCTTGATTTCTTGTCCAGTTGAATTTATCTACCATACTAAAGTAATTAGTACATACTATAAAACAATGACGGATGGTCGACGAGGCCTTACAACATAATAATATATGTATAAATATAGACTTATTGTAAAGAGAGTTGTTTACATTAAAGACTTACAAATAAAAACTTAATTTACACAGTATGAATCAAAATGCAACCCCCCTAGAGGCCAGCGCGCGGTTCGCCACCGAACAATATTAGATGGTACAACAGTTTAATTTAAAACAAGTATATCTATTCACAGCACTTATCCATATTATGTTAGTCAATAGTCCACACTAACTCATCACAAATCACGCCCGTGTCCCTCGCACCCCGGGTGTCTCGTGTCACCCTGGCTTCCGTGTCCTGTCACTTGGGTGTCATATATCACCCTCACTTTGACTCTGTTATCCCGTCACGTGGGTGTGACATGTCACCCTCACTTTGACTCTGTTATCCCGTCTCTTGGGTGTCACATGTCACCCTCACTTTGACTCTGCTATCGCATCATTTGGGTGACGTATATCACCTTCACTTTAACTCAGCTATCTTGTTACGTTGGCTGTCATATGTCACCCTCACTTTGACTCTGCTATCCCATCACAAGGGTGTCATATATCACCTTCACTTTGACTCTTCTATCCTGTTACATTGGCTGTCGTATATTTCCCTCATTTTGACTCTGCTATCCCGTCACTTGGGTGTCATGTATCACCCTCACTTTGACTCTGTTATCCCGTCACTTGGGTGTCATATATCACCCTCACTTTGACTCTGTTATCCCATCTCTTGGGTGTCATATGTCACCCTCACTTTAACTCTGCTATACCGTCACTTGGTTGTCATATGACACACTCACTCCTCAATATCAAAACCACCTCCACTGTTCTTCACTGTAGACAGGTTCCCCTAGCATGTCACGTGTGTTGAGGTGCCGCGTGGTCCCGGGATGTCACATGTCAATATTCCCCTATGTGTCACGTATACAACTATGTACAGAATATGTGGTGTGTGCGCGCACTACAGCGACTCCTCGAACGCGGCCATCAGGTCGCTCTGCATATTCATGTCTATCTGACCCGCCATCTGGAAACAGATAAAAAACATCAAACAACAATAATTGACCTCGTTGGTGTAAAGGTTACCATGCCGGACTGCCAATCAGATGGCATTATCTTAATTATCTCGAAAGGTAAAATAATCTATATATTCTGGGAACATTTTAAGCGCCTACCTGTAACCATTATTGATATATACTCGTAGCAAAAAAGTTCGAGATAAACAAAAGAGGATGCACCTATATTATTTAATTTTCATTTTTTTTGTTTTAACGGCACAGGCAACACATAACTGGTGATAATTGCGGATTTCTAGCTAGCGAGGGCTTAGTAATAGGGTCCTGTTTTAGCCTTTAGGTACGGAACTAAGGGGATTTAGTTCCGTACCTAATATATAATACCCAATATATATGTCCCGGGTAAACGTTTCGTACAGCCGTCGATATTATTATTTTTTATAATCCTCGAAACTGTCGCTCGATAATCATTTCTTTAGTTAATTTAAGGTATGAGAAATTATAATTATATGAAAAATCATTTTTGAGAATTTATAATTATACGGACAATCATTTTTGACATCTGGTTGGTGTAAAACGATGGCTCGCGAAGTCGGAAAAACTCACACATGTCTCCATCAGGGATGCTCCCAGTCTGAATAGTTTTAAATTCCGACTGCGCTGGTTTATTGAGCACTCGTTTTATAGTATTAATGAATTTATTTTACTTAAACATTGACATTATTATTTATGAAATTAGATAAGTATGAACATACTATGCGTGCCAACTAAGAATAGGACTGTCAAACCGCCATCTTGCTCAATAATGCGCGCAAACGTCATTACCACAGTATATGGTGTGCAACAAACATTGTAAACAAATTATATTCAGGTTATATGTTTAATGTACGATGTTTAATGTTGCTATTTCTTATACATTTCACGACAAATTAATTATAATTGAGTAGGATTTGAAAGTAAAAGCATATTTATAAACATTTTTTTTTTCATTGTTGGCACTTGTACACTTGTACCAAATAAAAAGAGTTTCTTATACTTCTTACAGCACTTAATTGCTCTTTTACGCTTTCTTTGCTGGCAGTACTCTTTTGATAGTTATCGCATATTGAACTTCGCAAGTTTACAAAAAGAAATGATAATGACGATGTGTGTACTGACCGCCTCGCGGCGCCGGCGCTCCTGCTCCCGCTGGCGCAGCCGCTCTCGCTCGGAGGGCTGCGGCTTGTCGGCGGCGGGCGCGGCGGCGGGCGGCGAGGCGCGCGCCACGGGGGACACGCTCGGCGACACCACCTCGGCGCCCTCCGCCTTGCGGGACACACCGCCCGTCCTGTAACGCGCACAACACTATATATACAAATGAATCACTATATCCCTGGTCATCACGCGGGAACGGCTGAACCGATTTAACACAATCCACCAAACCAAAAGCAAAAAAACAAACAAAAGACCAAAAGCAGAATCGAAAATCCCGTCTAGAAATTCAAGGGTCCAAATGCTATGGCAATCAAAATATTTAATAAACTACCAGACAGATTAAAAAATATATAAATATCGTTTTCTACACATTCGAAAAATATCTAAAAAAACTATTATTATATTAATGTTATTATGACGTACAAGAATATTTTAATGATAAAAATGTAAATGGTGTAAACTTAGAATAATAAATAAAACTAATGTATATAATATAAATCGGCTCCAAACCTAAATTGCTACACCCTAAGGGCGTATGTTAAGTGTTATTTAAACATAGATTTTGTTACATAACATTTAATTATGCAATAAATGTTTGACTTTGAACATTTTTTTTTTGTTGTTTCAAAGGTTTTTATCAATTGTATATTATAAAGCATTAGAATAAAAAACACACTTTCTAATTAAATAATCGTCTTAGGAGCTCAAGATGAAAGTTCACCTTCCATTGCTAATCTTCAGACAAACAGACCATCTGACGCAACAGGGGTGGAACGGGTATGCCAGCGACCCAGGGCTGTGCTCCGTGATCTCAAGGAGCTCAGTTGGCTTGGGTAGGCTGGTAAGGGGGGAATGCACAATACGCCCCTAGCGGAATGTCAGTGCAGGTCTCATCACCCACACTTCAAATTAGAATTATCTGACAACAGGCATAACGTTTGGGTCAACGATGAACCAGAAGGAACCGTGAAGAGCTCTAGACCTGAGGACTTCAAGGTAAGTAACAAGGGGCACTGACCTCTGCTTATCCTCCTCTGGATGCCTCCTCTCGGTGGCCTCCTGTCTCTGCCTCTCCTGTTCCTTCTTGCGCAGCTCCTGCTGCTCCAGGATGGCGCGTTGCCGGTCTATCTTCTCCTTCGCTTGCTTCTTGAATGCCTGTATGGGGGAAATTATATTAGTTATATGTTTATTTTGCATGGTGGTAAGAGTATTTTCTATCGTACAACGTGGCATAGAACTCGCTACAAACTGGTGGAGCGATGATATGAGGAAGGTAGCGGGTAGTGAATGGCGGAGAGAAGCACAGGATAGGGCAAAGTAGCGTGACTTGAAAAATGACTATGTAAATAGAAGACAAAATATTTATAATATTTAGTGTATTTCCGCTGTGACCTGAAACCCTTTTACTGGTGTGAGTTGTAATGGAGGTGTGGTGGTCGGTCGGAAGAACACACTACATTTTTTTTAAATATTTTAATTTTTCTTTTACTTGTCTTAATTTGGTTTCAGATCACAGCGGAAATACACTAAATATTTAATTTTGTCTTCTATTTACAATGGATTTCCGCGAAGTAGCGCCTGAGTCAATAGGTTAGATGGCTATGTCCAGCAATGGACGAGCATAGGCTGATGATGAGTGCATTTTCTGGTGCTCGCCTGGCTAGCTTATTCAACGATCTGATAATCTGTCGCCAAGCACCTCACGGTAAGTTCCGGCAGCCTCTTTGAGAGCCAATTATTCCAGATAACTAAATTCCTGCTGACTGAATGCCTAGTAGTAGAGATGAAAATTTCAACTTCCAGCTAGCTCGGCTATGAGATACAGCCTTGTGACAAATGGACGGCTAAATCTTACTAACAGGGTCCCCGCTGGAACCCTTTGAGTACGGAATCTTAATGATGTCAAATACCATGTGCAATTGTAAGTCACGTATTTATTGTCTTTACAGAGCACGCACCTTACCGTGAGTAAATGATGACACAGGTAACGAGGAACATCGCTAGAGGAGGCTCACCTGAAAGCTATCGACGACGGCGGGTTTCTGCTTGAGCTGGTTGTTGGTGAGCAACGCGGGCACGCTCTGCGGGCTGGCCGCCTGCGCCAGCGACGACCACGAGCTCGCGTTCTTCAGGTTCTGCTCCTGCTTCAGCCGGAACGCCTGCGCGAAACTAGAGTTCTTGGAATCCTCCAGCTTCTTGTCCATGTCGTACTTGGTCCGGTCGGGCGCGGCGGGCGGCGGCAGCGGCACCCCCATCAGGTCCTCGATGGGCTTCGGAGTGAGGAGCGGTTTCATCTCCTCCTTCTTGGCGGGCGGCAGCTGGCACTGCGCCGGCGGCATCACGTGCAGCGGCTGCGACGCGTGCGGGTGCTGCGCGCCGGGGAGCGGGTCGAATATGGACGCCACCGAGGGCACCGCCAGCGGGACGTTGAGGTTGAGATCTGGCCGCATGGTGTCGCGCTCCGGAGGCGCGCTCTTGTCCATGAAGCCGTTGGGCGGCAGGAAGAGGTCGGGCTTGTGGTCCGGGAGCCGGGCGGCGTCGGCCAGCCCGCCCAGCTGCGCCATGAGCGCGTGGTGCGCGTCCCCGAGCAGCGCCGGCTTGAGGTCCGCGCGCGGCTCGCCGGCCGCGCCGTCCCCCGGCACGTCCGCCTTCAGGCTGCGCTCGAGGCTGGCGAGCGAGCGCTCGATGGGGTCCATGTAGTGGGACGTGTCCATCTTGTCCAGCCCGTTTCTCGGCGGCTCCGGCTTGGGGGGCAGCTTGATGTCCTCCACCGCCTCCCGCGGCGGGGGCGGGTCCGAGTCCGGTATGGGTATGAGGGCGGGCTGCATGGGGGCCGGGAGCTCGGGCACCGGGTCGAGCAGCGTCTCCTTCAGCTCGGGTTCCGGCGGCGGCTCGGCGTCCGGCAGCGGCACGGACGCCGGCTTCACCTCCGGCGCCGGCGCCGGCTCCGGGATGGCGGCCGTCGGTACAGCGGCCGGCGCAGACACCGCCGGCATTATCATCGGAGGGACAGTCTTCTGGAAACACGGCACGGAACAATCAGACCGAGCGCACACAACTACTATCATGATTTTTGAGAGTGAATCGTGAAACTTCAAAGTGTTCCAAATTAATGAAATCAGAAAACGACGTAATAATAATAATTTTAAATAAAACGTTTATTTGGCCAAATAAATCGGTAAGGTAATATTGTAGACTATTTTTTACAAAATTTACTGAAATTTTATTATTTATTGGAACTATATGGTGCCCTGTGCTTCACTGTAGGACAAGTCCTGTGTTGTGAAGCACAGTGTCTCCTCCCCCTGAACTTAGGCAATGTTGATTGATAATGACGTAGGCACTAAATGGAAATAAAAATATTATTATTCTCATAGATCCGAATTTCTTTTTTGTACAGTTCAGTCTAGTCACAGAATAATAACTTGTACTTCGTACAGAAGCTTCACTTCGCAATGGTTTTCAAAGAAATATGAACTCAATCTGATAAACAATATGATTTAATTTAGCTCGCGGTCCAGTCGATCACGTGATTAGTTTTCTACCTACCAATTTCTTTTCAAAGGAATATGGGCCTTAATTCACTATGCTACGGTTCATAATACATTGTACATGGTTATACGTAGTACTAGTTATTATTCTGTGGTATTGAAAGAGCCACGGACTATGGTTGCTTACTTCGAGAAACTAATTCATATGCCATCTAGCGCGAATAGAATTCCATAGGTATCATCTATAGTATCACCGAAAATATTTTGCGTTGGGCTCTTAGTCTAATTTCGTAAATGTATCTACGACAAATGAAATGCAACTATCTTTTTTATTGTACTTTTTGGATATTGGAATAGTACGGGGAGAAACGGTTTGTAGTTTGAATTAATTTCATTTCATATAGGAACATTATGTAATACAGTCAAAATAGATTTCACCCTTACCTGTCAGCGTCTTTAGGTAACAAAAAAAAAGTTTAATTTCGATCACGATCCGTATTTAAACAATTAAATACTGCACAGTATTTTTTTGCTTTTCTTCGTTTTGTGTCCATCTTGCAATTATATAATGAATCAATCAAATAACACAGAATAATAACTAGTACTTCGCAAATAATTAAGTTGAACGTGGTCGAACATATACCTAGCGCGCACGCGTGTGTTTTCGTTCGCTTGTGGCAGCCTACTAGATTGGCCACTCCGGAATGGCCGCCGCCCGTAGGTATGTTTTTAACACCTACACGCGGAGTGACACAGGCCTGGTCTAGTCAAGAAAATCAAGTCATATTGAAAACGATATCTCATATTGTATTATAGTTTAGATTTAACTTGCCAGCGAGGAAATTCCGCTAACATATTAGGCACCTTACCCACGGACACAGACTTAGGTAGAGTTATTATTTGTAATTAAGGTTATTTGTTTTTAATTATTTTCAATTATTGTGTAGTTTTTAATTTATTGGAACGTAATTCCTTATCGCGCGTTATGAAAGGGGACTAGACCGAAAAATTTCTTACGAAAAGTTGTCACGACACTTTTTGCGCACGGTATGGCAACGTCGCATCTCCAAAATTTGTTCGGAAATCAATGAAATTCACTAATTGACAACAGCGCCATTCGTTTCAGGTGGAGTTGCGATTGAGACTACTGATAAAATTTATATTACATTATATTTGTTAATATTATTATAATTTAAAAAAATATTACAATTCCTTCACTAATTAATCGAAATGATTTCGGTTCCATTCGGGTGTCCCTTGACAACTCTCAAGTTTTTTTTTAATTTAGTTTTATTCCACTGTTTATTAGTATTCTATTTAGACATAGTAACACTTGTTTAACTAACAAAACGGAAGTATAATACAGAAGAATATGTACTTACTTGCTGGTGCGGCGGCTGATGAGTCTTCTTAGATTTCTTTTTAGGAGTTCTGCCGGTCCCTGTAAGAGATCGACACACCACCACGGATTACACACAAACCTTCATTACCTCCCGTTTATTGCTTTTTTTTCAATTTTTTTTTAATGACGTTCCGCCTTTTTGGTGCCGGTCAATATTTTAAATTCTTACCTCAAGTGCAGTAAATGTGTCAAAAAAAGTCCTACAACTAACTAAATAACTCGGTTCAGATCTCACAGGGTATTGCTTTTTTTTCAACTTCTTTTAAAAAAATGTCGTTCCGCCCTTTTGGTGCCGGTCAATATTTTTTAAATCTTACCTCAAGTGCAGTAAATGTCTTAAAAAAAAGTCCTACAATTCTCATTTAAATTATTCGGTTCAGATCTCACAGGGTACACAAATAAAATACGTGAATAAATTACTTAAAATGTTTACTTAAATCATTAATATACCTACTGAAATATATATACATTGTTTCCTGCGTTCCTTCTTATCTCTAATGGATTTAAGTCTGCGTTGATAAATCACCTTAAAACGTAACACACAGTGTTTTGTCGACACTCCTTCTACAATGTTAGACTTAATGTGCTCTACTTCATCTAGTTTATTCTTTCATTGCACCATAACATGTTTTAAAGTTTATACGACCAGGTGCAAAAAAAAAATATTTATAACTTACGGGAAATTAAAAAATATATAATTTAGTTTCACCTAATATTTTTTTCATCAAGTGTTTTCTGTACAATCAAAATACTAAAAAAATAAAAAAAAAGAATGCTCTTTAAAAAGTGTAAAAAAACACACATTTGAAAGCACTTGTTTAGAGACAAGATTTCATTCACTCATTCATTAATTTTAACTAAGTACATAATTGCCTAATAACTTCATATTTCTTAAGTCTCAGTTTATCGGTTTTTAGTGACTTTTTTTCGCGCCAAGTAAATTATTTTAATGACCAAACGAAATAGTTTAAAAACTAACATAAAAAAAACATATTGCAATCTGATCATATTCACTTTAAAATAACATTTATAAAGTATTCCGTACTAATTGGCAATTCATTTGAGTTAAAACTATATATATAGTACTTTAACATGTTTGTTTGTTCGTTCCCTAAAACTTTGTAGGAAAAACAACGTTACTGGGCATCTGAATCCTTTGAAGGCGACTTTAATCATTCAAACAACTGAAAGCATTTTTTTTTCACATACAGCTGGTTAACCCCATAACGAACCACTTTTAGTTCGTGTTATGGTTACTAACACAACTAATATACTACATATACATACATAAATATTTTATGTAGATACATATTTAACACCCAGACCCACAGCCAACAAATTTAGTCAAGCACAAAGATGTTGGCTGGGCCGGGAATCGAACCCGGAACCTTCTGATTGGCAGTCTGGCATGGTCACCTTTACGCCAATGAGGTCTTTAAATTTGTTTTGATATCAAAGCCGACGTGAAGAAAACATACCACCAGTAACACTGTTATACACAAATCATAATCTAAACATACACAATACATCAGTAATAAGATCTCTTAAGCAACCTGCACATTGTACTTAGAAAAACAAACACATATTTTATTAAGACTGGACTAAATTTCTAAAAATCTATTATTCAATTTTAACTTGTTATGAGACATTCTAACAAAATCCAATGTACAACATTATGTGACACAAAAAAGGCCTAAAAATATAAAATAGTATTTATTTACATGTATGTGCCCAACTTATCTGTGAAATATTTCGAGGGAGCCACTGTCGCATTGTTTCCAACGAAACTGAGACATTTAGTTCGAAATCAGTTCGTTTTCCCACTTAGACCGTTTCACAGAAAACTTGGTGGAGCTGCTTGTGAAAATACTCGCTAGTTATCAAGTCCCTAATATTGTAAAATGGTCAACATTTTACCGAGCGAATGGTGAGTCAGTTGACTGATATCAACAAGTAACCTATATACTATTTATTAATATATATACAATATATATATACTATTTATTAAAATAATATTATTACAAATTAAGTATACACATATATATAAAACTTGATCGAACTATATTTAGTAGTCATTACACTGTGAAAAACTTTTGTCATACTTTTTAACTTTATGTATACTTTGTTTTTGGAGTGCAATTATTATTTTTTACATAAAAACATCTGGATACAATCTGAGTTTACAATATTAATTTATTATATTTGAACCTTAGTTTAGGCCTCTAATAATAATTATCTACGTACTTAAAATACTGTGTGCTACCTACAATCGCAACCAATCAAGCCACTATCAACATCTCAAAGTAAAATTTAATTACTTATACTTTAATACTTTTGTACAATAAATAAAGAAAAATCGATAAAACTATGTCTTACTTCTCTCTTTATAAATAAAAAGTTAAAAATAGGTCACAATATAAAAAATCATCTAACTAAAATAGTTTAAAAAAGTAAAAAGCGGTTGAAACGTGATATCCATAGCATGAGTTACACAAAGACAACTTTCAATAGAGCATAGTGTTATACAATTTTACATTTGAAGTATAGTTGTATAATTTACTTGCCTATAATAAAATTGAAGTTAAATTCTGTACACTCAAAACACTCTTACTAAACTTCATCTGACAAGTCAACTTTATGTAACCCGGACATGACTATGGAATAATTTCTATTCTGTATTAAATAATATAATACTTTAATATCATGATGTTACCATGTCTGTCTCAGTTAAAACATACAATTTCAAAATGTATACACATCATATAAATAACTAAATACTAAAGTATTAGAGATAAACAATCTCAATTGATATTTTCTATTATTATTTTAACAGATCACAACGATTTTGTTTCCGTATTACTATATTCAAATACATTATTAAGTCGAGACTCTTTTGTGTCAAACTTGTGTACCTTAAACAATATGTTTAGACAGTTTAGTAGGGCTAATTTGTTTACAAATACGTCTCAAATGTATATTAAAGAATACTAAATGAGTAATCTGCAATAAAGTATAAGTTTTGCAAACAATTTGTGAAGGAAGGAGGCCAGCTTCAGGTCGTGTCGTCGACGTTGTGAGCACCGCGAGCGACTCTTTACTCTTTTCATTATCAAACAAATACGTAACATCGAAACCGTGAGCAAGCATCGATATGTATATCCAAAAAATTTAAGCATCGAACCAATAAAACATACCTTTTCAAAGAAAATTAATAAAAAAACATGTCACGCGAGTCCCCGTTGACTTGATGTTACAACGAGGCCTTGGGTGCTTACACACTCGAGCGGGCCTTTACCAATCACAATACTCGGATCGGGTTTCAGGCAATGTGATTGGTCGGTTTACAGGCTGGATGATCGATTCTAAAGCAACTGTAGTTCATGTGTCTTAATTTACATTACATTTTTTACACATGTAACAACTTGCACGTATTTCGATAAAATGAATTGCATTTGCAATCAGAACACACTCAAGTCAAGCCTTGGACCAATCACATTGCCTGAAATACCTCCGCTTGATTGGCGGACCGCTTCGCTCCGGGGTAAAGGCCGTTCGAGCGTGTACCGCACGTGGATATCTGCTTGCTATTGGAATCCGTCCTTACACAATTGTTTGCATGAGCGCCGGGCGCCGGGCGCGGGGCGCGCACTCGCCGGGCCGAGGGTCGACTTCCATCTAAACCCGAGTGAGATTAGTACCGTGAGATCTGAACGACGCCGACGCATAATGTGATATGATTTACTGCACTTGACATGTTACTGTAACAACTAGGGGTGAAAAGGTATCTCCTATTGGTTTATGAGAGCGGGACGGTCTTACCGGCACCAATCAACGTCGGCGGACACCAAAGCTGGCTTCTTCTTCACACGGTGGACAACGCTTCGCTAACAGAACGCCCGTGGTGATCCATTGTTTTTTTTTTAATGAGAAAAAGTGATAAGATGATTAGGTCGCATCGCGTAGGCTAGAACAAGTTGTTTCGAATGTGCAAGACTGCATTTGAGCTTTCGATTAGCTTAATTTATATCTACAGACAAATGATGTCGGTCTCATTAGTTCTATCAAACATTTGAACGAATGAGATAATTTGAATATGTATAAAACTTATACGAAACAAAGGATATTTTTTTTTATAAAATATAAGGTGGCCCATGATTTACCCCTCATTTAAACCACCCACCAGCGGATCGCTTAAGCGGCCCGCGCACCGCCCAACACTAGTAACAGTGTTGCACGTTCGAAAAATCTTGCACAAGCCATACTGCTTAAGTATCTCGCTGGGTCATTGCGAATGCAGTGATGCCCCGAGTTTTTTGATTAGCAAACTCGACGCGGCACCCAACCGTCTTTGAGTTTGACATATTAGTTAATAAATTGTCATTGGAAAGACACTTTCTTATCACCTTTACTATTTCTCGCTTCAACTACATAGCATAGCGCTAGTTAACATTAAAGACGTTAATAAAAACAGCATTTTTTTTTAATAATGATAAACGCCACGAGCGTTCTATTAGTGATGAAATTCTAACCTTTACCGACATTTCTTATATCTTGCTTCAAACATTTGCATTCGCGTGTCACCGTTCGGAAACGAGGCTTTTTCACCCGCGTGATGTGATAAATTTAATATTTAATGAATACATTTTTAAATACGAGCACAGAGGAACTATTTATTTTTTATCCGACTATTCACGAATGTGAGAATGTAATTTTCACATCACCCGTGTGATTTTCGCTCGTCAACGAACGCAACCCTAATTTCACACAGAATCTGAAAGGTGGTTTTGCTCCAATATCACAGAATTAAAATAAATTCAAAGCTACTGTCACATCTCTCACGCATTGCTCTCTGAATCATACAAAATTGTTCAGCCATTGTGTAAAGAACGTTCTCATATTGCAAAGGTTTTAAAGATAAAAAATAACCGAACATTTGAGCTCTTTCAGGCCAAGATGTTATAAAAAATAATAAATTTATTATTTTTTTTATAGATTACACAAACACAACCCATAGTTCCATCAACACTCACGCAATACAAACATACCGGTAATAGAAAGGTATCACCAAAGCTTTATAAAAAAAAAATGCTCTGGTGTCCAAAGTATAATTACATTAGAACTCAATAAATAAAATTCAAAAGCGAGATAAAACTCGCTCTTTCGTATGAGACACTTGATCAGGAATCTTTATAAGTAGGAATTGAGAATTACACCCGGGTGATATTTAATCTTATAGGAAACTGTTACTATTGGAAAATAGCAGGAAAAAAAATTACCATTAAGTTGCATTTCCCAACTTCACCCGGGTGAATATTTACGTCTCCGAACGGAGCTCTAAAGAAATTAAACTAGATTCACAAACTCATTCATCTCATTATGCTGTCTGTCTCACTCATTCTTTCACCGACTAGATTTATTTAAACTCTTCACAAGTAGACTGTTCAAATTGAAATAAAAATAAATGAAATCATTCGTATAAAAAATACTGGCAAAGGTAAAAAGAAATCCGTACAGAATATGAAGAAAAATATATAACAAGGTACCTTAAATGGTACTGACATTTTAGGACATTTCTATCAAGTGTAATATTCGACTTAACTTATAAACCGGCGCTCGCAAACTCGTGACATCTCGCTCGCACATTAGATTTTTTTTTTACTCAGTCACTAACTATACTTGTCTAACCCACATCATATGAAGTTTTGGACTTCATTGGATTCTGTGGTATAATTTGTTTTGTATTGTTATAAAAACCTCTTGAAACAAAGTATTTACAATATTATGAACATTTTGTAAATCCCGATTTTTTTACTAGTTCTGCATACTTACTCGTATATATACTTATTTAAGTAACATTGTTTATCTATAGAAAAAAAATCAGTAAGATATTACTATGTTAAATAATGGGCTTCTGCATATAAACTTAGAGGCCAGACTCTGGTGCCGAGTTTTCAAGGCCTTCTATTAGACCGACTGCTTATACTAAGACAACCGGGATCTACAATTTAACGTGACATATCTCCCACAATCGAGTCCCAATATATAACTATTATTTACTTTTTTTTACATCTCTTTTTATCTGCCATCGATGCCACAAGCAGGAAAATTACAGAGTAGTCAATTAAAAGACTTGATCTACACAGCAGTATAACTATTGAACAATTAAATTTAACCGGCTATTCTATTCTTTTATTCTATTCAGACGAGTAGGGAAACAACAAGGCGACATCGTTATACTGTGGAGGTGCCTAAGTCGCGTACTAAGCGGTTTGCCTCCACATTCATTGTGCGTACCGCCAAGGTGTGCAATACTTTGCCAAATTCCCTGTTCCCCGATAACTATAATCTAGCGGTTTTCAAGGCAAGAGTGAACCGGTTTCTACTGGGCAAGCGCGCTCCACCTTAGATTGCAATATCGCTTTCCATCAGGTCAATTGCGATCAAGCACAAGCCCATTATGAGTAAAATAAAAAAGAAATATTATTTATTGGCCTACGGGCGGCTTGAAAACTAAAAAATAGATGACAAAATTAAATATCATCATCTATTTACAATGGATTTCCGCAAAGTAACGCCTGAGTCAATAAGTTATTTGGCTTGAAAACTCTCGACACCAGAGCTTGGCCACTTAGCTCATATGGAGAAGAAGACCGGCTATCACACATTCCACGTTTTTGATGTAAGAATGACATCTGTGTATGATATTGTAGCGAGGTAGAGAGGTCACGTGTTTGCGAACAGCGCCGGCCGTACGTACGTATATATATAATATAAAGTGTATGTATGAGTGTTGTCGGCGGTCTAACCTGCTTCGCTGTCGCTGGAGTCTGAGGAGGAAGTGTCGGTGCTGGAGGAAGTGTTGGAGGAGTCGGAGGAGCTTGAGGAGGAAGACATGCCGCCGCCCAGCGACTCCTTGCCGCCGCCCTCTGATGAACAAAACACACGTATATATATATATATATATAGAAAATAGAATAATTTTATGAATGAATGATTTATTGTCCATAAAACTAGGTACATACATAGGTGGTATTATAAAATGTCATAAAAAGTAAAAAAAAACTATTTACAACTTAAATACAGTAGGTTCCGGATTTCTCTAGTTTTTACCCGTAGGGTTTACAGATATAAGATTAAATATGAAACTAATATTTACAATTCATTTAGTAAAAGTCTTTTTTTCTTACACATTAGCAGCGCACATACCAGTTTACATAAATGTATACCTTATTGTATGTTGTTGTGGTGCGTTGTGGGAGCACTGTGCCCGCTGTAGTGCTCTTGCGAGCCTGTGGCGCAGGGCATTACTCCCGCTCCGCGTAAACAAATATACACAACACTGCACATAATCTTATATATAAAATTTCCGTGTCACAGTGTTTGTTACTGTACTCCTCCGAAACGGCTTGACCGATTTTTTCCAAATTTTATATACGTATTCAGTAGGTCTGAGAATCGGCTACTGCATATCTATTTTTAAGGCAAAACAACGTTTGCCGGGTCAGCTAGTACCTTATATAATACAATTACAGAAATTTATGCATAAATCAAATCTTTGAGATTTAACAAGAAGAAACAATTCACAATCAATCCAAAGCATGTGTAAACATTTTAGTGTTACCAAATTTTTTATGCGTATTTAGTAGGTTTGAGAATCGGCTACTATCTATTTTTCATACACCTAAATGATAAGGGTTATTCAAACTTATTTTTTTTTTAAATTTTGTGTCAATAAAATGATGTTATTTTATTATATAATGTGGCATAAAAAATACATACAACTCTAAACTTTTACTTTTTTATCACCTACCCCTATTTTTTATGGCCATTTTAGTAATTTAATCATTGTTCATCCCATTCGACAACTGATCAATTATAGTGTTTTTAACTGAACTTATAACAAAACAGCGTTTGCCGGGTCAGCTAGTGATACAATAAATTACAAATCTAAGATGGCCGACATGACAAAACGTCATTTCGTGTCATTAGCAAAGTTAAAATAACAAATAGTGAAAGCGTGCTCATACCCTTCTTCGGCTGCTGTTTCTTGTTGGCGACGGCGAGCTGGCCGGACATGTCGTGCAGCTTCTTCTCCAGCTCCTGCTTCTTCTCCGCTATCTGCTCTTCCTTCGACTTGCCCGACACCTTCCGGTCTGCGGACAACACACCTCATACATTACTAATACAGTATTACCCCGACTTACGCTACCTCGACTCACGCGAATTTGGAGTTACGCGATTTAATTTTCTCGTCTATTTTAACGTTTTTTGTTTGAAAGCCGCGCAGTCAAGGTCAAGCGGCAGCGTTTGTTTCTGACTCCCCCGCCCGCATATATCCGATATTACGGGAGAAGAAAAAATCATTGACTCGTCAGACGGCTTTGTTAGATTTTATGAAACCTTCTACATCAAAATAACTTCAGATTGTGTATGCAAAATTGTACCCCGACTTACGCGAATTCGACTTACGCGGATAGCGCTCGGTCCCACCTATCGCGTAAGTCCGGGGTATTACTGTATTACTACTTTCAAGGAGAAAAAAAAAAATATTTTTTTTATAAATGTTACTATCAGCGAAGAGACATCGATTCACTGTCGAAGTTCCGAAGATTCGCACAAAGCATTTTGCTTCGACCTTCATTGTGAGAACTGCGAAGCTTTGGAACTCTCTTCCTGAGTCTCTTTTTCCCGAGAAGTACAATTTGGGAGTCTTCAGATCTAGAGTAAATAGGTTCCTTCTGGGCAAGCGTAATACATCTTAGACCACAGACAAGCTTAACATCAGGCTAGCTGCGGTCAAACGTAAACCCATTTATCATAAAAAAAAAAAACTAAATCCAGCAACAGAACCTAATCCCACAAAGTCTCATGGTTTAACCATGATGGCGAATGCTCCTCTAATGTTATGTATTTTCTAAATTAAGCTATAAGTTCTTAACCCTTAAAGGGACAATTTTTGTTTCACGTTTTAAAAAAATATATTTGCGTAATAGACATGTATGTGCTGTTTAGGAAATATGAGTAAAAAAATCTAGACATTAATTTACTATACTTATTTTGCAATAATGTGAGTGTTGTCTATAAACTACATTGCGCAAAATTTAAAAAAATATATATGATAGTCAATTTTATGTGTGATTTTTAGTATGTTGTTTAAAAACAACATTGTCCATTTAAGGGTCTACTTTGGACTCAAGAACGTTATATTTTTCTTTATGATTGCTACATACTAGGAGCCATGTACACTAGTATGTAACTGTTTTGTAAAGTTATGTTAATAAAGATATTTAAAAATTGAAATTGACTTTCAAGGAGATGTTGAAGGGAAAATCTTGATTTTACATTTCTTCTTCTTCTTTACCTTAACCCACTTAGGTGGGGTCGGCACAGCAAATCTTCTTCTTCCACTCTCCTCTATCAGACGTCTAATTCTAATTATAATTTGAAGCAGGGGTGATGAGACATCTCGCTAGGGGCGTATTGTGCATTCCCCCTTACCAGCCTACCCAAGCCAACCGAGCTCCTTGAAATAACGGAGCACAGCCCTGGCTCGCTGGCATACTTGTTCCACCCCGTTGCGTCAGATGTTCTGTTTGTCTGAACTTATTTCAGACTAGGCATGCTTCACCTTAGGCCAGTGTGTCGATAATACGCCTTCCTTGTCAAATCCCTAACCATCTTTTTCTATTTTGTTCTATGCGGATTTGGCTAGCAAAATTTCTTCCACTCTCCTCTATCAGACGTCATCTCCACACTCAATACTTTCTCTTTCAAGTCCTCATTCACACACTCCATCCATGTCTTCTCGGTCTGCCTCTTGCCCTTCTTCCTTGCTCTACCATTTCCATACATCTCCTAGTAACATGCATCTTCTCTCTACGCATCACATGTCCATACCATACTTGATTTTACAGTTGTTTAACTATAAATCGTAACCGGAATAAAATATTGAAAAAACAGCTGAAAAGCCTTCTAAAGAGCCACTCTAATAATATACAGTGTAAATTCCATGAACCGTAACTCGCCAATTTTCCAAAGCGCAAAATCTATTAATTGGCTTGTATTCCATACATTTTCTCCATTCAACGACCACTCTCCATAATGCCATAAAATGCACAGTCCTTTCAGTGTCGTTATATAGAGTTTACATTGTTTTTTATACTTATTTTGGTAAAAATCAGACTGTTCAATCAAGATTTTGTCCCTTATCATCGCCGTTAAGAAACCCCTGACGAATACGATTTATAATATTAGTAAGATTGGCACGTGATCTACGTGCTGATTACTAAATAGTAACTTTTCTAAGTGGTAACAGTGAGTGAGGTTTCACCTTACGTGTCTTTTTCTCCAAGTGGTAACAGTAAGTGAGGTTTCATCTAACGTGTCTTTTTCTCTAAGTGGTAACAGTAAGTGAGGTTTCATCTTACGTGTCTTTCTCTCTAAGTGGCAACAGTGAGTGAGGTTTCATCTTACGTGTCTTTTTCTCCAAGTGGTAACAGTAAGTGAGGTTTCACCTTACGTGTCTTTTTCTCCTAGTGGTAACAGTAAGTGAGGTTTCATCTTACGTGTCTTTTTCTCCAAGTGGTAACAGTAAGTGAGGTTTCACCTTACGTGTTTGTCTTTTTCTCTAATTGGTAACAGTAAGCGAGGTTTCATCTTACGTGTCTTTCTCTCTAAGTGGTAACAGTAAGTGAGGTTTCATCTAACGTGTCTTTTTCTCTACGTGGTAACAGTAAGTGAAGTTGGATCTTACGTGTCATTCTCTCTAAGTGGTAACAGTAAGTAAGTGAGGTTTCATCTAACGTGTCTTTTTCTCTACGTGGTAACAGTAAGTGGGGTTTCATCTTACGTGTCTTTTTCCCTAAGTGGTATCAGTAAGTGACGTTGTATCTTACGCGTCTTTTTCCCTTAGTGGTAACTGTAAGTGAGGTTGTATCTTACGTGTCTTTTTCTCTAAGTGGCAACAGTAAGTGAGGTTTCACCTTACGTGTCTTTTTCTCCTAGTGGTAACAGTAAGTGAGGTTTCATCTTACGTGTCTTTTTCTCCAAGTGGTAACAGTAAGTGAGGTTTCACCTTACGTGTTTGTCTTTTTCTCTAATTGGTAACAGTAAGCGAGGTTTCATCTTACGTGTCTTTCTCTCTAAGTGGTAACAGTAAGTGAGGTTTCATCTAACGTGTCTTTTTCTCTACGTGGTAACAGTAAGTGAAGTTGGATCTTACGTGTCATTCTCTCTAAGTGGTAACAGTAAGTAAGTGAGGTTTCATCTAACGTGTCTTTTTCTCTACGTGGTAACAGTAAGTGGGGTTTCATCTTACGTGTCTTTTTCCCTAAGTGGTATCAGTAAGTGACGTTGTATCTTACGCGTCTTTTTCCCTAAGTGGTAACTGTAAGTGAGGTTGTATCTTACGTGTCTTTTTCTCTAAGTGGCAACAGTAAGTGAGGTTTAATCTTACGCGTCTTTTTCTCTAAGTGGCAACTGTAAGTGAGGTTGCATCTTACGTGTCTTTCTCTCTAAGTGGTAACAGTAAGTGAGGTTGTAACTTACGCGTCTTTTTCCTGAGGCAGGAGGCGACGTAGTTCTCGAGTTCGCGCAGTGTGGACGGCTTGAGCGTCTCGAAGTCAATCTCGATCTCGTCCGGGTTCGAGTCCCGCAGCGACGGCTCGCGGCTCTGGATTATGTGCACCACCTTGCCCAGCTTGTCGCCTGCACAGACAAACATACCAAATAATTTTAATCAACATGATTTCTCACTTCTTTATTAAAATAACGCCAACCCGCACTTGGCCAGCGTGGTGGATTATGGCCTATGACTGAATTTATTTTAGTAATGACATAAATGCTATGACATGACATATACAATAGAAATTTCATTTAATTTATTTGTATTACTTTTTTACATTATGTAAAATGATTATGATTATATCTCTCTCCTCGTGAGAGAAGGCCCCGAGTCCCAGGAGTGGGATCGTATAGTGGGCTGCTTATGCTATTAAAATAGACGCAAAAACTATGGGTTGTCACATAACTTTGACTCTGTGTGTGTGTGTGTGAGTACTATACGTACATTATGCTTAATGATCAAATGAGAAATCTTGACTAGTAGAAAAAATATTACATTTAAATAAAGTTCAAGATCAAATTCAATTTTCTTTATTACTACTACTACCTACTACTGGTCTATGGGTTAGTAATCACTACTTTAAATTCCGTTCTTCTAAGACACGTCTCTCGATATTTTTTCCCGCGTAAGTCCTAGGTATGACAATGACATGTCACGCGCTGTCAGACAAGTTGACAGTTAAAGATTTATTTTTACATAATTATTTTATAGGTGTTGCGTGAACCATACAAAAATCTCTCTGTTTGACGGACTATCTTTCTACGTGACACTGGCAGAATCGCAAAGTTAATCCTTTGCTAAAAGCCAATAAATAATAAATAAATAAAATAATAAATATTAGGACACATTCACACACGGCTGGTTAGCCCCATACTGAACCATTTCTAGCTCGTATTATGGTTGCTAACACAACTGATATACTACATATACATACATACACATATATTACACTAGCAGCCCGCCCCGGCTTCGCACGGTTAATTAAATAACTAAATATTATTGGAAACAACAAAAATAGCCTATGTTACTTGGGGATATTGTAGCTTCCCAACTGTGAAAGAGTTTTTCAAATCGGTTGAGTAGTTTTTTGAATTTTATTATCATTAGTTCTTTTATCTTTGAGTTTCTACATAGTATTTTAAATTCATACTGTTTTTAATGTAATATATTTAGATATTCAGTGTTAAGAATCGTTAGAGTTCCAAAACGGAAGAACCCGGAGACTTCCGTTAAGCACAGAGGCAGGTTACCGGGGGGTTTAAGTGGGTACAAATCCCACATAACCTGTCTGCGCTCCATCGTAGCCAGGTATCTTGTTGAAGATTTCCCCCTCGTCAACAAAAATAAAAAAAGCATATATCAGGTTAAATTTTGTTAATTATCTTAAAAAAAATAGTTTTTTACTCGAAGTACAGTTAAAGACACTATTTTGATCAGTTATCAAGCGAGATGAAAAATGATTGAAATACTAAATTGGCCCTAGAAATATAGGTGTTGATGTGAAAAAAATAAATATAATGTAGGGTTGTATGTATTTCATAACGCCACATTATAAAAAACAAAATAAAAAAAAAATGGTTGCCTGTAAAGTCGGTTTTACGGGCGAAGATTTTACGTGACAACGTCTGCCGCGACCGATCATAGCTGAGTGGGAGAGAGACGCAAGGCATTCGGCGGGCCTCTCTCTCGTTCGGTGACTCATCGTAACGTTACCGGGCGTTACACTTTTTCATAAGTGACTCCCAGCCGCAACCTAATTTAAGACGTTGTCACGTCAAAAAACTCGAAAAATTAAAAAAAATATTTAAGGGTGAACAACCCTCATCATTAGGGGTATAAAAAATTCACAGTAGCCGATTCTCAGACCTACTGAATACGCATATAAAATTTGGTAAAGATCAGTCAAGCCGTTTCGGAGGAGTACGGTAACAAACACTGTGACACGGAATTTTTATATATAAGATGAATACGCATATAAAATTTGATAAAGATCAGTCAAGCCGTTTTGGGGGAGTACGGTAACAAACACTGTGACACGGAATTTTTATATATAAGAAGAAGATTAGTGTAGATTAGAACTAACAAAAGGATCGCCCGCAAAGTGTTCACTTCTGCCTGCAGTCCCGCAGTGCAACTGATCGTAATATTTTAATTTCACCACAACTTCAAAACCAAACGTCCAATTTTAATAATTCCAAGACCAAATATTATCAACATAAACTGTACTTATTGATGAAATAATTTATTTTGATAAGGATTAATAGCATGAGTAAAATAAACGCGTTTAAATGTAGGCCAAAAAAATTCAAGATTTTTTAATAAAAATGTGGTTGTTGTGCCTCACTCGACATAGATAGGTATAGTGTGTCGCGGACTTTTTTGTAGATATTAATAAGATCTACAAATTATTACAACATTTTATGGTTCTATCTTTTGTAGTTTAGGCAGCGTACGCAAAATAAGTAACTTTTTTGGTTGATTTTTTTCAGCTTGTGTCCGAAAAATCCAAATATCTTACGGAACCCTATTTTTTTCCAAAATAAAATATAGCCTATGTTACTCGTGGATAATGTAGCTTTCGTATGGTGAAAGAATTTTTAAAATCGGTCCAGTAGTTTTTGAGCCTATTCGTAACAACCAAACAAACAAACAAACAAACAAACAAAGTTTTCCTCTTTATAATATTAGTGTAGATATACATATATTATATATAAATATATATTTAACACCCAGACCCACAGCCAACAAATTTAGTTAAGCACAAAGATGTTGACCAGGCCGGGAATCGAACCCGGAACCTTCTGATTAGCAGACCGGCATGGTAACCTTTACGCCAACGAGGTCGTCAAAATAAAAGTTGAAGTGTTGCGTGAGGGTACTGACCGGGCAGCTTGTTGATGTCGAGCGAGAGCTGCCGCTTCTCGTCGTAGGACATGGGCTTGGCTTGGTCCTCGTCGTCCGTGTCGGGCGCGGGGGCGGGCGCCGGCTTCTTCTTGCTGGGCGGGGGCGGCAGCCGCGCCTTGCCCGCCGCCGCGCTCCCCGCGCCGCCCGCCCCCGCGCCCGCGCCCGCCGCGCCGCCCGCCGAGCCGCGCGCGCGACCCGCCTTGCCGCGCGCCACCGCTCCACCTGTCATCACAACATGGATTATATGTAGTAAGAAGAACAAAACAAACATAGTTAGTAGATTAAGGCGGCCCAAACGCCTAAGGCAGCTGACCATTTCGGATAGAATATAATTTATTCGTCATAACATATCCTAATTATTACAATTTAGAGGTTAAATAAAAGGATACAATATGTTCTCGTCAAGTTCACATTACATACATTATTCATTATTAACTTAATAAAATAACAGTTTAATTTCAAAATAAATAATCCTACTAATATAATAAATATGTATTTATATATAATATGTATGTATGTATATGTAGTATATCAGTTGTGTTAGCAACCATAATACGAGCTAGAAATGGTTCAGTATGGGGCTAACCAGCCGTGTGTGAATGTGTCCTAATATTTATTTATATTTAATATTTATGACGATAAAAATATCCTGGCAGGACCAACAAGACTCCTTTTGTAAAAACTGGACTCAAAAAGCTCAGTAACTATGGAAAATTCCATCCCGTTCTTAGTACACATCTACATACTAATGTGAGTCAGGAAAAAGATTCTTATAATATTTTTTTTTATCCTTGATAAGTATGCGTTTGACTACAGCTAGCCTTATGTTAAGCTGCGCTGCAGTCTACGGTGTGGCATGCTTATACCTAGAAGATACCTAGTTGCTCTACTTTTGAAGGCCCCCGGATGATACCTCTCAGGAAACAGAGACTCAGGTAGTGAGTTCCAAAGTTTCACAGTCCTCACAATAAAGGTCGACGCAAAGCGTTTTGTACGAAAGTTTGGAACTTCAACTCTGTATCGGTGTCTCTTCACTGACTCTGCTCGTTCTGTAGTAGAACGGAGATGGTGAAATCAAATTGTGAAGTTCCAGAGCACACTTCCCGAAATGTATCCGATAAAAAATCCGACTAACTAGCAACCTTGCGTCGGTAGATAGTAGAAGTGGACCTGTTAGTACCCAGACTTATGGTCAAGTCTAGGAAGGTTGAAAACGTCAATAGAGGAAGTACAGTAAAGTGCAGGGGTTCTGGTGCAATCAAAAAGATATTTCAGAACCTCTTTTTGAAAGCACAAGGGATGGCCATCGAGGAGGTTTTAGTGAGTAAAAATCTCACATACCCTGGCTACACCCCAACACAGTCGGGGATCTATGAATATTTTCTCCTCGTAAAAAAATCTTATATATAAAATTTCCGTGTCACAGTGTTTGTTACCATACTCCTCCGAAACGGCTTGACCAATTTTTTTCAAATTTTATATGCGTATTCAGTAGGTCTGAGAATAGGCTACTGTATATTTAGAAATAATTATTAAGGCAAAACAACGTTTGTCGGCTCAGCTAGTATATATATATAAAAAAGATAGTAGAAGTAGCTAGATGTGAACTGACCCATATTGTCAGCGACATTGTTGGGTTTGGGCGTGTAGGCGGGCGCGGCGCTGGGTTTGGGCGGCGCGACGAGCGCGGGCGGCTGTTTCTTCTTCT
This sequence comes from Mellilla xanthometata, assembly GCA_035578125.1. NCBI lineage: Eukaryota > Metazoa > Arthropoda > Insecta > Lepidoptera > Geometridae > Mellilla > Mellilla xanthometata. The sequence continues at coordinate 1,092,828 of JAPUBQ010000049.1, read as the reverse complement.
CCTTCATCTTCTTCTTGGCCTTCTTCTTCGTGTTGGACTCCTCCACCAGCTTGCGCATCTTCTCGTGCAGAGCCTGCAGCTCTTTCTCTAGCATCTTCACCTACAACAATACAAATATTTTTTATATACTTTAAATACAAAAACAGTTGTTTTTATTTACTTTAAGGTTGTGTACCAACAATATCTATGTTTTTTTTTTATCCTTCATAGGTTAGCGTTTGACTACAGCTAGCCTGATGTTAAGCTGCACTGCAGTCTACAATATCTATGTGCTAAAGAGTGGAAGAAGTATGTACTTTGTGTGGTACGTTCTTGGGACGCTGTGCCCCGCGCTAAGTATCTTGTGATCCTGTGCTGCGGGGCTACTGTATAAATATCAAAAGTTAATATTTTTTTAAATTATGTGAATAATTTAATTGTCTTACTTTTACCGTTATTGATATATAACAAAAACAAAAGTATACAGAAAATCACAAGTGTTTGTACCAATGGGGACCCTTAATATTTTTTTTATCGTTTTTAGTATTTTTTATTATAGCTAAAATATGTATCTATATTAAATATGTAGTATATCAGTTGTGTTAGCAACCATAATACGAACTAGAAATGGTTCAGTATGTGAACCAGCTGTGTGTGAAATGTGTCCTCATATTTATTATTATTATAGCGTCAAGGGAAATACATGACTTGTAAAAATGTTAGCTTTCTAGCCATCATATTTCTTCATATTCATATTTCTGAGATACAGTGTGGCGACTGACATACATACAGCGGAGACTTAGAAATAGGATCCCGTTTTTACCTTTTAGGTACGGAAACATAAAAACAACAATTTTCTTATTTTTAGCCCCAAACACAAAAACGGCGCGTGTTATAAGTTTAAGTCTCTCTCTTTCTCTGTGTGTGTGTGTGTGTGTGTGTAAAAGTGTGCCCAAGCATTTAGAATGCTTGGATTCGTTGAGGCAAGCCAGGAACTTAGATAGCATACCGGCCGTAAAAGCTCTCTATAACGCGTTAGTGAGAAGTAGACTCGAAAGTAATGCTATTATATGGAACCCATACGAGAATAAATACATATATATGGTAGAGAAGCTGCAAAAGAAGTTCCTTAGATGGCTCTATCAAAAGCAGTACGGATATTATGTAGGGTATCCATTCTTATATCCTAGTGATTTTGTGTTAGGTATGCTGGGATATAATACCCTACAAACCAGAAGGGCTATTTCGCTGGTAGTATATGTTTGGAATATAGTCTCAGGGCGGAAAAGCAACCCATCGGTCTTAGAGCGGGTGTCGATAGCGGTGCCAGACCAGTACGTGCGGGCGCGGAACCACAGTCTGTTTAATGTGCGGATCAGCAGGACTGAGTACGGGCGGCTCGCGCCACTGAAAAGGGCGATGCGTATGCTGAACATTATGCTTGCACGGACTAGCTACCTAGACCTCTTTTGTGCTACAGAAGCAGACATCCGCAGAGCGGCAATGGACTCATTAGTACAAATTTGTTACAATAAAGTAGTTTCATAAGATAGCATGTAATCTATGTATGTATAAGTTAATTTTTACTCTTCTTTGTATTTGTAATGTTTTAGTATTTATTTTGTTAACTTAGTTTAAGCAATAGTGAGTGTATTGGGCAACTGTGAAGCTCACTTATTGTATGTACAGTAAATAAATAAATAAATAAAACTAGGCTAAAATTCATAGATATATACATAAATTAAAATACATAGTTGTATATATATATTAGGACACATTTCACACACAGCTGGTTAACCCCATACTAAACTATTTATAATTTAGTATTATGCTAACCCAACTGATATACTACATATAATGATATACTTCATATCGATACATATTTAATACCCAGACCAACAGTCAACAAATTTAGTTCATCACAAAGATGTTGGCTGTGCCAGGAATCTAACCCGGCACCCTCTGGTTAGCAGTACAGCATGGTAACCATTAGACATAGAGTGTTGTGTGTTAGTGTTGTTAAAAAGCGAGTGTGGCTCGGTGGTAATAACTTCTGCTTTTCAATCAGACTGCCCCTGGTTCGATCCCTACACCAATGACTTGTTTTTCAAGTTATGTGTGGATTTGCACTCGTTTTACGGCGAAGGAAAATATCGTGAGGAAACCGACATGTTTGAGGACCACAATATCCGAAGACAACTGATTTCATTCTGAAACCTCCACCATCGGACGAGTAGGGAAACACCAAGGCGGCATCGTTATACTGTGGAGGTGCCTAAGTCACGTACTAAGCGGTTTGCCTCCACCTTCATTGTGCGTACCGCCAAGGTGTGGAATTCTTTGCCTAACTCCCTGTTCCCCGATAACTATAATCTAGCGGTTTTCAAGGCAAGAGTGAACCGGTTTCTTCTGGGCGAGCGCGCACCACCTTAGATCGCATTATCGCTTACCATCAGGTGAATTGCGGTCAAGCGCAAGCCCATTATGAGTAAAAAAAGTCGTGTGTCATCCGCCAACCCCCACTTGGCCAGCGTGGTTATGGCAAATAAATAAATATTAGGACACATTCACACACGGCTGGTTAGCCCCATACTGAACCATTTCTAGCTCGTATTATGGTTGCTAATACAACTGATATACTACATATACATACATACATATTATATATAAACATATATTCAACACCCAGACCCACAGCCAACAAATTTAGTTAAGCACAAAGATGTTGCCAAGGCCGGGAATCGAACCCGGAACCTTCTGATTAGCAGACCAGCATGGTAACCTTTACGCCAACGAGGTCGTCAAATAGTCTCTCTTTGAATAAATTAAATTTACTCGGTTATTCTACCGAATTATTTGATTTCGACGTAACTGGATGAAAACCAGGAATATTAAATATTTTATATCAAGGAAGGTATTTCACAAAGTGTCAACTCGAGCAAGTCCCGAGGCGGATGGTAAGCAGCGCGCTTCACTGGAAGCCTTCATTATACAATGCCTTTTACAGCCATCTTCGTCTCCCGGATTATATTGAAATATCTTTATTATAGGTCTCAGGAATTAAAATGTATCCTGAGCTTCCATCGAAACGTTAAATTAATTTAAGACATCGATTTTCTCCCTCCCTATTATAACATAATACTATTTACAAATAAATACCAACTTTGTACCATTTTACTCAAAATATCAAGCTGCGAGTTAATATTGGAACGAAGTTCCATATCGCGCGTTGTGAAAGGATAGACGGAAAAAATTCTTACGAAAAGTTGTCACGACATATCTCTCTACTCATAAGAGTCCCAGCAGTGAGAAGGTATAGGGGGCTGGTCATGCCGTGTGAGTGTTGTGTACCTTGTTGTTCCGCTCCTCGTCGGAGTCGTCCGAGTCGGAGTCAGAGTCGGAGGGAGACTCGGAGCTGGAGGGCGAGCTGGGCTTGTCGAGCGCGTGCGGCGCGCCCGCCCCGCCGCTCGCGACCACCGCGCTCGTCGCCGGCTCGTCCGGGATCTTCGCGTACCTGCACAACACGTTACTACTTGTATATACAAACAAACAATCATTTATTTTGTGACACAAACAACAAAGAAAAAAAAGAATTTATATATTTATTTATTTGATTGATAAGCGAGCAGCATTATGCTGATGTGCCTATATCACACTAAGTTGAAATTATTTTTTTAATAGTTCACACAATGTCCACTGTTCAATGTCAATGTTTATAGTTCACTGGTGCACTGATCACAGATTAGCAAGAGATATTTTTGTTTTCTGCAACCAGCTATCAAGCCGGTTTTTAAAGCTGTTCACTGATGTAGCACTGACTACTTCCTCGGGCAACTTATTCCAATTATGAACCACTCTGTTAGAATAGAATAGAATGTCTTTATTGTCATATTGTTAAATAATTATTACATTATATAAACATAATCATAACTATCATCAATATGGACTCGTCAGTATTTCATTCAATAATAATCAATAAATTAAATTAAAAGAATAGCAGCTGTATAGGGGCTTTGTCGTTGCTGAGTATATGATGCCCCGTATTAGTGTTGGCAAGATCACGCTGGATTTTTTGGCTATGGCCTCTGCTATGCTCGTAATGATTACAGTTTTTAAAGCAATCTGCTAAATTAGGAAGGTTGTAAAATAGATCAGTAGTTCATTTAGTTCAGTAATAGTTTTATTTCACTATTTTATTCAGGGCATCGCATCTCTGTCACCTCGGGATAGATAGTTTAAATTTGCCTGGTCAGTCAGATTCGCCGAGTGAGTGAAATAGACTATCGTTTTCATTAGAGTCTCGAGTCGTTCTTAAACGGATGAACGAACTAGTGAACTAAGAACTAATTGAAATGTTATTGAACTAGAGAGTGAAAGATACAAATTACTGAAGTACTTCATTTGAAGGATTCATTTGTGAACTACGGATGTCTATAGTACATTATGGTGGCTATTCAGCGGCACACACGACTTAACTAAATTTAAAGGAGCCCCGTCTCTTTCATCTTAGGCCAGAAAGAGACGTTCTGAACCACAAACAAAACAACTAAAATCACGTCAATTATGAAATGTGCAGGCAGTTTTAGAGGTGATACAAGTGAGTGCGTTCTACAGTCGCCTATATTTTCTACATTTGCCGTAATTTTAGTTGTTATGACTATGGTGCAGAACGTGTCGTCTCTCTCTGGCCACCTAAGATGAAAAGAGACGGGGCTTCTTTAAATTTAGCTTAGTCGTGTGTGCCGCTGAAATGCCACCTATATAAGCTAAGCTACTGGCGGCGGGCGAGCACGTTACCTCATCTCGGGTTGTACTTGTAGCAGTACATGATATAAGCTATATATAACGCGAGCACGTTACCTCGGGTTGTACTTGTAGCAGTACATGATATAAGCTATATATAACGCGAGCACGTTACCTCATCTCGGGTTGTACTTGTAGCAGTACATGATATGAGCTATATATAACGCGAGCACGTTACCTTATCTCGGGTTGTACTTGTAGCAGTACATGATATAAGCTATATATAACGCGAGCACGTTACCTCATCTCGGGTTGTACTTGTAGCAGTACATGATATAAGCTATATATAACGCGAGCACGTTACCTTATCTCGGGTTGTACTTGTAGCAGTACATGATATAAGCTATATATAACGCGAGCACGTTACCTTATCTCGGGTTGTACTTGTAGCAGTACATGATATAAGCTATATATAACGCGAGCACGTTACCTCATCTCGGGTTGTACTTGTAGCAGTACATGATATGAGCTATATATAACGCGAGCACGTTACCTCATCTCGAACACGTCCTGCAGCTTGCGCGCCATGGCGACGACGTCGTGGTCGGGCGGGTTGTACTTGTAGCAGTTGGTGAATATGAGGCGCACGTCGGACGCGAACTCCGTGGCCGAGTTGTAGGCGCGCCCGTCCATCTTCTGCTTCACGGTGCCGAGGTCCATGGGCTTCTTGATGATGTCGAAGTAGTCGTGCAGCCCGAGCAGCTCCGCGTCCACCGGCTTGTAGAACGGCCACGCGTACCCCTGGACACCACGAACATACTCAGTAGGTTACTAGCACGAACCCTGATATACTGTCTGCTAGTGGATATATCGCTGCAGGGAATGGGGAATAACAGAACAGAACGTTATTAGCCAATAAGTATCATACGATAAAGGCAAGTGTGACTTGCCTTTATCGTATGGACTATACATATTATTATCTACAATAATACAAATAATTTATTATTCAAAACATTACAAAAACAATCTTATTATACACTAATTGCTAGTATAGTTATTCGTAAAACAAAAATTGTAAATTGGTGCTCCAGCGAGCCCTGCACTAAGAATAAACTTGTATCGCAGGTTCTCGCAAATTAATAATTAGTTAATACTTAAACACTGTTAGGTACTTGGCAACTGATTTTTCAACTCGAGGATGTTAGCTAGCTAGTGAAGAGCACCAGAAAATGCCCTACCATCATGCTAAGTAATCCTTCACTGAAAGCTCGAGCTCATTGGGGGGAATCGAACCCACGACTCGGGACGCGAGGCGGCCCGCACGCCCGCTTCAGTTGTCATCGCTTCTATAACTTGTATGTATGAGAGTGGCGCTCCTCTGTCAATAAGTCTGTTACCGTCTTTGAACAAAAGCGTCTAGAAGACCTTGTTGCCAGACGCTATAAACGAAAGAGACCCGTCCAAAGCCTTCCTACAACTACACTTAAAATAATGATGGCCAACTGCACTGTGCGCCGTGCAATAGGCTGTTTAAAACTAAATTTGGCTTCGGCAGCCATATCCGAGCTTAGTTAGTTGGAATTAACTAGCCAAGTTGCCGTTGGCGGATACGCCTAGGAGGACTATATATCGTCTGCTTACTGGTAAATGCATATTTCACTGACCGGAGTTCCCCATTTGAATTCAAGTCGTTTTCTCAGTAGAGTTTAAAGAAATATTCTGCACTTATAACACTTTTAATTTGGGAATTTGCCACTAAACAGCCCTATCACTTACCGCATATTACCAATAGTTATAAAAAATGCTAAATTCGAAACATACAATAGTCGTAAATTACATATTGTATCTGCATTGTTAATAAAACAGTGCATTTACCATGTTTTAGCAGTAAGCAGACAATATAATTATAATGTATGTATGTAACTCACGGAATGTTTCTTGGAGAAGAGCTCCTTGAGTATCTCGTTGCAGCTCTTGAGCGCGTCGGAGAGCTTCTCCTTGCCCTTGGCGAGCTGCGGCGCGGGCGGGGCGTGCGGCGCGCCGCCGCCGCCCGGCGACCCGCCGCCCAGCTTGAACGCCTCCTCGCCCAGCCGGCTCGGCTGCGACACACCACACCCGGCTCAACATACAATACGGTACAAAGGTATCCACCCTTTCAATCAAATATGTACCAGATTCAGTGTTGCATACAAACACAGCACAAAAAAATTGGCATGAGTTTACTATACTATTTTATCTATTACAGTATACCACCCCTTCGACCAAATATATACCAGATTTAGTGTTGCATATAAACACAGCACAAAAAAAATTAGAACTTCAGCGGCAGGACATGCCGCAAAGTTCATGTTTCGGTCCTAATAACAGAGACCATGGGAGGTGGTGGGCTGTGTATTTACTCGTCCGATGGTGGAATGGGGTGGGGGGATCAAATCATGCAATCCCGTTGCACACTCTGGTTGGTAGTCTGGCGCGGACGAGGCGGTAACCGTTACCTTCTTCTGGCGGCCGCTCTCCCGGCGCGCGGAGATCTTGGCGGGCTTGGCGGCGGGCGGCGCGTCCAGCGAGGCCGCGCTGTACCCGCCCTCGAACGGTACTATATATAGCTAGTCCGGCCACGAGGCGGTAACCGTTACCTTCTTCTGGCGGCCGCTCTCCCGGCGCGCGGAGATCTTGGCGGGCTTGGCGGCGGGCGGCGCGTCCAGCGAGGCCGCGCTGTACCCGCCCTCGAACGGTACTATATATAGCTAGTCCGGCCACGAGGCGGTAACCGTTACCTTCTTCTGGCGGCCGCTCTCCCGGCGCGCGGAGATCTTGGCGGGCTTGGCGGCGGGCGGCGCGTCCAGCGAGGCCGCGCTGTACCCGCCCTCGAACGGTACTATATATAGCTAGTCCGGCCACGAGGCGGTAACCGTTACCTTCTTCTGGCGGCCGCTCTCCCGGCGCGCGGAGATCTTGGCGGGCTTGGCGGCGGGCGGCGCGTCCAGCGAGGCCGCGCTGTACCCGCCCTCGAACGGTACTATATATAGCTAGTCCGGCCACGAGGCGGTAACCGTTACCTTCTTCTGGCGGCCGCTCTCCCGGCGCGCGGAGATCTTGGCGGGCTTGGCGGCGGGCGGCGCGTCCAGCGAGGCCGCGCTGTACCCGCCCTCGAACGGTACTATATATAGCTAGTCCGGCCACGAGGCGGTAACCGTTACCTTCTTCTGGCGGCCGCTCTCCCGGCGCGCGGAGATCTTGGCGGGCTTGGCGGCGGGCGGCGCGTCCAGCGAGGCCGCGCTGTACCCGCCCTCGAACGGTACTATATATAGCTAGTCCGGCCACGAGGCGGTAACCGTTACCTTCTTCTGGCGGCCGCTCTCCCGGCGCGCGGAGATCTTGGCGGGCTTGGCGGCGGGCGGCGCGTCCAGCGAGGCCGCGCTGTACCCGCCCTCGAACGGTACTATATATAGCTAGTCCGGCCACGAGGCGGTAACCGTTACCTTCTTCTGGCGGCCGCTCTCCCGGCGCGCGGAGATCTTGGCGGGCTTGGCGGCGGGCGGCGCGTCCAGCGAGGCCGCGCTGTACCCGCCCTCGAACGGTACTATATATAGCTAGTCCGGCCACGAGGCGGTAACCGTTACCTTCTTCTGGCGGCCGCTCTCCCGGCGCGCGGAGATCTTGGCGGGCTTGGCGGCGGGCGGCGCGTCCAGCGAGGCCGCGCTGTACCCGCCCTCGAACGGTACTATATATAGCTAGTCCGGCCACGAGGCGGTAACCGTTACCTTCTTCTGGCGGCCGCTCTCCCGGCGCGCGGAGATCTTGGCGGGCTTGGCGGCGGGCGGCGCGTCCAGCGAGGCCGCGCTGTACCCGCCCTCGAACGGTACTATATATAGCTAGTCCGGCCACGAGGCGGTAACCGTTACCTTCTTCTGGCGGCCGCTCTCCCGGCGCGCGGAGATCTTGGCGGGCTTGGCGGCGGGCGGCGCGTCCAGCGAGGCCGCGCTGTACCCGCCCTCGAACGGTACTATATATAGCTAGTCCGGCCACGAGGCGGTAACCGTTACCTTCTTCTGGCGGCCGCTCTCCCGGCGCGCGGAGATCTTGGCGGGCTTGGCGGCGGGCGGCGCGTCCAGCGAGGCCGCGCTGTACCCGCCCTCGAACGGTACTATATATAGCTAGTCCGGCCACGAGGCGGTAACCGTTACCTTCTTCTGGCGGCCGCTCTCCCGGCGCGCGGAGATCTTGGCGGGCTTGGCGGCGGGCGGCGCGTCCAGCGAGGCCGCGCTGTACCCGCCCTCGAACGCGCTCCCCATCGGCGTCGTCGTGTCCGCTTTTCTCTTCACACCCTTTTTCACCTGACATACAAACATGTGCATTACATATTTTATTAAGTCTTTTTAAAGCGAGGCAAACAAGGGCTAAATCTAGACTTTACATACTCAATCTCGTTACAAATCATAAACGGTAAAAATAGCTTAAAGACCGTCCAAAGAATCACTTTAAGAATATTTATATACTTATTTTGGTATGGGTCGACGACATCATCAAAGTCGCAGGTCCTACCTGGACGAGGACTGCGCAAGATAGACGCACATGCAGAGGGAGGCCTATACCCAGCAGTGGGATAAGAAGGGCTGTGGATGATGATGATGATGATTTTGGTACCAATCAGACATGACAAAATGAAAAAAAAAAACTGGTACTAAATTCCAAGAGTCTTAATTCACGACAAAAGAAATAGTCTGTTTCTTTGTATGTAAGCGACAGTAAAAACCTTGCTCTGGACGATTTTATTCTCTTTGTTTTGTTTGCTATACTAAACTTGTCGTTTAGCATGTTGTAAATAAAAGGGAAGCTAAAATGAGGAAGGCGCTCTACAAACAGCGTTCTTACAAATGGCTTAAGATCGAAGGAACGTCATCAAAAAGCTTAGTTTTGGATTTTTGAAACTAAGTTTTATTTGTAACTAGCAATTGCCCGCGGCTCCACCCGCGTGTAGGTCGCATTTCGTGTAACCTCTGGAAACTACCATTATCCAGACCTATAATAAACTTAACTAATGCTATAATATTCTTTTTTGAAAATCCCCTTTAACATTTTCTAGACTTGATAAATAAAGAATTTTCCATACAAACTTTCACCTCCCATTACAAACCCTTAGTTCACCCCTGGCAAAAAAACTTGATACCATTTTTATTAAATTTTACATAATCTATACATATTCCAAATTTCATTGCTATAAGTTCAAAAACAAAGAAGTTTCATACAAACTGTTTTACCCCCTTTCACCCCCCTAGGGGTGGAATTTCCAAAAATCCGTTCTTAGTACGCGTCTACATACTAAAACAGATACACCCTCCAAATTTCACAACCCTAGGACCAGCCGTTTGGGCTCTGCGTTGTCTATAGATGAGTCAGGACAAAGAGTCTTATAGTATAGATTTCAATGACAAGTTTCTTACAAAATCTATGTCATACTTAAGTGCTATTTTAGGGAGAAAACAATGTGAATATGTATGTATTCTTGTAACGTATCAATGGTGTAAAACAAAACGTGCTAAAAATAAATCGTAAACAAACATCTCAAACATGCCGCTCCTTCTACACTTTTTGTATTACAAGTATTTCTATATTGAACATTAGAAAAAAAATTGAACATTAGAAAAAAAGTTCTTTACCACTGCTGTCAGTGGTTGCTAGGCAACGCTTTGTTGGTAAACATTTCACATCGAATTTGGCGGAAGTATAGGAGCGCCGGAGCTTCGGAGTTTGCCTATAACATATATATGTGACCGTACGCACGTACCTTGGCGGGTTGCGTCTGCGAGAGCGCGACGGGCGTGATGGCGGGCACGGCCGCCGCCGCCACGTGGAAGCTGGACGGCGGGGTCGCCACCTGCAACACATTCCCTTTACTCGCTGCCCAATACAACACCTTCACTTTACTCGCTACCCAATACAACACCTTCACTTTACTCGCTACCCAATACAACACCTTCACTTTACTCGCTACCCAATACAACACCTTCACTTTACTCGCTACCCAATACAACACCTTCACTTTACTCGCTACCCAATACAACACCTTCACTTTACTCGCTGCCCAATACAACACCTTCACTTTACTCGCTACCCAATACAACACCTTCACTTTACTCGCTACCCAATACAACACCTTCACTTTACTCGCTACCCAATACAACACTTTCACTTTACTCGCTACCCAATACAACACCTTCACTTTACTCGCTACCCAATACAACACCTTCACTTTACTCGCTACCCAATACAACACCTTCACTTTACTCGCTACCCAATACAACACCTTCACTTTACTCGCTGCCCAATACAACACCTTCACTTTACTCGCTGCCCAATACAACACCTTCACTTTACTCGCTACCCAATACAACACCTTCACTTTACTCGCTGGCCAATACAACACCTTCACTTTACTCGCTGCCCAATACAACACCTTCACTTTACTCGCTACCCAATACAACACCTTCACTTTACTCGCTACCCAATACAACACCTTCACTTTACTCGCTGCCCAATACTAACTCTTGCAAATAACTTATTGACTCAGGCGTTACTTTGCGGAAATCCATTGTAAATAGATGACAAAATTAAAAATTTAGTGTACTTCCGCTGTGATCCGAAATCCAAATTAAGACAAGTAAAGGAAAAATCAACTAAGATCAATTAACCAAGCTTAATTAACTAAGATTAATTAAGATTAACGTTACCTATCACAATTCGGAAGTTCTTAACTCTACACGTGTTTCGCCTAACCACAAGGCATCATCAGGAGATGCTGACTCTTCGAACGACAAGTCGAGAGTGAGTTGTCTTAATTTGGATTTCGGATCACAGCGGAAGTACACTAAATATTTAATTTTGTCATCTACTAACTCTTGCAGTCTTACAGAGAGCTGCTGTGCATTACAGAGCCCTCGAGGTACCTAAGCACTGAGCACAGCTACTTTCCCAGAGGTATAGGATATCGCTATAGAACGACCTTCACCGAGCTGGTTAATTGATGAAAGATATTTTTTATCAAATAAAATATGTCAATCAATATATTGCGAATGGGTTGTCTCCAGAATATAATTATATAACAATTAAAAAAAAAAACTTAATTTTTTGATTTATTTTCAAGTAACAAGGACTCATACATGTTAGAGAAAATACCTATATAATGTCAAAAACTATACAATTACAAAATGTCAAAAGAGAAGCAAAACGCTTTGTGAGAATCTTCGGAACTTCGACAGTAAATCGGTGTCTCTTCGCTCATTCTGTAGTGGAATGGAGAAGCGGGAATTAAAATATGCAGCTCCATAGCACACTCTCCAAAATGTATCCGATAAAAAACAGACAGACTGGCAACCTTGCGCCTATGTTCAAGGCTTTGTAGCCCTGCTTTATATACGCAAGGCTGGCCGATGAGCTTCTTGGCTCGCCTCTCAACGCCTCCAGCTGGTATTTAGCAGATCCATCCCATTTTTAGTATTAGTATGCAAGTGTGTGCTACCTGCTGCGGCAGGCCGGCGTGCGTGGCGGGCGGCGGCGCGGGCGCGGCCGTGGTGGTGGTGTTGGTGGAGCCCACGAGCGCGGGCGGCGGCGCGGGCTTGGCGGCGCGCGGCGCGGCGGCCGGGGCGCCCGGCGTGCTCCCCGCGCCCGCCGCCGGCACCCGCTTCTTGGCCGCGCCCGGCACGCCCTTCGCGCCCTTCGACGGCGTCTCGATCTCGCGCTCCTCCTTGTCCATCTGCGCTATCTGCAACAACAATATTATATCGCTATAATACCAGTATCCGGTTGATAACAAGCTTTGCTCGGCATTTTTTTTAATAAGACATTTTCTAAAAATTATTTCTAGCTACATCGATTTATCGCCCCTGAAAACCCCTATATACTAAATTTCATGAAAATCGTTGGAGCCGATTGCGAGATTCCATTTTTTTTTTTTATATATTAGGACACTTTCACACACGGCTGGTTAGCCCCATACTGAACCATTTCTAGCTCGTATTATGGTCGCTAACACAACTGATATACTACATATACATACATACATATTATATATAAATACATATTTAACACCCAGACCCACAGCCAACAAATTCAGTTAAGCACAAAGATGTTGACCGGGCCGGGAATCGAACCCGGAACCTTCTGATTAGCAGACCGGCATGGTAACCGTTGCACTAACGAGGTCGTCAAAAATGTGTGATGAACTAAATTTGTTGCCTGTCGGTCTGGGTGTTAAATATGTACCTATATAAATATGTATTTATGTATGAATATGTAGTATATCAATTATGTTAGTAACCATAATACAGTAATCATCATCAATAAACGGTCTAACATGGGGCTAACCAGCCATGTGTGAAATGTGTCCTGATATTTAATTTATTTATTTATTGCCCGCGCTTTTATATTTAACCCCGCGTGTGGCGTTGTACATTAAACAGTGGACATTTTGTTAACTTTTAAAAATAACATTTCGACTAAGTGTGATCACACCAGCATAATGCTGCTAGCCTATTATAGATCAAATAAAAAAAAAATACGCTTGATCACTATAAAGCATGATGATAGACATAAAACTAACTGGATCTAATTAGATCACATATTAGATTAACATCAAACATTGTACATTTTTTTGTTTAGACAAAAGAATAATACGCGATTCGGGCATCGAGCATGGGAGAGCTCCCTTACATATCCAGTATATTTTTTTAAATTTCTGATCGACATAATTACATTACCTGTGACCAATTACTCTCTAGCAATAGCTAGACTACTACTATATTACGGTTCATGGAATACAGCCGGGTGACAGAACAGATAGCTTCCTACCTATCACATATCTGAGTCTGAAGACTGACAGACAACAGAGGTTTATTAATACAGTCCCGTTCTTAACATTTAGGTACAGAACCTTAAAAAAGGTATAGGTCCTGTTGTATATTGTCATTTTGTAATATGTCACTTGATCATCTTTGGTATGTGGGTACTTTCAAAATAAAGCTAGTTTTGTTTCTGACTCAACTGCGTGTTTACTTTAGGTCCAATATGTCTCTTTCTTTTTGTATGTCCCTGTTTATTACACTCGCTCGTGTGGCCGGCGATGGCACAAGTTGTTCAGTGTCCCTCATTCTCGCACGGAATAATTATGCTAAATCGGCCCCTACGCGACGTGCTATATCTTACTTTTAAGCTTTATCCGAAATCCAATATATCGATGTCTTCTGTAGTGCCATCACTTCCATTAAAGAGTGTAGTTTTGAAGACTAAAATAGTTGGCGCTTTCGTGTAAAAATTGTTGTAGCTATTTAGTTGAATAGATGAATGTGAGTGCTCACCCTGTTGAGGAAGAGCTTCTCCAAGGTCTGCGCCATGACGACGACGTCCTCGCCGGGCTTGTTGTACACGTAGCAGTTGGTGAACATGGTGTTGAAGTCCTGGATGCACTCCTGCGCCGAGTAGTAGTAGTTGGACTCCAGCCGCTTCTTGATGGTGCCCAGGTCCATCGGCTTCTTTATGATCTTGTGGTAGTCCTGACCAAATATATACACTTTTTAAACAAACTTCAGACATATTTTAAAAGGGCTTAAACATAAACATAAAACATCTTTTTTCCGAGTTTCGTTCCGCACTTCCGCCAGGATAGACGCGTTCGGATAAGCTATCGCGATCTTGTGTTTACAAATCGGTCCGGCCGGTTTACCGGCGCGGGCCGTAGGTGATTTTGGTGTTAAGCCTTACCACACATCTCATCAAAATGGATTCGGAAAACCAAATGGACAATGAAAACTCACCATCGCAGGAAAATACCCCCGAAAAAAGTGTCAATGACTTGGACAAACAACAGATGCAAAACATCTACGAAGACCTTACCCCTTTGTTCAGAGAAGCCGGTGCGTCGCAAGATCGCCGTGTTTTAATCAAACGAAAAAGAAAAGATACACCAGACAAAGATGAAAATGATTGGATTGAGGCTAGGTACAGAAAAAAACAAACTCGCATACATAAAGATTGCGTAGAATTGTGCGTCACTTGTAAGGATGCCTTTCCCAAACAATTTGCGCTGGCGAAATTATTTAAATCCCAAAATATATTGGGCATCATGAAAGTTAAACATGTACACTCGCACAAAATAATCTTGGAAGTAAACAATGAGACTGCACAAAAACTAAAAAACTCCACCTACTTCACTCAACTAGGTTGGAGGTTTCAGTTACCTCTTGAAGTTGCCATATCCTATGGTATTATAAAGAATATAGAACTTAACCTCTCAGAGAAGGAACTGGAAGAAGCAATAACCTCACCAGTGGGCGTTATCAGTGTACATCGACTTAAACGCAAGATAAGAAATGAGGCTGGGGTAAGTTCTTGGACAGAAAGTGAGACAGTCGAAATAGGATTCAGTGGACCTACCCTACCAGATCATATATTTATCCATGACATGAGGCTGCTTGTGGAGCAGTACACATTCCCTGTTACACAGTGCTCCAAGTGCTGGAGGTTTGGCCACTCTCACAAGTTTTGCCCATCTAAGGTCCAGTACTGCCCTAAGTGCGCAAGAAAACATGATACTTGTGATACAACAAATTATAAGTGCATTAACTGTCAAGACAACCATATGTCACTAAGTAAACTCTGTCCGGTCTATAAAAAAGAAAAAAGGGTGAGAGACATTATGACCAATTTCAACTGCTCATACAGAAAGGCTTTAGCCATGTATATACCAGTTCAAGGTACAGAGCAGGTCAGTGACTCTGATAATGAGGATCTCCACAGCTTCAGGCACAACTCCAACTTTATCCACAGAGCGAGGCCTCATTTATTTACCCCGGACATCGTTGCCTCCAACCAGGCCGCTACGCAGAAGAGTTTACCTTTATCTTATGCACAAATGGCAGCTCAATCTAGAACTGTACCTTCTCGCCCTTCTACTTCTCAACAAGGGTCCCCCGTCAACAATCGAAAGGAAATCCCCAAGAAAAAAAGGAAAACTAAGAAGAGTTCCAATGCAACAGTTGATGACCAATATAGTGATTCAGATAACAATTCTAGATTGTTTACACAGAGCCAATTTGGTGGAGATCGGCCCAAAAAACCCGTCCCTTCATTTAGTGAATTATTAATGAGGCTTAAGACTATAATATTTGATAAAAGAGAACCTATTAGTGATAAGATCAAAAACGTTGTCCAAATTTGTATAGACTATGCTATTTCTTGGTTATTTCAACAATCTCCAGACTGGTCCTTTCTGTTAAAGATATTTAAAGATTATGGCCCATGTTCTTAGTATTAATATTGTACACTGGAACGCTCAAAGTATAAGGCCTAAGTTAGTTGACCTAGAAAGCTATTTATGTCAATCAAAAATACACATAGCTGCTATATCTGAAACCTGGCTGGAACCTGGGAGTAATTTTATTATAAAAGATTATTCTGTATACAGAGCAGATAGAGATGACTCCTATGGTGGGGTTGTAATATTAACTCATAAATCTATACAGTCACAATTATGTCCAGTCTCCAATAATAATAATGGTATACAAATTCTTATGATAAAAATCCATAATTGTGACTATATCGAACAAATAATTACTGTGTATTGTCCAAGCAGTGTAAATACAAATCAGAGTGACTGGGATCATATATTCTCTTTATCCAGATTATATGACTAAATAAGTACTAGGCTTAAAATTATAAAATATGTGTTAATGTACACTAAGTTGCTCCCTGAATCCCACACGAGGTAAATCCTGTGTTGTGGGATTCAGTGCCTTCCCTTAGCCTCTAAGAACTAATTATTACATATCTTATTAACTGTATTAAAAAAATATATACACACGTCTCTATCACACTTCATCACCCGCTACCAAAGAGTGCTTGTCCTGAATCGCACAAAAGGTATTTACGCGCGTACGACTGATCCAAGCTACAATGCATGACCTATGGAGCTGTCTCCGGACACAACATCTGTCCGGGAGGATATCCCTTTGCTAGATGGAGGTAGACTGTCGTCGCTCCATACAATTAAATCAAGTTGGGCTCGCTTATGAAGACAGATTATGAAAATAAATGGCAAAAAACATGGTTGTTGTGTGGGGATTACTATTTTTATTTTTAGCATTTGTTGTTATAGTAGCAAGGGAAATACAAAATTTATGAAAACTATTGGACAGATTGTTACAAAATAAAAAGAAATACTCACGGGCAAGTTGAGCTTCTTGGCGTCGACGGGCTGGTGGAAGGGCCAGGCGAACTGGTGCTTCCATACTGCCTTCATCACCGTCTTCTGCAGGAACTGCAGCTGGTTGGTGACGCGGCCCGCGCGCCGCCCGCCCTCCTCGCCCGACCCGTTCACCGCCTCCGCACCCGGCTGTCCACAGTCACAATGTCACGATACCTTGCTCTTACATTCACTACCGAACGAGCAGGAGACTGCTAGGAGACACCGTTATACAGTGGAAATGCCGAGAATGCGTACTAAGCGATTCGCTTCCACGTTTATAGTACGAACGGACAAACTGTGGAACTCCTTGCCGGAATCCCTGTTCCCACTGAACTAAAACCTAACTGTCTTCAAGGCGAGAGTGTACCGGTTTCTTCTAGGCAAGCGCGCTTCATCTTTGACTGCAATGTCACTTAACATCAGATGAGTTGTGGTCAAGCGCAAGCCTATTAAGCGTAAAAAAAAGACTACACTTGCGCTTCATCACAATTTACCTGATGCTAATTCTAATTTGAAGTGGGGGTCCCGCTAAGGGCGTATTGTGCATTCCCCCTTACCAGCTTACCCAAGCAAGCCAAGCTCCTTGAAATAACTGAGCACAGCCTCGGGTCGCTGGCATATGACAGATGGTGCGTTCTGAATGTTGTCAATAGAAGTCGAACTGATCTCGAGATCTGCTGCTAAGCTATAGTATGTTTTATTTACTCTAAGTACCTAGGTAGCCCTTGATCACAATTCACGTGATGGTAAGTGATATTGTGATCTACGGTGGAGCGCGCTTGCCTAGAAAGAACCGGTTCACTCTCACTTTGAAAATCGTTAGATTATAGCCAATGGGGCCAGTAGAACAGAGATTAAGGAAAATCCAGTTTGGCGGTTCAGCCAACAAAGGTGGAGTCAAAACGGTATGACATTTGGTTTCATCAAGTTATTAACTGTAATTTACGCTTTGTGTTGTTTCTTAATCTATATTAGTATACTAGCTGACCCGGCAAACGTTGTTTCCCCTCACTTAGGGGTATGAAAAATAGATGGTGTAGCTTATATGACACATTCGTAGATTTACCATAGCAGCGCCATCTATTGATTACTTACTCAACCCAGTCGAAAGGTATCGACATCTGTTAGAATCATTTGGAGTTAACAGATAATTGTGACTGTCAAATAATAACAGACAATAGCAATAAATTAAAATTGCGACTATAATTTGAGATTTAAACTATCCTATCTCTCAAGTTGAGTCGAATTTTATTATAATCGGTTAAGTGGTTTAGGAGTCCATTGAGGACAAACATTGTGACACGAGATTTATATATATTAAGATAATAAAATAAAATATTTACCGTGCTGGTAGTGGCGAGGGGATCGACTGCCTGCTGCATGGTGCTGGAGTCAGCGATCTACCTGCCGGAGTGACAACCACACTGTATTGCCTGCCCACACTTCCTATGCCAGCCTTGCCACCGAGCCCACACATAAGTTAAGTCCACACTACTCGTGTATCAAGCTTGTACATTGTTGGATATTGTAGTCGAATAGTTTCCCATCTCTAATTATCTTTTTTATCTATGCTCAACTTGTTTGCATGCTCAACACTATTGCAATAAAAATATGAAAAAGGAATATGGCGTCTTTTCTGCTCCCGACTAGAAGTAATATAAAAACCAAAGTAGATATACAAAATAAGTGTCCTCTGTTCATAAGGAAGCTCAATATACATAACAGATATCTAGATAGATTTGATGACTTCGTTGGAGTTATGGTTTCCATGTCGGAGTGCCAACCAGAGTGTCAAAAAATATATATAAGTAGAGTAATTTAATTATTTAATTGTTGTGTAAAAATAGAAACTGTACTGTTCGACTTCCGGCAGAGCCAACACAAGTCTGGGTTGTTCAATATGTATCGATATATAATACAAATACAAAATATCTTTCTTTTACACAGTAATTAACAACAAAATGTTTTGATTTGAGTCAATCAAGAAGACATTTGAAAGTTCATTTATTATTATTTTTTATTAGGACACATTCACACACGGTTGGTTAGCCCCATACTGAGCCATTTCTAGCTCGTATTATGGTTGCTAACACAACTGATATACTACATATACATACATACATATTATATAGAAATACATACATATTTAACACCCAGACCCACAGCCAACAAATTTAGTTAAGCACAAAGATGTTGACCGGCCCGGGAATCGAACCCGGAACCTTCTGATTAGCAGTCCGGCATGGTAACCTTTACGCCAATGAGGTCGTCAAAATTATTTATTTATTTATTTGATTTATAGGCGAGCAGCAAAATGCTGATATGCCTATATCACACTGAGTTGAAATTAAATTTTTAACAGTCCATAAAATGTCCATTGTTCTATGTCAATGTTTAAAGTCCACTGGTGCACTGATCACAGGTTAGCAAGAGATTTTTTTTTGTTTTCTGCAGCCAGCTATCAAGCCGGTTTTTAAAGTTAAAGCTGTTCACTGACGTAGCACTGACTACTTCCTCGGGCAACTTGTTCCAATTGTGAACCACTCTGTTGCTGAGTATATGATGCCCCGTATTAGTCTTGGCAGGATCACGCTGGATTTTCTGGTTATATAAATTATAATTATGCCAATTGATTTCGACGCTTTAGAGAGTTTGTCGTTAAATCGAGTGGAGTTTACACTGGGTGGGGGTAGTACGCGTGGCGTGGTTAGTACATTCTCACCTGAATAGTAACGAGGGGCTCGTCCAGTCTCTGGCTAAGAGGCATCAGCTATACCCTCTCAACGCACTGAACCGTTCTATCATAATAAGCTATTAGGGTGCCGCCGCACCGGACCGCAGGGCCTTCTCATTCATACTCACACCCACCCTACCTGAAACATTACATAAACAACTTTTATATATCACCTTCATTACTATTTTAAGAAATTAAAAATATAGCAGCAATACCTTTCAAGCGATGACAAGGACAATTTTTTTTATCCAACTTCCTACTAAAATAATAAATGCGAAAGTTCATGAGTATGTTTTATTAACCATAATAACATTCATTATTTTTGGTACGTCATTTACAGTGGACATGTCTTAATGCTAATATATAATATAATTTAAATGTCCGCGAAAGTGTGATAAACGGCAAATTTAGAAATATTTTTTTTATTATGACTTAAACTGAAAATATCCCTCTGTGAGCTTCATGTCCAGATATTCGTCTAATTTATAAAACGCATTACATGTCAAAAATGATTTAATTTTACATTTGAATTCATTATATTTTAATTTAGTTATAGGCTGTGAGAGAGAGTATGTATGCTTTATTATGTATGTTTGTTACTTCTTCACGCTAAAATGGCTAAAGCGATATATGATTAAATTTGGTATGCCAATAGGTTAGACCTTGGATTAACACATAAGCTACTTTTTATCCTAAAAACAATAGTGGTTTCTGTGGGATAAGCATTAACTTCAAAATTTATGTTACTCATTCACTCCAATGGTTGGACCGATTTTGATAAGATTCAAAGATAGGATAGACTTTAGATAAATAGGTAGACTATTTTTTATCCCGGATTTAATTCTTTTGTCTGGGATTAACGCGGGTTACACTGCGGGGCTCAGCTAGTAAATAATGAAGGGTAAGAACAACGCTAAGAATATTTATACTTATTTTGGTACCAATCCGTACTACCGACCGTTGCCCAGGACAGACAAAAGTGGAGGGATGGCAGGGAGGCCTTTGCCCTGCAGTGGGCTGATTTATAGGCTTAGATAGATAGATAGATTGGTACCAATCACAACTTATCAATATGACATACTGGTTCAAAAAATTTAGTATCAATTTTTTTTTACCAATTTTATCTCTAATTCATAAGTCTTTGGTCTTAACCTTAACCCCGACGCAAGTACGACGTGTTATAAGATTGTCGTATCTGTGCGTGTGTGTTTGTGTGTGTGTGTGTGTGTGTGTGTAGGATGAACCGATTTTTATTTTTAATGTGCTCGTTGAGAGATTTTTATTTTGATGATAAGAAAATTTAGATAACCGCTGTCACATTTTGGCGGTTTGCTTATGTTTTCAGAATTCCCTCAATAAGGGTATCAAATGAAAAGGGCTTGGACTAGTAGAAAATATAATTATTATACTAAATTACAAAACTATAATGGAAGTGGTCTCCATAGAATGATGTCGAGGTTTTCTTTATAATTAATTGATTAATATTTTTTGATTTTTAGGCGAATTTACCAAACCAAGTTCATCTATCACATACTAGTTCATGGAATTCAAATGTGTCTAAAAAGAAAATTACTTTTTTTTCATTATTCAAAAACAATTGGAGAATCAGGCTATAATATTGGTGATTAACTTTTATAAGAGGTTTATTATTATTAAAAAAAACAACATACCTCTCTTACAGTGCAGGGAAGAATTACACTAATGCACCAAATATAATGATGCCACAGAATTGTGCACTATCTGAAAACAACAATAATACATTTCATAAATGTTCTGCAACAATAAACATATAAATAAAAATCCTCTATGCTATCTGATTGCTTTGATATAGATTTTATTTTCGCAAGTAATTTTTTGACATATTGCACAGTTAGGCATTTAGAGATACAGTGTAAACTCTATATAACAATACTGAAGGAACTGTATCTTTATGGCGTTATAGAGAGTGGTCGTTAAATGGAGAGAATGCATTACAGTGTGGAATACAAGCTAAACCAACCAAAGCCATAATTTTATACGTCTTTGATTCTTAAAGCAAAGGTTGATGAAGAATCAACTTGCTTTTATTAGTTTTATTTTTGGGTCAGCTGACTACAAGCACAAGAAATACTATTTTGGTGAATTGATTTCGACGCTTTAGAGAGTTTGTCATGAAATCGAGTGACGTTACATGGAGTTTACACTGTATTAGGCGGAAAGAAGGATGGTATGAGGATGCTAGAAGCTAACGGTTACAAACAAGGGCAAAATTATGTTTGTTAGAAGAGACTCAGGGTCTGAAAAAAAGTAGAGAGAAGGTTGTCAATCCTGATGGAATAGACATAGATGAAGACCTTGAAAGGAGTGACAAAGATGTGGAAGAAGCAGAGAAGAAAAAGATACCAGCATGCTAACCAGGAAGATGAAGAATAAATTTGAAAAAGTATAATCAACCAACTTTAATAAACATAGGTAAAATTACAGGCATGTTTGAGGAAGTTTGAAAATAGTGCCAGTTAGGGAGAAATTAAAGAGTAGAAGATTTAGTGTGGTATGACATGTGATGCGTAGAGAGGAGATGCATGATACTAGGAGATGTATGGAAATGGTAGCGCAAGGAAGAAGGGCAAGAGGTCAACCGAAGAAGACACGGATGGAGTGTGTGAATGATGACATGAGAGAGAAAGGAGTGAGTGTAGAGATGACGGCTGATAGAGGAGAGTGGAATAAAATTTGCTGTGCCAAATTGATCACTAGGCTCACATACTAAATAGTCTAAAATTATATACATGGTGTAATAAAACAATTCTGTGCAACAAGCGCGCGAACTTCAGATAAGGTACCTGAGGTAATATGGATCGCCAAGACACAGGCTCCATGAACCCCAACCTAGGTGTGAAGGTTGGGGTCCATGGAGTAAACTCAGCGGCCTTACTCAACTAATCAGCTTTAAAAACTGAAATGCAAATTATACAATAAGGCCCAAGATGTATATGCCATAGGACGATTAATTGTATGGTAATTATAGTATGTAGTACGTAAGCCCTGTTATATGTCCATAAATAAACTATTATTGATTTGATTTGAAATCCGCATAGAACAAGATAGAAGAAGATGGTTAAGCATTTGACAAGGAATGCGAATTAGCGACATTCTGGCCTGAGGTGGAGCATGCCTAGTCTGAAATAATTGGCTCTCATGGAGGCTGCCGGAACACACTATCAGATGGTTAAGGAAAAATTAGATTAACTCTTTATTGCTCAGATAATAAGTACAAAACCTTTTATAATTAAAAATTATTATGTAAACTTTGTGCCATAATCGGCGGTCTTATCGCTAAGAGCGGTCTCTTTCAGGCAACACTTAGACAAGGATAGTGATAATATGGGTTGTCGAGCTCAATAAGAATAAGTAATTAATTAAAGTAAGTAATCTAAATTAGTCTGTAAGTAAGTAATCTAAAAATTCTATTTTTATTGAAAACTAATTAGCTCATTAGTTACATTTTAATGTATTTTTAGTTTCGGTTTTTGCTTTTACAAGAAATCTAAGCCTTAGTAAAAATTTACATTATTGTGCATTTTTTGTGTTCATGACATTCTTAGTACAAGTACAGAAATTTGGGAGATGGGGGTGTGTAAAAGTTTTTCTTTACTATATTAACTGTCAACATATATTAAAGTTTTAATCATAAACATATAAACAAATATTTATTGGTTAAATATTTACATTCACAAGTCAGTGGTTATTAAATGTCAACACAATCTGAGACAAAAAGCACTTGATTGTAAACTATAAATAGGCTGTAATAATCAACTTTTATGAACCTGTATGTATGTTTTGTACAAAACAAAGCTATCTTACAATAATAATAAAACACTTCAAGTACTGCCAACAAGTCTACAGCCATAATTGCTTCTTGGTCAAGGAGTTTAATAAGAAAAAACCAGATCAGTCAATTATTCAATGCTGCAAAGGAGAATGTTAGCAATTTGTTAAAAAAAAAGTTCAAGGTTGTTGTTCCAATGGACAACATTCATTCAACTTGATAAAATGACTTACAAAGTAAAATGCAGCTGAGATTTATTTGACACTAATGGCGATTCAGCGGCACACACGACTAAACTAAATTTAAAGAAGCTCCATCTCTTTTCATCTTAGGTGGCCAGAAAGAGACGGCACACTCTGAACCACAGACAAAACAGCTAAAATCACATCAAATGTGGAATGTGCAGGCAGTTTTAGAGGTGATACAAGTGAGTGCCATCTAAAGTCGCCTATATTTTCTACATTTGACGTGATTTTAGTTGTTTTGACTATGATGCAGAACGTGCCATCTCTTTCTGGCCACCTAAGATGAAAAGAGACGGGGTACTAACATTACAAATGCAAGATCAATTTTAAGGTTAAACTAATTGGTATGAAATTTAGATAGCTTAGATCTGAAGATCTTGGGGAAACTGGATGGATGGAGAAGCCTGGCCCAAAACCACACAAAGTGGCATAGATTAGTTGAGGAGGCCAAGACCCACCCAGCGTTGTGGAGCCACAGGAAGTAAGTAAGAAGTAAGATCATGGAATAACACTGTGCCTACTTTTATCCCAGATAAACATGGGTGGACTGTGGCCCACGGCAAGTGTTTGAGCAATTATTGATTATGTCTCAAATTAGGTGTGCAGCAAATATTTAACTATTTGTAGAGATGACTGGAAGATGTGTACTCTCTGCACAGACTCCTCACAAAGTAGGATATGGTAAAGAAGAATAATTTAAACTATAACTATTACTTTTATTTAAACTTATGTGAGTGAATGTCACTATTATAAATACAGTGTAAACTCTATATAACGACACTGAAGGGACTGTGCATTTTATGGCGTTTTAGAGAGTGGTCGTTAAATGGAGAGAATGTATAATTGTATGGAGAACAAGCCAAACCAACTAAAGCCAATTGATTTCGACACTTTAAAGTATTTATTGTTAAATCGAGTGACATTACATGGAGTTTATACTGTATTACTTTTATTTAAACTTATGTGAGTGAATGTCACTATTATAAACATAGACAAAAAATTAACAGAATTAGATCTAAATATATGACAAGAGCCCAGTTCTCAAATATTGATTGCTTGAAAACTAAAATAGTTATTGGTAGAAACCTATGTTCTATTCTTGGCAATGTGGTTAGACTATTACAGATTCATTTTAATATTGACTTGACAAGTCAAATGCATTGTTTACATAGATATTGTGAGGTGATTACTCTACAATACCTTAAGCTTAAGGTTTGTTACTAAATTTGTATGTAACTTATTGACTCAGGCGTTACTTTGCGGAAATCCATTGTAAATAGATGAAAAAATTAAATATTTAGTATACTTCCACTGTGATCCGAAATCCAAATTAAGACAAATAAAGGAAAAATCAACTAAGATCAATTAACCAAGCTTAATTAACTAAAATTAATTAACTAAGATCAATTAACTAAGATTAACGTTACCTATCACAATTCGGAAACTCTTAACTCTCGACTTGTCGTTCGAAGAGTCAGCATCTCCTGATGATGCCTTGTGGTTAGGCGAAACACGTGTAGAGTTAAGAATTTCCGAATTGTGATAGGTAACGTTAATCTTAATTAATCTTAGTTAATTGATCTTGGTTAATTGATCTTAGTTGATTTTTCCTTTATTTGTCTTAATTTGGATTTCGGATCACAGCGGAAGTACACTAAATATTTAATTTTGTCATCTATTTAAATTTGTATGTATCTGATTTTATTAAAAAAAGGTGTTTATTGTACTGCAAAAGTAAGAAAATTTAATGATTCTCCTCCAGCTAAGCTTATTTCCGATATATTTTGGAGAAGTAACAATAAATGCTTTATCATACCTTTCTTTGGTTTTCCCACCAAAAGGAACATAATTTGTTTATCAATATCATAATATGACATGCTTTCAACTAATTGGGCAAATCCACTTTAAGGACCTAAAACATGCATGAGACACATCCATACATATACACACAACAAAACACTAAACATATATAGTGTAAACTCTTTATAACGACACTGAAGGCACTGTGCATTTTATGGCGTTATAGAGAGTAGTCGTTATATGGACACGATGTATCATTGTATGGAATACAAGCTAAGCCAACTAAAGCCAATTGATTTCCACACTTTAAAGTGTTTGTTGTTAAAACAAGTGATGTTACATGGAGTTTACACTTTAGTTTATTTTTTATTAACTATGGCGAGATGTACCCATTTTTACAGGGGAAAATATACTAATAATTAGAAAGATTACTATGGAAGTGAAACAAAAATGGCGGGAAAATACTTCTGGGTGACATTGCCCTGCTTTGCTACTATGCATGTTAATCATATTTGACTATGAACTTCATATTGTTTAAGTATATATAATTTTATCTCAATTTGTATGACAATCAATATCAGTTGTGTTAGCAACCATAATACGAACAAGAAATAGTGTCAGTATGGGTTTAACCAGCAGTGTGTGAAATATGTCCTAGTAAAAAAAAAATATAACTTAGGAGCTTTCAAGTTCACATTAGGCAAATGGCTCATTTTAGGGTTCCCTGCCTATAAGGTAATAACAAGACAATATATTACTAAGCCTCCGCTATTTGTCTAACAGGCTGTATTTCATAAAGTGTCAGCTAGGAAACTGAAATTTTCAGATTATGTACTTCTGTTGCCTTTTTGCCTTAATTTTAGTCTTTGTTGTTACAGCAGTAAGGTAATTACTAAATAATTGATTTTTTAATGCATATCTCAAATTTCAGTGTACTGAACTCGGCATATTCAAAACTGTGTTTGTCACCTAAAAATATTATATATTTCCTAAATTACAGATCTTAAAGCTCTCAAATCTCTTAACCAATCATTTCCCCAGAAACAATATTAATAATAATAATAACCTTCAGGCCAGACTACAATAGCACTTGAATAAGTAGCAAAGGTGTGGAATTTCTCCAAAAGGCCTTTTCAAGAGGCTTACTAGTACTAGATGTGAGTGTTATTTGCTGAATTACAGCTGTGTTGGGGCAAACAATAAATTGTTTATTTTTGTTTATTAACTATTAATGGTCTTGTTTGCTGTAATAAATGTGTTTAACTTAAAAAATAAAAGAAGGTCCAAAATTTGACAACCTTTTTTTAGGGGTTCCGAACTTAAAAGGTAAAAACGGGACCCTATTACTAAACCTCCTCTGTCTGTCTCCAGGTTGTATCTCAGAAACCGTAATAGCTAGAAAGCTGAACTTTCACAAGATATGTATTTCCCATGCTGTTATAGCAAAAAATATTAAAATTTCATAAAATGAAAATATTAAGGGGTCCCCATACAACAAGCATGTTTTTGTGGTATATATCAATAACGGTAGCCGCCCAAATTTTTCATAAATTATATATTAGCTATCAAATTAAATTATAAGATTTAAATAAAATAAATATTTGAGAGGAGTTTCTATACATCTAACTATTATTTATGTTATTTTTATTTTAGGTAGTTTTTTACTAGATCTCTATTAAGATATTTGGTAGACCGTAAAAATGTTTGGTACATTTACAGAATATTGAATTATGTATTGAACTAAAAAATAATTAGATAAATAATATTTAAGGTACCTATACAACAATGGTACGGAACCCTTTATGTGCGAGCCCAACATGCACTTGGCCAATTATTTATTTCCTATTTACCTGCACTTCACTTTCACAACTTCATACACAACTTTTTCCAAATATGCAAAGCTGAATTATAGTTTCTGTTTCATCTTTAATTATCTTAGTCAAATGACATTATCTCATAGGATATAGGTACCAAAAAATATGAATTTGTTTTTTAGCCCTTACAGCTAGGCATTTGCCCAGCAAGGTCCATATGCACACAAATTAGCTACACTCGGGTCTAAGGTGGAGCATGCCTAGCCTGGAATAATTGGCTCTCAAGGAGCTCGGTTGGCTTAGGTAGATGGGTAAGGGGGGAATGCACAATACGCTCCTAGCGGGATGTCAGTGCAGGTCTCATCATCCCCACTTCAAATTAGAATTATGTGACAACAGACATAACGTTAGGCGACATTTTGGGTTTGGTTCTACAATGTAGCAGAAGGAACCGTGAAAAGCTCTAGACGCGAAGACCCCAGGTAAGTAAGAATTGGCACTGACCTCTGCTTCTCACTTCAAATTAGAATTAGAGGCTACGGGAGCACACTGTTAGGTGTTTGGTGACAAATTTTACGACTTGCTGAGGGTTACTAGTCCGGCAAGCACTAGAAAATGCTCTACCAACATGGATTTGTAATGGTTTGTATTACATGCAATTTGTTTACAAATTGAAGAAACAAAAACAGAATTAAAATGTTTTTTTTTTATATGATGAATTGGCTTACATCTGACCGCAGCTTGCCTGATGTCAAGCTTTACTGTGGTCTAAGATGTAACAAGATGATGTAAGATGTGCAACTGAAAGACCCCTAAATTGTTCTCAAGAAAAAGAGACTCAGGAAGAGAGTTCCAAAGCTTTGCAGTTCTCACAATGAAGGTCGAAGTAAAACACTTTGTGCGAATCCTCGGAACTTCGACAGTCATCACCTTATGATAAATATAATATTGCTAATTTTTATTAACTGTTATTAAGCACACTGTCAACTAAACAGACCTACCAATCTAATTAAATTAGACCTTAGACTCAGTGAAGATGGCCAGTGGCCGGTCATGAACTCATGACTCAGATCAAAATAAGAGGAAAACAATAAAATCACCTCGCACAGATGACCTGAGCTTATCAGACAAAGGATAACTAACTGTATTGTTTTTGTTTACATGTGCATGTCATAAATAATTTGCATATCTCTGGAGAAAACATTAATCATTTTGTAATTAACTGGAATAATTTTGTTACTCAGCTGGGCATTTGACCAGGGCACAAAACCACACGAGACACAAGAACATCATGAGCATGTCTAGTCTAGAATAATATCATTTTTTGTAGTTCCTATCCAAGAAACAAACACTTAACAGATAACTTTAATTTATGCACTTTTTAAACTTAATTTTGATTCAGTCCAGAGTTCCAATATCCACTTTTATCGACTTGACTAGCTGACCCAGAAAACATTGTTTTGCCTCATTTAGGGGTATGAAACATAGGTAGTAGCCGATTCTCAGACCTAATGAATATGCATATAAAATTTGGTAAAAATCTGTCAAGCCGTTTCAGAGGAGTATGATTACTAACATTGTGACATGGAACTTATATATAAAAAGATAATATAAGAAGATAATAAATAATCAACAGAAAAATGTAACAAAAAAATCTAATGCATCAAAAAGACAATTTAATTAATATGGGACAATACTACAAGCTTTTGAAAATATCAAGCTAATGGCTTTTTTTGAAGTTAACACACATTTATAAGAGCAATAAACAAAAATAATCAATTTATTGTTAGCTGCAATTCAGTAAACAACACTCAAGTTGTCATTTTGTACTGCCTTATAGAGAGAAACCATAGCTTTGCTAGTTATTCAAGTGCTATTGTGATATGGCCTGTCTTAATTTTTCACCTTAGATAAGGAATTGAATTCTAGGAACAGATCCATAACTTAATTATAATCTTTACATGCCAGTAATAGCAACATGGTTGCACAAAGATGCATCAGTATCTGTAAAATGCATCTACATTGAAAGAGACACACAACATACTGAATATTTTAGGCATGACCTGAACAAATATGTAAAATTATGATTTTTCCATATGTATGAGAGTATATTTAAATTTCAGGGACAGTTTCCAAACAAAACGGAACAATATGATTTTAAGATAAGATTTATCTTCAAATTGGGAGACCTAACGATAAGCACTGTCTAACTTTGAACTGTCTGTCTGATACATTTTGAGAAACAACATTTTACAGCTTGAATTAGAGGTTATGTGGTTTTCAATCTGTTATCGGTTATACCTAGCAATATACAGAATGCATCCAGAAAAAGTTTAAGCAATGCCATAAATGATATGTAAGTTTAACTTGAGTGACTCAGTGTCAGGGTAGTCATAGCACTAATGGTAAAATTATGGGTAAACTCGGCGCTTTCAATGGTCTAATCGAAATTCAATTGGTCAAAATAAAATCTAGACCTATTTTGAGTCTAATATTTAGTAAGCAACATAATGACATTTTTGTTTAGGGTTTGTTTACATTTAATATACCATTGTTTACAGACTTTCTGAACTAATTGATGCCTACATCAAGTATAACCTTACTTTTTTTAGGAATTTTAAACAAATGCACCATACAGTTATGATTTCAGAACCTATTTCTAATATTTGATAGGTTATCCAATCAGCTGAGTACTAAAATGCTCTGAAACATTATAACTTGAAACATCGCAACAAAAACGAGGGAAGCATCATAAAGAAGCTCTAGAACTTTCTCTGAACCAATCCAAAAGAGATTTTAGGGGTGATTTAGGTCTAGGTGTGTAAAAACATCAATAAAAGGTAGCATAGTTGGCATATTGTGTATTGAACAAATATTTAAATAGAATTTACAGTATATTAATTAGATAATTTACAATTTATAGCACACAGGACAAGAAATTTTGGGAATAGACTTGCAATGCCTGAAACTAATAAGTAAACTAATAATCATCTACTAAACTAAACATTACGCACATTTGAGCTTTTTACACTATATCAATAGTTTCCAAAGGTTGTGTAACACCAAAATCTGAATTTCGTTACTGTCTAGAAATGGTGAAAATTGCCTAGAAAGAGGCCACGAAAAGAACGCAGGATTATAAGCCTCTAACTGATCATGCAATTTAAACTTATATATTAAAATGAAGCCCTACAAAAACTGAACCTAAATAATAAGAATCTACAAGAAATCAATGCGAGTAAAGCCCAAAAATTATCAAAAAAGACTTACGAAGAAATATTAACGCCAATATGGCGGATGGACTAAAAATACGATGTAAGGAGTCACTTCTCCAAACGCTTAAATTTATTGATTCTTTTCACTTTAGGTCCACACAACACTATTAACATAAATATAGTCATTTGAGTTTTTTAGTAATTCATTGTTTAAAATAAACTAGTACCACAATCCTCTATAAACAATAAAGAATAGCACGACACAAACTCCAAAGATTCATCGAACTTCAGACATGGCGGCGAAACAAGCGAGCGAGGGCAGCAAAATCCCATTATGAATATTTTTGTAATTTTCACACTGGAAAAGAAAATACTGAAAAACCATCATAGAAAAGTGTGAGGAATAAAAATATTTTGCATTTTCATATACTGATGACGGTACAATTCATGCAAATCATTGGATTGAATTATGTGGAAATAAAATTGATTTCATTTCTCATTTTACAAGTTGTTCATTCTTTCACTATAGTTTTATGTTCATTCGTTCTGAGTGTTGAGAGATGGTGTCGATAAAATTTCCTGTAGCGAACTCCTTACTGGACATGATGGGTATTTTTCCTAGTGGAATTGTTGTTTAAATTACATCAATTATAATAAACAAATTACCAAAAACATAAATGCTGGTAGGAGAACTCGGTTGATAGGACAGGGAATATAAGATTGGTGGATAAGGCGGGGATCCCCGTACTCGATCGTACGTGGTCTGAGGATAGCCATCGCTATTCAGCATGGCCACGCAGCCAGTGTTATGGGCACCGTTGCGATAGGTACGGTCTTGGACGGGTTTTTCTAATATTGAATGTGTTAAGCATAGCATATTTAGCATACATGATATTTTTTGTAAATTATATTGAACATGTCGTCGGCCTAATTCGTTAACCTGCTAAGTCCATTTTTGGCAAAATTTACTTTTTATTATAATTAAAAAGTTCAATCTAATATCTACCGTACCATCTAAGAAATAACAGCGATATTAGCCAAAAAAAGGTGAAAAAGGCTATGCACGAAAAACTACTTTCTGCCACCAGTCAATCTCTACAACGCAAACCTGCTAAGTCCTGTTCGGGCCTCAGTTTTGTACTGACAACGTTCCCAGACCCACATGTCGTTTGCGACGCTCTCCATAAGTTTGATTTCAAATTTATTTGAAGACAAAAATTTGGCCTTATTTAAGCCGAAAAAAGATCAATGCGAGAAATGCGCCTGTTATTAAGTAGGAACAGTTACAGAAAAAGAATACAAAGAACATATTGAGAGAAGAAACCAAGCAAGAGAAGAAAAAGATAGGGATAAGGAGGGAGAAAATTACGTTTTCACAGTGGACTTACAGGCTGTACTAATGGCACCAAAATCTAATGTTAGTGCTCTATAGTATAAAACGAAGCTGCAAGTTCACAACCTTTGCTTTTGTAATATAAAAAATAAAGATGGCTTCTGTTTCATAAAGAATGAAGTAGAAGGTGGACTTAATGCTGAAGAATTGGCCTCCATTTGGGTTGACTTTTTAGAAAACCAAATAATATGTCCTGAAGTTAATGCTGAAGATGGGAAAAAAACAATTATAATTTACAGTGACGGTTGCACTTTCTAGAATAGAAATTATATTTTATCTAACGCTCTTTTGAATATTGTCATGAGGCACAAGAATGTAGCTATTGAACAAAAATATTTAGAGGTGGGTCATACCCAAATGGAGGCCAATTCAATGCATTCCACTATAGAACGTCACCTAAAGAACAAATTCATAAATGTGCCCGCTGAATACATATCTAATGCTAAGCATGCTCGTAAATGCCCAGTACCCTACTCTGTAAAATATTTGGACCACACTTACTTCAAAAAATTAGACAAAATTCAGTTTTATAAAAGTATTCGTCCAGGGAAATCCAAAGGAGGTCCCCTTTGGATTTCCCTGGACGTATGAAGGTAAGAAGGTAGGAACGAAGGTGACTGACATTCGTGCACTACGTTACAAAAGTAATGGATCAATCCTTTATAAAACTGGCTTTAAGGATGAATGTTTCCCACAAAGGCGATCTCTGCAATGTAATCCTTGCGTAATTACTGAACTATCTCAATTGCACCAGAACCGGACGTAAAATTACTGCACGAAAATTTTAAGACTTGCAGCAAATAAAAAAGACCATTCCTTCTGATCATCATAAATATTATGACGACTTGCCTCATGAGTAGAATAGGAAAAACAAATAAGTAGAATTTAAGTTTAATTATAACTTTACATTTTACCAAAGTTTCAGACTAATTTCTAAATATTGTTAATAGGAAAATTGTTTCTGTTTTGTATTATTGTTATTATTGATTGATTTTGAGATCTATAGTAGTAAAACAATATTAAATGGCTGTCATAAATTACAACATAATAATTAGGAGTAGGAATCCTGTCATTATGTGTTGGTCTAACACATAATGACAGAATACTCCTAAAAACTATTACAGATTGTTTATGAAAAGTGTCATCTTAGATATTGTAACTCTGTTTCCTATTAAAGAAGACTGATTGTTTAATTTTTAATAATAAATATTTTGATTAGGTACTGATTTAATTCGTTTTACTGCACAATTCACTAATGTATACACCATACTAAATTTAAATAAGAAACTGCTAAGTCCTCGAGCAAATTGAAACTTCACCTCGACAAACTGCTAAATAACTATTTTCCTAATTTTTATAAAATGTGTATAAGCTATGCTGCTACATATGTTGTTAAAATATCAAGAAAAATTATAAAAACAAACCGGATTTTCAGAATTTAAATTGCTAAATTAATATAGATATTATTCAGTTTTTTCTTCGTCCTGTAAACTATGTCAAAATGGACTTAGCAGGTTAACGAATTAGGCCGACGATGTTATTTTTCTTAAAACATTAATAAATACTTTTTATAACTATAATACATAACATAATAATATTATAATTTGTACATTATACGTTTTTAACAGCATACTAAACAAAATGAATATAACCAAATAAAAATAGCTATCATATTTATTTATAACAGTAATATAAAAAAATATATGTGTCGGGATGAAGGCCCGATATCATAAAATGGACGTGATGTGTTAGGCAGTAACCATAAATTCTAAAACTATAGAACGTTTGTGAGAATCTATAGAAAATGCTTAACTTTACTGTTAAACATTGTAAACTGTTCACGTGAGACATCTTAATATTTTCGCGTAGAAAACGGTCACACTTACTTATACGGCGGCGGTCCGTGTAACACTCGCCCCTGAAGATGGTGCTCGGAAAGCACCGAAACTGTTGGACTCTTTCCAACTTTTAATAATAAATTCAAAAGTAAGTGTGACCGTTTTCTACGCGAAAATATAACTTTACTGTATCCCCTAAACAGTGTCGCTAGATTTTTATCACTATTTCCTAACGTCAGACTTCTAAGATTTGTGAAATATAAATTGAACTATTCGGTTATAAGCTGTGGCCCTCACCTGAGAATCTACAGAGCATATTTTCTGTTTGAACAATGATTTTATCGCCCATTCGGAAATAGATCACTTGAGAAGAATGATCAAGAAACTTGAGTGTCATTAATAATTTCATATCGGCTAGCACGAACATTATTACTGGTATTACAATATTTATGCAAGGACTCGTGAGCGTTTTTATAATAAGGTAATGAGGCAGGCAACAGGAAATTGGAATGTCCTATGGTACTCCTTAGGTACGGAATGTTACCTACAGACTGGACTTTAGATTACCTAAAGTCTTCGTGATAAGTGGTCAATAGGATGACATCCGATATTTACTGGTTATACTCATATCGCGTCCGCATTAGAATGCAAAATGTATAGAAGTTCGCATGTCTGTAACCGTGACTAAGCATTTTACTTGATTTTACCTCGCACATACATAAATCAGCTAACCAGTTTTGTTGTGTGTTTTTTTATTGACCCGAGTGTTTGTATAAACATGCGTACAATAGTGCTTGTTTGTTTGTTCCCGCTGCGTCATAGTAACTCCAGATGATTTTATCAAATATAAAGCAATGTATGAAAGTTGTTACATCAGTAAACAACACGACGGTGATTATGCATGCTTTAAGTACGCGCTCAGAGACCAGAGTAGGAAAGATAGTAATACTAATAAACTGACACCAAACATATTTTGATTTATTTTCAATGGTATTTACAGCAGGCGACGTAAGAAATTAGTCTTTTTAACAATAACTGAATAGGCTGAAATTAAATTTGAATCATTTTATAGTTCTAACCATATCACAAGCAAATATATTTTGATGTTATTGTTAGTCATAATATCAGGAACATGCTGCGCCCTGCTATTTTACTCACGTAATATATTTTTTCCTACAGCACTAGGAAGAACCATAAAAATGGTCTTATAATATCAATATAGAATTTAGTAACAACAGTAGATTTCTAACATGATACGTATAAGAAAGCGGTGAGCATAGATGAAGATGTATGGTAGAGGTGATTATTTTCCATACATCAGTTCGTAAAATATGTTTTATAACTTATTGTAAATTGTATATTTTATTAAAATTAAATTTAACTAAATAAAAGAGCAAATTATTCGGGGAAAAAAGTTGGTAAAGTGAAGAATTATTTTTAATTGTTTATGACATATTTAAAATATCGATATAAATACTACGACATGGCGATTAAAGGCAACACTATGAACTGAGTCCGTTCTTCTGATTCATTCTTTTATTTTGTTTTGTTGTTGCACTTGATCAGAGTGTTGTCATAAAAGAAAAATAATGTTTTGGCGCCAAACTATAGAACGTGTATATTTGGCTTGTCAATTTGACGGTCTACTATTCGTTTTAGTACAACATTATCATCTCATGTCTCATCAATATCAAAATAACAATTTTGTCAAAGTCATATGTTTTTGACACCAAGTTTTCCTTTAATTTTTGTATTTTCGTCCTGCAGATTTGTGTAATACATTTTAATTCATCATTTCAATTAAAATTCAGGATATAGTGGTTTTTCAAGTTAATATTTACAATGAATATAAAAGTTTTTGTTAGTAATTGATCTTCCGGTTACTGGTGTATTATTTTAAATTGTATCGTGTAAAGAAGTTACAGCTACGTTAAACGAATAGTATTTATTCGCTGTTGAAGTTTTAATAAATCTAATTGTTTTAGTGCTACTTTGTTACAAGTTCTTAGATAAAGATTCAGCTTGAAAGGGTAAGTTGTATTTAATTAATGTAGAAGATACTGTTCCTGTATTAACATAAAAGAAGTATTAGCATGGGTTACGAGATAATGAAAACGAAAATAAATAAATTCTTTTGTAATTTAAAGCTACTTTATTACTGCATATAATCTTGTTTTTGTCATTGAATTTAGCGCAGAATGTACCTATATATCGCGAAATATCTACTCTTATTTAACTACAATCACTTAAGTCTTATGTAAGTTGTTCAGTTTCATACTTTCTCTGGATGACATTGAAACTGCCAGCCACAGGTACTGAGGTGTAAGTGTGGTACAATTTTCTCTTTAATGAATCAGAATGATTTTTAGCCCTAATTCAATCAATTTTATTTCATAAACTTAGTGAAATACCTATATGTTTTAAGTAATGGAACAAATACACTTGTTATAATTATAACACAACAATTATGAATCTCAATATAAAGAATAATTGGTCAAGTGCGAATCGGGCTCGCGCATGAGGGGTTCCATACCATAGTTGTATGACATCATCATCATTATCAGCCTGTAGTTGCCCACTGCTGAGCATAGGCCTCTCTTCTTGAATTTCAGTCATCACGGTTTTGCACTGCTCTCATCCATCCTTGTTGGATGCCAGAAGGGCATCACTACCGACTAAAACCTCACACATTAATGCTTGCAAAAATACGTTGACAATTGGCCTTTAGTCGGGATAATTGCGAATCCATATAACTGAGGGCCAGATAATTGAGCTTCTACTGTATTTACATAATTAAATATTGTGTCAATTATTATTATTTGGATGGTCTACTGAATTTCATTTTGAATATCAAGTAAAAAAATGCTTAAAAAATATGTTGTATTATACCCCTTAAATGTTTGTTTTATTTATATATTCTGCCAAAATTATAAGGATCTACTAGCAACTATAAAGTTAAACAATATGAAAAAAATATGTCTATTGTATGGGGACCCCTCTTAATATTATATTTTTTTTATTTTTAGTCTTTGTTGTTATAGCAGCATGAGAAATACATACCTGATGAAAGTTTCAGCTTTCTAGCTATTACAGATTCTGAGATACAGCCTGGAGACAGACAGACAGCGGAGGCTTAGTAATAGGGTCCCAAACATATTTTACCTTTTAGGTGTGGAATCCTAAAAACGGACATCCTAACATCAGGCTAGCTGTAGTCAAACGCTAACCTATCAAGGATTAAAAAAAAAAGGTCACACTTACTTAAAAGAATGTTAGATACATGTCCAATGGGTTTCAACACATTACGAGCATCATTATTATTCTGTTGATAGTCTTGCATGGTGGTTTTATTTAATGCAACTATTATCTCTTTAGCTTTTAATTTGCAGTGTACCTAGGTACCCATAAAAAAGTCTAGGCCAGGTAATAAAGCGAGTGTGGCTCGGCGGTAATTTTATTTATTCATTTAGTTGCCTGAGAAAGTGGTCAGTGCTACATCAGTGAACAGCTTTAAAAACCGGCTTGATAGCTGGCTGCAGAAAACAAAAAAATCTCTTGCTAACCTGTG
Source organism: Mellilla xanthometata (assembly GCA_035578125.1). Classification (NCBI taxonomy): domain Eukaryota; kingdom Metazoa; phylum Arthropoda; class Insecta; order Lepidoptera; family Geometridae; genus Mellilla; species Mellilla xanthometata. The sequence continues at coordinate 1,055,453 of JAPUBQ010000049.1, read as the reverse complement.
ATCAGTGCACTAGTGAACTATAAACATTGACATTGAACAGTAGACATTATGTAAACTGGTAAAATATAAATTTCAACTCAGTGTGATATAGGCACATCAGCATAATGCTGCTCGCCTATAAAGCAAATAAATTAATAAAAAATATTCCCTTATTTCAGGCAACTAGAGGCCCAGAAATTACAATACACATATAAATATAAAACAATAATATTTTGAAACAATAAACTTAATAACTATTGCGCATAAAGTGACGGCGTCGTGTTACGCTGCGAGGTGTCGCGTAGCCGGCCTCGGAATCACTGATCTTTCGACAAAACTCTTAATTGAGAAAGGTCGCCACATGTTGGGTCGGAACACTCACCACAAACATTTTAAAATGAGTGTTAATAACGTAATAACGCCTGCTTTCTGCAATCAGACAGCCCCTGGTTCGATCCCGGCTCTACACCAATGACTTGTTTTTCAAGTTATTTGTGGATTTTTGCACTCGCTTTACGGTGAAGGATTGTGAGGAAACTGACATGTTTGAGGACCACAATATCCGAAGATGTGTGTCATCCGCCAACCCGCACTTGGCCAGCGTGGCGGATTTTACGACCTCGTTGGCGTACAGGTTACCATGCCGGACTGCCAATCAGAAGGTTCCGGGTTCGATTCGCGACACGGTCAACATCTTTGTGCTTAACTAAATTTGTTGTGCTGTGGGTCTGGGTGTTAAATATAATATGTATCTATATAAAATATGTATGTATGTATATGTAGTATATCAGTTGTGTTAGCAACCATAATACGAACTAGAAATAGCTCATTACGGGGTTAGCCAACCGTGTGTGAAATGTGTCCTAATAGCAGACTGCTTTAAAAACTGTAATCGTTGCTAGAACAGCAGAAGCCATTACCAGAAAATCCAGTGTGATCTTGCCAACACAAATACGGGGCATCATATACTCAGCGACAAGGTGGTTCATAATTGGAATAAGTTGCCCGAGGAAGTGGTCAGTGCTACATCAGTGAACAGCTTTAAAAACCGGCTTGATAGCTGGTTGCAGAAAACAAAAAAATCTCTTGCTATCCTGTGATCAGTGCAATAGTGGACTTTAAACATTGACATTGAACAATGGACATTTTATGAACTGTTCAAAATTTAATTTCAACTCAGTGTGATATAGGCACATCAGCATATTGCTATCGCCTATAAATCAAATAGATAAATAGATAATATTTATTATTATTATTATGGCCCACATCTCTCTCCTAGTGAGAGAAGGCCCAAGTCTCAGCAGTGGAAATGTATACTGGGCTGCTTATGTAGGTACCCATATGCATAAACTTGAAACCTTCTAGTCTATTACTGCTTGTTTCAGATAATTGCCGTGTTTACTCTGATAAGACAATACAATACTAAGTGTTTGCGTACTTATTTCACTTAGTTTATTTAGCAATTACATAGACATGTACAAATATTTCAGTTCAAATATACTTGTAATTATAAAATTACTAATATACTTATTGGTATATATTATATATCTACTCATACTAATAAAAATACAAATTTGTATTTGTATTTGTCTTCGTATGAGCTAAGTGGCCAAGCTCTGATGTCGAGAGTTTTCAAGCCGCCTGAAGGCCTCTGACTTGGGTTAAAAACTGCTTATTTTTTTCTTTTTTAATTTTTTAAAATATTAGGACACATTTTACACACAGCTGGTTGACCCCATACTGAAACATTTCTAGTTTGTATTATGGTTGCTAACACAACTGATATATATTACATATTTAGCACCCAGACCAACAGCCAACAAACTTAGTTTAGAAAAAAGATGTTGGCGTGCCGGGTATCGAACCCGGAACCTTCTGATTGGCAGTCCGGCATAGTAATCATTACACCAACGAGGTCGTCAAAGCTTGAAATGCTTGTTACATCCATATTATGTCACTGACATAGTACCTGGTCTACTAAATTTTTTGATAACTTAATATGAAACAAATACAAATCATTTATTGATAACACCAAAGTTACAAGTCAAAAAATATGATATCATTACAAAAGTATATGATATGTATCCATGTCAATTTTCAATTCTAATTCTAATAATATAATATCATTACAATAGTATATGATATTAATCAAATGTCAATTGTCACATCTAATTCTAGTAATATAATATCATTACAATAGTAAATGATATGAATCAAATGTCAATTTTCATTTCTAGATAATTATTAATATTATAAAAAGTTTTATCTAATAGCCAAACCCTGAGTCTAGTCCAATCCAAGTAAACCAATTCCAGTTAATTGTTATCATAATAAATACATTTATTCATATATTGCCCAAGATAAGAATAGTATCCTTATTATTTTGTGATTCAATATTTTAATAAACATTAGTACAATAATCAAGGAAACGGTTTTTAGGGTTTCGTACCTAAAAGGTAAAAACGGGACCCTATTACTAAGACTCCGCTGTCTGTCTGTCTGTCTCCAGGCTGTATCTCAGAAACCGTGATAGCTAGAAAGCATGTATTTCCCGTGCCGCTATAACAACAAATAATTAATAAACTGACCTCTTGCACACCGCATATGCGGTAGCCTACAAGGGACATTTTATATTATTTTCCATGTTTTTATATCACCTGTGGCTACGCAAATAAAATTATTTCATTTCATTTCAAATACAAAAATTAAATATATATGTATATATATATATCTATATTAAGGGGGTTCCCCATACAATAAACGTGCTTTTTTTCGTATTTGTTTGCTATATACCAATAACAGTAGCTGCTAGACACTTAAAATTTTCACAAAATATATGAGAAAGTATATTAAATATCAAATCAAATTAAAAAATAAAATACATATTTAAGGGCGGTTCCCAATCAACAATGGTACGGAACCCTTCATGCGCGAGCCCAACTCGCACTTGGCCAATTATTATTTATAATGCCTGTATTATCTTTATTATATTTTTCATCTGGGTAATATAAATTGTATGTATATAGGTAAAGGAAGTAAGATAAATATTTAAAGAATTATCATAATACGGAATACCTACAGAATTTTATTGGTAACTAGCTGTGGCCTGCGGTGTTGCCCGCGATTCTCTAAATACAGTGTAAACTCCATGTAACGTCACTCGATTTAACGACAAACTCCCTAAAGCGTCGAAATCAATTGGCTTAGCTTGTATTCCATATAATGATACATTCTCTACATGACGACCTCGTTGGCGTAAAGGTTACCATGCCGGTCTACTAATCAGAAGGTTCCGGGTTCGATTCCCGGCCCGGTCAACATCTTTGTGCTCAACTAAAGTTGTTGGCTGTGGGTCTGGGTGTTAAACATGTATTTATATACGAGGGTGAATCAAAAAATTCTTGGAATCAATATTAAAAAATGCAAAGATTTCAATAATTATATTTTATTTTTCTACATAATTTCCCTGCAATACAATGCATTTAGAATAACGCGTTTCTAACTTCCTTATTCCTTGTGAAAAAAAATATTTTCTTGACTCTCGAAAAAGTCCTCTACGGCAGCTATAACCGCGTCATTATCGTGAAATTTTGTTCCACGAATTTCCTCTTTTAATTTTGAAAATAAGTGAAAATCACTTGGGTCTAAATCCGGAGAATATGGTGGGTGGTCAAGGAGATTGAAGCCAGCACAGCGGATTGCGTTGAGCGCAACTTCCGATCGATGAGCAGGAGCGTTATCTTGTAGGAACAACACGCCCAACGACAGTTTTCCACGACGTTTTTCTTTAATCGCTTCACGCACTTTCGGGATTAAATTTGCATAATAGGGTCCAGTAATCGTCTGGCCTTTTGGCATGTAATCAATAAAAAGGATTCCTTCACTATCCCAGAACACAGAGGCCGTAACTTTGCCAGCGGTAGGAGCAACTCGAAATTTCTTAATGGATGGAGAGGATGGTCGTTTCCAAGATATGCTTTGTCTTTTAGTTTCAGGATTAAAATGGATTGGACCCACGTTTCATCCATGGTGACAAGACGACGGCAAAAAATATCCGAATCACGCTGAAACATTTCGAGATTACGTTTGGAAATTTCCAAATGTCGCTTTTTGTTTTCGTCGGTTAACATTCGTGGCACCCATCTTGCAGACACTTTTTTGAACCCCAGTGAATCAATTAAAATTGGTTGAACGCTACCAAAAGATATCTTTAGGATCTCAGCTATATGTTTTGTAGTCATTCTTCTGTCTTCCAAAACCAGATTCTCAACCTTTTTGACATTTTCTTCTGTAACGGAGGTTGAAGGCCGCCCAGAACGCGGGTCATCTTTACAGCTTGATCTACCTCTTTTAAATTCAGCCACCCAGTACGCAACCGTAGAAAAGGTGTACCCTTGCATCACCCCCTAATGTCTGCTGAATGTCCAAAAAATTTCCTTCGTAGACATTTTTTTCAAACTGAGATATTTTATCACCGCATGTAACTCACTTTTATCCATAATTTTAACTTTTTATCAACTCGTTGCACAAAAAAAATTATTACATGCGAACGAACTGACAAAAACAAGTGACAGTCTGCATAAATATAGTGTGATATACACTCTTTAATTTGAATATCGAACTTGATCCAAAAAAGTTTCATATATATGCACTTCTAAGAACTTTTTGATTCACCCTCGTATAATATGTATGTATATATATTAGCCTAAGATCCCACTGCAGGATAGGTGTGCTCATCGACTATTTGTTTAAAACCAAATTTTTATGTTTATTTATAGTTAAGAGAATATATATTTACTAGGGTGCCTATCAAAATTTGGCCGCTATTATTTTTTTTTTAATTATTTTTAAATTTTTTTTGGTAAAAAATTTCGTTTATTTATTATTTAAATAAAATAACGTCTACATCACAGCAATTAATATGAAGATTCGAAAAAATCACGGTTGCCGATGCTCACCTGGCCGCACTGCTTTGCAGCCTGGTGTAAACAGGTATGATTTCGATAAATTTATACGTTCATAACCTATTTTCATGAATTATATGTCAAATTAAAGCTAATTTTTTTCTATTAATTATCATATAAAGTTGCTTAATTAAATCTGGCCGCAAATAAGGGTTGCTGGCTGTTAAAGATAATAAATATTTAAGGTAGAGTGAAAGAGAGTTAGCGCGTAACACATTTGTCAGACGAGGACAGCGATTGCCGACTGTGCGACGCTTTTAAGCCATTGCGCATGCGTCGAATGCTCAGAATACAGAAAGAACCAGAAACCGTGAGCGCACCTAATACTGAAGCTACTAAAACTACTCTTAAATAGAGTAGTTTGACGCGCGACCGATCCGATCCGATGGGATCACATTTCACGTGTAGGTAAGTATCGTATTTAAGTATCAACTTTTTTAATTATTGAATAAATTTCTCAGTTTTAAAATTAGGATTAGATAATGAGGCATCCATCTTGTTAGTGTTGCCAGTATAGGAGTTTTGATTTACCCTACTTTTATTACCTCTTGAGGGCTTTTATTCATTGTAGAATATTAATAATTAATTTAATAAAAATTAACCGACTTGAAAAAAGAAAGTATAACTCATCAGTGCAGCCCGTGTGTACATAACCAATAGTCCTATTAAATAGTATGTTTATATCTATGAAAAATACCTAGACATAATATTTCATCATTTATCTAAATTTAAATTTTTGTTAATAAGTTCAAATTCTAAGAGACAATATTATATAAAGCTTACTCAGCAAAAAGGAAATTAAATGTATTTTTTTCTAAAGCGTCTTTTATTCAATAAATCTATCAAGTTATTGAGACAATTAGGTTGGTACATAATAATAATATAGATAAGGACAATTTTTATTCTATTATTATCTCACCTCCTGGACTCCCAAATTTTACGCTAAAAACGGACACATAATGCCTGAGCTAGCAACATTACGCGGGTGGGAAATGACGCGGGCGGGGGGCAGTGTTTTGTTTTACGCGGCTTCTGGTTCTTCGAGTTCGTAATAAACAATGTTTTATATTTACATTGTTATTTTATTTGTGCATCTAAAAATTATTATATTAATTAACGTAAAATAGAATTGATAAAGATGAAGTCGTGTTTTTTGTGTAACGAAAAAAGCAATGTACTTGACTTTAATAATATATCATTCCAAAAGTGCTTGCTAATGTTATTGTTTCGTCGTAAAAAAAATGTAAATATCATGACCTTTTATTTACAATTGACTCTACTTATGATTTTGGATATCATTCAGAGTTTAATTTTTTGTTGCAATTTATAAATTTATCATTTTGAAAAAATTACATATTTTTTGGAGTATTTATTATAAGTCGTCTCTATTTTTCCCCGGTGGTTGAGAACACTAACGTTCGACGCAAGCGCAACGGCTTAAAAGCGTCGCACAGTCTGCAATAGCTGTCCTCGTCTGACAAATGATGTTACGCGCTAACTCTCTTTCACTCTACCTTAAATATTTATTATCTTTAACAGCCAGCAACCCTTATTTGCGGCCAGATTTAATTAAGCAACTTTATATGATAATTAATAGAAAAAAATTAGCTTTAATTTGACATATAATTCATAAAAATAGGTTATGAACGTATAAATTTATCGAAATCATACCTGTTTACACCAGGCTGCAAAGCAGTGCGGCCAGGTGAGCATCGGCAACCGTGATTTTTTCGAATCTTCATATTCATTGCTGTGATGTAGACGTTATTTTATTTAAATAATAAATAAACGAAATTTTTTACCAAAAAAAAAATAAAAATAATTAAAAAAAAATAATAGCGGCCAAATTTTGATAGGCACCCTAGTAAATATATATTCTCTTAACTATAAATAAACATAAAAATTTGGTTTTAAACAAATAGTCGATGAGCACACCTATCCTGCAGTGGGATCTCGTACTATATGTAGTATATCAGCTGTGTTAGCAACCATAATACGAGCTAGAAATGGTTCAGTATGGGGCTAACCAGCCGTGTGTGAATGTGTCCTAATAGCCGATTCTATCCCACTGCTGGGTATAGGCCTCTCTCCTGTCATGCTATCTGTCTCGGTCCTGTGCCAATCTAGTCCAGGTTGGACCCATGACAGCTGTAATGTCGTCGACCCATCTTGCCGCTGGACGTCCTACGTTCCGCTTCTCTAGCCTCGGCCACCACTCTCTATAAGGCCATTAAATGCACAGTCCCTTCAGTGTCGTTATATATAGTTTACACTATATATACATACAGTTATATATGTATGTTTATCAGTTACTGTATGCAGTCATTCATTACTTCATTACTAACAAAGAAGTTTTTGTTCACATTATTAATTACTATTTCTATTAAATCAATTTTAAGTTGTTTTCAATCATTTATGTTATCTATACACTTGTCTTATCTTAACTATGGCCATATTGTGGTTATGGTTCTGATAAGGTCGCTGTAGCATCAACCACACCAGTTACTAAATATAACTATCACATAAATAGTGCATGACACTCATACCATGGAAGATGGGGCGGTCTTTAGTGTGGGATGCGACATGCGTCTACACTATGGCTCCGTCTCATCTTCCTCACACATGTGTTCGGGCTGGTGCTGCGGCCGCCAAAGCGGAAAACCTCAAACGGCACAAATATACACAACTTGATCGTGTGTACATGTTTGTGCCGTTTGCGGTAGAGACGATAGGTGAGAGAGCTTTACGGAGAACTTGCCAAGCGGCTGGTAGAGGTTTCCCGTGTCCAGAATGCGTAGATGTACTAAAGACGTAAATCGATGAAATCGGAAAATAAGTATTAGTCTGGCAGCTTTTACCCTAAGTTTACCACTACTACTTTAAATCCCAGACGAATACAGATAAACATAGATCTAACGATGTGTTAAGTTAACGACCTAATTAAGTTCTATACCTTAAGTTCTATACCTACGATTGGGAGAAGACATCGGCTTCCGTCATACAGTTCTGAACTAGTTCGGAAGCCTTTGGATTTCTTTACTTAGGTATATATTTGTTACAATTACTTTGTCAAATAAATAAATTTTGTATTTGTATTTGTTCCGGCAGCCATGAAAGCCCTTAATTCCAGACTAGGCATGTTCCCCGTCGGCCATATGACTCGTGTTTTAAGCGATTTGCTTGTGCATAAAAATGTATTTTTTTAAAAGAGAAGTGTCGGTCAGCCACTCGCACAAGACTAGTTTTGAGTCTTGTGCCTTATTGGCCAATGACCAATGGCGTACACGAAGGGAGGCCTATGCTCAGCAGTGAGCGATAGATGGCTGTAAATGATGATGACAATAATGATGAATCTTCTTTACACGAAATGGACATAAATAGTTTTAAGTTCTTTACTTAATATATTCCTCAGACATACAGAAACGTTTATAACTGGTCCGTTATCAGTTGAGCAGTTAATTGATTGAAAAGTACTATATAAATTGCATTTAGTCGAATACTAAAGTCGATGCTGGGTGCGTTTGATCAAGAGGTGTATTTTGTTTAGTAAAATAGTTTGAAAGATTTTTTCAAAAGAAATCTTACCTAGAAAAATCTGTGTTCTTTCTAGGTAAGCGTGTATTGACCACACTGCAACTTAACATCAGGTAAGCATTAGCTGTGCTCAAACGCAAACCTTTTTAATGTAAATTATCAAACAAGCACTTTTAATTAAATAAATTTTTAAAATATAATAATAAGCTTTATTAATATTTATTTATATTATTTCCATGTATCAAGGACGGTAGTTGGTAGACACCTTAAAATTTTACGGAACAAAAATAAATAAATAAATACTAGGACACTTTTCACACACGGCTGGTTAGTCCCATACTAAACCATTTCTAGTTTGTATTATGGTTGCTAACACAACTGATATAGGTACTACATATACAAACATATATAATTTATATCGATACATATTTAACACCCAGACCGACAGCCAACAAATTTAGTTCACCGCAAAGAAGTTGGCCGTGCCGGGAATCGAACCCATGACCCTCTGATTGGCAGTCCGATCATGGTAACCATTACGCCAACGAGGTCGTCAACTGAGACTTCTCTCTCTGTCTGGCATCAGGCTGTTTCATAAACCGTGATAGCTGATGTATTCTTGTTTTCGCTATAAACAACAAATACTAAAAACAGAATAAAATAAATATTTAAAGGGGGCTCTCATACAACAATGATATGCGGACCAACATGGATGAGACAGGCGAGGGAGAGAGAGAGAGAGATGGAGAATAAAGGGGGAGGGTTATGCCCAAGCGGCAACTTTTGCATGAAAATGTGTAAAAAAATACGGTGTAAACACCATGTAACGTCACTCGATTTAACGATTAACTCTCTAAAGCGTCGAAATCAATTGGCTTTAATCAATTAGATTAACTTGTATTCCATACAAGGATACATTCTCTCTATTTAACGACCATTCTCTTTAACGCCATAAAATGCACAGTCCCTTCAGTGTCGTTATATAGAGTTAACACTGTTTGTAATTTTTATCGAATGTAATGCAATAGAATAAAGACTTTTTTTTACTTTTTACTCGTACAACTAACTAAATTTTACGCCATTTTAATAGATTGTGCAGAACCCTTTATGCGCGGACTCGATTCACACTTGGCGAATTATTCTTGTATCAGGTTGTTATGTCTGGGTCTTGTAAATAATCGTCCATATCGTGTGGACCCCACGGAAGCGAGTTGCTCTTGTTAGTTGAGACAATGTGACTGACTGTCTGTATGCATAGCTCTAATCACGGCAATGCCCCGCACTCGTTTAGGGCTCCGTTCGGTAACTGGAAATATCATCCGGTACGTACACATTTTAATTGTAAAATCGATTCTATTATTTTTGGTGTTTTTTTGCCAGGTGACGTCAGCAAAGCAAGTTTTCTTCTTCCACAGGATTCTGTCTGCTGTCATCTCCATATTCACTCCCTTTTATTTCATATCCTCATTTACATTGATTTTTTTTTTATACAAAGATAACCTTCCGCTCTTCGCTTTCTCTGTCACTGGAGCTTTTTTCAAACTTCCTCTAATATACTCTTTTCTTAGCTTGTAGGATTATAAAAAAAAACGAAGGTGACACCGCGGGCGCAGTTAGTAATAAATAATTTAAATAAATATTCCTAGGTTGTAGCGACATTGTCATCGGTTAGTTGAATTTTAGATCAGGTTTCTTTGTCTATAATTTTGAATTCGTACGGCTATGTTTCAATGTGTATTTTCTTTCGTTTACTTTGTGATCGGAACCAAATAAAAATATCTTGCGTCCATCACCTAGTTAGTCTCATATTGTTCATATAAATTGAAATAGTGTGTGTTTTAAAATATGGACCTGTGATCTGGAATAAAAAATATTTCATATCATTTCATAAAAATGTCTTTTTAGATTTAATACAGCATTTATTTTATTTTAATTCTGAATAAATAATAGCTTATCTATATAATGTTATTTATTTACTCTAATCTACATACGTGTACGAACACACGAATGTCCGTTTCACACCGCGCAGATGGTTTTCACACGTCATCAAACGTGCCCAAGCTTCATTTCGTGGTAGGTAGGGGCAAGTTATTATTCTGTGGTAGGGGGAATCATTCAGTTCAGTCAACCATTCGTTTTTGCCGCGGCCTCGCCGACGCCCGTGGCAAATTATTTTACTGTTGCTTTACTTAGAAATAATTCTTAATACAGTGCCAATGTTATACTAAATTGTGGAAAAAAACGAAGTATCGATGTCGATGAGAATACGTTTATAGTGTCACGTAAATAATGCATAAAAAGTGTTAAAAGTTTGGCGAAAGTTTTGAATTTAAGTGCTCAACGCAAGTGAAGGGAGGTCTTTAAGACAGTTTTCTACGTGTAAAGGTATTTTTTTGCGTTTTAATGTCAGTTGCATTTCTTTTAACCTTTTTTGATTGACTTTTTTGATTTTGATTTTATCTAGTAGAGAAATAAAATTGGCCAATTGCGAGTCGAACACGCGCATGAAGGGTTCCGAACCATTATTTCAGAAAAATCGCAAAAAAACACATTTGTTGTACGGGTTTTTTAAAATTATTTATTTTATTTTGATTTTATTATTTATTTACCACACGTCTCCGGATATTGCACTCTAGGTTTCCTTACGATATTTTCCTTCATCGTAAAGCGAGTGCAAAGCCACACATAACTTGAAATTCAAGTCAATGGTGCAAGGACGGGATGGAACCAAGGGCCGTTTGATTTTATTACCACCGAGCCTCACTCGCTTTTTGATGATTGATTAAATCGTCTTAGCAATCATAATACAGTGTAAACTCCATGTAACGTCACTCGATTTAACGACAAAATCTCAAAAGCGTCGAAATCAATTGGCTTTAGCTTGTATTCCATACATTCTCTCCGTTTAACGACCACTCTCTATAACACCATAAAATACACAGTCCCTTCAGTGTCGTTATATAGAGTTTACACTGTACATACTTTTTTTTGTTGACGAGGGGGAAATCTTCAACAAGATACCTGGCTACGATGGGGCGCAGCCAGGTTATGTGGGATTTGTACCCACTAAAACCCCCCCGGTGACCTGCCTCTGTGCTTAACGGAGGTCTCCGGGTTCTTCCGGGAAACAATCCGGAGTCCTCCTTGCACTGCGCTGTGGCCCTTCTCAGATAACTGACCGATCCGCCAACGACGCGACGGCGCCGGTCACGCGACGTCGTCGTTCACCCCGGACTCGATGGAGCGGGTATCGGAGCCCCATCTCTGAACACCCTCGAGCTTGATGCCCCTTTTAGTCGCCTCTTACGACAGGCAGGGGCAGTCTCTTCTTCCTCTTTTTTACACGCTTTATATTAGCTTCACCTGTATGTTTGTTTGTAACTGACTTCTTTGGGCGCGATTTTGACCCACCTTAAACGACCAGATTTCGTTCAAACTTTGTAGATTTATTGAGGACCGATGACAATACACTAATTTGATAAAATTACGGTTTTCTATAAAAAGCTTGTTTTTTAGTTTTTTTTTTACTAAGTATTAATTATTTATAACTGATAGGTTTGCGTTTGACCACAGCCTGCCTGGTGTTAATCAATAATTATTTCACCTAGACTACAGGGTTAGCTATAATACATACTAGAATTGGTTATGTATGGGGCTATCCAGCCGTGTGTGTATAATACATAACATACTTCCATGTTATTAGACGTAACGCCATCCTTTACGACATTGGTTATTATATTATTACCCTTCAATGGAGGTTTTAGTATTGTAAAAATGTAAACTACGCTACCAAAGCATATTAATGTTCTCACGAGAACTGCCTGTCGCGTCGTTTGCTCTCCAGTATACATATACGAGTATGTGCTGAGTTCTATGTAATCTTATGAAGCTGGAATTCTTCTTCTTCGTTTGATGACCTCGTTGGCGTAATGGTTACCATGCTAGACTGCCAATCAGAAGGTTCCGTAAATAACTTATTGACTCAGTCGTTACTTTGCGGAAATCCATTGTAAATAGATGAAAAAAATAAATATTTAGTGTACTTCCGCTGTGATCTGAAATCCAAATTAAGACAAGTAAAGGAAAAATTAACTAAGATTAATTAAGATTAACGTTAATTTTTCCTTTACTTGTCTTAATTTGGATTTCGGATCACAGCGGAAGTACACTAAATATTTAATTTTGTCATCTATTCAGAAGGTTCCGGGTTCGATTCCCGGCCCTGCTAACATCTTTGTGCTTAACTAAATTTGTTGACTGTGGGTCTGGGTGTTAAATATTTATCTATATAAAATATGTATGTATGTATATGTAGTATATCAGTTGTGTTAGCAACCATACTACGAACTAGAAATGGTTCAGTATGGGGTTAACCAGCCGTGTATGTGTGTGTATGAGCTGTGGTGACCGTGCTTTTACTACGCACTTTAAAGAGCTCGGATGGCTTGAGTAGGCTGGTAGGGGGAAATGCTTAATACGCCTTCTGTATACCAAGATATATAAAGAGGAATAGATTGATTTTTTGTTTGTTGTTTGACGCAAATAGGCTCCGCAACTACTGGACTGATTTGAAAAATTATTTCACTGTTAGAAAGCTACATTATCCCTGACCTAACATAGGCTATATTTTGTTTCTCTGTGCAACTATTTTTTAAAAACTAAGATATACAATTCATTTATTAAGTTAAATTCCACAATATTATACGTCCAATATAAAATTATATTTATTTTAAATACACGTCACTTATCAAAAACATTTAAAAATAAAAACTGCACAAACATGAAAAACAACTAAAACAGGCTATGAGCTCCCCGCGCTGCACCGAAGGTCCCCAAGATGCTGGCGGCGTTACCCCCCTGGATTGCCAAGGAAACTCGCTGCGCCAAATACCATCCTGACCCCTCCTTCGACGCCCGACTTTGCAACACGGAACCCTTCGTGCGCGAAGCTGTCTCGCTCTTGGCCAGTTATTGTATGCCTTTGTTGAAACAATAGAGTTCTCAGCTGAGCAATTGTTTATGTAATCAAACCGAGGTTGGTTATACTACTGCAAGTTGTGCTGTGCTAATATAATCATAACATGTAGTTAAAGGCATTATTGCGGCTAAAATGGATGTATAGTAAACTTAGTCTTTTGATTTAGATCTATTTTCAATTTACGTATAAGATCAGAAGGGGTGAATCAAACACCTTTTAACTATTGGTGATTAATTGTTTATTAATTATTAACGAAATCACATTTAGTTGTCACACTAAAGCACTTTTACAATAATCCTATTTGTCCTTAACCGTCTTTTTCTCGTATCTCTCCAATAAAAAAGTAGTCCGACCACCGTCTCCTCCCTTTTCTTTTCTTCATATCTGTCAAAAGATACTGCCTGGGGTGGTTGTATCTTTTGACTCAAATACAACTAACGGAAATATTAGCACAATTATTAATTACATTTTATACAAATTCTAACATACGCCTTACGGTTAATAATAAAGCTGACTTTATATACAGTGTAAACTCTATACACTGAAGGGACTGTGCATTTTATGGCGTTATAGAGAGTCGTCGCTAAATGGAGAGAAGGTATCATTGTATGGAATACAAAAGCTAAACCAACTAAAGCCAATTGATTTCGACGCTTTAGAGAATTTGTCGTTAAATTGATTGACGTTACATGGAGTTATAGTTTATTTATTAACTTGCAACACATGTATGACATAAGGCTATGTTACATGTACCCTGTTGTAATAGGGCGTAGCAAGAGGCACTGGCTAGCTTTCCTCCAAGGCAAACTAGACAGTGTCTTTACAATATTAGTGACTATTAATATACAATACTATAATTATATACAAAACTACTTATGACCATAGAATTATAACGCTTAGAACCGCAATACGCGCGAGCCAAGTGACGCCACTTCAACCTAGACTATTTAGTCTAAGTACGTCGATCGACGCCGCAGTGCTCACGATCAAGTGTCAGTGCAAAGAGCTCACGTATTTAATTTAAAAATGACGTACTGTGCAGTGAAAGAATGCCACAACTCGTCGAACAAACATCAAAAACATTTGAAGATCACATTTCATGGGTCACTACTCCAAGGCATCTTGTATTTTTGTGTAAAACATCTAATAAACAGAAATATAAATCCTAAATCTTAAACACGCCATTATACAGTCAATGTTGCCAGCTGTAGGAATAATTGTACCACGTTTTTTACAGGAAAATAAAAATAGTTTAGTATAGTTGTAGGAATATAGTTTGCAGGAACTTGGTCCCATGCATAAATATTTTTATAACTAAGCGTATTTCATATGCATATTCAATGTTGAAATTAATTCATAAGTATATATTTGTATACCAAGATCTGTACTCTAAATAAAAAATTAAATCAATTTTTTTTTTATTTCATGTATCTCCTGGCAAACTAGATTTGTATGGAACGCTCAAGTTCAAAAGTTTGTAACTTTTAAACTTTAGCGTTCCATACAAATCTAGTTTTAAATTATTAGTTTTGCGTATATTATAAAATTTCAGTACGCAAACTTAATCATTCAATTTTTAAGGGTTTAGTATAAAAAATATTCTAAGTTAAAAATTCAAGATTTTCGTAGATACGGATCCAATTTTTTCCCATTTATAGGGTAAATATCATTTTGGCAGCAACATTATCGGTGTGCTTGTGTGCGTGTCACCGAGTATAAGAACGTGTCGCTTACACCTACATAGATATTGTTTTGGCTTCACTCACGTCGGACCGACTATTAAGGGACTATCAGTCTATGCGTTATATGTCTATGCTTATGACTAAAATATTATTGGCTACTACACAGTATAACATATTATATTTATTATTTATTTATTATCACAGCTCTATTACTTTGGAACAATAATTAATTTATTTTTGATATATTTTTGCATATTAAAGTACACATTGTGAATATTCATAGACAAAATATAAAATACCTACATTTATTCATACTAATTTATCCTCAAAGAAGTCTTTGAGTTCGTAATAACATTTTTTGATAAGTATCTGTTGAAGTTTATTGTAAAAGATGTTTAACTTGGTTTCTTTTTTTATTGAGTCAGGAATATGATTATAGATTCTGATTGACATGTATATTGGCCCATTTCTGTAAATTTCTAGTTTAGGTTCAGGTAGTTTCAATTTATATTGTCGCCGTGGATTTGGATCTGTTTCAAAAAAATGTGGATGTTTGCGTACAAATGTTGCAGATTCTAAAATATACATTGAAGGTAACGTTAGTATTTTTTGGGATATAAAGTGTGGCCGGCAATGACTACGTGTTTTTATGTTGACAAGTATTCGAAGACACTTTTTTTGCAATATAAATAATTGTTCTGCTTCACAACTATTTCCCCATAGTACTATACCATACTGCAACCACGAATGAGCGTATGCATAATAAGCTGTTTTGGCTGTTTCTAAGTTAGTTTGTGTTTTTAAAGTTGCTAGTGCGTAGGTGAACTGATTTAGTTTGGTTTTTATTTTTTCTATATGGCTTTTCCACGTTAAGTGTTTGTCAAGTTTCATACCTAAGAGGTCACATTCTTCTACTTCTTCTACATTTAGATTTTTGGTGAGTGTGTTAAGGTTTAATTTTTTTCTTTGGTGTGGGTGAAACTGTACTAATTTTGTTTTGTTGGTATTAATTTCAAGATTGTGTCTTTCAAGCCAATTTTTAACGTTGTCGAATGTGTTTGTTATGTGATCTAGACTAATGTGATTATGATCAATTTTGAATATGAGGGATATGTCATCTGCAAAGAGAATACTAACAGAGTCTATTATGTTAGGTAAATTGTTTATGTATATGAGGAAGAGGACGCATCCCAAAACGCTCCCTTGGGGAATTGACCAGTTGGTAGTTGTGGTGTCAGATTGGATTGATTCAATGATTTGTTTGTTATGATGATGATAATCTATATGTACATATTGCTTTCTGTTACTTAGGTAAGAAGTAAGCCAACGCAAAGGCTTTCCTCTGATTCCTATTTCAAAGAGTTTTTTCAAAAGAATTTCGTGGGATACCTTGTCATACGCCTTGGTCATGTCTAAAAGTAGGCCGATAGAATAATGTTTGTTTCGCATATTATTAAGTATTTCTTGCACATACGTAGTCACAGCTAGTGTGGTAGATGATTTTTTTCTAAACTCTGTATATCCAACCCGTTCGCCAAATTTTTGGACAACTGGTTGGACCGGTAAGCAAAACAAAAATTTAAAAATTGTTTATTGATTCATTACGGCCCACTTCCAGTAATGATTATTTTGGAACCCGTCATACGAAAATATCTTGCTTATAATATGATGCTACCCCGTCCCGCGAGCGCAGAGGTGAACAGTGCTATAATGAGACATTGGTGGCGATTCAGCGGCACACACGACTAAACTAAATTTAAAGTAGCTCTGTCTCTTTTCATCATAAATGACCAAAAAGTGATGGTACGATCTTAACCATAGACAAAACATCTAAAATCACGTCAAACACGTCAGATTTAGAGCTGATACATTTGGGTGCGCTCTAAAATCGCTTACATTTTTCATGTTTGACGTGATTTTAGTTGTTTTGTGTGTGGTTCAGAACGTGCCGTCTCTTTCTGGCCACCTAAGATGAAAAGAGACGGGGGCTTCTTTAAATTTAGTTTAGTCGTGTGTGCCGCTGAATCTCCACCAATATTTCATAGATATGATCATTGGTGCCGGTGGTAGCAGAGTTGTAATAAAACTCCTCTGTTTTGTTGCAGAAAAAGTGGGAACAGAAGCGATGGACCACTCTGGCCACGCAGGTCACGACTTCAACCCGAAGCACGCTATGCACACGGAGCATCAGATGCCGCCACTCAACTTGTCAGATTACGGACTCAATGTAAGCTTTCAATAACAATACTAGCTGACCCGGCAATCGTTGTTTTGCCTCACTTAGGGGTACAGCGCCTAACCCTGAAGCCAGGGTGAAAGAATAAGGCTGCGGAATTGCCCCTGCCTGTCGTAAGAGGCGACTAAAAGGGGCATCAGACTCGAAGGTGTTCGGAGATGGGATTCCGACACCCGCTCCATCGAGTCCGGGTTGAACGACGACGGCGTCGCGAAACAATCCGGGAAGGGCCACAGCGCAGTGCAAGGAGGTCTCCGGAGTGTTTCCCGGAAGAACCCGGAGACCTCCGTTAAGCACAGAGGCAGGTCACCGGGGGGGTTCTAGTGGGTACAAATCCCACATAACCTGGCTGCGCCCCATCGTAGCCAGGTATCTTGTCCAAGATTTCCCCTTCGTCAACAAAAAAAAGGGGTACAGCGCCATCTATTGATTACTTACTCAACCCAGTCGAAAGGAAACGACATCTGTTAGAATCATTTGGAGTTAACAGATAATTGTGACTGTCAAATAATAACAGACAATAATTAGCAATAAATTAAAATTGCGACTATAATTTGAGATTTAAACTATCCTATCTCTCAAGTTGGATCGAACTGCACATGGTGTGCGAGTTTTATTATAATCGGTTAAGTGGTTTAGGAGTCCATTGAGGACAAACATTGTGACACGAGATTTATATATATTAAGATTATTGATTTTGTTTTATTTTTGGTTCGTTTGTTTGACGCGAATTGGCTTCGAAACTACTCCACCGATTTGAAAAAATCTTAAAAACTTAGATTATTTTTCATTACTCATACTCTGAAAGTAGGTCTGAAGTTGCCTGTGGAGCGGGATGAAAGTAATACATTGCATCCCTAGGGAGAATCGCTTTGCAACTGACTGATATTGAAATAACTTAAAGATAAGTATTAATTAAAGAATATATATATTTTTAAAATAACTTTATAATTTAGTTTCAACAATTTCATTAAAATAACGTAGAGCTCTAAAGCGTCGAAATCAATTGGCTTTAGTTGGTTTAGCTGATATTCCATACAATGATACATTCTCTCCATTTAACGACCACTCTCTATAACGCCATAAAATGCACAGTCCCTTCAGTGTCGTTATATAGAGTTTACACTGTATGTTTGAATCAACGATATAGGCAGCCGAAATCATGACATATGCATCGGTTAAACCCCTGTAGTCATAAACCGTCCAAAAGTAAGCCTACCCGTTATCGAAAAGGTAGATAGGTATAATTAATAGATAATGCATAATGTACCTAGTATGTATATCTTAATGTTACGTTTACACGCTTGCCAAGCCTTGGCAAGGATCGACAATCGCAAGCATGTAAATAGGGCGTTTGGGTTGGCTTGCGTGGGCTTGTGCCTGCTTGCTTCCGATCCAGTCGAGTGTCGGTTTTTTTCGCAGATCAAAGGGCGTTTGCTTGGATGTATATTGCAGACTGACGTATTCACAAGCGTATAAACGCCTTTCAAACGATTTGTGGAGGCTTGAGACTGTTTGCAGTTTGCCTAGGCTTGGCAAGCGTGTAAACGTACCATAATATTTAGACTCTTACTTAAATTTACGTTGATGATAATATTGATAATAGATATCATGTTATTCGCTTATCTTTTCCACTTCCATTCATGCGTTAAGAGTTATTTATTTACTTTTATGTACCTATGGAAAGCTGATTGTTATAAATTGCGCAGCTAATATAAAATGATAATAATCGGTCAAGTGCGAGTCAGGCTCGCGTACGTAGGGTTCCGTATTATGTATAAACAAATATAAAAAGAAACATGTAAATATTATTTGATGGCGACCGTTTTATTAGAATTTTCTCATAGTGTATGGTATTTTTCTTGCCAAGTCCTTTCATTTGATACCTATATTGGAAAAATGCGAAAAAAATGTGATACTACCTCTTTGTATCGGGGGCTTCGATCAAATATATACCAGATTCAGTGTTGCATACAAACACAGTACAAAAAAATGGCATACTACTACTATTTTAAATTTAGATAATCATTTATGTTATAAAAAGTTTTATCTTATAGATTTTATACAGAACCCTAAAAGGCAGACACAAGATAATAATAGACTCAGTACTCTCAGAGGTTATTGACTAACCTTTTTTGTTCTGCTTCTTTTAAATTGTATCTGGTCCGGTCTCTTATTACAGAAGATGTTTTTGTATTCTTTATTACATTTACCGTTACTACTATATTGATACCGATGGATAAGGGGAACTTTCGTGAGCGAAAGAAATTATATTAACAATAACTATGAGATAATTCAAATTCATTTATTTCCGGCAGACCCATATTTAGAACATATCAATCACATCATCATTTTCATCGCACATAAATCAAAATTAATAGAAATAATCAATATTAAATTTAATAGATAAAAGTCAGAGCTACATGTATATAACAATTTGTCAAAGATAAAAATAAATCATTAAATAAACAAAATTAAAATAATTGGCCAAGTGCGAGTTGGACTCGCGCGTGAAAGGTTCCGTACCATTTTTGTATGGGAGGGCTCCCATCAAATATTTATTTTATTTAAACTTTATAATTTAATTTGATAGCTAATAATATACATTTATATACTCGTATTTTGTGAAAATTTTAAGTGTAGCGCCTACCGTTATTCATATATAGCAAGAAAATACTATTTTAACATCACATTATAAACCTCAAAAACACAGTATTTCTCCACTATTTAATGGATGTTAATGTGCATAAACCTTCCTCTTGAATCATTCTATCCATTTAAAAAAACCGCATCAAAATTAGTTGCGTAGTTATAAAGATACATACATCATATGCATACAAAGGGCATAAGGACAGAGAAAACGACTTTGTTTTACTATGTACTGATAATTATGTGTATTGATATCTATCTACAAAAACAGTAACCACACAACTGTCACAAATAGTGTCGAAATATCGATACATATCTTTGGAGGTCAAAATAAGATTAATTAGGCTACAGAACATAACTGCTGTAGTAAATTATGTATGTGTAAGATTGAGAATAAAGGCGGGCTTTTGAAAATACTTTCAAACTCGTGATCTGGCTGTTCTGGCTGGTCAAGGCTGTTCACGTAGTTATTTTACTGTTACATTCTTGCCCTGTGGTACTCGGAGGCGGATGTATTGCATAATTACAGTGTAAACTCCATGTAACGTCACTCGATTTAACGACAAACTATATAAAGCGTCGAAATCAATTGGCTTTAGTTGGTTTAGCTTGTTTTCCATACAATGATACATTCCTGCATTTCACGATCTCGTAACACTCTAAAACGCCATCAAATGCACAGTCCCTTCAGTGTCGTTATATATAGTTTACAATATATATCTATATCGATATGTAAAGAGGAAAAGTTTGAGTGTTTGTTTGTTTGACGCAAGTAGGCTCCGAAACTACTGGAGCGATTTGAAAAATTCTTTCACCGTTAGTACGCTATCTCAGACTATTGAGTTTAGAATAGTCTGAGTACGCTACATTATCCCCGAGTAACATAGGCTATATTTTGTTTCTCTTTGCAACTTAGATTATTTTATAGCCCGTGCGAAGCCGGGACGATCTGCTAGTTACTTTTAAATTCTTAAAATTTAAATACCATATATTTCGACTATTTTATCAAGTCATATAAATTAAAAGCACATTAATAGTAATGAACAAAATAAAAAAGACCTAACAGATGTTACTGAAATATTTTTTTTTACTCTAAATAGGTCAGCGCTTGACCACAATTCACCTGATGGTAAGTGACATTGAAGTCTACGGTGAAGCGCGCTTACCTAGAAGGAACCGGTTCACTCTCGCCTTGAAAATCGCTAGATTATAGTCATCAACAGGGAATTTGGCAAGGATTTCCGAAGTTGTTTTCATTAGTCAAAAGAATAGTCATGTAAAATGTAGATATTTGTACAGTACAGTACGTTAGTCAGTACATGAACCACAAGGCAATGGTTCATGTCTTGAAAAGTATTATTATGCATGTTAATAGATCATGATAATAAAATAGAATAGTTTGACGACCTCGTTGGCGTAAAGGTTACCATGCCGGACTGCTAATCAGAAGGATCCGGGTTCGATTTCCGGCCCGGTCAACATCTTAGTGCTTAACTAAATTTGTTGGCTGTGGGTCTGGGTGTTAAATATGTATTTATATATAATATGTATGTATGTATATGTAGTATACGAGCTAGAAATTGTTCAGTATGGGGCTAACTAGCCGTGTGTGAATGTGTAAATAAAAAAATTTTAAAATGTAAAATGTAGATATTTGTACAGTGTACTACATTAGTCAGTACATGAACTACAAGGCACAAATATTATTACGAGTATGATGCAGTTTGACAAGTCCGAACGTGGCCGTTTTCAGCCAACTAGTATTGTACCCTCTTCTGCGTACGCGCAAGTGTTTTTTTGGGCAGGTTTTTTTTTTATGATGGCTAGGCAAGCGCTTGATCGCAACTCACCTGATGTTAAGTGATGTTGCGATCTAGGGTGAAGCGCGCTTGCCTAGTTTTTTTTTTACTAGTAATGGGCTTGCGCTTGACCGCAATTCACCTGATGGTAAGCGATATTGCAATCTAAGGTGGAGCGCGCTTGCCCTGAAGAAACCGGTTCACTCTTGCCTTGAAAACCGCTAGATTATAGTTATCGGGGAACAGGGAATTTGGCAAAGAATTCCACACCTTGGCGGTACGCACAATGAAGGTGGAGGCAAATCGCTTAGTACGCGACTTAGGCACCTCCACAGTATAACGATGCCGCCTTGGTGTTTCCCTACTCGTCCGATGGAAACCGATTAATCCTCGCTTTGAAGACAGTGAGGTTATAGTTCAGAGGGAACAGGGATTCCGGCAATGAGTTCCACAGTTTAATGGTCCGCACAATAATTATATGTGGAAGCGAAACGCTTCGTGCGGATTTTTGGAATTCAACTGTATAGCGGTGCAAATAACGGTGTAAATGCGGTATCTGGCCGACTCTATTTAACAACTTGTTACATCTCGAGCAATTGGAACAAGTGAAATGTCATTGACTGTTATTGGTGCGCTAGAATTTAGATATTGTAGGTTAGAAATACAAATATTACATTAATCTTCCAAGAGTGTAGTTCTTCTTTATCTTCGTTTGAGCAAGTGTTCCTGAAGTCTCTGACTTGGCTTAACTACTGCTTATACTAATACTAGCTGCCGGAACCTACAATTTAACGTGACATCCGACCCACGGTAGCGCTCAGATGAAAATGTCACTTGAAAAACGACAGTCAAGCTTTCCACTTTAAAAAAAATATACCAATTTTATTTTCTAATTTATGCGTAAAAATACCGTGTTGGGCGGGGTAAAACAGTTACCCGCGCGGCTAGTATCGGTGGCGTGACCTTGATGCAACCAATCGCGTGCGAGCTTTGTGTGTGTGTTTCGTTGGGATAGCAGTATAATTGTGTGCGTAGATGGATTCAAATTCTAAGCGGCAATTGTATGGAGTTACTCTTCCGTTTATTCTAGTTCGCTGGTTGTTACTAACCTAACGTAATATAGTGAATTCATCCCAGTCATTAGTTAATTAAATTTATAGATATCTTCATTTTCCTTCTATAAATTAAATTTCCTTATGAATAATAAAATATTTACTACAATTAAACATTGTTGTTTTCAGTTAATTATTAGTTCTTCCTTTAATGTAATTTGTACAGTAAGAATCGATGACGAGGGAAAACCATTTTTAACTTTAGAGCGACTTTACCCAAAAAAAAAATATAAGCAGCTCAATTCTAGACTCGAAATTTACCGATATCTTTGTATTTTTAACACATTTTGTAAGTTCCTCTGTTATTTGAAATGCCTGGACTGGAGATTTACTATGATGATAGGTTTGTCCTTGGTCTAAAACATATAACATAAACATACTTTTTATCACGAAAAAACGCGAGGCGCAGTTAGTATTAAATATATTAAACATATTTTGCTAGGTGGAACAACATTTTATAGTGCTTGCCTGGCTAGCAACCTTCCTCAAGTTGAAAAAACTATCGCTTTTGAAATCTCTGCTTGAGGCTCTGTTTCCTGAGTACCATCCTGAGATCTTCAAATCGAGAGTGAATAGGTTCCTTCTAGGTGAGCGTGCTCCAACGTAAGCCGCAGCGTTGCTTAACATCAGGCAAGCTGTGGTCAAACGTAAACCTATTTCAAATAAAATAAAGACTATCAGTGCGGTGGCCTGGTATACCACAAATGTAGAAATACACGAACACCTGAAAGTAGCGACAGTCAGCCAAGAGATCAGGACACATACATACAAGTCTCGCCTGGCTATACATCCAAATCCACTTGCTCTAAAACTGCAAACGCCAACATATCAAACAAGACTTAAGAGACAATTGGTAGCCACTGAGTAATCTATCTCACCGAGCACTTTTGACATGAATAAGGAGATGTACCCAATGGGGTGCACACTTTACAACGACACTCACTCAGACCAAATCTGCTTATAGTAATTATAACTGATTGCAGATAGAAATACCAGAACAAAAAAAAAAAATAATATCGCCAAGCGTAAATAACGTGTTTTGGTAGATTCCTCGGGAGCCATTTATTTCATACTCCACCTACGACCAAAGCTAACTCTGTGGTCGCTAACACGTAAGGTTACTCAACCTGCTGCTCAAATTGCAAAAGTTTTTCAGTATCCCTATAACAAATAAATAGAATATAACCTATTGACGTTACTTGCTTATTATTGCGTTACTTTGCGGAAATCCATTGTAAATAGAAGACAAAATTAAATATTTAGTGTACTTCCGCTGTGATCTGAAACCCAAATGAAGATACGCAAAGGGAAACCATAAATATTTAAAAAAAAATTAAAGTACTTGTAATAAGTAAAAAAGTACTTATTAATGGATTGAAGCTACCTAGCTATATGTTGGAATTTTAAACTGAAATGAAGTAGGCATATGCCTTCTATAATTACTGGAACTGGCAATGCGTATCAATATAAATAAATTGAATTTGTCCTTACCACGGTTGTCTTTTTGACCTTCTTTAAATATTTTACCATTTGTCACAACCACAATACGATAGTAGTATCTGAAAAAAAATATTTTGGTTTAATAAAATAATCGCGGTTATACGAGTACCATAGCCAGAGAATGATAAATATTTAATTCATAGTTACAGTTTTATATGGAGCGAAGCGGTACATCGCATAGGTGCTAGTTTATAAGATTAAATTATAACTTTAGAAAATCCCGACAGCTTTTGAAAATGACGGCCATCTTTGATTTTAAATTAACATAATATTTGTATTCTACTAGTACCTTTTTTATCTATATGACCTTTCATTTAATTGACCCATATTTAGTGGTATGTTAAAAACAAGTTTACAGTGCCACAAACACACGCACACAAATTATATGAATATTCCAACGTTAAAAGGATTTTAGCACAAGTTCAAGTAAATATAAAATAGAAAGCAAACTATAAAAACACAATTTAATAATCGTGCTTCGTGCAGAAAATTGGTAAAATAAAAATAAACACACACTCCGTTTTTTCGTAGAAGGTTTAAAAGTAACTATGTATAGCCACTTCAGCGAGTCGAGCTAGTACGAAGCTAAATTCCTAGCGTTGATACGCCAAACATATGGCGCAAAACATTCAACAATCGTAGCCATCAATACTGCTATGTTTTATTTTATTTTAGCTGTATTTTTTTAACAAACGTTAATTTCACTGTATTAAAACTTTCGTAAGGCATATTTTATAACCGGCTATCACTTATGTTTATAATTAGTCGGTGAAGTAGGTAGTGCAGGCGCAGCCGTCGCCGCGGACGTACGTTGGCCGTGTTCCTGCCCTTGAGAATGGCACACTGATTGTAAACATGTCGGGCTAATACCGACATAATAAAGGTAAGTGATAGCCGGTTATACAAACATTATTTAAACGTTAATTTTAAACTAGGACCTACAGCAACGACTCACACTAGATCTTCGCATTGGATACCAAAAGACTATTCCTGTTCCCATGTCTTGCTACTTGCCACAGACTGTCAATCAAATCATCAAAACAATCTCATTTCTTCCCCAGACTCCAATACCAGACGACGCGGCGAAGAATATAGAGTACGGCGCGGGGCTAATGCAGGGCCACGATGGGCACAGCGGCCATGAGCTAAGTGGCCACGAGGGGCATGGAGACATGGGCAATATGCACAGTGGTCATGATATGATGTCTATGACTGTAAGTATGAATTCTTTAACCAGTTTTATACGACGTGGTGCTGAGGATTATGGCTTATATATCCCTCCTGGTCGTCGAAATAACAAGTCCATTGAGCGCCTTGTCGTACAAGGGAAAGTGGAAGGCACCAGACCGCGCGGAAGGTCACCCACGAGGTGGACTGACCAAATCAAGGCAGCAGTTGGAGGCTCCTTGAATGACTGTAGCCGAATGACATCCAGCAGGCAGAGATGGCGAGATGTTGTGAGGCAAATAATATCCGCCCTCTAGTGACCCTCCATGACGATCACGACCGCTCTGTCAAGAGCGTCACGAATAAGAAGAAGAAGATCCCTCCTGGTATTAGTTCTCGAGTCCCAGCGGTGGGATTAGTGAGTGGTAAAGTGGGCTACTTACTACAAGGACCGTAAGGACTGAATATGTGTGTTGTTGTAGTTCCACGGCGGCGTCCAGGAGACGATCCTGTTCTCGTGGTGGAAGGTGACGGAGGCGGGCGAGTTCGTCGGATCCTTCTTCGCCATATTCCTCATGGCGCTCCTTTACGAGGGGTGAGTACTTACGTGCATGTTTTTGGTAGTTCCGTACCTAAAAGGTAAAAATGGGACCCTATTACTAAGCCTCCCTTGTCTGTCTGTCTCCAGGCTGTATCTCAGAAACCGTGATAGCTAGACAAAATAGCCCAACTTTAAGCCAATAATTTAGTTATCTAGTAAGTTAGCTGTAAGCTTCCCATAAAATGTGAAAAAGTTGGCCGCCTCTAAAAAGGCCGTTTACATATTTTTTCACAAATCTTACAATTTTCTTTCATTTGATACTCACATTGTATGATTAATAGAATACATTAGCCCGTGGCTCCACTCGCGCGTAGTTCGATTTTTATTGCGAATCGATTTTTCCCTAAATTTTGTTTGCTGCAAACCTCACGGAGCCCGAGACCATTCCAACGAATGCTGTACCGTGGGAATCGGTTTGTATATGTTTCTATGATTGAAAAAATGATAAATTGAAAAGTTTTTTGTGTATCAGTTCTTAAATGAATTTGTTTATATTGGTCTGTAAAATGAACGGAGTAGATTAACCACGTTCCGTTGTTGACTTCTTTGTTTACTCTGATACTGTACTAGTGAGTGAGGTAATAGTATGACGACAAAAAAATATGCTTACGCATTGAAGTGATACGGACAGTTATAAAAGTTGACAATAAATAATAATTTAATAATAAATAAATAAATATTTGGACACATTTCACACACAGCTGGTTAACCCCATACTAAACCATTTCTTTTTTAGGGGTATTTTTATTAAGTTCCTTAGCAGAAAAAACTGCCAAGGAACCAACGTAAGTAACAACTGTACATAATAGCTTTATCTGGTTTCCAGGCTGAAGTACTACAGGAAGCACCTGCTGTGGAAGACGTACAACGGGCTCCAGTACTGCGCGGTGGCGCCGCCCGACAAGGGGGTAGCCAACATCTGCGCGCCCGACGAACCTCAGGTCATACGGTACGTTACATAGTCCTTGTCTCCGCCTTGTTCCCACTAGGTGGGGTCGGCACAGCCCGTTTTTACACGCTTTATATTAGCTTCATCTGTATGTTTGTTTGTAATCATTGTAATAATTATCGACTTCTTTGGGCGCGATTTTGACCCACTTTAAACGGCCAGATTTCGTTGAAACTTTGTAGATTTATTGAGGACCGATGACAATACACTAATTTGATAAAATCCTGTATGTTTGTTTGTAACCGACTTCTTTGGGCGCGATTTTGACCTACTTTAAACGGCCAGATTCCGTTCAAACTTTGTAGATTTATTGAGGACCGATGACAAAACACTAATTTGATGAAATCCTGTATGTTTGTTTGTAACCGACTTCTTTGGGCGCGATTTTGACCCACTTTAAACGGCCAGATTTCGTTCAAACTTTGTAGATTTTTGCAAAAGCGTGTTTTTTAGTTTTTTTTAACTATTATTATTATTTGTTTTCCGTACATAAAAAGGTAAAAACGGGACCCTATTACTGAGACTCTGCTGTCTGTCTGTCTGTCTCTATGGAAATAAGTTAAATGGCAAAGTTGTAGGTAATAAAAAGATCTACAACTTTTTTATATGAAATTTTTTTACATAACTTCAAAATGTAGGTAGGTGAAAATTTAAAAAAAAAATACAAGTATTTGGTTTTTATCTCCAGGCTGTATCTCAGAAACCGTAACAGCTAGAAAGATGAAACTTTCACAAGATGTGTATTTCCCGTGTCGCTATAACAACAAATACTAAAAATAAAATAAAAATTATTAAGGGGGGTCCCCATACAAAAAACGTGTTTTTTTTTTCGTATTTTTCTGCTATATATCAAAAACAGTAGCTGCTAGATACTTAAAATTTTCACAAAATATATAAATTTATATTACTTATCGAATGAAATTATAAAATTTAAATAAAATTAATATTTAAGGGGGGCTCCCATACAACAATGGTACGGAACCCTTCCTGCGCGAGCCCACCTCGCACTTGACCAATTATTTGTTTACTTTCGTCCAGCCATTGTTCAAAATGATTCATAATGTGATAATGTTTAAAAATCGATGTAGGAAGTGTATACTGGAAGAAAAAACATTGGACATTATTATGCAACTAACTTTGCTGACTCTAACCTAATTACCCAAATATTTATGTACTCGTAGACTATAGTACTATGTGACTCAAGTTGAAGTGATTAGCAGATGAGTGAAAATCACCCGGGTGGTGTGAAATTCACACATTCGCTTTCGTGAGAGGAACTAAAAACTGCCAGGATGCAATAGTGTTTTACAATCAAAATGATATGAAATAGTTTTAAATAAATACAGTAATACCCCGACTTACGCTACCTCGACTTACGCGAATTCGGAGTTACGCGATTTAATTTTCTCGTCTATTTTAACGTTTTTTGTTTGAAAGCCGCGCACTTCAGATTGTGTTTATACATTTTATTAATATAGTTTGTCATATTATCTAGAATTAAATTAAAATTAATTTCCTAAATTATTGTTGAATATTTCCTAAATTATAGTCTCCGGTCTCAATTAAACATACTTTTAAGACTTTATAGGTATGTATATGTAAAATTGTACCCCGACTTACGCGAATTCGACTGACGCGGATAGCGCTCGGTCCCACCTATCGCGTAAGTCCGGGGTATTACTGTACTTGTTTTGAACATCAATACACTTATGTTTTTATTTTTGGTATTATTTTATTGTAGCGGCACGGGAAATAACTTGTGAAAATTTCAGCTATTTAGCTATCACGATTTCTGAGATACAGTCTGGTGACTATTTGTTTGGAGAAAGACAAACAAATAGCCGGAGTCTTAGCAATAGAGTCCCTTTTTTACCTTTTAGGTATGAAAACCTAAAAACACCATGTTTCACGGTCTTAAAAGGCACTCATTTATGAAGCGTAACAATTGCTTATTACCTTGTATTGCTTGCCAGAACTAATTATTATGACTTAACCAGCGAACTAGAATAAATAGAATAGTAACTTGGCCGATAAAATGGTTCCACCATCCACGCGTAAAATACCGCGGTGGGCGGGGCAAAACAGCTACCCGCGCGGCTAGTATCGGTGGCGTTACCTTGATGCGACCAATCGCGTGCGAGCTTTTTTGTGTGTGTTTCGTTAGAATAGCAGTATAATTGTGTGCGTAGATGGATCAAATTCTAAGCGGCAATTGTATGGAGTTTACTCTTCCGTTTATTCTAGTTCGCTGACTAAAGACCTTAAGAAGTTAAAGAAAATATGGACCGTGGCTTAACCTCAATGATCGCGTCAGATCACCTTAGTAAGCCGAGCTACAGGCGCTACAGAGGTCGATGTGTAATATTTATCGCCGGGTACTGTAGCATTAATTTAAATGCATGCTAAGTGCATTAAGGTACGAGCAGGTGTAACGAATGCACTAACAATGCCCTTCTGTTCTGTTTAAGGCCGGTGCCGCACGCCCTCGAACCTAATGTGTGAGTATTTATAATATATTATTATTATTATTACACAGCTCTACAAAAAATCAAATTTTTTTTTGTTGCCCTGTTTATCATCGCAAATTGTTACGTTTTTAAGTGCCCAGATTACGAATATATTCGTAAAAGTACAAAATTTGCTCGTTTTTACAAATTGAATTTTAAACGATTTATCGTCAAAATTTTAATTTTCAGTCATTTGTTTGAATAAAAAAACGAGCAGATCTTACAAAATCATTGATATTTTCACGAATTGTGTGTATAAATAGACCCAAAATCATCATCATATCAAAGGCAACAAAACCACTGTAGACCAGTGTTATTATATATATTTATTCTGAGTTTACCCTTTATTTAGAGTTTTTTGCCTTGAATACCGAACCCCCGCCCTGAGACCCTCGGGGAAAAGGTGGTTTGGGTTCCCCTCCTACAAATATGGTGTCGCCAAGTACCTTTATATTATTTTACTAGCTGACCCGGCAAACGTTGTTTTGCCTCACTTAGGGGTATGAAAAATAGATAGTGTAGCTTATATGACACGTTCGTAGATTTACCATAGCAGCGCCATCTATTGATTACTTACTCAACCCAGTCGAAAGGTATCGACATCTGTTAGAATCATTTGGAGTTAACAGATAATTGCGACTATAATTTGAGATTTAAACTATCCTATCTCTCAAGTTGAATCGAACTGCACATGGTGTGCGAATTTTATTATAATCGGTTAAGTGGTTTAGGAGTCCATTGAGGACAAACATTGTGACACGAGATTCATATATATTAAGATAAGATAATAATATATTATATTGGTAACCAAGCCGGACTGCCAATAAGAAGGTTCAGGGTTCGATTCCCGGCACTGCCAACGTCTTTGTGCTAAACTAAATTTGTTGGCTGTCGGTTTGGGTGTTAAATTTAAAGTATGTATGTATATCAGTTATGTTAGCAACAATAATACAAACTAGAAATGGTTTAGTATGGGTCTAACCAACCGTGTGTTAATTATGTCCTTAATATTAAGAAAAACTCGTTAGTTAAAACACAACGTCCCTATCAGAAACGTCAGTATTAAAAGTCTAAAAGAGAATTTTTATTTTGTACTAGCAACCCGCCCTGCCTTTATACAAGCTATAAAAAGGCTTGTGTCTATTGTGACATTATTGGATCTATTATCACAATAGTGAAATAATTTTTCAAATCGTTCCAGTAATTTATGAGCCTATTAGCGTCAAACAATCTAACTTACCCTCTTTATAATCTTCTAATCTCTTTTCTAATATATAAAATTTCCATGTCACAATGTTAGTTACCATACTCCTCCGAAACGGCTTAACCGAAATACCAAACCAATACAAATTTTTACCAAATTTTATATGCGTGTTTAGTAGGTCTAAGAATCGGCTACTATCTATTTAACATACCCCTAAGTGATAAGGGTTGTTCACCCTTATTTTTATTTTTTTGACGATTTTTTTTGTTAAGTATTTTTTTTTATAATGTGGCATTAAAAATACATACAACCCTAAATTTTTACTTTTTTATAAACAACTCCTATTTTTTATGGCCATTTTAGTAATTTCATCATTTTTCATGCCGCTCAATAATTATCAATAATAGTGTTTTAAACTGTACTTAAAGCAAAACGTTTGCCGGGTCAGCTAATTAAAAATACGTACAATCCTAAATTTTTACTTTTTTATCAACAACTTCTATTTTTTATGGCCATTTTAGTAATTTCATCATTTTTCATCCCGCTCGATAATTACTGATCAATTATAGTGTTTTATACTGTACTTAAAGCGTTTGCCGGGTCAGCTAGTTATTAGTATAGATTTAACTATTGCCTTGCCTTGAAAACTGCTAGATTATAGTTATTGAGGAACAGGGTGTTATGCAAAGAATTCCACACCTTGGCTGGTGGAGGCAATGGTGGCGATTCAGCGGCACACACGACTAAACTAAATTTAAAGAAACCCCGACTCTTTTCATCTTAGGTGGCCAGAAAGAGACACCACGCACAAAACTTCTAAAATCACGTCAAATATGAAAAATGTAAGCGATTTTAGAGCGCACCCAATTGTATCAGCTCTAAATCTGACGTGTTTGACGTGATTTTAGATATTTTGTCTATGGTTTAGATCGTATACCATCTCTTTTTGGTCATTTATGATGAAAAGAGACAGAGCCGCTTTTCAGTGCCGTCTCTTTCTGGCCATCTAAGATGAAAAGAGACGGGCCTTCTTTAAATTTAGTTTAGTCGTGTGCCGCTGAATCGCCACCAATATATGACACAGTCAACGACCTTATTATGCGGTAGAATCGAAACTAGGTGATATGCATTTTCAATAAGTTGCAGTGTTACATAACATTTTGGAAAGTTAAACTGCAGGTCAAATTGGTTACGCAAGTTAGCTTTTTGGTTATGAATAGCGTATTTAAATAATATTTATTAAATCAGATATTCAGTACAAAAACTACTATAATAGTAGAAGAGCCCGTGAAGATCGTCCTTCACCGATCTGATAACCAGATGAGACGTATTTTTTATTAAGTATTTTTTATAAACAAATTTGCCTAAAATTGCTTGTCCATCGAAAAGTGCTCATGGCTATTTTTAATTAAATAAACTTTTTTTTTTCATCACCTTTATCCTTTTGATAACCAAATGAAATTTATTTCACTGATAGTTTTTAATACACAGAATATGCCTCGGTATGCTTGCCTACTCATTTCAGTGTATGTAACTACCTGGCAAGCAGGTGTAAACAGGTAAGTCAAAATAGGTGACTCATTCGATTTTGATGCGCTTCATAGGAGTAACAACGATTCTGACCAGTTAGAATGTTATTTTAATTTTTAATAATTGTAGCTAAATTATCATTTGACTATACACGAGCATGCGCAAAAAAAAGCCATGAGCACTTTTCGATAGGCAAGCAATTTTAGGCATATTTGTTTATAAAAAATACTTAATAAAAAATACGTCTCATCTGGTTATCAGATCGGTGAAGGACGATCTTCACGGGCTCTTAGACTATAAGTAGATATTTTTTAACATTTCAGAATTAGTCTTGTTTAATTTTCTTTTTGTTGGATATATTCAAAAAACCCTTTCTATAGAGCTTCATAACATCCTTTCATGATGCGATAATGAGTAAACTTTCTTATGCTATTTTCATCGAATGCTAAATCAATAGTTCCGTATATTTTTAAGTACAGAGAAGAGATTTTATTGTGGTGTTTTGGTGACAAATGTTGTCTTTATTTAACTACTGAAAGTTAATAAGAATCTGCTGTACGAAAGTCGTATTATTATTTTTATTTTAATGATGTACTTCAGCAATTTATTTATGAATCAGTCGTCATTGTAATGCCTATGATATCTAGTACTTCAATATCCTTCTTTGCGTACAAACGATAATCAAGAAACCTAGCTATAATATTACACAAATTAATCATTAAGAAATTACAGTCATATCCTAATGTCTGTGTTGGAATCATTTTGTGTTTACAGCCTATTGTTATTTTCTCTTGCTTGGAAACATTTTGTATTATCCGTTCGTATGTTGAATGACATTAGCCCATTTTGTATTATCTGTTGAATAAAAGTCAGGTTCCAAGTTTTAGTTTTACCCACACCGGCTCCCGGTATGTCAACAGTTGCGGCGAAAATGTGTTTATACCGGGAGCCGGTGTTTCAACATACTATGCGTGCCAACTAAGAATAGGACTGTCAAAACCGCCATCTTGCTCAATCATATGCGCAAACTTCATAACCAAAGTGTATGGTGTGCAAAAATTTTTATGAACAAATTATATTCAGTTTAAATGTTTAATGACGCTGTTTTGCTATTTCTTATACATTTTACGGCAAATTAATTATAAATGAGTAGAATTTGAAAGTAAAAGCATATTTATAAATATATAATTTCTTTTTCATTGCTGTCACTTCTTTTTGTACCAAATAAAAATAGTTTATTATACTGCTTACAGCACTTAAGTCGAAACTATCCAAAACCAATGTCTCGTCACGCAATTTTTTTATGTGTTTTTAATTTGCCTTGGGTACTTCTTACCTGTAGTATTAATTAATCCAAAATTATCCAGTAATAAAATCAAGAATAATTAAACAATTATTAAATTTATATCTATGAACCAAAAAAAATATTATTAAATTTCTTTTTTACGCTTTCTTTGCTAGTAGTACTTTTTTGACAGTTATGGTGTGAAGTTGAAGCAAGCGCGATCCTATTCTTAGTTGGCACGCATAGTACAAGTGGTTATGCCTATTTGTTTATTTCTCTTGCAGGCCCACAATGCTGAGCGGCGCGCACGCATGGCAGACGGCTCTGCACGGGCTGCAGGTGCTGGTCAGCTACATGCTAATGCTGGTCTTCATGACCTACAACACGTGGCTGTGCGCCGCCGTCGTCCTCGGCTCCGCGGTCGGATACTTCCTCTTCGGATGGCGGGAGTCCGTCGTGGTAGACTTCACTGAACACTGCCACTGACAGGAGCTTGACAGTGACAAGTATTAGGACGTTGTCACTGACAGCAGTTTAACAGTGACATTTATGTATTGGCGTGTGGTGATTTGCCTGTAGGCGGGCTGGTATAGTGCCACCAACTTAGCTGTTCAGTTTGCTCCTACTGTACAAACGATTTCTAACCGTACACAAATCTCTTTGTTTGGCGGATTATCTTTCTACGTGACACTGGCAGAATCGCAAAGCTAAACCTTTGCTCTAAGCCAACAAACAAAAGTTGAAGTAGCTGTTCAGTTGATGGCGGCGCTAGAAGAGTTTTTTTGTTACGAGTGCTGTCGATCTTGTAGTTCCAATTTTACCCACCTGAACAGCTAAGTTGTTGACACTGTACGGACATGTCTTATTTATCCTGTATTGGGCGTGTCTTGGAAATACAACTGGACACAGACAAGTCTTATCAAAATAAACAAAGGGTCATAATGGTTTGTTTGTCTGTCTGCATGTATGATATTGTTAGTTAGTACAGTTGTGTATTATTTTAGGTAAATTATTTAGTTCTTCACATTCGAATATAATCAAAATTATCATTTGTGATATAATTATGATGATGGTATGAGTTACTAAAATATGTTCTGTAATAGTAGAATTCACTATTTTAAATGCCTTGGCACGGGAATCGTCTGGGTTCGATTTCCGACCTCGGGCACAATCTGGTTTACAAACTATTAGGCCAATGACCCTCAGTCAGCTGCTAAGTTAGATGAATTAAAAAACAGCTTGTAATTTTTATTTTCGTGCCAACCCTACTCGATTCCCTTCAGTAAAATGTTGAATGAAAATTAAGACATAAAATAGTATATTGTTGAATTATTTTAAATATAACAAAATATGAAGTTTATTTTGAAATGTTTAGTTCTTCCGAACCTGAAAAATGTAGCTCAAATATGGTGTGTTATTATCATGTTATATACAAGTATATAAGAGGAGTTGTAAGTGCTGTGGTTCATGTTTATATACCAGTTAAATATTTTTAGGATTATACATGTATTTAGGTAATTGTAATTGTAAAATAAAAAAAGCTTTGGTCACGATTTTTGGTCTTTATTTGTCACATTAAACAATCATATTTGAGATCTTTTTTAGATGACAAAATTAAATCTCGACTTGTCGTTCAAAGAGTCAGCATCTCCTGATGATGTCTTGTGGTTAGGCGAAACACGTGTAGAGTTAAGAATTTCCGAATTGTGATAGGTAACGTTAATCTTAATTAATCTTAGTTAATTGATCTTAGTTAATTAATCTTAGTTAATTAAGCTTGGTTAATTGATCTTAGTTGATTTTTCCTTTACTTGTCTTAATGTGGATTTCGGATCACAGCGGAAGTACACTAAATATTTAATTTTGTCATCTATTTACAATGGATTTCCGCAAAGTAACGCCTGAGTCAATAAGTTATTTGAGATCTTTTTGACGTGACAACGTCTTAAATTAGGTTGCGGCTGGGAGTCACTTATGAAAAAGTGAAACGCCCGGTAACGTTACGATGAGTCACCGAACGAGAGAGAGGCCCGCCGAATGCCTTGCGTCTCTCTCCCACTCAACTATGATCGGTCTACGGTCAACAACGGACAACGTCTGCCGCGTGCTGCGCGCGCGGCAGACGTTGTCACGTAAAATCTTCGCCCGTAAAACCGAATTTACAGGCAACCATTTTTTATATAATTAATGTATGTGCGTACCTACCTATATCATTACTTACTTAAAATTTCGGCAGATATTTACAAATAATTTATTTACCAAAACATTACAAAAATTTCGGCAGACATTTACAATTTTTTTTATTAAAAATACTTGTTTCTTCTAAGACTAGGTTTAAAATTATATTTGATACAAATACAAGTTTTAACAGACATCGCCGCTAGGATTTTCCATGCAGAAATTCTGAGAGTTGTTATGTTACAGTTAAAGCTATAAAAGCTAAAGAAATTCACTTTCATACTTAGGTCCTTGTACACTTTTTTTAAATCTTACAACATTGCTGCATATTGTCATAAAACAGCATCCAGTTATATGCTTACTTTTTTTTTAAATCTAATCTGGTCAGCGCTTGACCACAATTCACAATGATTACATTTGTAAGGCCTTTCCAAAAAGTTATAGATATTGTATATCTTAATATCTTTGGTAAAATCATTGGCTTTTGATCAATTTTCAATTAGATTACTATCATTATTTTTATGTCTAGAGTGGGTATGCTTTTTCAAATTAGAAATGCTGTTACATCTGTACGCACAATGATTACCTTTGTAAGGCCTTTCCAAAAAGTAATAGGTATCTTATATCTTTGACAAAATATTTGGCTTTTGATCAATTTTCATTTAGATCACTATCATTATTTTGATGTCTATATTAGGTATGCTTTTTCAAACTAGAATTGCTGTTACATCTGTGTGCACAATGATTACATTTGTAAGAGCTTTCCAAAAAGTTATAGGTATCTTATATCTTATTTTCTTTGGCACTATCATTGGCTTTTGATCAATTTTCATTTAGATCATTATTTTTATGTCTAGAATAGGTATGCTTTTTCAAATTAGAAATGCTGTTACATCTGTACGCACAATGATTACATTTGTAAGGCCTTTCAGTTGTATGAAGTCTTTTGTGGACTTTTAAGGAATTGCTGAAGTTAGTTTGGAAAGAACAAATATCACAAAGGTAAGGTTTTTCTTTGGTGTGTTTCCGTTTATGTTTCAGTAGATTGGATGATAACTTTGTTTTGTATGAGCAGTTAGTGTAGTCACATGTGTAAAACTTCGGCTTCTTTGTTCTGTAATGAAAGATGAAATTTCATTTAATCATACTAATATTCTAAATACGAAAGTATGTGTGTATGTTTGTTACTTCTTTGTGCTCAAACACCTGAAACAATTTTGATGAAATTTGATGTGAAGATAGGTTAGACCTTGGATTAACCCATAGGTTACCTTTTATCCCAGATTAACTTCTTTATGTCGCAGATTAACGCGGGTATATATGTATATATAACGGCGGTAGTAACGCGGTCTCAATATAATAACTGCAAAAGTTTGTGTGTGTGTGTTTGATACTACTCCACACACAAACGCCTGAACAGATTTTGATGAAATTTGTTGTGAAGATATGTTAGACCTTGGATTAACACATAAGTTACTTTTTATCTTGAAAACAATTCTGGTTCCCATGGGATGCGTAAATAACTTTAAAATCTTTGTTACTCTTCATGCTCCAACTGGACTGATTTGGATGACATTTACTATGAAGATAAGTTAGACCTTGTATTAACACATAGGCTACTTTTCATTCGGATTAACATGGGTAACACCGCGGGGCACAGCTAGTAATCAATATAAAAAGACAGTAAAAATCGAGTGTCTGTACATTAAATATTTTTACAAATAACTGCTAGAAAAGAAGAGTAAAAGAAAACAAAAAAACATTTTTTGTATGTCTGTCTGGTATTTCATAACTTCGACTAAGTCAATGGATATTAAGGCATTTTTCACAATAAATTTAAAAAATATGGAAAAATACAAAAAAAAGTCTATAGATGGTCTAAGAGCCGTGGAAGATCGTCCTTCACCGATCTGATAACCAGATGAGACGTATTTTTTATCAAATATTTTTTATAAACAAATATGCCTAAAATTGCTTGCCTATCGAAAAGTGCTCATGGCTATTTTTAATTAAATAAAAATTTATCGATTTTTTTTCATCACCTTCATCCTTTTGATAACCAAATGAAATTTATTTCACTGATAGTTTTTAATACACAGAATATGCCTCGGTATGCTTGCCTACTCATTTCAGTGTGTAACTACCTGGCAAGCAGGTGTAAACAGGCAAGTCAAAATAGGTGACTCCACCGATCTGATAACTTATCGAAAGTTATCTCAAATTTTAGATTATTTTATTTCATAATCAGAAATATATACTTGCCTGCGAAAAATCGTACTTAAAGTACTATTGCCAGCCTAAAAACTTTTAGAATTTTAACCACTTGATAGGTGCGACAGAGAAAGTAGAGCGGCCGAGGTCCGTGTGATAGAACAGGACACAACATAGCAGCTGCTCGCTACCTCACCGTACGAGTGCGCATGCTCGTGCACGTGTGAGTGACGGAGACAGCATTTATTTACTTCGATCTAACTAATTTCGATCACAATTTTGATATTATTTCACACTATACATACTTACAGCTATGCAATAATAAAAAATAAATAATTTTATATATTATTAATATGTTAATAAATAAAAAAAAAACAACGAAACTTTTTATCATTTTAAAGTTAAATTGTAAAATTAAAAAAATAATCTTCATTAAAATTAAATAATGAATAATTTATTTATTATTTTAAGTTAAATAAATGTGGTAAAGCGGGAAAGAATAAGTGTTACTTTTCAAATTTTAGAATTATAAAAAATAATTAACACATGTATGTTGTTAAAACCATTTATTACGAAATATAAAAAATACATTAAAAAAATAAATTCAAACATTTATTGTTATTTTTATTATTCATTATCAGAATCATCGGAAGTTGAATACTGATTATCAGATTCTAATTCTTCTTTATCTTCATTATCCATAACTTGTGCGATATCATCAATTTTCAAGGGTGTTTGGTCCCCAACAAATCCAATTGGTATAAAATGATCATCTTCTAAGAGCCAACCACAGTTTTCAGGGCGCAATTTTAAACAATCTTGATCAGTGGCATGAAGCCACATATAATTGACATAAATCGTTCGTAAAATTTTAAGGGTTAAAGAAGATCAGCATGGTGGCAAATTATTAGAGTCATAGCTTTTTACTTTTTTCAAAAAGTGCTCATTATCTTCTTTTGCGGAATAACTTTTCATAAAAATGCGATACCCGGCGTTATTCACACTTGTGCAATTTTTTATACCATACATATGAGAGGTAAACTTCTGCACAGCCTGCATTTTTTCATTTATGAAAATATCCGCTTCATCTAGTAACGACGCAAATATGATTTGGTATAATTCATTTTTGGAGAACAGTTTTAATTGCCCAACTTTTCCTTTTTGATAAAATGCCGCTGTGTAATCACAGCCAGTATACGCATGGAAAGCTGGTAGGCGTTGTTCCTGATTTTTTGGCCAATTCTGTGCAATTAATGCAATCGAGGTCTTTAGATTTTTTTTTATTTGTTGAATTTACTATCCAAACTGATATGTTCCAAATAATGTATGTTTCCAAGCAAAATAATTATGACGTCGGTATCGGAAGTTTTAATTAAAACCTTTGACCCCGGTGTTACTTTGGATGCACTCGGATATATTCTACGGTGAGGTAGCGAACAGCTGCTATGTTGTGTCCTGTTCTATCACACGGACCTCGGCCGCTCTACTTTCTCTGTCGCACCTATCAAGTGGTTAAAATTCTAAAAGTTTTTAGGCTGGCAATAGTACTTTAAGTACGATTTTTCGCAGGCAAGTATATATTTCTGATTATGAAATAAAATAATCTAAAATTTGAGATAACTTTCGATAAGTTATCAGATCGGTGGAGTCACCTATTTTGACTGGCCTGTTTACACCTGCTTGCCAGGTAGTTACACACTGAAATGAGTAGGCAAGCATACCGAGGCATATTCTGTGTATTAAAAACTATCAGTAAAATAAATTTCATTTGGTTATCAAAAGGATGAAGGTGATGAAAAAAAATCGATAAAAGTTTATTTAATTAAAAATAGCCATGAGCACTTTTCGATAGGCAAGCAATTTTAGGCATATTTGTTTATAAAAAATATTTGATAAAAAATACGTCTCATCTGGTTATCAGATCGGTGAAGGACGATCTTCCACGGCTCTTCTACTAAGAGGATACATTTGTGAGTTCATGTCCTTTCGCTTTAATAAACAAATGAATATGAGCAAGAGTAAGTGAAGGAACTTTCAATTGTTTTATTTATTGAGTTAAATGTGCTTTATTATTTTACTTACTTTATGGGATGATCAATATAATTCTGGTCTTGATTTGATTCTCCAGTTAGGTCAAGACTGTCATTTTTCTGATCTGAGAGTACGCGTTCTTCTGGTTTCCAGTCGATAGGCAGAACAACTTTGTTTTCTGACATCATTTTCTGTATCAGTTGCGACACTATTGACTTTGGCGGTGCGGTAAACATTGTTGATTCTAGTTTACGAGGTCTTCCTTTAGGATTTCCATTTGTTGGTTTAGGGACTAAGGCTGGGGAAGGAATATGAAGAGGATTTTCTTCACACATTTTTGGCGCAGAAAGATTCTTGGTAGATGCAAATATTTAGTTTTAAATCTTATAAAGATAACTTAAAATTAAAATACATTACAAGTGTTTATGCAGACATAGCTTGAATAAAAATAAAATAGTTTTCATTCAAAATATATTTTGTATACAAATAAAAACAAAAATATACAGCGCAACAGATAAAAATATGGGCAAGGGATATTCATACTCAGTCGAAATGGGGATACCATAAAAAACCCGAAATTATTTTTGTATATGGCAACACCATTTTATTTTTCTTATTATATGGCAGCATCGTCAAAAAGAAATTGATGATATGGTCACACGTATTTGTATACCATATAGAACGTCCAAAAAACCGTACATTGTTCATTGGTTTAAAATTATGGGATCGTGAATAGGAAGATTTAAAATTTTAGTTTTAACACTACTTGCCTGCATCCGCTAGAACTATTAGATTTAGCAATTTTTGGTGTAAAAAGTTTTCTTCCATTTTATTTGACTGTTTGTTATTTCATAACGGATAAGCGAAAAACAGATCAGGCAGAAATTTTGCAACAGGATAATATGAAACTTGAGGATTAACATAATCTTACTTAAATGGTA
Source organism: Mellilla xanthometata (assembly GCA_035578125.1). NCBI lineage: Eukaryota > Metazoa > Arthropoda > Insecta > Lepidoptera > Geometridae > Mellilla > Mellilla xanthometata. The sequence continues at coordinate 1,014,416 of JAPUBQ010000049.1, read as the reverse complement.
AGATATGAAATAAATTTACTAAAAAATATTCCAATTGTTTTCTGAAGCAATGTAGAAACGCCAATTGCAATGCCACAGACACATTAATTAAATAAAAGCATAGAGAACGTATAATATTTTTTGAGACGCCTTGTATGAATTTCCAATACATAATAACACTTATTATTTGGTTTCACTTCATAAGCATAATATAGCATAAGCAGCCCACTATAACGTTCCCATTGCTGGGACTCGGGGCCTTCTCTCACTAGTAGAGAGATATGGGTCATAATCCACCACGCTGGCCAAGTGCGGGTTGGCGGATGACACACGTCTTCAGATATTGCAGTCCTCCCAACGCGCTGGTTTCCTCACGATGTTTTCCTTCACCGTAAAGTGAGTGCAAATTCACACATAACTTGAAAAAAACAAGTCATTGGCCGGGATTCAAACCAGGGGCCGGCTGATTGAAAAGCAGACGTTTATATCACCGAGCCACACTCGCTTAAAACTGGTTTCACATATTGAGCTATATTTGATTAAAATAGTTTTGAGATGGTGGCCGCCACTAAATAGCATTCCGACGGTCATGCATTTTAGACTGGACTGGTAAGTACGTTAAAAACTTCGATTACAGGATTCAGAACAAGCATTGTAAAGCACATCACCATAATGATGTGTATACTGTGAGAATGTACAATGGGAGAAATAGGTTCATTTTATTATATTTTTATTATTATTATTTTAAATGTGTTTGTTATGTTTTATTTGTTACGTTGTTTTTCTTTGTATATAATTGAAAATAGTTTACTTAATCTTAATGTAGTATTTAAGCCGAGTCATAATAATAGTTCTTAGCACTGTAATTTATTTTATTTTCTCATAGTCTAAGTGATACGTTTGGTTTAGCTGTAAGTGCCATTTTTATAAATAAACAGGATTTGAATTTGAAACCACAAGTTTTTGAGTCCGAGGTTTTGTTTTTTTGAGTTGTTTCGAGCGAGTGAAGCCGCGAGCAACAAATAGTTATCTCTATGTTTAAGTAGTTAAAGTAAATTAGGTAAGTCTATTTGTACATATTTCCTTAGGTATTTGGATCAGTTAGGAGCTGTTAACACGTTAAAATTAAAAAAGATGTAATGTACTGTAGTGCCTATATGGATCATTTCAAAAATATAGATATGGCAACTTTTAATACAGACTGGTCCTGTTGCATTCTAGGGTTATTATTTAGAATCGGGGCCGCAAGGAAGGGGGGGGGGGAAGGAGTGGGGGAAAGGGTAGAGGGGAGGTTGGGAACCCCTCCACTACAAACCCCATCTGCAGGAGACAAGTAGTTTTTGAGTTATTAATGTTTAAAAAATTTGAGGTTAAGTACTAAGTTTTTTAACAGGTAACTCAAGAAGGGAAATATTATGTAGGTATCTTTCGACCAAAGTAGCTCTGTAACCCGACCGAAGATAAGACCGAAGCTCCTGCCCTAGCCTTCGGTCCCAAAAATAACCACGAAGACCTTAGTCTTCGTGGTTATTATTTTTGTTGAATAACAGCATTTCGGTTCTGGCAGTGGTTCACAGTTCAAACCTAACCTAACCGACAGTGTTATTTGAGCTTGAAATCTGCCTTACTAAACCTAAGTCTAAAATAACAGCATTTCGGTTATGGCACTCGCCGGCCGATGCCGCGGTACGCTCGCTTCGCTCGCTCGGCTCGTGCAGTGGGTCGCAGTTCAAACCTAACCTAACCGACAGTGTTTTTTTGAGCTTGAAATCTGCCTTAGCTAGTGAATTAAATAACAAATTGAAAAGACAAAAAAGGAAAACATTCGCATACACTCGAAAGTAACGGAATGACGCTTAAATTTTACCGCTCAAAATGGTGTTAAAACTTTTTGTTTTAATTTAAATTTTACCGCTCAAAGTGTTGTAAAAACGTTTTGTTTCATCTATTTGTTACAGATGTAAACTGTCAAAATAGTTTAAATTTACTTTTAGCGTTTCGTTTCTGGTTTGCAAGCAAACTGTCAAACGATGAAAATGACAGCAAACACGTTTCATTCTACGTATTTTCTGCTAAAAACGTTTCTTTTCTCACTATTTCAATGAAACTTTGAAAAATTATTTAAATTATTTAGGCGTGGCTCCTGCAAATAAAATGTTATAAATATGTTATAAACAACCATTTCCGACACCCCTGTTGTATTAGTTTCTCCAAATTCATGCGGCCCCGATTCTAGAGCCGACCCCATTCTAGGTTGTTTATATTACTTATTTATTACTGTTCTTTGTATACTGTATTTGACAGTTTAAATCAAAAGTAACTAAACAGAGCTCCTTGAAATAATGGATCACAGTTCTGGGTCGCTGGCATACCTGTTGCACCAGATGGTATGTAAAAAGTACAAAACTTAATACATGTAGTCTTATAGCATTTGTGTATTTTTACAGATCTCGGCACAACAACACTGGTTGTGAAAAGTATGAAGTTATGCTGCATCTAACAGGAGAAGATGGGGCCAAGCTTCAGCACATTTCTAGTTTACAATAATTTGCAATAAAGATAATCCAAAACTGTGTTTTTCATTGGTTACACATAATTATTTACCTTTAAGTTAAGGGTAACTAGGTTTATCACATCATAATTATTTTGTTATTATTTTCAGTAATTTATAGCCCATTGCTAGGCTGTACACTTTTATCTCAGTATGTAAAGGGCTTGACTTGTAGAATTCATATGTTATGATGCATTTCAAATACACAATGACTGGCAAGTAGCAGTTATCTTGCCTCAAACTAAAAAGTAATATAGGTAAGTAGAATTCAAAATAAAGTTAATTTTCATGCCCATTCTATCAAACCCTTAGAACCTTTAGGCTAGGAGTGACTACCTTTATCATATCAACATTTTCAGATATTTATAGGCCTGGGTTGCTGGGATACCTGTTACATCAGATGGGTATACATTCTGAAGATATTTTTTTGTGTTGTCAAGTTGTTTGTAGATATAATATACTTAGATGGGTACTTCCTTGACTTTTCCACACCTATATTGACACACTGTCTTCTCAAATTGTGTCTTTAATGCTTTATTTTATCTCAAACTACAGGTAATCCTGTAGTCTGAGTATTTTAGTTGATTTACAAAAATAATAATAAATTAGTTATCTATCCTATCTAAGATGCTATCAGGAACTGACCAGTTTAAATTCCCTAGCATACCATATTCTGAAATAAAGACAACTTTTATTACAACAAAGACATAATAATTAAGAGTTAAAATAAAGTCTACCTGTTCAGTTGTCTGTATGCAATGCTAGTATATTATTTCCTAGTTTAACATATATGATCTGTTTTGGAGGACAGGCATGTTAGAATATAATATACAAACTATAAGGTCTTCCCAGGTTAAATAATAAAATGAAATGCCTATTTTTTGCTCAATAAGTTGTGTGCTATGTAACCTAGTTTTGAAGTGAACGAAATTAACTGAAAATGCTCTTAATCTAGATGGAAAAAATATCTAGCTGTTATATGATTTCAAGAACAGATGAGGAGGGCGCAATCAGTTTCAGCCGATAGAGCTGGAACATAATTACTCACCTTTTGTACCATTGCTAAATAGTAGATCATCAAGAATGTACATATTTTAGCATGTTGCTACCTCGGCTTTCCTTTCGTTTGAGACTTTGAATTGAATTATGACTATAAATAGAAGATCTTATTATTCGAATAAAGCAGCTTTAGCAACGAACAGCAACGCATGATACTACTACCTTTAGTGGTTAATTGGTATTCCCTTACTTAGCAAAAATATGTTGGTTCCAATTATGTTTAGTCTAATAAGTAAAGTAAAGTAAAAAAAAAAGAAAGTAAATAAGCCTTTATTCTATTGCTTAAGTACATATTTTTAAAATAACATATATTTTACACATTTTTAAGCAAAAGTTGCCGCTTGGGCATAGGCCTCCCCCGCTAATTTCCAACTCTCTCTCTCCCTCGCCTGTCTCATCCATGTTGGTCCGCATATCTTTAGGAGTAGGTCCCTCAATCTTTTCCTTTGTCTTCCAGGATTTCTCTTGCAATCTAGAGGGACCCACACTCCGTCACATGTTTCGTCCATTTCCAATTGTCCATCCTGTAGACACGTCCCGCCCATTTAAATTTAAGGGTTCTTGTCCTTACAGTTATGTCTGGTACCTTTGTTCGGTTTCTCAGCGTTGTATTGCTTACTCTATCTGATCTCCTGATACCTAGCATGGTGCACTCCATTTTCCTTTGTGTTATGGATATTTTCTCTTCATCATTCTTTTTGAGCGCCCAAGTTTGGCATGCATAAGTCATACAAGGCATTATCGCAACTTCGAACACTTAACTTTTTGTTCTAGTACTTATTTCTTTGCTTTTCATTATTTCCTTCAAGCTCAAATACTTTTTCCATCCCAAAGCTATTCTTCTTTCAACCTCTCTTTCTGTACAGTCTTTGAATGATACTGATGTCCCTAGATATAGGTATTCTTCAACATACTCTATACTTGTTTCATCCACGAAAATAGGCACAGGTTCCCGATTTGATATGATTTTTGTTTTTTTGGCATTTATCTCTAAACCGACTCTCCTGCTTTCTCTACATAAACCACGTACCATTTCTTCTAAATCTTGTGCGTTTTCTGCAAAAACAATAATATTATCGGCAAATCTGAGATGACTTAGGTATTCACCATCTATATTGATTCCCACTCGAGGCATTTAAGTCTAAAATGTGGTGTGTATTTAAATATTTTAATTTACGTGCCAAGTGACATAACCAAACAAAAGAAATCCTAACCATTTCGTGTATGTACACAACATCCTATACGTACATCAAACACCCACAAGCAAACTATATAACCAGTGGCCAAGACCTCTGTTCATAAAATATCTAAAGAAATGTGAAGCTTTTGATACACTGGTACTGCGTGAAAATAGACATAACAAATGAACTATTACTTATTCAATGTCCTCACTCAGTGTACTACATTGATAAAAACTTAAACACATTAGCAAAATTTTCACTCACACAAACAAAGCATATTTGGAAAGGACTTTGCCAGAGCGTAGAAAATATTAGCGTTCATTAATTTAAAGACAAATATTCACGTTTTCTGACATATCTACGGAATTAGTGTGATACAGATAACAAATATTTTCATTAATAAACATTCAAGAATGAACAGAACTATTCATTTATTATCTGTTTGATGTTCATTCTTTTGGTTTATTTTTTATCTGTGTAATGTTCATTCGCCAAAGAACGGTACTTCGTGAATATAGACAGTGCGAAAAAATATGTATTTTGAATGAACATATTTACAGATTAAAAAATTAACTTGATTGTCTACTGGACGACGAGCACATAAAATAAATTGTTTTAAAAAACTTATGTGTCATGTTATATGCAATTTTCAAAGTCAACAGTTATTTTTATATTGCTTTATTCTTTGATCGCGACGCCGGAAAACCCACGAGAAAACGTGAATTAAATAAAGAATTACTTACGATTTTGCTAGTAATCATACAGAAAGAGCAATGCCTCTTCCAGATATATCATGTGGCTTGGAATACAGCGTAACGCCTGATCTACAGACATGTTTGACCGAAGCTTTGCAGAGCAATTACTCGTTTATAGTTTCGCCGATAGTTCACCCACGTTTCAACCGCCACCGCTGTTCTGATGCTGATGGGATTGGAAGTTTTACGAGGTCCGATATGGTCCTGGCGCCCAACGACTGGACCAGCAGGATTGTGGGCAGATTATCCCCACATTTGAACGTGGACGCGATATCGCCTGTCGCGCGCCAGAGGCATGAAGATTGCCTCAACGAAGAACTGGCTTATTGTAAAGGCCTAGGGCTCCCAGCTATAATGCTGAAATTGCACGGAAAAGATTCGAGCAATCTTGCTCGGATATTGCTGTCTTATTATGAAAACAGGTACAGTATTTAAGTCATAATTACTGTCAGTAATATGATAATCAGAATGAGGCTAATTAAATGATGCCTAGTGCTTAGATGTGACTTGAAGGTTTTAAAAATAATTAAATTTATTTATTTGATTTATAGGCGAGCAGCATTATGCTGATGTGCCTAAATCACACTGAGTTGAAATTATTTTTTTAACAGTTCACATAATGTCCACTGTTCAATATCAATGTTTAAAGTTCACTAGTGCACTGATCACAGGTTAGCAAGAGATTTTTTGTTTTTTGCAACCAGCTATCAAGCCGGTTTTTGAAGCTGTTCACTGATGTAGCACTGACCACTTCCTCGGGCAACTTATTCCAATTATGAACCACTCTGTTGCTGAGTATATGATGCCCCGTATTAGTGTTGGCAAGACCACGCTGGATTTTTTGGCTATGGCCTCTGCTATGCTCATAATGATTACAGTTTTTAAAGCAATCTGCTAAATTAGGAAGGTTGTAGAACCCATTAATATAATTTTGAAAGTCTCTATTAGATCCCCACGTAACCTCCTTTCTTCTAGAGTGGTGAGGCGCAGGGCTTCCAATCGTTGCTCATAAGTCTTGCGGCGTAAGGCTGGAGGCATCTTGGTAGCTCTTCTTTGAATACTTTCTAGGAGGTCAATGTCCTTTCGGAAGTATGGGCTCCAAACTTAAAAACCCATATTCTAATAGCGGTCTGATGTAGGTCTTATAATTATATCTTTTTTTGTGCAGTTATACTTAAATTTAGCTCTATACCATAATGTTAAACACTTTAAAAATTTTAAATTTTACTAAGACCAAGTTGTAGTGTACACCTGTATACTGTAGTTTTTTTTAAATAATTGTTGTCTATCCACCAAGACGCAGCCACTTGAAATAAAAATAAAATTATTTCTTAAAAATATTCTTTCAAATTAATTTAAATTCAAAGTATTGAATGTTAATGTTTATCTCAGCATGAACATATAGTACTTATAAAACTATACATAATTATCAGTATTAGCATGTAATTGTCTTTAACTGCTGAGCAGGCCTCTTTTCTTTTATGCCAGTCATTTCAATTCTCTAGCATAGAATGAGATATCACAATGAGAATATCAATAGCCAGGATAACGATTTTGTATTGTAATGGTGCCATTTTAAAAGTTGCCATGCTATACCTTAGTCCAGACACAAAAAACAAGTCCAACAAAAAGAGTCCACAAAAATAAGTCCAACTTGTTACTGTTGTTAATAAAACAGCAAAATGCTCATCATCATAATATATATGATGATGATGAGCATTTTGCTGATGTGCCTATATCACACGAGTAGAAATATTATTTTAAACAGTCCACATAATGTCAATGTTTAAAAAGTCCACTGTTAGGAAACTCTCACTCAGGTTAGGAATAATTGTAGTTTAAAAAAAAAAACTAAAAAACATGCTTATTTGGCCGTTTTAAGTGGGTCAAAATCGCACCCAAAGAAGTTGGTTACAAACAAACAAAAATACAAAAAAATGGATTAATTTTATCAAAATAGTGTATTGTCATTGGTCCTCTACAAAGTTTCAATGAAATCTGGTTGTTTAAAGTGGGTCAAAATTGCGCCCAAGGAAGTTGGTTACAAACAAACATACAGGTGAAGCTAATAAAAAGCGTTTAAAAAAAATGAGCTAGTCAACAAGCAACCCTCTTGTATCACATTTCAGTTACCAGCAATCCCTCATGTGGGTTCAAGTGCCCATGGTGAGCCGCAGGTCTCTGCGGACACCGAGCCCTGAGTCTGATGAGGAAGAAGATCCAGCCTGGAACGAGACCTGGTACTGGTGGTCTAAGGTAACAAACATTCTTATACATTACTAGCTGACCCGGCAAACGTTGTTTTGTCCCACTTAGGGGTATGAAAAATAGTTAGTGTAGCTTACATGACACATTCGTAGATTTACCATAGCAGCGCCATCTATTGATTACTTACTCAACCCAGTCGAAAGGTATCGACATCTGTTAGAATCATTTGGAGTTAACAGATAATTGTGACTGTCAAATAATAACAGACAATAATTAGCAATAAATTAAAATTGTTACTATAATTTGAGATTTAAACTATCCTATCTCTCAAGTTGGATCGAACTGCACATGATGTGCGAATTTTATTATAATCGGTTAAGTGGTTTAGGAGTCCATTGAGGACAAACATTGTGACACGAGATTTATATGTATTAAGATGAGTTACCATGGAAAGGGGAAGTTGACACACAAGTTGAGAGGACATCTTATTGTGGGAAGAAGCCCATACATCAACATACATTTCTCTTTTCTCTTTCTCTGTCTCGGTCTCTGTTAGCAAGTCGCTCATTATATGTAAAAGAGCCAAAATTAAAAAATTAAAAAAACCGTTTTATTGCGAAAATACATTTTAAATAACTTATAGTTCTGTTTAAAACAATACTGTGTTAAAAAATACTATGGCCTACGATGTTACACGCTTACCTAGAAAATACCTATTAACTCTAGATTTGAAGACCCCCAGGTGGTACTTGTTAGGAAACAAGAGACTCAGGAAGAGAATTCCAAAGTTATGCAGTCCTCACAAGAAAGGTCGAAGCGAAACGGCTTGTGCGAAACTTATGAAGGCCATACACGCAACGAGAAATCGTTACGATCAGACTGTACAGTTTTAACGGTGCAGTTTATCGTAGCTGGCATACAAGCTATACACGCTCCGAGAAATCGTTACGATCAGACTGTACAGTTCGAACGGTACCGATAAATCGCTGGGTTCCTGATTTCTTCGAATCAGCGAACTTTTTAAGTTCTTTTTTGTAAGTAGAGCAAATGTTGTTTATTTTTTTTACAACAGCATCTTTGTCAGCACTAGGGCCTACTGTTTTAAATGTTTCAACCAAATTAGTATATGCTGAAGTTTGAAGTCACGATTGTGATACTCTTTGCTTTTAATATTCCAAAGACAAGGTTCACTGCGATATAAATCAATAAATTCTTCTAGCCATTCGCGATTAGTTTGCGACGCCATGACGCGTGCGCACGTCCACCCGAGTTCCGACCGACTACAAAACTGAACACGAAAACGGAACGAGCGCATACACGTTACGATCAGTCGGCACAGTTCGTCCGGTCCGATAAATCAATTGAAATTTTCGTACTGTTCCGGTCGACTGTACAGTCTCAAAAAATCGTGCGAAACTGCACAGTTTCATAACATACATGTAGCGATTTATCGGTACCGTTCGAACTGTACAGTCTGATCGTAACGATTTCTCGTAGCGTGTATGGCCACCATTAGGGATTTCGACTGTATACCTATGTCTCTTCGCTGAGTTTCTGCCCACTCTGTAATGGAACGGAGATTCTATGTTGTGTTGCAGTTCCACGAGCAGCTGGAGTGGGACAAGCGCGTGGGCGTGGTGGTGGAGCTGCCCGCGGACATGCCCCCGCCGGCCGTCGTGACGCGCTGGCTCGGGGAGCCCGTCAAGGCGGTGCTCATACCCACCTCGCTCTTCCACTGCAACAAGAAGGGGTCAGTGCCTCTTCACTCTTTTAAGGTTCCATAACTTAAAGGTAAAAACGCTGTTGGAGTATGGGTTCCTAGTTTGGAGCCCATACTTCCGAAAGGACATTAACCTCCAAGAAAGTGTTCAAAAAAGAGCTACCAAGCGGCCTCCAGCCTTACATCGCAAGACTTATGAGCAGCGATTGGAAGCCCTGCATCTCACCACACTGGAAGAAAGGAGGCTATGTGGGGATCTAATTGAAACTTTTAAAATTATTAATGGGTTCTACAACCTTCCTAATTTAGCAGACAGATAGATAGACAGCTTTAAAAATTGTAATCGTTGCGGGAATAGCAGAAGCCATAACTAGAAAATCCAAGTGTGATCTTGCCAACACAAATATGGGGCATCATTTGCTCAGCAACAGGGTGGTTCATAATTGGAATAAGTTGCCTGAGGAAGTGGTCAGTGCCAAATCAGTGAACAGCTTTAAAAACCGGCTTGATAGCTGGCTGTAGAAAACAAAAAAATCTCTTGTAACCTGTGATCAGTGCACCAGTGGATTTAAAACATTGACATTGAACAATGGACATTTTATGAACTGTTAAAAATTTAATTTCAATTCAGTGTGATATAGGCACATCAGCATATTGCTGCTCACCTATAAATCAAATAAATAAATAAAAATGGGATTCTGTTACTAAGCCTCCAATGACTATCTATATGTCTGTCACCGGGTTGTATCTCAGAAACCTAGATTGAGATAATGGTGTGATAACCTCCATGCAAAGGTGCCATCAGGAGTCATTATGGCAGAGCTCTGGTCAAATCAAGTATAGTAGAATAATATGCTATTTATTTATTGTTGTTATGACCACAATATCCGAAGACGTGTGTCTACCGCCAACTAGCATTTGGCCAGCGTGGTGGATAATTATTATTAGGACACATTCCACACACGGCTGGTTAACCCCCACTAAACCATTTCTAGTGTATTATGGTAGCTAACACAACTGATGTACTGCATATTATTATACATACATACATATTTTATATAGATACATATTTAACACCCAGATCCACAGCCAACAAATCTAGTTAAGCACAAAGATGTTGGCCTTGCCGGGAATCGAACCCGGAACCTTCTGATTGGCAGTCCGGCATGGTAACTTTTACGCCAAAGAGGTCGTCAAATAAAGGCCTATATCGGAGTTCCAGCAGTGGGTACGTATAGAGCTGCTTATTCTAAGTGTATATTGGTCGCAGGTTCCCGGTGCTGTCCCGCGAGCACCAGGCGCTGGTGTCGAGCCTGGTGGAGCGCGAGGCGCAGGTGGTGGTGACGGGCGCGCGGCGCCACGCGCTTCCCTACTACCTGGAGTACCTGCGCCGCCTGTGGGCGCGCCGCCGCTCGCAGCCAGACGACCCCATGCTCAACTACGCTAGGGGGTAAGTGACCTACAATTTGACGTGTCATCCGACTCACGGTAGTGCCCAAATGAAAATACCACTTAAAAAAAATTACAGTCTTGCATAGTCAACCATCTAATCATTGTCCGCATCGAACGTTGCTTAGCTTCGATGATCGCGTCAGATCACTTTAGCTAGCCGGGCTACAGGCGCTAATAAGTGATTTATAAACCAGTCATAATGCCTCAGAATGTCATAATAAATCAGACCGCCCTTGGTTCGATCCCAGCCCTAGACCAATGACTTGTTTTTCAAGTTATTTGTGGATTTGCACTCGCTTTACAGTGAAGGAAAACATCGTGAGGAAACCGGCATGTTTAAGGACCACAATTTCGGAAGACGTGTGTCGTCCGCCAACCCGCACTTGGCCAGCGTAGTGGATTATGGTCTATATCTCTCTCCTAGAGAAGGTCCCGAGTCTCAGCAGTGGGAACATATAGTGGGCTGCTTATGCGTAATGGCTATTACCCCAAACGCTCCGCGCGGCAAGACCGCTCCACTCGGCACCCGCTGCACCTCGCCAGCTTGCCGCGTACTCTACACAAGTCCGACAAGTTAACACACATCATGGGCCCGGCGGTGTACAATAAGCTGCCCAATGATATTACTGCAGCCGTCACTCTGCACGCTTACAAAATGAAACTGAAACGGTGGCTCAATAACAGAGCGTTTTATTCCTTTGACGAACTCGTACCTAATATTAAGTAATTTACTGACATTTATTGTATTCTTACCACATATTGATATTTTTATTATTTAATATATTTGTTATTATATAATGAACTAGGTATTTAAGATACCGTATTTTTATATGTATAATTCCTGACATGTAATATTCCTTATTATCAATAAATGAACTATGAACTATGTGTATCCGTTGTTTCCAGCTGGGAAGACTACCTGCAGGTACCTCTCCAGCCGCTCGCGGATAACCTGGACACCCACACGTACGACGTGTTCGAGAAGGACCCCATCAAGTACGACCAGTATCAGAAAGCTATCATACAAGCGCTCGTGCATGTCAAGACTAAGAGACAGGTATTATTATCTTTATCTACTCTAATATATAAAGTTTTGGGATTGTATGATTTGATCCCCCCCACCCCATTCCACCATCGGACGAGTAGGGAAACACCAAGGCGGCATCGTTATACTGTGGAGGTGCCTAAGTCGCGTACTAAGCGGTTTGCTTCCACCTTCATTGTGCGTACCGCCAAGGTGAGAAATTCTTTGCCAAATTCCTTGTTCCCCGATAACTAAAATCTAGCGGTTTTCAAGGCAAGAGTGAACCGGTTTCTTCTGGCAAAGCGCGCTCCACCTTAGATTGCAATATCGCTTACCATCAGGTGAATTGCGGTCAAGCGCAAGCCACCCATTACCAGTAACAAAAAAAAAACTATATTATATGCATATACAGTAGGTCTGAGAATCGGCTACTATCTATTTTCCTTACCTCTAAGTGATAAGGGCTGTTCACTTAGGGGTACGGACAACACTTAATTTTTTATTTGACAACATTTTTGGTATTATTTTTTTATAATGTGGCATTAATATTAGATACAACCCTAAATTTTTACTTTTTGATCACCAACCCCTATTTTTTTCTGGCCATTTTAGTAACTTAATAAATTTTTATTCCGTTCGATAAATGATCAGTTATAGTGTTTTTTTTTTTCTTTGCCGGGTCAGCTAGTAATTAATATATTATCTGTGTTCTCCGAATGTATTAACTTTTACAATTAAATACAGTGTAAACTCTAAATAACGACAATGAAGGGATTTTGTATTTCATGGCGTTATAGAGAGTGGATGTTAAATGGAGAGAAAGTATCATTGTACGGAATACAAGCTAAGCCAACTAAAGCCATTTGATTTCGACGCTTTAGAGAGTTTGTCGTTAAATGGAGTGACGTTAAACGGAGTTTACACTGTATTAAAATTGTATTTATTTATGGATAACATCATGCTAAGTTTAAGGGTAGGGACCAGGGTAAAAACTTGAATTTACAGTTGATTTTTAATGTAAATCATAAATGAACCGTCTAATGTACCATCCTAAGAGTACTTTTGCACATTTTGGTACCTATACAACTCATGACTTTAAAAAATACTGGTATTTTCATATTGACAAATATATAATAACTGATTGGTACCAAAATAAGTATCCTTAGGGTGGTCCTTTAGATGGTTTTTAAGCTATTTTGTCAATATATTTTACGCTCTCTGGTTTATAACCAAAAAAATGGCTAATTCGAAATTTTGCCCATATCTACATATATGTATATCCTGTTGGTATCTATGGTTCGATGCCCAAAGATACCAACAGGATACTGTTATTAAGACTTGTCTGACCATCTTTCAGTCTATCACTAGCCTGAATAATGTCATAAAATATAATAGCTAAACAACTGAAATATTTGGTAGTTATGGCAATCCGAATAAAAGTATGTTAATTGTTTTGTTTTTTTAATTTAAGTTGTCATAGCGGAAAATAATAAATCGAATGTAAAAACGTCTATTATGAACTAATCATGAGAAGAAGTTAGTAAAAGAAGAGTTTTCTGTAAAATAATACGAAAAAACTATACTGACTTTAATCTTTTCCATTAATTTTAGAATGAAAAGAACAAGAAACATACTGCTCAAGAACAAGGCCAAGGAGAAAATAAAAACATTATATCCAATATCATGAATAACATAGAACAAGGTCAGACTGGTGATCAAAAAGTTGATCCGGGTCAGGTAACTGGCAGTCAAGGTGAGAAAACCGGTGATCAAGATCAGAAAACCGGTGATCAAGACCAGAAAACCGGTAAGCAAGGTCAGATAATCGGTGATCAAGATAAGAAAACTGGTGATCAAGGTCAGATATTGGGTGATCAAGGTCAGATAACCGGTGAGCAAGGTCAGATAATCGGTGATCAAGGTCAGAATAATGGTGATCAAGTAAACGACAATGAGGAACCAATTACGGTGATGGTGCTGGGTGCAGGGAGAGGACCGCTGGTTAGAGCCACGTTGAATGCTGCCGATGTCACCAATACTAAAGTTAAGGTGAGTTTTTTATTTATTATAGTCTTTGTTAGAAATTTCGTGTTCGTCGTCGTTTTGTTTAGATAATTGTATGGAACCCTTCATGCAAATACAAATAATTTATTGATAACACCAAAGTTACAAGTCAAATAATATGATATCATTACAAAAGTATATGATATGATGAATGTCAATTTTCAATTCTAATTCTAATAATATAATATCATTATAATAGTATATGATATGAATCAAATGTCAATTTTCAATTCTAGATAAAACTTTTTATAATATTAATGATTACATTAATACAAAACACTTAACTTTCCCTCTGAACTTTAAACCCTATTTTATTGGCATTTTCATCTGGGCACTGGCATATCTACAGTGGGTCGGATGACGTCTTAAATTGTAAGCCCCGGCTGTTTGACTTAGTACGAGCAGTCGTTAATCTTGAAAACTCTCGACACCAGAGCTCGGCCACTTAGCTTATACGAAGAAGAAGAAGTCCTGGCCATTTTATTGTACAGTGTTATGTGGTGTGTCAGGTGATAGCGGTGGAGAAGAACCCGACGGCGATGGTGGTGCTGGCGGCGCAGGCGCGGTCGGTGTGGCGCGCGCGGGACGTGAGCGTGCTGCGCGGGGACATGCGGCGCCTGCCCGCGCACCCGCGCGCTCACATCGCCGTCTCCGAGCTGCTCGGTATGTCGCACACTGACCCCGCAGCCTGGCTCAAAGAATAAAGCCCAACGCACACGACGCTTGTTTTGCTGCTAGATAGCTTGCTAGAATTTGCCGCTGGGTTCGAAGTTGGCTGTGGCGCTGGGTGCGCTGATGGCTCCCTTGGTAGGTTGGCTTCACACGGTGCTTGTCGCTAGGCGTGCATCGAAGTGACGCACCCATTAAAGAGACGAGTGTTTCTAACCTCTACAGTACCCAACAGTAAACAGTATCATGGACGCTCAAGTACAACAAACTATTGCGGCTGAAATAATGAAATAAATAAAATAAATAATAATAATAATAAATAATAAATAAATAATAAGACGCTTGTTGTGGTAATTCGGAGTATTTGTTGCATACAAACACGGTTCTTCTTTGTATGCGTCAATTAAAGCATTAATTTGCTCCGGAGACCACCTTTGCGACATATTTTTTCAACAACAGAGCACGAAAAAAAGAGAACACGCAAGCAAGCCGTCACGAAAAATAGCACACGTTCTATCATCGACAGCCAGCACGCAACCACGCTGCAGAGCCAGCAGTGACGTCACTTTCTCGCAGCGATGCCAGCAGAGTAGCCAGCAGAGGGCCCCGCAAGCAATCCAGCAGCAAAACAAGCGTCGTGTGCAGCGGGCTTAAGGCTACAAAACTGCCCCTGCCTGTCGTAAGAGACGACTAACATTAAGTACAACTTGTACAACAAGTTGCCAGAGAAAATAACAAATCTTAATAGTAGTATGTTTAAACAGAAAATAAAGAGTTTTTGTGAAAGTAATTCCTTTTATAATTTAAGCGAATATATGAATATGGAGCTTGCAGAATCGTTATTCATGTGTAAACAGTAGTATTTTAAATTTAATAAACATGGAAAACAAGTGCTAATGTGGTATTTAATGGGGTAGAATATTTATTTAATGAAATTTGTAAGTTTATTTAATTTTATCTAACTAATGTTTTTAAGTATTAAGTAATTATTGTAGTATGACTTGCCTTTAACGTATGTTATTTAGGGCTAATAAAGTTCTGTATTTCTGTATTTCTAAAATGGGCATCATCGCATACACTCTAGCTTGCTCACAACCACATGTAGACATATTCGCGGACAGTTGGCACCAGTTCTCTAAAAGTACACTAACATACTGTGAAAATCAAGACATTATTAAAAGCAATACTAGTGTACAATAACTAACTATCTTTTAGTTATTATTATTATTATCTTATATATAAAATTTCCGTGTCACAGTGTTTGTTACCGTACTCCTCCGAAACGACTTGACCGATTTTTACCAAATTTTATATGCGTATTCAGTAGGTCTGAGAATCGGCTACTGTATAATTAGTTTTTTTTTTATTAAGGCAAAACAACGTTTGCCGGGTCAGCTAGTTTTTATATATATATTCATGTGTTTTATTTTATTTATCTCAGTCTTTCCATATATTTAAGTCTCCTTTCTTGTAGTAATTTAAGTATTTGTATAATGTTATATAATTTGTATGTTTAATAAGTTACGTATTAATTGTTTTTCTTTTTTATTTAATTAAGTATTGTGCAAATGTTTACTTTTAGTGTTTACATGTTATTTTTAAGAAATGTAGCGCTTTAGGGACTAAGTCTCTGTAATGCTATATTTTTAAGAAATAAATGAATTTGAATACTAACCCTGCAGTCTGGGTGAAAGAATGAAGCTGCGGATTTGCCCCTGCCTGTCGTAAGAGACGACTAAAATGGGCATCAGACTCGAGTGTGTTCGGAGATGGGGCTCCGACACCCGCTTCAACGAGTCCGGGGTGGACTACGGCGTCGTGTGACCGTCGCCGTCGTTGGCGGATTGGAAAACAATCAAAATCAAAATCAAATTATTTATTAGCCTTACGGCATCACGCCGTACTGGGCAAGTCAATTTACAATTTACTTAAAAATGTATATGCCTATATTACGAGTACACTCTTAATATTAAAATCTATATCTATATCTATATTTTTCTTCCACCTGGAATCGTTAGAAAGCTTTATAACTACACATAATAAGACTGCTACAAGAATGAAGATTCTGTTATTGACTGTGACATGAATTCATTGAGAGAGTAAAAAGGGTTCTTTTTTTTCAATCCGGAAAGGAGCACAGTGCAGTGCAAGGAGGACTCCGGTTTGTTTCCCGGAAGAACCCGGAGACCTCCGTTAAGCACAGAAGCAGGTCTCCGGGGGGGGTTTAATGGGTACAAATCCCACATAACCTGGCTGCGTCCCATCGTAGCCAGGTATCTTGTCGAAGATTTCCCCCTCGTCAACAAAAATAAAAAAAGTATGATGACCTCGGGCGTAATGGTTATCATGCCGGACTGCCAATCAGAAGGTTCTGGGTTCGAATCCCGGCCAGCATATTTTTGCTTAATTAAATTTGTCGTCTGTGGGTCTGGGTGTTAAATATGCACAGCTTATAACTCAAGTAACATGGGTGTTTATACATAAGCTATAACTATGTAAAAAAGCCTATTATTGTATTAAATTCTTCCTAAATGATAAAAAAATTATGTCAAATATGATATAAATACCTACGGACTGTAAATATTAACAATTTTACTGAAACGTATCTATAAACCCTTTGGGGTAGAAACTATCGGAATAATATTTAATTTAGTTATAAGTTTTACTTTTTTATGACAATCAATATAACACCTATTGTACCTAGTTTCTTGGACAATGAATAACACTGGTCTACAGTGGTTTTGTTGCCTTTGATATGATGATGATTTTGGGTCTATTTATACACGCAATTCGTGAAAACATCAATGATTTTGTAAGATCTGCTCGTTTTTTTTTCAACAAATGACTGAAAATTAAAATTTTGACTATAAATAGTTCAAAATTCAATTTGTAAAAACGAGCAAATTTAGTACTTTTACGAATATATTCGTAATCTGGGCACTTAAAAACGTAAGAATTTGCGATAATATCTAGGGCAACAAAAAAAAAATAGATTTTTTGTAGAGCTGTGATAATTCATTCATTATATTTTGTTTCTCCTTGCAACTTAGGTTTTTATAGCCCGTGCGAAGCTTGGACGATCTGATAGTGTATATTAATAGTGTGGTGTCCTGGCTGCAGGCTCGTGGGGCGACAACGAGCTGTCCCCGGAGTGTCTGGACGGCGCGGCGCGACTCCTCAAGCCGGGCGGCGTCTCCATCCCCTCCTCGTACACGTCGTACGCGGCGCCGGTCAGCTCGCCGCGCCTGTGGGCGGCCGCCAGGGTGGCCTCCACCGCCGCCCACCACACCAGGGACAAGAACCTGGAGACGCTCTGGGTGGTCTACATGCAGAACAAACACGACATAGCTGAGACCAAGGTAACATATAAACTAACTTATCGACTCAGGCGTTACTTTGCGGAAATCCATTGTAAATAGAAGACAAAATTAAATATTTAGTGTACTTCCGCTGTGGTCCGAAATCCAAATTAAGACAAGTAAAGGAAAAATCAACTAAGATCAATTAACCAAGCTTAATTATCTAAGATTAATTAACTAAGATTAATAAGATTAACGTTACCTATCACAATTCGGAAATTCTTAACTCTACACGTGTTTCGCCTAACCACAAGGCATCATCAGGAGATGCTGACTCTTCGAACGACAAGTCGAGAGAACATATAAACTAAGTGAAAGTGACAACAGAATTTATGATATCACGGATCAGAATACTAGAGAGGATTGCTGATTCCCATACAGTAATGCGTGTCGTGAAGTTTGCCATCTTTACTGGTGAAACCTAGATGGCGCTGCAAATCGAGCGTTCAACCTAGCTGCCGCAAAATTCCGCAAGGTACTGCAGTCGCATAATGATATAACAATATTAGATGCCCCGAGTGAAGTAGGAGAAAATACGAATAGATGACTCTATGTGTATCACGTCAAAACTGTTTTAGTTTTTTTAACTGAAATGTCTGGAGGTACTCAGCTTGATCGACACATACACACACTCACACATACACACACACACACCCACACACACAAACACATACACACGTACACACACACACACACATTAGCCATTTAAGTAGCAATGCAATTGATCACTAGGCTCACATACTAAGCAGTCTAATATTATATACAAGGTGTAATAAAACAATTCTGTGTAACAAGCGCGCGAACTTCAGATAAGGTACCAGAGGAAATATGGATCGCCAAGACACAGGCTCACGCCTAGGTTGGGATCCATGGAGTAAACTCAGCGGCCTTACTCAAAACTAATCAGCTATATAAACTGAAAAATGCAAATTATACAATAAGGCCCAAGATATATATGCCATAGGACGATTAATTGTATGGTAATTATAGTATGTATGTAGTATAGTATGTAGTACGTAAGCCCTGTTAAATGTCCATAAATAAACTATTTTTGATTTTGATTCTTTGATTTAATAATACAAAATACAGTACACTAATATAAAACTTACAATAATATAAACGCTTTACAGTGAAGAAAAACATTGTGAGGAAACCGACATGTTTGAGGACCATAATATCCTAAGATGTGGATTGATGTAGGCCCAAAGCTTCTTATGCTTATTTAGAATGACAAACTGTTTTTATAGCCTGGTTTGTTTTTCAAGTTATGTGTAGTTTTGCACTCGCTTTACGGTGAAGGAAAACATCGTGAGGAAACCGACACATTTTTTTTTTTAGCACATATTTCACACACGGCTGGTTAACCCCATACTGAACCATTTCTAGTTCGTGTTATGGTAGCTAACACAACTGATACTACATATATACATACATATTTTATATAGATACATATTTAACACCCAGACCCACGGCCAACAAATTTAGTTAAGCACAAAGATGTTGGCCGGGCCGGGAATCGAACCCGGAACCTTCTGATTGGCAGTCCGGCATGGTTACCTTTACGCCAACGAGGTGGTCAAATTTGAGGACCACAATATCCTAAAATGTTGTGGATTGATGAAATCCCAAAGCTTCTTGTGCTCATTCAGAATGTTTCGATAACTTGGTCTCTCTGTCGTCTGCAGCCGGTGTTCACGTTCGAGCACCCAGCGCGCGGCGCGCCGGACCCCCTGGGGCAGGAGTCGTGCGACTGGCGCGGCCTGCCGCTCCCCGACAACCGGCGATGTGCCACGCTCTCCTGGCAGGTGCAGCAGGACAACGTCATGCACGGCTTCGGGGGGTATGTACAGTAATACCCCGACTTACGCTACCTCGACTTACGCGAATTCGGAGTTACGCGATTTAATTTTCTCGTCTATTTTAACGTTTTTTGTTTGAAAGCCGCGCACTTCAGATTGTGTTCATACATTTTATTATTTATTTATCTAGAATTAAATTAAAATTTATTTCCTAAATTATAGTCTCCGGTCCCAATTAAACATACTTTGTATGACTCTTTAGGTATGTATATGCAAAATTGTACCCCGACTTACGCGAATTCGACTTACGCGGATAGCGCTCGGTCCCGCCTATCGCGTAAGTCCGGGGTATTACTGTACTATATTTACAGATTATTTTATCTTTAATTCAGTGTTATTGACACAGTTGCGTTAAAGACGCACAGTTTTTTTAATGTTTAATTCAGCTTTAATCATCATTGATGTTAATAACTTATTGACTCAGGCGTTACTTTGCGGAAATCCATTGTAAATAGAAGACAAAATTAAATATTTAGTGTACTTCCGCTGTGATCCGAAATCCAAATTAAGACAAGTAAAGGAAAAATCAACTAAGATCAATTAACCAAGCTTAATTAACTAAGATTAATTAACTAAGATCAATTAACTAAGATTAATTAAGATTAACGTTACCTATCACAATTCGGAAATTCTTAACTCTACACGTGTTTCGCCTAACCACAAGGCATCATCAGGAGATGCTGACTCTTCGAACGACACTTTTAACTTTTTTTTTCTTAATTTGGATTTCGGATCACAGCGGAAGTACACTAAATATTTAATTTTGTCATTTATTCTAATATTGATGTTTTAAAACATATAAGTAATAAGTTAAATTGTTAAAATTGCTTATTACTTAAGATTACCCCTTTTTTATGTATATCTGAACCTTCTTTCTTATTAAGTTTACACTAACATGCTGTGTACTCTGTTTTGGATTGCAGACTTGTTTTTGTTCTTTGTAGTTTAGTAATGTTAAAATGAATGTTTGTAATCTGTCTGAGTGCCTAATAAATAAAAAAACAAAGTTACATTAAATTCGCACAATAGTTTTATTTATGAAAAATAGATGTGTTAAAATTAAAAAATACTGTGCTTCTGAAAGTAATAAAGAAATTAAGGGTTCATACCTAATAGGTACAAAACGAGACCCTATTACTAAGCTAAGTCTAGCTCTGTCTGTCTGTCTCCAGGCTGTATCTCAGAACCCGTGTTAGCTAGAAAGCTGAAACTTTCACAAATGTATTTCCCGTGCCGCTATAACAACAATTACTAAAAATAAAAAAATATCAAGTGGGGTCCCCATACAGTAAAGATTTCTTTTTTTTCGCATTATTTTACTATACTTATATCAATAACGGTATATAGACACTCCTAAAATTTTCACGAAATGTATAAATGGTACATTACCTTTCAATTTAAATTAAATAGATACTTAATGTTCATATAAGAAACTTCATTTTGCAGCTTTTTTTACTCTATCTTTATAACGACATTTGGTATGCCCTCTATACAGATTTCACACTTTCTTCACAGACTATTTAATTATATATTAACTTTAAATATGTATTATACAATAAAAATAATATTTAATGCCATATTATGCCGATACCACAATGGTATGGAACCCTTAATGCGCGACCTTGACTCGCACTTGGGCAATTTTTTTTTACTCCTATATGAATGTTTCAGTTACTTCGAGTGCACGCTGTTTGGGTCGGAGCTTATCAGCATCGTGCCCTCCACGCACAGCCCCGGCATGATCTCCTGGTTCCCCGTCTTCATACCCATCAAGGTAACTTCTTCTTCCTTGCCTTATCCCACTAGGTGGGGTAGGTGGGGCGCACAGAAAAATTTCATCTTCCACTCTCCTCTATCAGCCGTCATCTCTACACTCACTCCTTTCTCTCTCATGTCCTCATTCACACACTCCATCCATGTCTTCTTCCACTCTTCTCTATCAGCCGTCATTTCTAGACTCACTCCTATTTCTCTCATATTCTCATTAATTTATTCTTTCGATCCAATATATTCAGTGTTGCATACAAACACAGCACAAAAAATGGCATGAGTTTACTATACTATTGTATCTATTATAATATACACAGACATAGAAAATATGACCCCGTCAAAAAAAATATTTCAATTCAAGACAACTTTACCACTGTATCTTACTTAAGGTTGAGTTTCGACTAGTGCCGTAATAAACATAAGCTCTTGCTCCGCGCATTAACATCTATAAAATTGTATGACCGTACGCAGTGACCGTTAGAAAATTCAACTGTATTACTATACTAATAACGCTTCAATTACTCAAACTCAAATAAGACCACACTCTTACTTTTGGTTTTATTTTCCTTGCCGTTTTTAGATACATCACCTTACATTCTAGTACATTTTCGTTCGAAGATTTATTCAATAAAATTGTTAAAACAGTTATATTATCATCGGTAGTGATGTCAAAGTTCCGCTGCACGCTTTATTGTGTAAACAACCTATTAAAAACTGCAGGTGTCGACGAGGATTGTTATTAAGCCCAGATATTCCACTGGCAAAAACTATATTTCTTTCAACACAAGTAGGTAGCCTTAACTGACGGAACATTTAAAAATCTAATGAATTAACAGGGTTGCTCATCTCCAGTAAATAATTGCAATGCCTTATGGGTAATTATGTAACTGTAAAGTGACATAATATTGCAATAAATGGTTTGACTTTGACTTTGAAGCATCTTCCCGTTTTGTCCCAACCGTCCCGAATGCCGCGCCCCACCAAGTGGCTACCGGTGCTGCCAATCCATAATAATTTACCCGGTTAAGTTACCCTAAATTTAGGGTAATTATTAGAAAAAGCTTACAATTGTATGGGAATGAGCAATCAATCAAAACAATAAGATCCCACAGAGTCTAAGAAGCAAACTCTTCAACCAATGTGTCTTGCCCACAATGACATACTGAGCCGAAACATGGACCCTTACTGAGGAATCCATGCACAAAATAAAAGTTGCACAGCGGGCAATGGAAAGGGCCATTTTAGGCATCAGCCTGAAAGATCGAGTCCGTAACACGGAAATCCGACGCAGGACGAAAGTTAGTGACGTGGGGGACCGTGTTACGCGACTCAAGTGGCGCTGGGCAGGACACGTTGCCAGACGTCATGACAATAGATGGAGCAAAATAACCACTGAATGGCTTCCACGGGATAGAAAGCGACCTATAGGCAGACCACCAGCCCGGTGGGTCAACGACATCCGATCCATTGAGGGCACGCTCTGGGGCCGTGGAGCACAAGATCGCAGATACTGGCATAAGAGGGAGGAGGCCTATACCCAGCAGTGGGTAGATATAGGCTGATGATGAATCCTCTCTAGTATTGTGATCCGTGATGTATATGTGGTGTGTTACAGACTCCGCTGCGCGTGCGTCGCGGCGAAGTGATCACGGCGACGTTCTGGCGCTGCGTGGACTCGCGGCGCGTCTGGTACGAGTGGGTGGCGCAGGTACGTACACTACCTCTGTACTACCCGCGTTCCGGGATTAATAGTAGTAGCCTTTTTTCGTGAGGAAATGCATTTACGCATCTCCCGCCACAAGACTGTGGGAGGCGGGCGGGGTATGTCGGGCTCGAGGGCCAGAGGGGCCGTTCACTGTCCCTGTAGAATATTTTTTAGACAGACTGCTGTCGGTCTATATTGTCTGTCAACAAGATGTGAATCCGTAGACGGAGAAAGCAATGGACTGAAGTACTATGTAACCGCACATGAGATAGCGTAAGGGTATACACATAATAAAGAAAAAGACTTCAGATTATATTTCAATTATTTATTCATTTTTTTTATATTTTTATTATTATTTTTGACGTGACAACGTCTTAAATTAGGTTGCGGCTGGGAGTCACTTATGAAAAAGTGTAACGCCCGGTAACGTTACGATGAGTCACCGAACGAGAGAGAGGCCCGCCGAATGCCTTGCGTCTCTCTCCCACTCAACTATGATCGGTCTGCCGCGCGCGCAGCATGCGGCAGACGTTGTCACGTAAAATCTTCGCCCGTAAAACCGACTTTACAGGCAACCATTTTTTTTTTGTGAAGAAATGCATTTACGCACGACGGAAACAAATGAAACAACGGCGCAGTGTAAAGTGAGATATTGGTTGCGATTCAGCGGCACACTAGACTAGACTATAATTGAAAATTGACATGGATACATATCATATACTTTTGTAATGATATCATATTATTTGACTTGTAACTTTGGTGTTATCAATAAATGATTTGTATTTGTACACACGACTAAACTAAATTTAAAGAAGCCCCGTCTCTTTTCATCTTAGGTGGCCAGAAAGAGACGACACGTTCCGCACCATAGTCAAACCAACTAAAATCACGCCAAATGTAAAAAATATAGGCGACTTTAGTCCGCACTCACTTGTATCACCTCTAAAACTACCTACATTTTCCATATTTGACGTGATTTTAGTTGTATTGTGTGTGGTTCAGAACGTGCCGTCTCTTTCTGGCCACCTAAGATGAAAAGAGACGGAGCTTCTTTAAATTTAGTTTAGTCGTGTGTGCCGCTGAATCGCCACCATTACTAATTAACTCTTAAAAAGCAAGCTTGCAACAGCTTTTATTCCTCCTCACTCCAAATACCCTTCATGGGCATGGCCGACTCACACTTAGCTTATATTTCTTTATTTATATGATTTTAATTCCCTAATGTTTGTCCCCAGGTGGGGGAGCGGACCACTCCGATACATAACGTCAACGGACGGAGCTCGGAAATGTTACTGTGATCCGAGTACCTTATATTGTAATTACTACAGTCAGGCCTGTGTCACTCCGCGTGTAGGTGTTAAAAACATACCTACGGGCGGCGGCCACTCCGGTGTGGCCAATCTATTAGGCTGCCACAAGCGAACGAAAACACACGCGTGCGCGCTATATGTTCGACCACGTTCAAAATAATTATTTGCTAAGTACTAGTTACTATTCTGTGTTATTTGTCTGATTCATTATATAATTGCAAGATGGACACAAAACGAAAAAAAGCAAAAAAATATTGTGCAGTATTTAATTGTTTAAATACGGATCGTGATCGAAATTTAACTTTTTTTTTGTTACCTAAAGACGCTGACATCTATTTTGACTGGATTACATTATGAAATTAATTCAAACTACAAACCGTTTCTCCCCGTACTATTCCAATATCCTAAAAGTACCTACAATAAAAAAGATATTTTAGTCGTTTCATTCGAGTTGCATTTCATTTGTCGTACATTTACGAACTTAGACTAAGAGCCCAACGCAAAATATTTTCGGTGATACTATAGATGATACCTATGGAATTCTATTCGCGCTAGATGGCATATGAAGTAGTTTCTCGAAGTAAGCAACCATAGTCCGTGGCTCTTTCAATACCACAGAATAATAACTAGTACTACGTATAACCATGTACAACGTATTATGACCCGTAGCATAGTGAATTAAGGCCCATATTCCTTTGAAAAGAAATTGGTAGGCAACAAAATGATCACGTGATTGACTGGACCGCGAGCTAAATTAAATCATATTGTTTATTAGATTGAGTTCATATTTCTTTGAAAACCATTGCGAAGTGAAGCTTCTGTACGAAGTACAAGTTATTATTCTGTGCTACAGTGTAAACTCCATGTAACGTCACTCGATTTAACGACAATTTGCTTTAGTTGGATTAGCTTGTATTCCATACTATGATACATTCTAGAAATGGTTATGACTTGTAACTTTGGTGTTATTCTGTATTTATCAATAAATGATTTGTATTTGGTTCAGTATGGGGTTAACCAGCCGTGTGTGAAATATGTACTAATATGTATGTATTCTTCATTTAACGACCACTCTCTATAACAACATAAAATGCACAGTCCCTTTAGTGTCGTTATATAGAGTTTACACTGTATATGTGTACATATAGGGCTACTGGCTAATAAAGCCATAGATAAATAAATACTATACACATTTAATCTCTTGTTTAAATACGTACCTTCTAAAATCAGTGCCTTCTGTTCCGTGAGATGCCGCTACGTGTATCAAATTATTTCTAATAAATCGAGTGCATCATTATGAACTTAAACCTCGAATTTTATAGAGATTAAAGCTCTTTTATTACATTTGAAATCAAATATGTGAAGCACCATCTAGTGCTTCAAGAAACGACTTTACTCGGTTCACGCAATCTTTTCAACTGCAGTGCGTTGCGGAATTTTGGCGTGCGCTAGGCTGCACTCTCGATTTGCAGCGCCATCTAAGTTCGGCAATTATGGCAAAATCCCGCACCTCACTTTATTGTATGGGAATCAGCAATCATCTCTAGTATACTGAGCCTTGCTAAGGTTAACCCCATATTCGCGTATTCGTCACTTTTATGGCCAATTACACTTTTAAAACAATGACAGCTCAGTCCAACAGCGACCGCCTTACGTGGCTTCGATCCACGCGAATATGTGAAGGAAAACATCGTGAAGATACCATAGCTTTTTCCTGTGTTCGCCTGGCTAACAACAACCTTCATGTTGAAAAATCTGTCACCAAGCAACTTCGGTATGTACAGGCAGCGGCTTTGAGCCAGTATTTCGAGACTAGGCTTTCCTCACCTTAAGCCTGAGTGTTGCTAGCATGTGAAGTTACGCGCCCTGTAAGTCCAATGCCAGCTATATTGTTTAAAAAATTTCGATGTGAAAGTTTTTTTATTTTTATTGATGAATAGGCTTACGTTTGACCGCAGCTTGCCTGATGTTAAGCTTGACTGTGATCTAAGATGTATCACGCTTGCCTAGAAGGAACCTATTTGCGATAGATTTGAAGACCCCCAAATTGTGTGTTTTTAACTTATATACTAGTTTTTAAAATACTAGTATTCGAAATAGTCTAAAACTACCTAAGGTTTTGCATTACCAATAATCCTGTATATATAATCCGGAAATAGGCAAAAAAATTAATATCTAAAAGGTTTCAAAATAAAGACGCAGTTTTCAATTTAATTTTGCATTTTATTTAGATATCTAAATTCTATGTAAAAATAACTAAGTACTTCTTTCTAGAACTATTTACAAAATCTATTTTACATTGCGATTCAAATAAGTAGACTATTTGGATTGGTGCAATTTCAAAGTAAATTTAAAAAACATTTATTTATTTGCAGTTTTTTGTCAACTCAACTTGTGGCAAAAAAATGCAATAGTAGTGATCTGATAAATAATAACAAAATTAAGTGATTTTATTTATTAATTTAAAATACAACACAAGTTTATAAAAGGCTACAAAATGGCACTAATTCAAAAATTCTACTTATTTGCAGCTTGCTATTGCATTAAGATTAAATATATCACATAATAAAATACCGGTGCACTTTGTGCAGTCGAACCTTAAACTATTTCTTGACTAACCTAACAATATTCATTTCTCTGTGGAAATCATCAATGTCTTGATCCCAGCGTTTTTCAAAGTAAATACCTGGAAAAAATATAATACCTATTTATAAAAACTGAAGTAAGATCCAGCCCACAGTATAGGGCACATAGTATAGTACAGTATAGTGGGATGCTTACGCTTGTAGATAACATGACATAATTATTTTATGTAATTAACATTGAAGGCTGCCTTACGGAGGTGGATTCAATGAGCTCGAGAGCATTCATTGAAGTTAACCATTATCTATTATTTTTATTTATACCTTTATTTCAGGCAATTATGGCCCATAACATAGAATACCTACCATTAAAATAATAATCATAAATAAACTAATACATATAAATCACCTACAAACTAGACTTATTAAACATCACACACGAAGAGACGGCGTCGTGTTTCGCTGGCTGGTGCAGTGCCGTGCAGCTGGCCACGAAAACGATATTTTTCGGCTTTTTTATTAATATGTTAGGATAACTACTACAAGTTCAGTTGTTCAAGTTAAAAAACTGAAGCATCTAACAGTGTTTTCCGGTAGTCTCCTAGAGTGCCAGTATTCAAACTAAGCATGCTTCACCTTGGGTTAAAGTGTCAGTAACCAATGAAGTTTAAAAAAGGTGGTGGGTGGTCAATGGGTGGGCTGTAAAAACCATTACCAACTGGATCCCACAGCAGAAACGACCCAGAGGCAGACCACGTAAGACGTGGATAGCGAATGTGGAAGAAGATCTGCTGGTCCTGGGAAATCGGGAAGGATGGAAAAACCTGGCCCTAAATCGCACTAAGTGGCACAGACTGGTAGAGGAGGCCAAGGCCCACCCAGGGTTGTAGAGCCAAAGGAAGTAAGAAGTAAGTAAAGTAATTAAATTTTGTGATTTAAGGAATAAGAAATTACCTCAAGCTTCATTTGAAATACGGAACTGGTTGCAATCGTTGTCTTATGATACAACAGATTTGTTAAAAATAGTTAAATAAGTTAAATGTTATTAGATAATAATATTAGATAAATAATAAAGTTAGTAATGTGTTGTCTTGTTTAGAGGATAAGTTGTATTGGTAACTGGAGAAGGTTGCTTCGATACAGGCTATCCGCCTAGTGAAGCAACCACTAGATATACTTTAGGTTATAATAAGTTTTTTGGTTAATAAATATTATTCAGTCAGTAACCAATGAAGTTTAAAAAAAGTGGTGGGTGGTCAAATGCATAGCTTTAAAGAGTAAAAAAAAAAATGGTTGCCTGTAAAGTCGGTTTTACGGGCGAAGATTTTACGTGACAACGTCTGCCGCGTGCTGCGCGCGCGGCAGACCGATCATAGTTGAGTGGGAGAGAGATGCAAGGCATTCGGCGGGCCTCTCTCTCGTTCGGTGACTCATCGTAACGTTACCGGACGTTACACTTTTTCATAAGTGACTCCCAGCCGCAACCTAATTTAAGACGTTGTCACGTCAAAATATTACCTTGTAGGAACTGTGCATTATATCCAGTCCGCACAGCCCAGGGTAAGTAATACTTGAGGTACTGCTGCCTGTGTTTGGGCAACAGTCTGCCCGCACCCCAGATGCCTCCACTCACACACATCGGCAGCCGTGTCTGGATGCCTTCCACCCATTTCACTGTCACCTGAAGTGATAGGGAAGGGAGTAAAGCTTACATGTTTAACTATATTGGAACGAAATTCCTTATCGCGCATTGTTAAAGGGGGCTAGACGGAAAAAATTCTTACGAAAAGTTGTCACGACACTTTTTGCTATCAATATTAGGACACATTTCACACACATGGCTGGCTAACCCCATACTGAACCATATCTACTTCATATTATGCTAGCTAACACAACTGATATACTACATATACATACATACATATAGATTTTATTATATAGATACATATTTAACACCCAGACCCACAGCCAACAAATTTAGTTTTGCACAAAGATGTTGGCCGGGCCAGGAATCGAACCTGGAACCTTCTGATTGGCAGTCCGGCATGGTAACCTTTACACCACCAAGGTTGTCTATACTCAGCTACTGTAAGCTGTGTGGCGTGCGCATGTTTCTCTGTCTGCCTCTCTCTCTCTCTCTCTCTTATAGAAAGCAAGCCAGGTATTTTCATTTCTATTCCGCATTGAACAGTGTGGTGTCGCGATGATTATTTTTGTTGAGTGTATAACCTGTATATTAACTTTGTTCCATCCGGGTGTCTCTTGACACCTCTCAAGATTTACAATATTCTTTGTATGAGCATAAAGTGGCCAAGCTCTGGTGGCAAGTTTTCAAGTGGCCCGCTCGCGTAGGCCTTGGATATGCCTTACAACTCCTAATGATGGCTAAACTAATTGAGATCTAATTTGGTAATAAGATGAAATATGGATAAACATGGTAGTCTGGGTCTTAAATATGTATAGATATAAAGTATTTATCTAATACATAAAATTTTCATGTCACAATGTTAGTTACCGAACTCCTCCAAAATGGCTTGACCAATTTTTACCATATTTTATATGCATATTCAGTAGGTTTGAGTATTGGCTACTATCTATTTTTTAAGGTCAGCTAGTGTATGTATATGTAGTATATCAGTTGTGTTAGTTTAGTATGGGGTGTGTCATGTGTCCTAACATATAAAAAAATAATATTATTAGAAAAATTATGGCAAATGCTTATGCTTTTTACCAAATTAGATCCTAATTGGTTAGAGTAACTTTTTAATATTTTGACATGTTGACAATTTTTGTATAATTTAAATTGACATTTAATTAATTGAGTTTATATTTTTTGGGTGAGAGAGATTAACATACATCAATCTATCCTTGCCAACTTTCACATTCCTTCATAATATTATTAGGAAGCAAAGTCTTGCTTCCTAATAATATTATATCTTAACTTGGTCAATGTTAACCAAGTAATACACAGTCCTAAACATACCTCTCCCAACATATTAGTTTTCATAAAGAGCGCAGCATGCACCAAATCATGGACCTCTCGGTACCGTTGCATTACATAAGCCAACTGGGGGTCAGCTATGAATTGAACCGGCAATCGCGAATCCGCCGTTATATTGTTATCTCTCATGAAATCAGCGTAAACACGACCTAGAGTGTTCTCCGGCATCTCAGAAAGCTTCTCAAACGAAACAGTTTTCGAGTTAATTCGCGGCATTTCCTTCAAAATCTCGCAACCTTCATCGGTCTTTTTCATCTTATCCTGCATGTATTGTAATGCGTTGTCTCCTGTAACCTCTCCCAAGCAGGCTATCATATCTCCTCGGTAAGGGTTAAGCAAAGATATAGCAGCAGAACCGCAGGTAAGTAAAGTTTTTTGAAACGCATTCAGTGGGATAAAGTTACTCTGCATTTCTTCAAAGAAGTTTGAAGATTTTGATGTGTTTGTAGAAAATTTGCGTAATAACAACAAGCGACGCATTTTTCTAAGTAAGCACAATGACTTTTCACGTAGTTTCTTGCAACAACAATCAATTATTAACTAACATTAAATTCCTGAAGAAAATCTAGGAAAATCCAAAACAAAAACAGCTGGTTAATACAATTATCATGTAATTGTCAGTGTCAAATTTAAACATATGTCATTTTAAAAAACGTGGACTAATTTTCCGTTATTTGTATTTGGCTGTACTATTTCCGATCAATGAAGAGAAAAAAATAAAATCAAGTGTGTTATTTTGAGGTTATGTTTTGAATGTGTTGTATTTGTGCAGTAAACATTTTTGATGTAAAAAAACAATTTAACAAAGAAAATAAATTGTATTTTTAAAGATAGATACATTCGTTAATGTACTATTAAAGGACTTGACTTTTGAGGTATATATTATTCGCATTAACTATTTATTTATATACAATCTGCTAGCTAGAATGATAATGAACATAATTCAATATTTCATTGTCTGGACCAGATCTCTAATCTTTTATTGCTGTTCACAGATGACTATGGCGAAAAAACCGGTGAAAAGCAATCAGCTCAAAGCTATACTCAGCAAAGAAATAAATTTCTTGAAAAATGTATTCTCAGTTATGTCAATACCCATTCAGATGAAAGGTAAATATAAGATTCTTTAGTACAATATCACAAATACTGTGAGGAAATTTGATCATCTGGACAAGTATAGTTGCATTCGAAAAATAATCTTTTTCAACTCTTACCATCTCTTAAATTGTAAATTCCATCTATAAGCGTAGAACATAAAGTTGTTATGTCAGATGGTTTAGACTGACTCAGACTCTGAAACTCTTGCTACTATAGCTTAGCCACCAAGAAGAAAAAAAAATAGAATTATAATTCTATTATTATTCTTTTCTAAAATTCTATTTTTATTCTATTTTTTTTTTCAATCTTCAAATCATATTTCTGGGAATATTCAATCTAAATAGTCCTCCTAGGCGTATCCGCTAATGGCGAACTTGCTTAGTTCCGGTTATGTGCACGGCTTTGGCTGGTGAAGCCAATTTTTGTTTTAAATAACCTATTGCACGTTGCGCAGTTTGGTTGGCCATCATTGTTATAGGTATAGTTGTAGGAAGGTTTTCGGCGGGCCTTTCATTTATGGCGGGTTTTTCTTTCAAAACAGAAAAGAGAGTCAACAAGGCTGTTACAGTCTTTGAAAGCATCTAGAAGACTTTGACGTCAGACATCAATCTTAATACATACACATTGAAAAATATAAAAAAAACATATTGATTGCAATATTTATTGTTCTAAGTACCTTTTATTAATTATTATTATTAATCACAAACAGAATACATACATACTATAATTGAAATATTTTTAACTAAAAACCTGTGATTATGCTATTTCCAGGTGAAAACGAAGAGAACATGGACTATGAGATTACAAACGACAAACAGAACAATACAGAAGAAGCAACAGCCCCAAAACGAGCCAAAAGTATAGCGGAGCTTGAAGAAAAATTGAACAAATTAAAATCACAAAACAATTTCAACCTCAAAAACAAACTGGTCAAAAAGAGTTTAAGCAGTAAACTTAACAAGAAATTAAAAAAGAAAGAGAGACAGAATAAGAAAAATATGAAACCCGTTGATAACACACCTCTAAACACAGACGAGAGTCCGAAAGAAAATGTCAAAATTGAAAAAGAAAAGAAAGAGAAGAAGCCGAATGTGAAACCGAAACCAGTCTTCAATAATGATGGGAAACTTGTCTTCTCCAAGTTTGATTTTGCAAATGTTGGTCAGAAAGGTAAAACTATAAAATAGTTATTCTTGAAAACATAAGTAACAAACTAACTTAAATATTCTTACTTCCTGGGACTCTACAACCTCCAGATTGTCTTGGCCTCCTCAATTAATTATTTTGTGTGATATTGGGCCAAACTTCTCTAACTGTCCAGTTTCTTCAAGCTTTTAGAATCTTCCTTGAGCTATTAGAAAACAACATTGTGAGAAAAACTGCCATGTTTGAGGACCGTAATATCCAATAACCTGTGTCATCTCTCAACCCACACTTGGCCAGTGAGGTGGATTATGGCCTATATATTTCTCTTTGTACTTTGAGGAGGCTCCGAGTGTGGGAGTGGGAGTGTATAGTGGGCTGCTTATACTTTTTTTTAGCCTATACTGTCCCACTGCTGGGCAAAGGTCTCTCCCAACTCCCTCCACGAATCCCGGTCGATAGCTTCCTCATAAAAACAAAATTAACTTTCAGATAGACCAAACAAAGCAGAGAAAGACCCGAAGAAGATCCTGGAGAACTTGAAGCACCAGGAGGAGAAGTTCCGGCAGCTGGAGCAGAAGGATGAGCTGGACAAGGCCAAGGAGCTGAAGGAGAAGGTGGCCTGGAAGACTGTCATGCAGAAGGCTGAAGGGCAGAAGGTTAAGGATGATCC
Organism: Mellilla xanthometata; assembly: GCA_035578125.1. Taxonomy (NCBI): domain Eukaryota; kingdom Metazoa; phylum Arthropoda; class Insecta; order Lepidoptera; family Geometridae; genus Mellilla; species Mellilla xanthometata. The sequence continues at coordinate 981,254 of JAPUBQ010000049.1, read as the reverse complement.
GACCCTGCTCAAGAAGTCTATTAAGAAAATGGTTGGTATTGTATAATTGTGTTTATTTGTGTACTGAGTTTACAGGATGAATTGTGTGAAGGAGGATATGAATGAGAAGGGAGTGAATGTGGAGATGACGGCTGATAGAGTGGCGTGGAAGCGAAAAACAGGCTGTGACGACCACAACTAGTGGGAAATGGTAAAGGAGAAGAAGAAGATTTCTGTACTAGGTTTCTGAAAACAAATAGACATTCATTTATGGTTGTCCTTTAATCAATTCAGTTTTTGATCCTACTAATACAGTGTAAACTCCATGTAATGTTACTAGATTTAACGACAAACTCTCTAAAGCGTCGAAATCAATTGGCTTTAGTTGGTTTAGCTTGTATTCCATACAATGATACAATCTCTCCATTTAACGACCACTCTCTATAACGCCATATAATTCACAGTCCCTTCAGTGTCGTTATATAGAGTTTACACTGTAGTATAAATGCGAGTTTGTGTGCAACTGTGTATGTTTGTTACATCTTCACACTCAAAAACTGAACTGATTTTTATGAAACTTTGGTGTGAAGATAGGTTAGACTTGGATTAACACATGCTCATGTGTTAATCCAAGTCTAACCAAGTCTACTTTTTATCCCGGACTAGCTTATTTTCGTCCCAGATTATATATAAAAAAATATATTTTGCATTAACTATCCCAAAATAGCCGTTCTATTTATCTGTACTAATACCATCCCTTATTTAAATTTCAGGAACAAAAGAAAAAGCACAGCCAAAAGAAGTGGGACACGAGAATCAAAGGTGTGGAACAGAAGAAAGAAGAACGGCAGAAGAAGAGGAAAGAGAACATCAGCAAGAAGAAGAAGGAAAAGAAGACGAAGATTGTGAAAGCTGCCGTCAAAAGGGGCAGAGTTGTCATATAGAAATAGAATTATTTGTAAGGATAATAAATATTTGATACAAAACATTTTTTTTATAACTTATAGGTTTGCGTTTGAGCACAGCTTGCCTGGTGTTAAACAATACTGTGGCCCACGATGTTACACGCTTACCTAGAAAATACCTATTAACTCTAGATTTGAAGACCCCCAGGTGGTACTTCTCAGGAAGAGAATTCCAAAGTTTTGCCTCACAAGAAAGGTAGAAGCGAATCGGCTTGTGCGAAACTTAGGGATTTCGACTGTATACCTATGTCAGATGAAATGCGTGGAAGAATGATGGATGGGATCACTCAGACGGAGGAGGGCCCGGTTTACTACGCGGAATTGGTGCGAGACGAGCGCAGCTTTGGGCGCTTGCGCGAGTTCGCGCACACATGGCACGCCGCGCGCACTGCGCGCGAAACATGAAAGGACTGCCCGGCGGCGAAGTCCGTCTGTGACGTTCCAACGCCCCAGATGGGGGAGAACGGGGCCATAATTTGTAGAACTTCAGCGGCAGTACATGCCGCAAAGTTCATGTTTCGGTCCTAATAACCGTAAGGTTGGTGGGACCATGGGAGGTGGTGGGTGTATACCTATGTCTCTTCACTGAGTTTACGTTATGTGTATCTTGTATATCTATACAAGTTTGTCGCTACAAATTTTAGTCTGTGTGTTCTGAAGCGATAACAGCTTAGTCGGGCGTGCGGCCGCCTCACGTTCTGAAGGTCGTGGGACCCTGCCAATGAGCTCCAGCTTACGGTGAAGGAAAACATCTTGAGGAACCTCGCTCGTCTGTCTAGCAATCACCCACAAATTGAAAAAAATCATCACCAAGCACCTTTAAAGCGTGTTTCGGCAGCCTCCTTGACAGCCAGTCACTCCGGACTAAGTATGCTCTCTCTTAACCCAGAGTGTCGCAAATTCGTGAGGTTACGCGCCCTGCGGTCAAATGCTTAGCTTTTTTTTCGCGTAGATAATATTAAGATGCTTTACGTGAACAGTTTACAATGTTTAAATGCTTAGCTGTAGAGTAAAAAAAAACTCCTAAAAATAAGTAGGAATTCTAAGGGCTAGAAATAAAACAAACCATTTCAACAGAAAGGAGAGGTCATTAATTTAATTGTTAATAATAAAATGGTATGTATATGTAATTATGTATTACAGTAGGTAAACTACACTTCAAAAATTATTCAACTTTCAGGTGGTATATTCTACTATGTAATTTACATTTAAAGAATTACAAAAAGCCAGTATCTAGGTATCCTAATATACATTGGTAATTAAAGACAACGCACAAAACGACGGAAAGGCAATAGATTTATTTACCAAATGACATTTAAACTTATATTCTGGAAATTACCAAAAAGACATTTCAACTTATCTACTGGAAACAACGAAGACACTAAAACTTATAAACTGGAAGTTACCAAAAAACATTTCAACTTATCTACTGGAAATTACCAAAAGACATCCTAATTTACTTGACTTATTCATTTGAAGGAAATGATAAGGAATGGAAGAACATAATATATAGTTAATATTTTAAAATTAATTTAAATCCTAAGAAATCATCTGGAAATTACCAAGACACTAAAAACGGAAGTTACCAAAAGACATCCCAACTTATCTACTGGAAATTATCAAAAGACACAAAAACTTATAAACTGAAAATTACCAAATGGCATTCTTACTTATCAACTGGAAATGACCAAAATATACATAAACCGACTTATCTGCTGAATATTATTATTACCAAAAGAGATTCCAATTTATCTATAGAAAATACTATAAACTGGAAATTATATTTTTTTTATTAGACACGTTTGATTCTGCCATTCCGTCGCTGTGTGTGTCTTTAGTAGCATCTTTTGAAGAGCTTTCAGAACATCGTGACAAATTATAATTGTTTCTAGCACTATAAACCTCCAACAGAAAATTCATCTTTGTTATATCCTTGCTGTCAATACAATTTTAGTATACACAGCTAGTTTCAGACTACATAGGTGGTAATTTTTCGGTAATATCTGGAACAAAATAAGTAAGTTACGATGTACTGAAGACGCTTCTTAATATTTTTACAGATTGCTTAGGACTTAACTGAAAAAGTTTCAAATTAATGTGCTCTTTGGACTTTATGCTATTTCTTTTTTGTCAGGAAAATACGATAGCTATTCAGGTGGATATTTGTTTAATACTATTTCAACTCAAATGGAAAATTTAAACCCATTTTAATATAGGTAAGATGCGACTTAGTTAAGCTACACACATGGTATACTAGTTAGCTCCAATGTCAAAAGTGTTTGATTCCGAACATAGTTTAACAACTTCTAGGATGTACGAAATTAATTTTGAAATAATTTCAGTTAGGTCCTTGGTAACCAAAGCTACTTAAAAATTGCACCTAAAATGTTTTGGCTGTCTTTTTAACCTGGAAGGCTTAAATTAACAAGATCCGGTACATATACTGTCATACAGTCTAGTTAACTATTAAAAAAAGATTAAGTATTACAATAATAATTATTCTATGAACCTAACTAAATTCATATGAACACATTTTTCCTTATACTATGTGCATTTTATAATTACACACCATTTTTAATTTACATAATATGTTTTACGAAATTATGGAAAACGATTTGAAGGTACCGTGGCTTAGTATTATGACAATAGAAAATAAGTTTTTTTAAATACTTTGCTTTTCGTAAGTGGTTCCATCTCTTAACTCCTGACACAAAAACGACGGGTTATTATAAGTTTGTCATGTATTATTTGTCAGCAAGAAAAAATACTCGGGTGTATTCTCAGCTATATTCGATGCAAATGGGTCCACGATGGCCGATATTACAAAATGTTGGTATTGAAAAATGGGGGTATTTCTAAATTTTAAACATTTTGAGTTATATCTAAATTTTTAATTTGTTAGACGCAACACATTGCATAGTCTCCGATGTAAGTTCGATGGATTAGGTCTTTATAGCGAGTCAAGTTTATCTAGCGCTGATTCGCCAGAGATCATGCACAAAGACAGTATTCACCAATCGCAGCCATCAACGTCCTTTGTACGCGTTATTTCTGACGAATCAAGCTTCTGGAATGTATATCTCAATTAGCTTAACTCGCTGAAAAGACTAAAGAAATAACAACAATCAATTATTTTCTTGCCATTTTGACTTGTAAGGGATTGATTCAGGTGTTTTATTATTCTAGCTCGTTAGACTATGATTAACTAAGTCTTCTTGTTGTAACAAGAAAACCATTTTACACGCTTTATATTAGCTTCACCTGTATGTTTGTTTGTAACCGACTTCTTTGGGCGCGATTTTGACCCACTTTAAACGGCCAGATTTCGTTCAAACTTTGTAGATTTATTGAGGACCGATGACAATACACTAATTTGATAAAATTACGGTTTTCTATAAAAAGCGCGTTTTTTAGTTTTTTAAACTATTAATTATTTGAAACCAAAGCAATCTCCATGTTTTTGGGGCAGAGTAGATGTTTACGAAAAGCAAAGTACCCAACATAACAGTTAAGTTTTGTATTGTAGATATTTTTTCTTACTCAGAAAGCTTCTTTATCCTTTTCAGTGTTTTGGCCACTATTAGCTTCTATGGGTGGTAAATACACATAATCCGTTACAAATGCTATGCGACCTGGGTCATGACGTCAATACTGACATTTGGTACAATTTGCAAACAATTTTTTTTTGTCGGTCTGGGTGTTAAATTTGTATCTAAATAAAATGTATATGTATGTATGTAGATATATTTAGTATATCAGTTGTGTTAGCAACCATAATACAAACTAGAAATGCCAGTGCCAATGTCTTTTCTTGCCGGTTTTTGCAGTGTTTATCCAGTCCGTAACTATAATAAAATTTTAATTCCTTGTTGGTCGCCTTTACAAAAATAATGTCTGCTGTTTTCTAAATTTCTATTTTTTAATTTACACTTGCAAATTGTACCACACGTTACTAGTTACGTCACAACCCAAGTAGCATAACATTTGAACAGCGTTGTGTTTGTAAAAAGGCGTCTTATTGTCCTATCTATTATATAGGCAGTGTTATTATTTTAATTCGCTAGGTTTCATATTGTGTTTAATTATTTTAGTGAAATAAAGAATTCAAAATGGTGGACTTAATAAAATCAGTGATTGCGGTGCAAAAGTCATCTTAATTTTGTCGTTAATTATTTTAAACCGAATTAGCATTTCAGTTTTAGATGGCTGTTTGATTTAAAGCTTACGAATTGGTGTTATAAATGTCTTATTTTGTGAAAATGGGAAATTAAAGAGAAAAGCTGCTTTTGAATGTGAGCGTGCAAATATATTTTTTTAACAGAAGATGTGAATAAAATATTACACACGCGAGTGTTTTTTTAGAAATTCAATCAAATTGGTGAATGCTACGAAATTTAAAAACAGAGTTTTAGCTTTTCGATCTTACGTTTGTGAAATTATTACATAAACGTATGAAAATACGTGTATTTTGAAATTCATACGGACAATTTATTGATGCACCATATTATTTTTTGTTTACAAAAAGCCATAACAATTGATATTATTTTATTAAAGGCGAGATAAAGGCAAAATTTTGATTTACAGTAATTTCGTTATATTCAGTATGGAAAAAAAAAACTGGTTGAAAAACTTAATTTTAGATTCTTTGATCCAGTTTTATTTCTAATTGGTACCAAAATAAGTATCAATATTCTTGGAGCGGTTCTTTAGACGGCCTTTCAGCTATTTTTCGATGTTTTTCCATTTTTTCCGACGATTTATAGGGAAAATCTGTAAAATCTAGATTTTGCCTTTATTTTCGCCTTAAGCTAAAACTTTCAGTAGCCCACACTGCCAATATATTTCAATTAAATTGTCCCGTAAAAAATAAATTTATATGTTTTATTACTTAATTGACTTTCAAATCTGTATGGGAATGGAGTTACTAACTCCTTTGAGCAATAATATGTTTAAATTAAATACAAATAAAATAGCCAATAATAAACTTTGTACTGATTTAAAAATAATAATAAAAATAAAAATCTCTGGCAAGTTTACGCAGTCAACCAAGATGGGGTAAGAAATAGATAGATTATTATTTATAAGCGAATACGCATTATTTCTTCTACGCAATTTTTAAGTGTCAGAGTAAAAATCGCGTTTTCTAAAAAAAATGCTGGAAAAAGTGGTAGGAGCGAGTTTGCATATGTATAGATACACTTACGCACGATTGTACATATTTAATTAATTCTTCTATTTTAACCTAGCTATAAGTACATTGGCTTTTCGGTGGTTATATTTTGGAAAAATATATTTGATAAAGTATTATCATTATACATCGCCCTAACAGCTTTTACGTCAGCATTCTTTTAAGGTGACGCGAAATATCAAGAAAGTTGCTAGTGTAAAAATATAAGATTCCACGATTAACTATAAGATTCCCATTCTTACCATCTTTAACCCTTACTTTACATTCTTTAGATACACATAGCTTTTAAATATATCGATAGCCATTTTACACAATTGATTAATATAATGGAAAATATACTCTATAAGTATAAAGATAACATATACACTATCCTAATTTAGGTACCTTTAACTTAACATTAAAATAAACTAAGATTTTTAGATTTAAACAAATGTAAAAAGCAACAACTAATATAATAAAAAAGCCTCCAAACAGAAGTATTATTCTTTTACAAAGAAAAGATTACAAAAATATGTTTATAAGTTTAAAGTACTTCACTCAGAATAAAATTTTGATAGTACAAAATAATAACTATATTACATACACTGATAATAAAAAATATTAAATGAAGGCGTTTTAACTTTAAATATAGCCTCTAACCTTATATTTATATATTCCGATACATATCCAAATACTAGACATATATATCAGTAAAAAAAAAACATCATAATTCAAATTTTGAACCATGTTCTTAGCCTCTGTAGTTCCTATCAGATAGACTTTGCCAGGAAAATTCCTGACAACATCTGTAGTTATAAGTATATGTGTATATGTACTTAGTAGTAATATCATATACTATAATTATATATATATAAGTAATAGAATATTTTCACAATGCAATATACAACATATTTGGCAAAAAAAACAGATTTTTAAATATCCCAGGTACTGCATGTACAAAAAAAACAGTATTAAATATCCCAGGTACTCGATTTCACTAGGCTCATCATAAAACATTTGATGTGTAATATGAAAAATAGATCTTATTCTTAAAAACGAAAGGCTCTTTTTTTTGTGGAGTTCTAGCCAACTATTTGAGATGTACAATGTACCTTTAACCTTCTCCTTCTGGTCTGTAGACCTTCTTGATCTTTAACTTATTAACTCAGGCGTTACTTTGCGGAAATCCATTGTAAATAGATGACAAAATTAAATATTTAGTGTACTTCCGCTGTGATCCGAAATCCAAATTAAAACAAGTAAAGGAAAAATCAACTAAGATCAATTAACCAAGCTTAATTAACTAAGATTAATTAACTAAGATCAATTAACTAAGATTAATTAAGATTAACGTTACCTATCACAATTCGGAAGTTCTTAACTCTACACGTGTTTCGCCTTGTTAAGAACTTCCGAATTAAGAAGATAGGTAATGTTAATCTTAATTAATCTTAGTTAATTAAGCTTGGTTAATTGATCTTAGTTGATTTTTCCTTTACTTGTCTTAATTTGGATTTAGGATCACAGCGGAGGTACACTAAATATTTAATTTTGTCATCTATTTTCTTGATCTTTCACTTCCTCTTCTAGTTCTTAACTTTCCTTCTATCAAGTTTAAGTTTCTAGTCATGTAGTTCAAGTAAGCCAAAGAATTTTTAATAAGTGTAGTCCAAGAAAAAGTTTTTAACCAATAGTTGAACAGAAGAGGTAATAACTGATATAAAATTATAATTAACAGTAAAAAATTAAACCCGATTGTCTTAAATATTTGGTTAAAAATACTGCGTCATAATAAAAAAAACTTTTAGTATTTGGATATGTCATTAGAACGTTTAAAAACATTGGATAATTACTCACTATTTTTATATTAACATTACTAACATACATAATGTATTAAACCAATAAATAAAGATTGCAGATTTTTCGTGTATGTGTAACACCAAGAATATTCTTACTAATGTAAGAACACAACAAATATATATTGTTAACCATATCTTTATATGTTTAAGGCTTTGCCAATGGTTCATTGCACTTACAAGCTTGATAATTTACTTACACTAGGAGGTCCTCCATGACCAAGGTTTTAAAGTATCCGTATAAAACATGTTTCATAGTATTAGACTTATTTTAAACAATATATTAAAATATGTATGTACTACATGCCTCTAGTACACAATTTATTTTTGTCTTTGGAGAAGAAACATAGCAGAGCACGAGAAAATATTACATGCTAACCGTAAAGTCTCTTACGAAATCTTGCTTATTATTAAAAAATTAAGGTACATAAGAAATTAACCATTACAATCTAATAATATAAAAATAATATACCTCTTACATGTTCCGTATAGAAAAATAAAAATCGTTTTATGAATGTAATACTGCACATCATTTACACTAAATCAGTCTAAGCATTGTAAAGTTTAAGTCGTCCAAACAAAATATTTCGTAAACCAACAAGCAGATCCGAAATTAGAGCCTGATGAACATTACCCTTGAAACGTAACTTTACAATCAACTGTATGTATTCCTAGAGGCACGGGCCGAGGGAACAGTGTCACCGACCAGCCCGGCCGCATTCACCCTAATAGCGTCATAACCCTACTAAACTAAAGCTTAACATTTAAATGGTAATAATAAAGCAAGTCGTGAGGCGGGATATTTGCATCAGTCTTGTGAAATTTTCATTCGTGAAAATTTTTACTGTCATTTATTTATCTATTTGGTAATCTTGTTTCAAAACAGAAATGGTTGTATTCTATACTATGAACAGCTTGGGGAGTGGTGGTCGACATCAGTTCATTTCTGATTTTAGCGTGTTAAGGGTGGCGTCTAGGACGCGGCCGGCGGCGTAGCCTGGGATGTTAAGGTATGCAGGCTTGTCATGTTCACACAGCCCCGGCTGGGTGCAGCATCTGCTCACCGGGGTGTTCCCTGACGCCACGGAGCCCCCGTGGCTGCCCCCCGCGTCAGACGTCGACCCGCGACACACCATCTTATGATTCGTAAACTGTTCTAACGAACGCAACTGTTCCCCGCAGTTGTCGCACTTTAACTCCCTCGCGTGGACCTTTTTATGACTGTTCAGTGACCTCGAGTTGTCAAAGACTTTGGTACACATGTCACAGTATTTGAGCACCTTCTCGCCGGTACAGACCACTTTATGGTTATTAAGTCTGTCTAGTGACATGTAACGTTTGTTATTGCACAGATCACACTTGAACTGTTTATGCGGCACGCGCCCCGTGTGAACCTGCATATGCTTACGGAGGTTACTCTTGTCCTTTATGTATTTGGAGCATACGGAACACTTGTTGACGTCTTTCCGCGTGTGATTGCCGTCGAGATGTCGACGAAGCTGGGCCTTTTTGCTGAAAGGCTCCAGGCATATCTGGCACCGGAAGGGTCTCTGAGCGGGGTGTACCCCTGTCAAGTGGGTGTTGAACTCTAGAATGGTGGGATAGCTTTTCCTACAATGGGGACAGTGAAAGAGCTTACGACATATCGCTGCGCTTGAATCGCAGAATGGGTCTGAACAATCATCACAGAAGGACTCCAAACCTGCAGGGGGCGTGGCCGCGCCCGTCTGGTAGTGCTCGAGGTCAGTCTGGAGCGGGTCTCGGTCCGGCGTGCCCGCGCCTTGCGGCTCCTGCTTCACCTTGGCATGGTCGCTGTTCTCCGGGTACTCATCTTGCATGGGGATATTCCTCGAGGTACTCGCGAGCATCCACCAGGGGTTGTAGTGCCAAGCGCCGAGACTCGGCTGCACCGTCTGGTTCTTGATATCGCTGGTCTTGGTCTGAGTCTCGGCGTTGGAGAAGCCCGGGAAGCTGGGCAGCTCCTGGTGTTTGGAGCGCGACGACTCGAATATGCTATGCTGAGATATAATGTTTTCGTAATCGCTCTGGTCCAACTTCCGGTCGTGACGGTCGCTTTGGTCTCTTTTCGACATATTTCTAAAGTCCAATCTGAAAATCAAAGCACCAATCGGAATTGTAAATTGGTTCCACATAACAACATATTACAACGATCTTATGCAAATCTTACAATTGTGAAATAATACCACGAAAGGTAAACAAACAACGCAATTACGCGCCCAATTACTCACAAGCACAATAGATCACAAATAAGGAGCACTACATACCGTAACAAATGTTTAAAAACTTGTTAATGTAACAAACTTTAGTTTTATCTTATATTCAATCGCAATAAAAGTTCTTAACAGATTCTAAATAGAATCCCATTTTTCCATTGAGGATAAACAAACAAGAAACATAGCTTGCGAGCGCGTCCGAATATCACTTTTTAAATTGTTTACGAACATTTAACACTTGTAAAAGTTGCAAAAGTTGTTATACTTTATCGGAATTAACTAATAAATATAAAATACGAATAAGAAACGTACATTCTGATGATTAATCCATAAAATTTCTAAAAAATATTATAGATGAACGGCCATTTTGTTAGTTGGAATGTTTTTTTTTCTAATTATTTTCACGTCATAACTTTTGAGTTGCCTGTTTAAAAAATAATGTTCAAATTGGTTTGTATTTATTCAACGTCAAAAAATCGCTGTCAAATCAGTAAAAGTCCAAAACATTGTTTGGATTATTTAGATTCCAATAATTATATTTTACTGCAAAAGTAACTAATTGTAACTAAAAGTATTATAAACAAAATGGTCTCTTTGGGATCTACATTACTGAACACATTTTGGAAACCTGCAATAAATATAGTGAGGTTAGAATTTATTTCCCCCTAGCCTCAAATTTCTTAAAAGTAAAGAAATTGCTAAATGAAAACGCATTTTTACAGGACAAGATATCATGCGGATAAAACTCGTCTAGTCAGAAGATACGGTTATGAAGAGAAGCTATGGAATGGTGGTTTATTGCCCAGGACTATGGGTAAACAATTACCTATGCCAGAATACAGGTTAGTTTTACATGAAATTACTACGTTATGAATAATATATTATCATCGTCGCCTTCATAAACATCAGCCTGTGTCCTCTAACAACCGGGCTTAGGTCTCCTCTTCATTTGAGATAATAAAAATAGCAGGATAAATAAAATGACACACCAACCTAAGGCCTTCAGATTGTCTATCAAATACTTCACAAAAGAGAGCTTTTGGGCTCCGTGATTTTATATAATAAGACAATGAGCAAGTCCTCCTAATATTTGTGGGTAACTTACTTTGTAAAAATAATTATATTATGTTTTACCACATTGGCATTATATTAAAATCTTGTAAGAATAAGTAATAATTAAAAAATTAAGTATAAAGATAAATATTTATTTGCTAACTGACCATATCATTTTGCTCAGTTTGTTATAATTTTTAAACATGTATAATAATAGAAATCTAATTTGTTAATGTCTACTTTATTATTTTAGTAGCCCCTGTAGCTCGGCTAGCTAAGGTGATCTGTCATGATCATCGAAGTTAAGCAACATTCGATGCGGACAGTGTTTGGATGGGAAACCATGCAAAAAACTGTTGTTTTAAAAACAAAGTGGTATTTTCATATGGGTGCTTCCATGTGTCGGATGGCAAATTAAATTGTAGGTGCTAGCTGTTAGTCTTATTACAAACAGTTGTCAAGCCAAATCAGAGAGAGGCCTTCAGGTTGCTTGAAAACTCTCAACATCAGAGCTTTGCCTCTTAAATCACATGAAGAAATATTTTTTATTTATTTAATTTATTTTGTTTAATTTCTTTTTTGTTTTGTTACCATTATTTTTATTATCGGTTATTTATTTCTTTGAATTATAGGCGAGCAGCATTATGCTGATGTGCCTATATCACACTGAGTTGAAATTATTTTTTTAATAGTTCACATAATGTCCACTGTTCAATGTCAATGTTTAAAGTTCACTAGTGCACTGATCACAGGTTAGCAAGAGATTCTTTGTTTTCTGCAACCAGCTATCAAGCCGGTTTTTAAAGCTGTTCACTGATGTAGCACTGACGACTTCCTCAGGCAACTTATTCCAATTATGAACCACTCTGTTGCTGAGTATATGATGCCTTGTATTAGTGTTGGCAAGATCACACTGGATTCTCTGCTATTCTCGCAATGATTACAGTTTTTAAAGCAACCTGCTAAATAAATTATATGAGTGAAAAAAAATATTTACCTGAAAAAAGAATTCCTTTATTGTCATAGTAAATCTGCAACATTACTGTTTCCAGACCATCCAATGTGTGGACGGAACGCAAGGCCCTGTTTGGTCAGAATGACTACATAGACATCCTGGGCACGGGCAACATCCACCCCGTCAAGACCCTGTATAACATACCTTACTGGATACGAGGTGTGAGCGGACAGGAGTATCATGTATGTACTTCCTTCATTCTCTAAACATTTAAAAACCGGCTTGATAGCTGGCTGCAGAATACAAAAGAATCTAGCTAACCTGTGATCAGCGTACCAGTGGACTTTAAACATTGACATTGAACAGTAGACATCTTATAAACTGTTAAAAATTAAATTTCCAATCAGTGTGATGCTGCACATCAGCATCATGCTGCTTCCCTATAAATCAAATAAATAAATAAATATTATGTCTGAATGCTCCATGACTAACAGCCAGGAAGAGACTTCCTGGCTTAGTACAAACAGTTGTTAAGCCAATTCAGAGGCCTTTAGGTGGTTTGAAAACTCTTGACACCAGAGCTTGGCCACTTAGCTCATATGAAGTAGAATGAGTCTCTTACTCTTAATTAGCAGCATATTACCTTAGTGGTGTTGCTCTTGTTGCTCTTGTTAATAATAATAACATCCAGCCGAATAATATATAATAGTAACCTTAGTGTTAATGGGTCTCAGAGATTAACAGGTATATGATCAAGAATTAACAGGTATATGCCCCTGGATTAGCAGGTGTGTGACCTGAGAACAACAGGTCTATTATCCAGAATTAACAGGTCTAAGCTATCTTGATATAAAATTTCATCCCAGTGCAACTCTATGGAGAACCAACATAATTAAATAAACAGCTTTTAAAAACAGTTTAATTTTTTTTTTTTTTTTTTTTTTTTTTTTTATCCTTGATAGGTTAGCGTTTGACTACAGCTTGCCTGATGTTAAGCTGCACTGCAGTCTACGGTGTGGCACGCTTACCTAGAAGATACCTATTAACTCTACTTTTGAAGGCCCCCGGATGATACCTCTCAGGAAACAGAGACTCAGGTAGTGAGTTCCAAAGCTTCGCAGTCCTAACAATAAAGGTCGACGCAAAGCGTTTTGTACGAAAGTTTGGAACTTCAACTCTGTATCGGTGTCTCTTCACTGTCTCTCTGCTCGTTCTGTAGTAGAACGGAGATGGTGGAATCAAATTATGAAGTTCCATAGCACACTCCCCGAAATGTATCCGATAAAAAACCGACAAACTAGCAACCTTGCGTCGGTGCTCTAGGCTCTGAAGCTTCGCCTTCGCAACGCAAGAATTGCCGATGAGTTTCTTAGCTCGTCTCTCAATGGACTCAAGTGCTTCTAGCTGATATTTGGCAGAACCATCCCAAAGATGCGAACAGTACTCCATGCACGACCGAACTTGCGCTTTATACAAGGTGAGCAGCTGTTCAGGCCTGAAGTACTGTCGCACCTTTGAGAGGATACCCAGCTTTTTTGCAGCCACTTGCGCTTTGGATTCAATATATGAACCAAAATTGAGAGACGAGGTCAAGGTGATACCGAGAAGCTCTAATTGGTTTGTGATTGGAACGGATACATTTCGGAAAGTAGGGGCCAGATGAAATGGCCTCTTCTTGGCGGAGAATAGACACGCCTGAGTCTTAGCGGCATTAAACTTAACCAGATTGGCATCGCCCCAATCGGAGACTGCCTGTAAGGTGTCGTTTATGCGCTCGACCATGCCTTCTCTGAGTAACTGGATATCGGCCGCACTGGCTCGTGCGTTGGACATATAGCTCTCTACAACCGTGCTGTCATCTGCATACCCTATGATGCCAGGCTTGAGCAGATCATTAATATGCAGCAAGAAGAGAGTTGCAGAGAGCACTGAACCTTGAGGGACACCGGCATTTATAGCCATTCGATCAGAGGAGCAGCCATCTATGACTACTCGGATTGATCGATCTCTCAAAAAGTTTGATATCCACGAACAAAAACCAGTGGGCAAACCGAAGGAAGAAAGCTTGCTGATAAGGCCGTCGTGCCAAACCCTGTCAAAGGCCTTAGAAATATCGAGAGAAACCGCTAGGGCTTCTCCGAATTTCTCGATGGCCTCACTCCAGATGTGCGTGGCGTACACTAGAAGATCCCCAGTTGACCGGTTCCGGCGAAAGCCATATTGTCGGTCACTGAGGAGGTCGTTCGATTCTAGGTACGCCAGGAGCCTGTTGTTCAGGACACGTTCCATACTCTTGCAGAGTATGGAAGTGACCGAAATGGGCCTGTAGTTGGCAGGGTCGGCTCGACTACCTTTTTTGGGCACTGGCTGCACGTTAGCAAGTTTCCAGGACTTCGGTACTAATCCAGTCTCAAGAGAGAGTCTAAAGAGGCGTGTCAATATAGGGGACAACTCGGGCGCACATGTCCTCAGTACAATAGCAGGAATACCATCTGGTCCACTGGCCTTGTTCACGTCTAGATTGCGCAGCGTTTTTCGAACCTCAGCCTGGCGAATCCGGATTTCTGGCATTACCACCGGACAACCGGGCATAACTGGAGGAATCGCGCTACCAGCATCTAGACGTGAAGACTCCGCAAACAGAGATGCAAACAAGTTTGCCTTCTCTTCAGCAGTGTGTGCCAGCGAACCGTCAGGTTTCTGCAATGGAGGCAACGAGGGGCGGCAGAAGTTCGCTTCAACCGCTTTAGCTAGGGACCAAAACGCTTTACTACCCGACGGGTATGAAGCCAGTTTGATCCCTATTCGACCAATATGGTCAAAACGAGCCTTCTGTAAGACCTTCTTGCAGGACTTAGCGGCCTTATTAAAAGCTCTCTTCTTTTCACGAATATCAGATGCCTTGCGCTGTCGAGCTTCAGCCCATGCTTGGTATGCCTGATGTTTGCACGCTTCTGCGCGTCCACACTCAGGTCCAAACCATGGGCGAGTCTTACCAGTCGATGGAACATCAGAGAATGGAATATAATATTCCATCCCTTTCCGTATCACATCAGTTACGGCATCAGCACAGACACTGGGATCGCTAGAAGAGAAGCAAACTGGCCGCCAAGGGAAAGATGCAAAAAATGACCGCATCTCATCCCAATCTGCTGACTTGTATCGCCACATCCGCCGCGAACCTTTAGGACTAGGATCGGGCGGGGAGTAAACGGATACAGATTTCACCAAACAGTGATCGGAACGACCCAGTGGCGATGAAATCGAAACCGAGTACCTGTCCGGATCAGTTGTCAGCAGAAGGTCCAAGCAATAAGGTGTGTGCGAGTCAACATCTGGTACCCGAGTGGCTCCATGGACAAGCTGGGTGAGACCTAAACTGAGAGCAAGCTTCCGCGTCTCTTTCCCAGCATGATTGGTGTCCAGGTATGGATGTAGCCAATCTTGGTGATGGCAATTAAAATCCCCCAGTAACACCATTTGAGCCGAAGGGTAGACCTGTTGAGCTTCATCCGCCTTCTCGCTGAGGTAATCAATTAGCCGAGTTGTCTCCATATCTCCGCTGTGCGACCGGTACACACAGGCATAAAGAATTTTCTCAATGCCTGTGTCTACCAGTGACCATAGCACTGAGAAGCAGGGGTCCTCAAATCTCCGGAGACGCCGAATGCAGATGTCATCGCGAGCGTATAAGCATACGCCCGCATGTGGTTTAAAATTGTGCTCCAGGGTATACCCTGGGTAAGATAAGTACGACACATCGGATGGACATCTGATCTGCGTCTCCGTGAGAAACAGGAGGTGCGGTTTATCTGTCTCGAGGTGGTAGTGGACAGGTACGATATTAGAGTGCAGCCCTCTAATATTTATGAGGTGCACTTTTAAAGAGAGGGAGTGAAACCGCTGTGGAGCATTCTTCCATTTTCTGCTTCTCATATTTTAAAAGTTGAGGTAAGGTAAGAGGTCGGCAGTAGAACGAGGCGTTCACGTCGTGTGACCAGTGAGACACAGCAGGACCACACACACCGAAGGGGGACTAGCCTGGAGACTGCGGGGACGCCCGAGCCCCCCCGAAAGTGTTCATCGCGCCCTCTCTTCCGGTAGCCAACCGGCACGATGACGCACTCCCGGGATTTTTCGCGAGTTGGCGGGACAGCCTCACGTGAGTGGCGAACTCACGATTGGGTCCCCTACTGACTGCGGTCGGCCAGCGGTGCACCGTGCCTCGGATCCCGCTACCCTCCGCGACTAGTCTCCCGATGTTGTGGCTCAGCGTGTCTCATGTTCGGTATCAGACTGTGGCACGCAACTGTTCTGACCCGACCTCTCGGAACGGTGTCACCGGACTACACACCGGAACGTGGCTAGGCCACTTGGCGGCGTGATTTAGTCCGGCGGGTGGTCACTAACCACGGCCGAAGCCTACCACCAGTATGTGACGCCTGATTCGCACCACCCGAGGATCACGTGTGGGGCTACATATTCGGGGTATTCTCCCACGGACGGAGGCGACTCAATCCTCAAAAGTTAATAAAAAAAACAAACTCATGCTCACCTGAGATCAGTGCACCAGTTAACTGTAAACATTGACATTATGTGGATAGTTTAAATTGAAATTGCGACTCAGCAATAGCTGCTCCTATAATAAATGGTTTATCTTATCTTGTTTATCTTGCTGCTCCTATAATAAGCCTATAGTCCCAGCGGCACGTTCCCACTGCTGGGACTCAGGGCATTCTCTCACTAGGAAAAGATATAGGTCATAATCAACCACACTAGCCAAGTGTGGGTTGGTGGATGTCAACTGTCTTCGTATATTGTAGTCCACAAACGCGTCAGTTTATCACAATGTTTTCCTTCACTGTAAAGCGAGTACAAATCCACACATAACTAGATAAACAAGTCATTGGTGTGAGGGCTGGGATCGAACCAGGGGCTGTCTGACTGAATAGCAGATGTTTTTACCACCGAGCCACACTTGCTTCACCTATAAGTGAAATAAATAACTAAATTATGTAGAGATTTTGCTGGCTCAATTAATGAATCTAATAAACTTTTCTTCCGCAGGTTCTCCTAAGAAAGCAGAAGATGTGGTCCAAAACTGCTTCCCCGAGAGTTCGCCCCACAAAATGGAAAGACATGCAGAAACGCCTTAGCTACCTCTACAGAATGCTTAACAGGAAAACTAAAACTGGCATGTCGCCGGTCTGAGTGGATTGATTATTTGTGTTAAGGTAATTAATGTTTTTGTTGTTTTTATGTAGATAAATAAATGTGATAGTTATACAATGAGCTTTTTAATTACAGAATAAAAAATTGTTGTTGTTAGGCATTCGGATAATTGAAAGTGTGAAGAGAATCGGGTTTTTTTTATTTTCCGATGAGAAGCCGGCGCGGGCGGGTGATACCAGTTCAGTCCAACACGGTCATGCTTGCAAACAACGAGTTTGGACAATTGGTATTGCACTGCAGTCTGGTTATCGCGAATCCGAGTTTCCAGTGTATATCATCGGGGGTTAAATTCTGCTAATAAAAAACAGATAATTGTGAAAGAAAGAAAGAAAAATAATTTTTATTTTGGCAAACACAAAACCTAAAACAAACGTATAAATTAAAAATAAAACACCTTAGTTTGCCGCAATACAGTCGCAACTCAGCAAATGCCGGCGGCGTGTGGCTACTGGCGCTGGTATTCTGTTGCGACTGGCGGTGACGTCAGACAGGGTGCAGGTAGGCAAACAAACATTTATATAAATTTACGCAACACATCACACAACAATATAAAAAATTAGACAAAAGTACTAAAATACACATGAAAAAATAAAATTCTTACATTTAGAAATACAAATAATAACTAAAATATGCACATATAAATAAATACTACAACATTACAAACAAATTAAACATAAAAATCATACAAGATAAACAACTATATGGCGCTAGTGTCATTTCTTAAAAGAGCCTCTCTCTACGTCTCTCTACGAGAATGTCTACGTTGATATGTTGATGTGCAGGCTCATTCCCGCAACTAGAAGTCCTTCGGCTTCCCCTGTGCGTAGAGCCCGACTGGCGGTCGCTAATCCAGCCAGCCGATCTCGCTGAAGAAGGCCAGCAGCTCGCGTACGCCGGCGCAGGTCTCCCGCAGCGTCCTCGGTGTCCCGAGGAATTCTTCTCGCTGTTTCGTCAAGCTCCTGCACTCCAAAAGCACATTTTTGACCGTTTCCTCTGCCTCCATGCATCCCCTGCACAGAGCATTGTCAGTATGCTGCCTACATATGTAAATGTTTATTAAGATTGCAATGACCAGTAATAACTCTGACAATGAGTCGTAGCTTATCCTGTCTTAGATTCCGAAGCTTCCGAGAATATCTGGAGTTAAGCTCCGGGAACGCCTCTCTGGATTATCTACTATCTACCATACCTTCCCACTATTCTTTATGAAGTAATGTCTAATACATATCAGTCTCTGGGGCACGTTTGGTAGGTCTCGATGGGTTAGACGAGAAATTTATTTATTTCCGTACACTTAAAATAACCCGTACATATTCCTCCAGTTCATTTACTTAGCCCTTCAAGCTAGTTAATTACTTTCACTACATATTAAACATTCATATTACTTTTAAGATGAGGGTTGTTAGCCAGTGCCAGTGTTTCTTGGCGAGTACTTAGATAGATAGATAGTATCAACTATACCTTAGATAGATAGATAGAAAGTATCAACTATACCTTAGATAGATAGATAGTATCAACTATACCTTAGATAGATAGATAGTATCAACTATACCTTAGATAGATATATAGTATCAACTATACCTTAGATAGCTGGTTGATCAACTATACCTTAGATAGATAGATAGAATAACTAAAGATACTAAAATAAAAACAAAAATAGTGTGCCACAATTGGCGGCCTCATCGCTTAAAGCAATCTCTTCCAGGCAACCTTTGGATGGAAAGTCCTTATGATCAAGATCGTACATACTGGCATAACAGAGCGGAGGCCTATACCCAGATATAGGCTGATGATGATCATGATTGCTACAACTCAATTGGATTTAACCCTTAAATGGACAATGTTGTTTTTAAACATACTAAAAATCTCTCATAAAATTGACCTTCATTTAATTTTTTTTTTTTAAATTTTGCGCTATGTATTTTATAAACAACACTCACATTATTGCAAAAAAAAAGTAAAGTAAATTAATGTCTAGATTTTTTTACTATTTTTTCCTAGACAGTAATAAATGTCTATTACACAATTATATTTTTTTAAAACGTGAAACAAAAATCGACCATTTAAGGGTTAATAAATTTATCCTTTATGGAATCTATACTATAAGACTCTTTGTCCTGACTCATTCATTCATCTATAGACAACGCAGAGCCCAAACGGCTGGTCCTAGGGTTGTGAAATTTGGAGGGTGTATTTGTTTTAGTATGTAGACGCGTACTAAGAACGGGTTTTAGGAAATTCCACCCCTAAGGGGGTGAAAGGGGGTAAAACAGTATATATGAAACTTCTTTGTTTTAGTACTTCCAGCAATGAAATTTGAAATATGTATTGTTTATGTAAAATTAAAAATAATGGTATCAAGTTTTTTTGCCAGGGGTGAACTAAGGGTCTGTTATGGGGGGTGAAAGTTTGTATGGAAAATTCTTTATTTATCAAGTTAAAGTCTTGAAAGTTGTTATATTTGTAGTTTCTTTGATGGTTAAAATAATTTTGTAAAAATATTTGCCAGGAGTTCATTTAGGTATGCTAATGGTGTTTAAAGTTCAAAGGGAAAGTTTCGTGTTTTTGAAATTAAATGCTTCTGAATTATAATTTAAGTAAATGGTTCACTTAGTGGTATGGTTCACGTATTCTAATTACATATTTAAATTAAAATAATGGCTTGGAGAAAACGATCTAATCTGTCGCATCATCACCAAAGTAGCTAAAAACAGAGGTTAACTAGATCTCAGGAATCGAATGAGGAAAGTATATAAAATTGGCACGGGAATAGGATACCATAGAGTTTTTCCACAGGTTACCCGAAAAGCGACCTTCACGCGGGCGGAGCCGCGGGCAACCTCTAGTCTTTAATATAAGGTCAATATCCTAGTTTGAAAGAAGAAGTAAGGAAATAAAATAACAGATTTGGATACTTGGCAAATTATTTAATTTGAAAAGGTTAATGTTTAGTTACTTTTAATATGCAAATGTAGCATACATTTAGCTTATTGACTCAGGCGTTACTTTGCGGAAATCCATTTTTAATAGAAGACAAAATTAAATATTTAGTGTACTTCCGCTGTGATCCGAAATCTCTCGACTTGTCGTTCGAAGAGTCAGCATCTCCTGATGATGCCTTGTGGTTAGGCGAAACACGTGTAGAGTTAAGAATTTCCGAATTGTGATAGGTAACGTTAATCTTAATTAATCTTAGTTAATTAATCTTAGTTAATTAATCTTAGTTAATTAAGCTTGGTTAATTGAACTTTGTTGATTTTTCCTTTACTTGTCTTAATTTGGATTTCGGATCACAGCGGAAGTACACTAAATATTTAATTTTGTCTTCTATTTAGCATACATTTGCTATTGAAATGTAAATTCAATGTTGAGTAACTCTTCGCTTATTCTGCTAAAACCTTTAGGTCTTATTTCTAATTCTTACACATATTTCTAGACTAGAAATCCAGTTCTACAAGATAATTTACCTAATATATCGGTACATTGGTGGCGATTCAGCGGCACACACGACTAAACTAAATTTAAAGAAGCCCAGTCTCTTTTCATTTTAGGTGGCCAGAAAGAGACGACACGTTCCGCACCATAGTCAAACCAACTAAAATCACGTCAAATGTAGAAAATGGTGGCGATTCAGCGGCACACACGACTAAACTAAATTAAAAAAAACCCGTCTCTTTTCATCTTAGGTGGCCAGAAAGAGACGACACGTTCCGCACCATAGTCAAACCAACTAAAATCACGTCAAATGTAGAAAATGGTGGCGATTCAGCGGCACACACGACTAAACTAAATTTTAAAAAGGCCCGTCTCTTTTCATCTTAGGTGGCCAGAAAGAGACGACACGTTCCGCACCATAGTCAAACCAACTAAAATCACGTCAAATGTAGAAAATATAGGCGACTTTAGTCCGCACTCACTTGTATCACCTCTAAAACTACCTACATTTTCCATATTTGACGTGATTTTAGTGGTTTTGTCTGTGGTTCAGAACGTGCCGTCTCTTTTTGGCCGCCTAAGATGAAAAGAGTCGGGGCTTCTTTAAATTTAGTTTAGTCGTGTGTGCCGCTGAATCGCCACCACTATAGGCGACTTTAGTCCGCACTCACTTGTATCACCTCTAAAACTACCTACATTTTCCATATTTGACGTGATTTTAGTTGTTTTGTCTGTGGTTCAGAACGTGCCGTCTCTTTTTGGCCGCCTAAGATGAAAAGAGTCGGGGCTTCTTTAAATTTAGTTTAGTCGTGTGTGCCGCTGAATCGCCACCATTAGCAATCATTTTAATAATACATGGGCAAAATCTAGATTATAAGTTTTTGTGATATAAATTGTAAACAGTAAACAAAAAAATAGCTTAAGTTTTATGAATCGGTTTATTTCATTTTAAAAAGTCTGATATACTGGGTAATAGAGAACAGCTGTACTAATATTGTAGATTTTTACTTTATTAATAATTATAATAATTACTATTTATTTTTCACTAGTTCTATTGTTTTGACTAGTTACATTTAGACTAAATAGACTTAAGTTAGATTTAGTCTAAATTAATTTAAAAGTCATAGGCACTAATTACTTAAAATATGCAGATTTTTGATATCTGCTAATAATTTGACTACTTTTTAACGATAACATCTTATGAATCGATGAACGCTGGTTGCACGCACGAAAAATCATGCCTTTATGTCACGTTCCGACGCGCTGTCACGTGTCACGAGAGCGCCGAGCAAACGATAGAGAGGTAAGCCCGGCAATCGGGGTAAGCGTTTGGCTTGTGACGAATCTACGATTCTCTCTTTCACTCTATCGGCCGAATTTGAACGTTTTTTTACGATGTTATCAGGTAAAATTGTCGTCTGTAAACCGACTTTACAGACATTATGTAAGCGTGCGGCTTGGGATCTCTTTTCCACACTATCGGCGGATGTTGAACGTTTTCTTACGACATTATTACGTAAAATTGTTGTCCGTAAACCAACTTTACAGACATTATGTAAGCGTACGGCTTGGGATCTCTTTTCCACTCTATCGGCGGATGTTGAACGTTTTCTTACGACGTTATTTTGTAAAATTGTCGTCCGTAAACCGACTTTACAGTCATTATGTAAACAAGCTTTCGACTTGGAATCTATCTCTTTACCACTACATCAACCGATGTTGAACGTTTTCTTACAACATTATTACGTAAAATTGTAGTGCGTTAACAGACTTTACAGAAATTATGTAAGCGTTCGGATTGGGATCTCTTTGCCAGTCCATCTACCGATGTTAAACGTTATCTTACGATATTATCACGTAAAATTGTCGTCCGTAAACCAACTTTACAGAAATTATGTAAGCGTTAGGCTTGTGATCCCTTTCCAGCATGACTATTGCTGATTGTGATGCTGTTTTGTTTTCTACGTAAACTACAGCTCTCCCCAGTCCTTCTTGATGATATCGGCGGCTCTCTCGGCGATCATGAGTGCGGGTGCGTGCGTGTGCGCAGCGGGTATGCGAGGCATAATGCTGGCGTCCGCCACTCGTAGACTCCGCACGCCGTGGACTTGCAGGCGTGGGGAGACCACGCCGGTCGGGTCTCCAACTGGAGCCATCTTGCATGTGCCTACCTGCGGGTAGGAAGTAGATTTTCATTAGTGTAAATCTACATATCGCACATACGTTGCTATAACGTCACTTATGCAAATGATGTAATATTTCAGGAGAAGCATTTGAAAATTCAACATCCTATTACAACGTATAGTTCTTCTCGATAAGCAAATAAAGCGATAATAAATTTAAACTACAACTTTTAACTTCATTTTAAAATAAGAGCCAACATCTTACTAATTACTATTAAAGAAATATAAAAGTTGAAAAGTTTTGACAAAAATTACATAGTGACGTTAAAGCACCGTATGTGCGACATACCTCTACAGCGTGTCTGATGTAAAGCCACGCTTTAGTAGACTTACTTTACTTCTAGTAATCTTTTAGGTAAGCGCATATCGTAGACAATGTGGCACGCTTACGACGCTGCTTTATGCAGAGTTCATGGAGCAAGATGAGTATTAGATAAAACTATGTACAATATAAATGATTATCTAAATTTGAAAATTGACATTTAAATTGACAAATTGACATTTGATTCATATCATATACTTTTGTATTGATATTATATTAGATACTAGAATTAGTAGTGAAAAATGACATTATGATTAATATCATATACTATTGTAATGATATTATAGTACTAGAATATAATTGAAAATTGACATGGATACATATCATATACTTTTGTAGTGATATCATATTATTTGACTTGTAACTTTGGTGTTATCAATAAATGATTTGTATTTGGATTTGCATGTATGAGTACATCATAAATAGTTAAACTGAATATTAAAATTATGGATACCAAAACCTTTATATGGTAAGAACTCGTAAATTTTTAAGTAACATTTAGCACACGGTCCCGGCTTCGTACGGTCTCTAAAATAATCTAAGTTGCAAAGAGAAACAAACTATAACCTATGTTACAGACAGTGAAATAATTTTTCAAATTGGTCCAGTAGTTTCGAAGCCTATTCGTGTTAAACAAACAAATAATGAAACTTTATCTCTTTATAAAATTCCTAAAGATATTAAAAAAATAACTGAAAGACCGATTAAAGAACAACCCTAAGAATATTTACACTTATTTTGGTACAAATCAGATTTAGCAATACGAAAAAGCCGGACCTGATAAGTATCATCCGGGGGTCTTCAAAAGTAATCTTCTAGGTAACGATGTGGCACGCTTAAGAGGAATCACTAGAGCCGTTTTTCCATACAAACGCTGTCCCCTGTTTCCTCCCTGGATAATGCCGGTAGAGTTATACTTTTTTTCCTGAATATCTATGGCCACTATTATGATGTCCCTATGTTTTCCTTTTTTTTATAAATAAATCATTATAAGAGATATGAACGTTCAAAAACCTAAAAAAATGGCCAGATTTTCCGCTGTGTTCAAACATCCAGAAAAAAAATTGGCTACATTATATAAAAAAAATAAAACATAGAAACACAGCTCAAGCCTTTCTTTAATTTTGAATGAAAACTATTTAAAAATCGGTTAAGTTTTGGAGAAGAAATCAGGGGACAACGAATCGTTGATTTTCTGTTCTTTACATAGGTATTTTCAGTCCAATCTGCAGTTGTCTCTATCGCGCTCTGCGGGGGGAGGCTTGAAGTTCGGGACCATTTCACTCTAAATAAAGAAGCAGAAGTTACCTGATGATCCAAAGTGATGGAAGTTTGCGAAATGGCGCATCGCCAGTACTCGCCAGAATCGAAGGCGTAACCCTCGCAGCCTGGGAAGGGGGTAGCGTGGAGACGCGTGCCGTAACGCTGGAACGGGGGTGTCGATATCACCTTCTGGATCTGGAATACAATGGTGGCGATTCAGCGGCACACCCGAGTAAACTAAATTTAAAGAAGCCCCGTCTCTTTTCATCTTAGGTGACCAGAAAGAGACGGCACGTTCGGAACCACAGACAAAACAACTAAAATCACGTCATATATGGAAAATGTAGGTAGTTTTAGAGGTGATACAAGTGAGTGCGGACTAAAGTCGCCTATATTTTCTACATTTGACGTGATTTTGGTTGGTTTGACTATGGTGCGGAACGTGTCGTCTCTTTCTGGCCACCTGAGATAAAAAGAGACGGGGCTTCTTTAAATTTAGTTTAGTCGTGTGTGCCGCTGAATCGCCACCAATATAGGTATACTACCTTTTTTTTCTACCTATATAGGTAGTATACCTATCCCCCCCGTGGGGCCCCGCATTGTCGAGGCGGGGGGGCTCAGTAACCGTGGCCACCCACCCACGTCCCGTGGTCACCCACGGTGAAGCGAAGAGGGTCCCTGAGGCGGGCAACTCCCTACACTTGTATTCCCTGTATGCAAGTGCTAGATGGAGTGGCACCAGTAGTTTTTTTTTCTACCTATATAGGTATAGTACCTATATAGGTAGAAAAAAACGTCTTACAACAAGGTGGAGCGATGGTCTGAAGAAGGTAGTGGATGGCGAATAGAAGCACAGGAGAGAGTCAAGTGGCGTGCCTTGGGAGAGGCCTATGTCCAGCTCGTTTTGAACCGCGTAAACGAAGTTTCTACTCGTTTCAAGACCTTTACGAACTTAAGATAACTTGTCTTGCTAACAATGAGATTTGTCTGATCCATATATTCACAATTTTTGGATATACTAGCTGACCCGGCAAATGTTGTTTTGCCTCACTAAGACTTAGCGGTATGAAAAATATATAGTGTAGCTTATATGACACGTTCGTAGATTTACCATAGCAGCGCCATCTATTGATTACTTACTCAACCCAGTCGACAGGTATCGACATCTGTTAAATCATTTGGAGTTAACAGATAATTGTGACTGTCAAATAATAACAGACAATAATTAGCAATAATTAGCAATAAATTAAAATTGCGACTATAATTTGAGATTTAAACTATCCTATCTCTCAAGTTGGATCGAACTGCATATGGTGTGCGAATTTTATTATAATCGGTTAAGTGGTTTAGGAGTCCATTGAGGACAAACATTGTGACACGAGATTTGATTTATATATATTAAGAAGGTGCACCCTACAACCAGGTGGAGCGATGATCTGAGGAAGGTAGCGGGTAGTGGATGGCGAAGAGAATCACAGGATCGGGCCAAATAGCGTGTGGGAGAGGCTTGTGTCCAACAGTGGACGAGCAACGGCTGATGATGATGATATAGTGGTTTATATAAATGCGTGACGGCTCGTCTTAAATCGCGTTAAAGAAGTTTCTACTCGCTTCAAGACCTTTACGAACTAAAGATTTTCTGGATGGTCAACGAGATTTTGTGTTGTAAACAGTGGGATTTGCTTGATCCTTCAAATTACAGTATGGATATAGATTCATGACCGTTGGACAGCTGTCCCCGGACACAACCGTGGCGATTCAGCAGCACACACGACTAAACTAAATTTAAAGAAGCCCCGTCTCTTTTCATCTTAGGTGGCCAGAAAGAGACGGGACGTTCTGCACCATAGTCAAAACAACTAATATCACGTCAAATATGGAATGTGCAGGCAGTTTTAGAGGTGATGATACAAGTGAGTGAGTTCTAAAGACGCCTATATTTTCAACATTTGACGTGATTTCAGTTGTTTTGACTATAAGGTTTATGGTGCAGAACGTGCCGTCTCTTTCTGGTCACCTAAGATGAAAAGAGACGGGGCGAGGCTTCTTTAAATTTAGTTTAGTCGTGTGTGCCGCTGAATCGGCACAAACGTCTGTCTAGAAAGTTATTTTTCCTAAATGGAGACAAGTTGACGTTTTCTGGTGAGATAGTATTCGTCATGTTTATTTGAATATTTGTCTCGGCTATGTGTGTTGTGCATTTTTGCGATGAAAAAGTTTAGAATTTAAAAAAAATTACAGACTATCTTTGCCTTTAAATCTTCCGCATGGTCAAAATATTCTATTTTGGGCCGAAATTCAAACCCGGATTTGAACTTTGCATGCGTAGGTAAGCGTTTTCAACGGAGACTATACGGTTACTAAATATGGCAGAAACAGACCTAGAAAACTACCCTCATTTAACAGGAACAACAATAAAAGAATCATCTTATTTTATGATAAATTCTATAAAAAAAAAAAATTAGACACTGTAATGTAATTAATTCTGGGAAATAAAGGCTATTTTTATTTTTGTATTTTATCTTTATTTATAAATGAATCGATAATTTGAGTAGAAAGAAACTGTACTAACCATTCTTACTCCTTCGACCATGGCTTTCAAATCATCCTCATGATCGAAATAGTTGAGTTCTATCTTGGGATGGTCTTCATAGTTAGCGCTCCTGAGAGTGAGTCGACCGACACTCTTCGGCCGGATCAGGACTGGGTTGATGGAGAACGTTCGCTGCTTCACGTCGAGAGGCAAGCTGCCGAACACTCTCCAGTACCACTCGTCCGTTACACCTGGAATAAAATGAAATACTTTGTAAACTGTTATCGTAAGGCATATTATATATTTACACGAAACAAACGGTCACACTTACTTAAAAGCGTTGGATATACGTCCAACGGGTTTCAACGCATTAAGCCCTCTCAGCCCAGCAGCCCTCTGTTCCCGCGCAGATGACGCCGGCTGGATGGAGATTGTTTCTTCCTCATGTAGTGTCTTGAGTAGGTTAACCTACTCAAGACACAATCAGTGTAGTGTGTGCGGACCCGAGTATACTCTTCTCCAATACCATCCAGTGATGAGGAAGAAACAATCTCCATCCAGCCGGCGTTATCTGCGCGGGAACAGAGGGCTGCGGCGCGCGCGGAGCGTCGCGGGGTGCGGGACGCGCGGGTCGCTGACGCTCCCGCGCAACATGCGCCGGGCCAGTCTGCGCGCGGATCTCGTCGGTGACATTCCGTGTGCAGCTCGTCCCCGATGATGACGCTCTTAATGCGTTGAAACCCGTTGGACGTATATCCAACGTTTTTAAGTAAGTGTGACCGTCTGTTTCGTGTAAATATAAAATGAAATACTGTTTCTTAGGTGACCGCTGGGCGAAGGTTTGTACTACTTGGGTACCGAACGCGAAACGACCTCGGAGTCGACCCAGACAAAGGTGGCGTCATGACCTAGACGAACATGACACAAACTGGGCCACCAAAGCTGAAGACCGGGCTGTCTGGAAGGAGGGAAGAGAGGCCTTTGCCCAGCAGTGGGACACAATAATAAGTATTAGTATTTTTTTGGCACATATCTTGTGAAAGTTTCTGCTTTTTAGTTATCATGGTTATTGAGATACAGCCTGGAGATAGACAGCGGAGGCTTAGTAATAGGGTCCCGTTTTTACCTTTAAGGTACGGAACCCTGAAAACTCAATTAATATGATAGGTACAACAATTGGTTTATATATTTCTAGGGCTGTTCTTATGACGGTCTATGAGCTATTATTTAAAACAAATAACCGTTTACTTTTTATTACAATAAAACTAAATTAAAACTAAACTAACTGGGTTGGCGCGTCGACCCGAATCGGATCCTGGCCTCCGATACTAGGAGACGCCACTGTTCACAATAAAACAATTTTTTGTAATTTGTAATTATTTTTTTTACACACTGCTGGTTAACCCTATACTGAACCATTTCTTGTTCGTGTTATGGTGGCTAACACAACTGATATACTAAATTTACATACATACATATTTAACACCCAGACCCACAGCCACCAAATTTAGTTAAGCACAAAGATGTTGGCCGGGCCGGGAATCGAACCCGGAACCTTTTGATTGGCAGTCCGGCATGGTAACCTTTACGCCAACGAGGTCGTCAACTAAATTCAAGATCTTTTTCCATAGCCTTAAAAAGTAAAAAGGCGCTTTTATGAAAATTCTTGAAACTTGTTTGCGACGGACGGTGTTCAGTGAATCAAGTCGATTAGTTAGGTGAGTGCCTCCGAGAAACTTCCAACGCGTTGGATGTCGTAAAACAAAAGTTATTGATCCGGGACGAGAGTTCGATTTTACAGTACGGAGGTTCACACTTTGATATTCCCGCGGCAATTCTCACGGGCTTACGAATTTTATGTATATCTCTTTGAACATATATCTTTACGGTACAGTACCTAAAAGGTAAAAACGGGACCCTATTACTAAGCCTCCGCTATCTGTCTGTCTAATGAAATAAATAAAATAAAAATATTAAGGGGGTCCCCATATAACAATCGTATTTTTTTGCTATATATCAATAACGGTAGCTGCTAGATGCTTAAATTTATCACAAAATATATAAATGTATATTGGCTATCAAATTAAATGATAAAATTTAAATAAAATATATATTATTTGAGGGGGGCTCCTATACAACTAACATACGAGGGTGGATTAGAAAACTTCGCAGCCTAATACATAAATACTTAAACTATTTTAATGTAACCATGACAACCATGTCACAACTCTGGTTGTCAAATTGTCAACTTCTATCCTAATTGACTGTATATAGTCGCGCATGAAGGGTTCCGTATCATTGTTGTATGGGCGCCCCCCTTAAAGATTATTTTTTAATTAAATTATTTAAAAACACTGCACCTTTTTGCAGAGTTTTTAAACACACAATTCAGCTTAATTTAAATCAAGTGAATTAGTGATTTTTAACATGTTTTTTAAATAATTTAATTAAAAAATTATATTTAAGGGGGGCACCCATACAACAATGGTACGGAACCCTTCATGCGCGACTCCAACTCGCACTCGGCTAATTTTTTATATGATAGTCTTGTGTATAGTCACCTATCCTCGATAATCGTATGAGATTACCTTAGTAAGCCAAGTAGAGGCGCTACAAGAAACTCTTTGTAAAGGGACGCATTAAGCGTTTTGCCTCCACCTTTGTTGTCCGAACCGCCAAACTTTGGAATTCCTTGCCAAATTCCCTGTTCCCCAATGACTACAATCTAGCGATTTTCAAGGCGAGAGTGAACCGGTTCCTTCTAGGTAAGCGCGATCCACCGTAGACCTCAATATCACTTACCATCAGGTGAATTGTGGTCAAGCGCTGACCTATTATGAGTAAAAAAAGGAATGTAACTAACCCAGCAAAGACCTCAATATCCCCAACAAGTCTCCAGCCAGCGAGCCAGCTCCCATGACCAGCTCCATGTCGGGGCGGCCCTCGGAGTGGTCATCAGATACCCTCGTCCTGATGAAGGCCAGCCCCGAGGCTCCGCCGGGCAGGGTCAGCGGCCCGCGGCCGGCCAGGTACGCCGCGGCGGACACCGGCGATGCTGCTACCATCTGTGATAAAATATAATAAATCTTTTTTTTTCGCGTAGAAAACGGTTACACTTACTTTTTATTGACGTGACAACGTTTTAAATTAGGTTGCGGCTGGGAGTCACTTATGAAAAAGTGTAACGCCCGGTAACGTTACGATGAGTCACCGAACGAGAGAGAGGCCCGCCGAATGCCTTGCGTCTCTCTCCCACTCAACTATGATCGGTCTGCCGCGCGCGCAGCACGCGGCAGACGTTGTCACGTAAAATCTTCGCCCGTAAAACCGACTTTACAGGCAACCATTTTTCAGTTTCAGTTTTAAATTATCTTTATTATATACAGAAATACAAATATATTACAAAACAGTAGTGTACATACAAGCATTTGGATCCTACTATTTTGTAGCAATATTACAATTACATTTACAAGGATCATTAAGCCTATCTAAACTTTTTACAGATTTATTATATTTTTAACACTTGGCGACTAATTTTTACATTTAGTATAAAAACACATATTTATATTATTGTATGCTAAGTAGGCACTACAATTTTTTTTTTTTACTTTTTATTAAAAGTTGGAATGAGTCCAACAGTTTCGGTGCTTTCCACCGCCGCCGACGAGATCCGGATCCGGATCTCGTCGGCTGCGGTCCGTGTAACACTCGCCCCTGAAGATGGTATTTGGAAAGCACCGAAACTGTTGGACTCAATCCAACTTTTAATAATAAGTTAGTGCGACCGTTTTCTGCGCAGAAGTATTAAGATGCCTTACGTGAACAGTTTACAATGTTTAATAGAATAAATCTTATATATAAAATTTCCATGTCACAATGTTAGTTACCGTACTCCTCCGAAACGACTTGACCGATTTTTACCAAATTCTATATGCGTATTCAGTAGGTCTGAGAATCAGCTACTATCTATTTTTTAAGGCAAAACAACGTTTGCCGGGTCAGCTAGTAATAATATAATATCTACTAATGATCATTCTAATGATCGTATTTAGACCAAATTATGGAGAAGGGGAAAGTCATGTCGTATAGGGTGGTCAAGGATTTGGCCGAAGATAGAACTACCTGGATAAAACTACACGGACAAGAGGCTAGCTCTTAAATATTGAATGAATGAATATTCGAATATATAAAATTTCAATGTCACAATGTTAGTTACCGTACTCCTCCGAAACGGCTTGACCAGATTCAGTAGGTCTGAGAATCGGCTATCTATTTTCCATACCCCTAAGTGATAAGGTTTGTTCACCCATATTTTTTTTTATAACTAAAATTTTTTGTTTTAATTTTTTTATAATGTGGCATTAAAAATATATACAACCCTAAATTTTTCCTTTTTATATTTTTTATGGCCATTTTGGTAATTTAATCATTTTTCATCCCGCTCGATAACTGATCAATAAGTGTTTTTAGCTGTATTAAAGTAAAAGTTTAGATTTTGAAGTTATTTGCGTAGGTATGTCACGGGAACTACAATTGTTTTCGGGATAAAATGTAGCCTTTGTGTTAATCCAAGGTCTAACTTATCTACCAAATTTCATCAAAATCGGTTTGACCGTGAAGAAGTAACAAACAAACACACACACAAACTTTCGCATTCATGATATTAGTAGGATTGTTTTGTAAATTGTACTAACATACAATAATTGTTCCAACGATATAAGCTCACATCAGATTACCAGAAGAACTAAGCTAAAGTTTGTGAGTAGTAGTATGTTTAAACAGAAAATAAAGAGTTTTTGTGAAAGTAGTTACTTTTACAATTCAAGCGAATATATGAATATGAAGCTTGCAGAATCGTTATTCACGTGTAAACAGTAGTACTTTAAATTTAATAGAAATGAAAAAAGTGCTAATGTGTGTAGATATTTATTTAATGAAATTTGTAAGTTTATTTATTTTTTATCTAACTAATGTTTTATAAGTATTAAGTAATTATTGTAGTATGACCACAGAATAATAACTTGTACTTCGTACAGAAGCTTCACTTCGCAATGGTTTTCAAAGAAATATGAACTCAATCAGATAAACAATATGATTTAATTTAGCTCGCGGTCCAGTCGATCACGTGATGATTTTTGTACCTACCAATTTCTTTTCAATGGAATATGGGCCTTAATTCACTATGCTACGGTTCATAATACGTTGTACATGGTTATAAGTAGTACTAGTTATTATTCTGTGGTATTGAAAGAGCCACATAGATTGGCCCTTTGCGCAGTGGCCGCCGCCCGTAGGTATGTTTTTAACACCTACACGCGGAGTGACACAGGCCTGGTATGACTTGCCTTTAACGTATGTTATTTAGGGCTAATAAAGTTCTGTATTTCTGAGTGTCCTTACATCGTTAACGCAGAGTCCGGAAGAGTTGACAATAAACGCATTTCCGGAGAAGGTGACATGGTCTTGCAGGTTGTGGCCCACCGGGAGGTCCACGAGGGGCCCTATGCCCAGCTCCTGGAGGTGCTCCGCGGGACCCACGCCTGAGAGCATGAGGAGTTGTGCCGAGCCGATGGATCCTGATGAAAGGATCACCTCACGTGACGCTCGGATTTGGTATCTGGAACGTATGGGGACAATTTAATATTGTAGCTTAGCAATCTAGAAAAGTCTATATGAGTCTAAGAAGACCCTGTATGGGTCTCACTTGAAAACAAATTAACAGATTTATACACAAAATTTAATAGTTGGAACTGTAGAGGGAAGCTAGTCAAAAGTGAATCTCAACTCAGTGTGATTTAGGCACATCAGCATAATGCTGATCGCTTAACTTATTCAAGTTCTTCTTTTAATGAGTTAAGTGGCCAAGCTATGGTGTCGAGAGTTTTCAAACCGCCCTAACGCCTCTGACTTGTTATAACGACTGATTGTACTAAGACCAAAAGCCGGGACCTACAATTTAACGTGTCAACCGACTCACGATGAAAATGCCACTTTAAAAACGACAGTCTTATGCATGATCACCCAAATAAACAGTTAATAAACAAGGTTGCTCATCTCCAGTAAGTAATTGCAATTATGCAACTGAAAAGTGACATAATATTGCAATAAATTGTTTGACTTTGACTTTTGAATATAATGTAATTTTTATGAATTTAAATATTGTCTTTTTGCGTGGTAATCTCAGAGTAACGACTGCTTTAGTCGTTACTCTGAGGTGGTAATCCACCCAAAGATGACAATGGAAGTATTATTAAGTTCTTTTAGTCAATATTAAAAAAATATATATTAGTCAAATTTCTAACAGTAATACTCGAAAATTTTATTGACTAGATATGATTAAATTGCTCTATCAAGGTTTTCGTTACTGGATATCCCGTATAAATAAATAATTGCCACTTTACATTTATTAATTAAGGACAAAGAAGATTATCACGTGATTACGCACCTTTTGCCCCTCTTCATGAACTCGACCCCGTAAGCGGTTTTGGTAACCGGATCTATTAGAACCTTCGTCGCCGTCGAATACTTCGAAACTTTCAAGTTCGGTCTGAACCTTATCGGTTCTAAAAACGCTTTTGACGAGCTGCATCTTCTGCCTTTTCTTAACGTCGCTAAGGGTTTAGAAAATCCTAACACATCTTCTCCGTTTGGATCTCTCCATTCGTAGCCTAAAACCTGTCCAGCCTTCTTAAAAGCGGTCTGCAGAGGACTATGGAAAGGAGAATGTTCTATATCCAAATAACCTCCAACTCCGTGGTAAGAGGAGTTTCTTAATTCTCTAACCTTTATGTTTTCAGACTTTTTAAAATATGGCAACACTTCGTCGTAGCTCCAGCCTTCGTTGCCCATTCGGGCCCAGTCGTTGTAATCGTCTG
This sequence comes from Mellilla xanthometata, assembly GCA_035578125.1. Taxonomy (NCBI): domain Eukaryota; kingdom Metazoa; phylum Arthropoda; class Insecta; order Lepidoptera; family Geometridae; genus Mellilla; species Mellilla xanthometata. Next base: position 947,202 of record JAPUBQ010000049.1, on the reverse strand, counting down.
GGTGGCCTCTTTGGTAAATTAAAAAGTTTAACACACTACTCCCGCCGAGCACTTTCCCGCGTGGAAGGAAACAGACTTTTCCTCTTAAATCTCTACACGCTCGCTTCTCTGGTTCGGACACATAGCCCCAGTTCATTGGAGTAAGAGATAGGAAACTAGCAAATATTGGCACGTCTGAGAAAAAGTTTTCATTTCCACCGGCTTCTAAAAGTAGCACCTTCCAGTGTTTGATTTCAGTCAATCGATTTGCTATAACACTTCCCGCTGATCCAGCCCCGACGATTATAAAATCGAATTCTTCGAACTCTTTAGGCGTGTAGTCTGGTATGAAACCTTCTTTCGGGTTGTGTGGGAGCGGACGAAAGAGGTCGGTCCAAAAGTCGAAGAAGTTTCTCACGTCCATAGAGTTTGCAGCCGCAATGAAGACGAAGCACAAAAACCAGCGCATCTTGAGATCTTTTGCTCTTCATTACTGTAACAAGAAAAATATTTTGTGTAATGCCAGCTCAGTCGGTTTATGTTTCGCAGCGCGTGAGTTCGATAAAGGAAATATCGTGAGAAAACAAATGGATAAATTAAAATTAATAAGATATATTTATTTGCCTTTATAAATAATTAATTTACAGATTTATAACTTGTAACCAAATTATAAAAAATAATTTAAAAATAACTTAAGAATAATAAAGTGAATATTATTTACAGAGGTATACATTTATCCCGTTAGTTTCCAGTAACTCTGTTTACGAAGGTTTTTACTTTTTAAGGATTCTTAGATCATCGAATCGTTCTGATAGCTTGTTTAACGTTGAATACAAATGCCCTATTATGTTTAATGTATTCTTAGGCCAGATCATGCCATCACGCTTTTCAATGCCTACTCATATATACATATATTCTCTGTTAATGACTGCTTTGGCATTGTCATCTGGGCGCTACCGTGTTTCGGATAATATGTTAAATTGTAGGTCCCGGCTGTTAGTCTTAGCACAAGCAGTCGTAAAGCCAAGTCAGAGGGCGGCTTGAAAACTCTCGAAACCAGAGCTTGGCCACTTAGCTTATACAAAAAAACTACGATTTGTTTTAATTTATTTATTCTAAACGGTAAAAACGGGACCCAATTACTAAGCCTCCTCTGTCTGTCTGTCTCCAGGCTGTATCTCAGAAAACGTAATAGATAGAAATCTGCAATTTTCACAAGATATGTATTTCCCGTGCCGCTATGACAACAAATAAAAAAAATAAAAAACATAGGTCCCCATACAATGAACATGTTTTTTGACGTGACAACGTCTTAAATTAGGTTGCGGCTGGGAGTCACTTATGAAAAAGTGTAACGCCCGGTAACGTTACGATGAGTCACCGAACGAGAGAGAGGCCCGCCGAATGCCTTGCGTCTCTCTCCCACTCAACTATGATCGACTTTACAGGCAACCATTTTTTCGTATATTTTTGCTATATATCAATAACGGTAGGAGCTAGACACTTGAAATTTTCACAAAATATACAAATGAAAGTATAAATCCTATCTACTAATAGTTAGGATAAAAAAACGCAGTAACAACAAGATTTTGCCATAAGTAATACATGAATAAGAAATCTACATGATCAGGTGAGATCACGATAAGGTATCAGTGAGTCAAGACACACCCGTGAGCATTCCTCGCGCTTAGTACTTCACGTACCCAACAACTGATTGTCATCTAACGAGCGTATTCACGTGCGATTGGTCCGTTCAGTGTTACTGGTAAGTCCAAACGAGTGGCACTCACTACTTTTCTGTAGAAGCCGCTGTACATACGTCAAAATCACAATCTTTCAAGCTATTTCAAACGCCAAAAAACATCTAAAATCACGTCAAACACGTCAGATTTAGAGCTGATACAATTTGGTGCGCTCTAAAATCGCTTACATTTTTCATATTTGACGTGATTTTAGTTGTTTTGTCTGTGGTTCAGAACGTGCCGTCTCTTTCTGGCCACCTAAGATGTAAAGAGACGAGGCTTCTTTAAATTTAGTTAAGTCGTGTGTACCGCTGAATCGCCACCAAATGTAACTATTTTCAAATGTTTTGTTGTACCAACGTCACAATAGTAAAATTCTTTGTTTGCGCTATATTAACGTGTGGTTTTTGTTAAGATTTTGTTAATTCAACATGTTTTTTTCTCTGTGTAAGCCTCTCTAACATTATTGATTACAGTTTGTAACGTTTCCGACAGCCCTGTACATCACTAGGCCAAGGGTTTATCACTTACCGGGCCGTTGGATTTCAAACACGTATCTTATATATCTCCTGTACATATTTCAGCTCGCGCCTGATGTAGGTTCAAGGAGTTTCCGATGCTTCTCATCTGACGCGGGGAATCTCTTACAAGTATTTCAGATGTTATTGACGTGACAACGTCTTAAATTAGGTTGCGGCTGGGAGTCACTTATGAAAAAGTGTAACGCCCGGTAACGTTACGATGAGTCACCGAACGAGAGAGAGGCCCGCCGAATGCCTTGCGTCTCTCTCCCACTCAACTATGATCGGTCTGCCGCGCGCAGCACGCGGCAGACGTTGTCACGTAAAATCTTCGCCCGTAAAACCGACTTTACAGGCAACCATTTTTTTTGTAGATACAATATGCGTAGCTATGCGACGCCTGTAGCTCGGCTTGCTAGGATGATCTGATGCGATCATTGAGGTTAAACAACGGTCTTTGGGTGGGTCCATGAAAAGACTGTCTTTTAAAAAGTGGTATTTTCTGGGTCGGATGAAACGTTAAATTGTAGGTCTCGGCTGTTAGTCTATCAAGTCAAGTCAAGTCAGAGGCCTTCTGGTGGTTTAAAAACTCTAAACAAGGCAAGAGAGAACCGGTTTCATCTAGGTAAGCGCGCTTCACTGTGGACCCCAATGTCACTTACCGTCAGGTGAATTTGTGGTCAAGCGCTGACCTATTCAGAGTAAAAAAACAAAACACCAGAGCTTGGCTACTTAGCTCATACGGAGAAGAAGAAGCTATGTCATCAACGTTAATCCGGGAAAAAAACTTGCCAACAATCTAAGGCTTAGATAGTTTGGGTTCTAATGTCACCATTCATATGTCACCATTTATAACCTTTATAATTTCTATGATTTTCGCTATCAGATGTCCACTATTTGAAAAAAGTAAAGAAAATTCATCCATCAGTTCAGCCTATTTATTCACAACATAGCTTGAAATTAAAAAAAAATACTTGTAAAGTATGAATTTGGCCGCCCCCCTTACCGCCCGGGGCATGGCCCTGGCTTGCCCCCTAGCCAGTCCTAGTGACGTCACTAGCGGCATTTGGTACGATTTGCAAAAAAATATACGCTGAAATATAATGTTAAAATACTTGACACTGTGTCTGTCTTGGGAAGAGCTTACTATAGAAATGATCCTATGAAGTAAGGTCTTATGACATATGAGTAACCAAGTCTGACGGACTAAGTGCCCAAAAGTATGAAATAAAGATATTTACATCAATTTAGAAATAAATAAACAAACCATAGATATCATAGGAATAGATTAAATAAATATGAATGGAGATGGATACAAGAAAGGTAAGGAATGAAGAATGAAAGTACGAGAAGTAGCAAAAGCAAGAAATGGTATGAAAGGGTGTTACATTAAAGAATAGGCTCCGAATAAAACAAACACCGGAGGTAGGTGTATTAAAAAAAAAATACTTGACACAGATGTGCAGCGGTTCAGATAATTTACAAGAGAGGCAAGCGTCTGCAATGAGCATCATAATGTATGCAGACCTTATCTGAATGCACAAATACATGCGTGTGCATATAATGATTGAATTATACTGTGTATTTATGTACCTACTTGACCTGCGAATTGTGAATTATCCACGCATTATTTGGGTCGTGCATTGGCACGCATTTCGCATTTATTCAAATTATGATTACATTTATTTTGAATTCGAATTTCGAATACTTAATAAGATAGAGGAGGAATTACTTGAACACAATTTTATAAAATACTAGCTGACCCGGCAAACGTTGTTTTGCCTTATAAATTATTACTATTCATTAAAAAAAAGGGTGAATAATCTTTATCACTTAAGTGTATGGAAAATAGGTAGTAACCGATTCTCAGACCTACTGAATACGCATATAAAATTTGGTAAAAATCATTCAAGCGGTTTCGGAGGAGTACGGTAACTAGCATTGTGACATGGAAATTTTATATATTAGAAGATTAGAAGAAGATTAGAGATTATGTAAACCATAATCTTACTTTTTCACATTTTCAGACATATTCAGATTCATATATTATTTGTTTTGACATGTAACTAATGGTGTTATTAATAAATATTTGTATTTTGTATTTGTATTTGTACCAATGTCTGTCTGTAAGGAGTAAAAATACTCACAGGGCCATTTATAAGTTAGACACTTAAAATGAATGATCAATTCCGATTCGGAATTATGCAATTCGCCGGAGTCGTCTTGAAAAGCCTCTCGGATACCTCCGCATAAACATCCGACATAAAACCTCATGGCTATCGGAAAATTGAATATTCAATCTCGCTTTGACAATGTCGTTTAAACCTGCTACGATATGTATTATGTACGATTAACATTAAAATATGAGAAAAAAGCGAGTGTGGGTCTGTTTTTTAATCTGATGGCTTCTGATACGTTTTGGTCAAACTGTAAGTGACATTTATTTTAATAAACAGAATTAAAATTTAAATTTTAATTGTGGTCGATCTCTGCCTTATTTTTTTTTTTTTAATATTAGGACACATTTCACACACGGCTGGTTAACCCTATACTGACTCATTTCTAGTTTGTGTTTTGGTATGGTAGCTAACACAACTGACATACTACATACATACATATTTTATATAGATACATATTTAACACCCAGATCGACAGCCAAATATTTAGTTCAGCACAAAGATGTTGGCCGTGCTGGCAATCGAACCCGGAACCTTCTGATTGGCAGTCCGTCATGGTAACCTTTACGGCAACGAGGTTGTATTTATCGTATTATGTACGAGAAATATTTAAATATGAGAAATAATTGGCCAAGTGCGAGTTGGGCTCGCGCATGAAGGGTTCCGTACCATTGTTGTAAGGGAGCCCCCCTCAGATATTAGATTTATTTAAATTATGAAATTTAATTTGATGGTTAATATACATTTATATATTTTGTAAAATTTTAAGTGTCTAGCAGCTACTGGTATAGATATATAGCAAAAAAAGGGAAAAGAAACACCTTTATAAAAATATAAAAAAAAGAAAGTCTCAACTTAATACTTTTTTATACTTAGTATTTGTTGTTATAGCGGACTGGGAAAACATAATATCTTGTGAAAGTTTCAGCTTTCTAGCTATTACGGTTTCTGAGATACAGCCTGGAGACAGACAGAGCGGAGTCTTAGTAATAGGGCCCCGTTTTTACTAAAAAGCGCCTGTAGCTCGGCTAGCTAAAGTGATCTGACGCGATTATCGAAGCTAAGCAACGGTCGATGCGGACGGTGTTTGGATGAGTGACCATGCACAAGACTGGCATTTTTCAAGTTGCATTTTCATCTAGGCGCTACTGTGGGTGACACGTTAAATTGTAGGTCCCGGCTGTTAGTCTTAGTACAAGCAGTCGTTAAGCCAAGTCAGAGACATTCGCGTTTTACGTACTTAACACATAACAACTAACAACCTTGTACTTGACCAGTTACTATGTAATGCATTTAAAAAAAGTTTAAAATGACTTCAAGTTTACTTTACTAGCCAGCGTAAATATGGAAGCAGTTAGCATATTGCTGTTAATTATTGTAAGGCTACTTGTTACGTAGGTCAGTAGTGACATAGCACAGTAACTAATCGACTTCAAATAATTGGCCAAGTACGAGTTGGACTCGCGCATGAAGGGTTCCGTACCATTGTTGTATGGGAGCCCCCCTCAAATATTTAAATTTTATAATTTATCCAGCTGACCCGGCAAACGTTGTTTTGCCTCACTTAGGGGTATGAAAAATAGATAGTGTAGCTTATATGACACGTTCGTAGATTTACCATAGCAGCGCCATCTATTGATTACTTACTAAACCCAGTCGAAAGGTATCGACATCTGTTAGAATCATTTGGAGTTAACAGATAATTGTGACTGTCAAATAATAACAGACAATAATTATCAATAAATTAAAATTGCGACTATAATTTGAGATTTAAACTATCCTATCTCTCAAGTTGGATCGAACTGCACATGGTGTGCGAATTTAATTATAATCGGTTAAGTGGTTTATGAGTCCATTGAGGACAAACATTGTGACACGAGATTTATATATATTAAGATTTGAAAGATAATGTACATTTATACATTCCGTAAAAATTTTAGGTGTCTACATGCTACCGTTATTGATATCTATAAAAAAATACGTAAAAAACACGTTTACTGTATGTGGACCCCCCTTAATATTTTATTTTATTTTTATTTTTAGTATTTGTTGTTATAGCGGCACGGGAAATACATATCTTGTGAAAGTTTTAGCTTTCTAGCTATTACGGTTTCTGAGATACAGCCTGAAGACAGACAGACAGCGGAGTCTTAGTAATAGGTTCCCAAAATATATTGTCCAAATATTAATGAGATAATTATAAATAAATTAAATTAAAAGCTACACAATTAATTATTTAAATAATAAGCACCACCCTCCACGTTTGTCTATTTCGTGCACCGGTCTACCAGTAGCAAACTTAAACTTTAATAAATCTAATAACATAAAAATCACCACGCTTCTCTTGCTACGAGTGTTACATTATAAATCGGTAGCCGTGTTTGTCTGTAATGCTAGAATCTATATTGGTATATTATGCCTTGGTGGAATGCAAGTCACGATTTTCGCACTGACTATAAGTGCCTGTGTTGAATACCTACTGCGGTTGAACACGCAGGATGTACCTACCTAGTCACGATAAAAAGTAGAAAATCTACAAGGATAATATTTTTATTTAGATATTACACCAGTCATTTATTTAATTGTTTAAGCTTAATCAATACATTCTACGACGTTCATAGATACAATTTAGCTGTTAATATCAATTTCATGTCAAAAGTAATAAAATTAAAATAAATAGTATTTATTAAAAACATAAAGAAAACATTACTAAAACTGAACTTAAAAAAATATAATATAATATTCCCACTGGCACTGGGTTTTTAGATATATATACTTACTTTTAATTTAATTAATTTTAGATTAGATTTACATTAAGTTATATTGAATTTGTAGTATTTAGGTATTGAATTAAATTAAGTCTACTTATATAAAGTTTATTTACAATTAACATAATATTCATAAAAACATTGCTAACTAAAACTTAACCTAAAAAGAACCAGGGGTAGAGGATAAGATGCCCAAAATGCTGGCAGCATTGCCACGGTGGATGGCAATGCTTAGTTTCTGTCCGTAATAAAAATAGGATAATATTGATAAAAATTTGGCCAAGTGTGGGCTCGCACATGAAGGGTTTCGTATCATTGTTGTATAGAAGCCCCCTTAAATATTTATTTTACTAAATTTGATAATTTAATTTGATAACTAATATACGTTTATTTATTTTGTGAAAATTGTAAGTGTCTAGCAGCTATCGTTAATGATATATAACAAGAATACAAAAAAAACACGTTTATTGTAAGGGGAATATTATCCCCTGAATATTTTTTTATTTTTTATTTTTAGTATTTGTTGTTATAGTGGTTTTAATTTTTTATTTTTAGTATATGTTGGTTTACCTTCACCGTAATCAAATCCACACATAACTTGAAGAGTAAGTCATTGGTCAATTATTACAATATTATTTATTATCATTACAATATGAGAAAAAAGCGAGTGTGGGTCAGTTTTTTACTCTGATGGCTTCTGATACGTTTAGTCAAACTGTAAGTGTCATTTATTTTAATAAACAGAATTAAAATTAAAATTTTAATTCTGTTTATTATCTCTGCCTTATTTTTTTTTTTTTTTTTTTTTTTTTTTTTTTTTAATATTAGGACACATTTCACACACGGCTGGTTAGCCCCATACTGAACCTTTTCTAGCTCGTATTATGGTTGCTAACACAACTGATATACTACATATACATACATACATATTATATATAAATACATATTTAACACCCAGACCCACAGCCAACAAATTTAGTTAAGCACAAAGATGTTGACCGGGCCGGGAATCTTCTGATTAGCAGACCGGCATGGTAACCTTTACGCCAACGAGGTCGTTTATTGTAAGGGGACCCCCCAGTTTTTTTGGTATTTGTTGGTTTACCTTCACCGTAATCAAAAAATCAAGTGCAAATACACATATAACTTGAAGAATAGGTCATTGATCAAGGGCTGGGATCGAACCAAGCGCCGGTTGATAGAAAAACAGACGTTTTTACCACCGTGTCACACTTGCTTTTTATGAATTAAACTTATGAATTTAATTAAATATTATACACTACTGAATACTACACGCTGAATAAATACACTGACTAAATTAAAAGACATTTGGCAAAACGATTAAATTAAAATATATTCCTTAAAGATTCAGTGAGTGTTAATAAAATTGGTCAAGTTGTGAATGTGATCACAAAGTTTCAGTACAAACGACGTTGCAAGAAAACGCGTTTCCGGAGTCTACAGTTTCTTTATCTTTATCTTTATCTTTATCTTTATCTTTATCTTTATCTTTATCTTTATCTTTATCTTTATCTTTATCTTTATCTTTATCTTTATCTTTATCTTTATCTTTATCTTTATCTTTATCTTTATCTTTATCTTTATCTTTATCTTTATCTTTATCTTTATCTTTATCTTTATCTTTATCTTTATCTTTATCTTTATCTTTATCTTTATCTTTATCTTTATCTTTATCTTTATCTTTATCTTTATCTTTATCTTTATCTTTATCTTTATCTTTATCTTTATCTTTATCTTTATCTTTATCTTTATCTTTATCTTTATCTTTATCTTTATCTTTATCTTTATCTTTATCTTTATCTTTATCTTTATCTTTATCTTTATCTTTATCTTTATCTTTATCTTTATCTTTATCTTTATCTTTATCTTTATCTTTATCTTTATCTTTATCTTTATCTTTATCTTTATCTTTATCTTTATCTTTATCTTTATCTTTATCTTTATCTTTATCTTTATCTTTATCTTTATCTTTATCTTTATCTTTATCTTTATCTTTATCTTTATCTTTATCTTTATCTTTATCTTTATCTTTATCTTTATCTTTATCTTTATCTTTATCTTTATCTTTATCTTTATCTTTATCTTTATCTTTATCTTTATCTTTATCTTTATCTTTATCTTTATCTTTATCTTTATCTTTATCTTTATCTTTATCTTTATCTTTATCTTTATCTTTATCTTTATCTTTATCTTTATCTTTATCTTTATCTTTATCTTTATCTTTATCTTTATCTTTATCTTTATCTTTATCTTTATCTTTATCTTTATCTTTATCTTTATCTTTATCTTTATCTTTATCTTTATCTTTATCTTTATCTTTATCTTTATCTTTATCTTTATCTTTATCTTTATCTTTATCTTTATCTTTATCTTTATCTTTATCTTTATCTTTATCTTTATCTTTATCTTTATCTTTATCTTTATCTTTATCTTTATCTTTATCTTTATCTTTATCTTTATCTTTATCTTTATCTTTATCTTTATCTTTATCTTTATCTTTATCTTTATCTTTATCTTTATCTTTATCTTTATCTTTATCTTTATCTTTATCTTTATCTTTATCTTTATCTTTATCTTTATCTTTATCTTTATCTTTATCTTTATCTTTATCTTTATCTTTATCTTTATCTTTATCTTTATCTTTATCTTTATCTTTATCTTTATCTTTATCTTTATCTTTATCTTTATCTTTATCTTTATCTTTATCTTTATCTTTATCTTTATCTTTATCTTTATCTTTATCTTTATCTTTATCTTTATCTTTATCTTTATCTTTATCTTTATCTTTATCTTTATCTTTATCTTTATCTTTATCTTTATCTTTATCTTTATCTTTATCTTTATCTTTATCTTTATCTTTATCTTTATCTTTATCTTTATCTTTATCTAACACCAAGACCTACAGCCAACAATTTTAATTAAGCACAAAGATGTTGGCCGGGCCGGGAATCGAACCCGAAACCTTCTGATTGGGATTCCGGCATGGTAACCACGCCAACGAGGTCGTCGAGTTCGAGAAGAGACTAATTTACTTACTTACCTTCTCATACCTAACTGTAGGTATAGTATAGAGGTAACGGGAACAAGGGTCGGCAGTAAATCAGCAGCAATCTTACAAGGAAAGGGAGGGCCGAGACGTTTGTTAGCCAACTCAACACATTATCCTTCTGTGCCGACATTCAGCCGAGACATTTGTTCTGCGGTCTGCCGTACCGCCCCGTGATCTTACCTTTATTAAGCGACTTGACACTTTATCTGACATTACTAAGGTAGTAAAAAAGTGTGGGGAAACATCTGCTTTTCAAACAGACTACACCAATGGCTTGTTTTTCAAGTTGTGTGTGGATTTGCACTCGCTTTACGGTGAAGGAAAATAAAGTGAGAAAACCGGCATGATTTTTGAGGACCACAATATCTGAAGATGTGAGTCATCCTGATATTACTAAGATAGTAAAAAAGCGAGTGTGAGAAAACTTCTGCTTTTCAAACAGACTACACCGATGGCTTGTTTTTCAAGTTATGTGTGGATTTGCACTCGCTTTACGGTGAAGGAAAATGTAGTGAGGAAACCGGCATGATTTTTGAGGACCACAATATCTGAAGATGTGAGTCATCCTGGTATTACTAAGATAGTAAAAAAGCGAGTGTGGGAAAACGTCTGCTTTTCAAACAGACTAGACCAATGGCTTGTTTTTCAAGTTATGTGTGGATTTGAACTCGCTTTACGGTGAAGGAAAATATAGTGAGGAAACCGGCATGATTTTTGAAGACCACAATATCTGAAGATGTGAGTCATCCTGGTATTAGATAGTAAAAAAAGGAGTGTGGGAAAACGTCTCCTTTTCAAACAGACTACACCAATGGCTTGTTTTTCAAGTTATATGTGGATTTGAACTCGCTTTACGGTGAAGGAAAATGTAGTGAGAGAACCGGTATAATTAATGAAGACCACAATATCTGAAGATGTGAGTCATCCTGATATTACTAAGGTAGTAAAAAAGTGTGTAAAAACATCTGCTTTTCAAACAGACTACACCAATGGCTTGTTTTTCAAGTAATGTGTGGATTTGCACTCGCTTGGAGGATCGTGAGGAAACCGGCATGATTTTTGAGGACCACAATATCTGATGATGTGAGTCATCCGCCAACGTCTCTCCTTATGAGAGAAGGTCCCGAGTTCCAGCAGTACCGATAAAGGGACCGTATAAATAGGCTGCTTATGCTTATTTATGCTTAAGGTAGTTCGACTTTTAACATTGGTGTTATCAATATTTTTTTTTGTATTTGTAGTATGGGAGCAAAACAGCATATTATGAAAAATCCTATAAAACCCCACGTAAATGATATTTTACGGCTACGGTATTTTCAGTTTTAGTGTCTTAGATTCAGTGTTTAGAATTGACAAAGTATAACAAACAATGACCAAAATAAAATATTTAGTGATTTTTCCTTTACTTATCTTTATTTGGTTTTTATTCACAGTGGAAGTTCACTATTTTTTTTTCTATCTACAATGGATTTACGCTGTCTGAGTGAGTTTGGCAAAGTTGCTTTGGAACTTTGAGAAGTCTTCTCGAAAATATAAATATCGCTAGATAATTTCTTTTAAAAATCGGTATTTTTACACGCTTTATATTAGCTTCACCTGTATGTTTGTTTGTAACCTACTTCTTTGGGCGCGATTTTGACCCACTTTAAACGGTCAGATTAAGTCGTGTTTAAAATAAAAAAAAAACAAGCTATTATAAATAATCCAAACAAAAAATTAGAAAATAAATAATAGTTTAAAAAACTAAAAAACACGCTTTTTATAGTAAACCGAACTAAATAATAGAAAATAATCGGTATTTTTTAAATAAAAAAATGTGATTCTAAAAGTAATAAAGGTATTAAAACAAATCTTAACTTAACTTACACACAGACACGGAAAACTTAGTACAGCTCGTGGTTTTTGCGATGGGAGTAAAAAACCAGCTCCTCAAATAAATAAGAGACATATAGATAATTCTTTATTAGACAAAAAAAAAACAACTAAACTAAAAACTAAAACAAAAAGTGAGCCATAATTCGGGCCTTACCTCTTCTAGGCCGAAATGTTCGTTAATCGATATAATCTCATTCAAAAATAAACAATACTTAAACATAAATTTGGCAACGGAAAATGTTGATTTCATCATAAATGTTAAATCACAGAATTACCATAAGCAACCTCGACCACTCGTAAATCGAAACATCCTACGAGAGCGAAGGAATTTGTGATGCAACCAAGCTTTATCGAGTAACCTTTGCTTATATATCTACATACATATTATATACTAGCTAACCCGGCTAACGTTGTTTTACCTTACAAAATAGTAGCCGATTCTCAGACCTACTGAATACGCATATAAAATTTGGTGAAAATCGGTCAAGCCGTTTCGGAGGAGTACGGTTACTAACATTGTGACATAAACATATACGAGGACTAGCTGACCCAGCAAACGTTGTTTGCCTTAAGTACCTACAGTTAAAAACACTATAATTGCTCAGTTATAGAGCGGCATGAAAAATGATTAAGTTACTAAAATGGCCATAAAAAATAGGGTTTGGTGATAAAATAGTAAAAATTTAGGGCTGTAAGTACTTTTAATGCCACATTAAAAAAAAAAAAAAAAATTGTCAAATATATTTTAAGTGCGAGTCAGGATCACGAAAGAAGGGTTCCGTATTATCTTAAAAGAATTGCAAAAAAAGTTTTTGTTTAAAAATTACAAAGAGAAACGGCTTGAAATTAAATTATAATTAAGTTGTTTAAAAATATATATTCTTTAATCAATATGGCTGTATAGAAAGTAATACCTTTTATTACTGTATTACTATTTTTTAAATAATTTGACTCAGTTGAAAGCGATGTCTTACTTTCATCCCGCTCCTCAGGCAATTTCATACCTACTTTCGGAGTACGAGTAATGAAAAATAAATGTTGGAGGCTCCCATACAATAATAGTACGAAGCCCTTCATGCGCGAGCCCAACTGGCACTTGGCCAGTTTTTTACACATGAATAACGATTCTGCAAGCTTATGAATATAAAAAAAGACGGTAAAATTAAGATTTTGTCCTTGTATACATATGCCTTAATCAGCATAGCTTTAGGCGCAACAGATTTAAATACAAAACAGATTAGATTATTTATCATACCCGGCTTGTTAAACTTTTTCGCAACATTACAGCTTTCTCAAGGTGCGTGAACCTCCGCGCTGCCTTGATCACAAGTTCAAGGGAAATGTTGTACAACGCTCGAACACGTGGTTGTTGCTGATAAAATAAATAATAGTAGTTAAAAAAAACTAAAAAGCACGCTTATCTGGCCGTTTAAAGTGGGTCAAAATCGCGCCCAAAGAAGTCCGTTACAAACAAACATACAAACAAAAATACAAAAAAATGTAATAATTTTATCAAATTAGTGTATTGTCATCGGTCCTCAATAAATCTACAAAGTTTCAACGAAATCTGGCCGTTTAAAGTGGGTCAAAATCGCGCCCAAAGAAGTCGGTTACAAACAAACATACAGGTGAAGCTAATATAAAGCGTGTAATAATAGATTATGCTCTAGCTTCATTCGAGGCCTTCGATCAAAAATGTACATATATAAGATGATGTCTAAAAAAAACGGCAAGGAAAATAAGACCACAAGTAAGAGTGTGGCTTTACGCTAACGAGGTAGTCTTTAGGGGGTCAAATAATTCCCCTTTGGTTGTCCCAGGGCATCGCTCGCGCCTTAGAGGGGGGAGCCCACTTGAGGTGGGTCCGCTCGGACTGCGGACAGCGGCCTGGGCGGGGAGAGCAGCGGCAAAGCGAGAAGCGGTCCTGCAACCCTGCCCCCGTCGTGAGATGGGACACCGTGAGGTTGTAGTCGGTAGTGACGGTCCTCTGGCCCTCGAGCCCGACATACCCCGCCCGCCTCGTCCAGGCTTGTGGCGGGAGTTGCGTAAATGCATTTCCTCACGAAAAAAATTAATAAAAAAGGTGGTCAAATAATTGATGCGAATGTAATGGTGATGGGTGATATTGATAAATATATTCTCTGTAGCCAGGACTTTTAGGGTACCTTGTGCCCGGCCAGAACATATATTACGAGTATATTTAAGTCATATAGGTAAATAAAATAAAATAGCCTTTATTTCTACTACTTCTCATACAACAATCGATACTTACTTAACTATTGAATTTTCTGAGTAATTAAGTACATTATATTATAATACAATACTAATACTAAACACTATTACTTTGACATTTAAAAGTAATCTTTTAGACGTGAAAATAATTGTGTTAATTTACTTTATTTAATTTTTTTTTTTACACTTCAATTAAGATATTGCAGATACTTAGTTAAATTTAATATTACAATATCGATTTATTTTATATTCTAATATGCTAAGTAATAGTCGCCTTAACGGCGAAGGCCTCTCCCAGACAATAGAAGTAACAGAATAAATATTTTTTTTACTTTGTATATCTTGTGTTCTTGAAACTTATATGATGATCTTATATAAATTAAGATTTCTAGTTGGTTTTATACTGAGTGTGTGTTTTATGTATTAAGTGGCATTGGCTGCAAAACTGTTATGAACCATGTTTTTACTCCTATGTTATATTAAATTGTTTGTTCGTTACTTGTTTGAGAGGTATTGGTCTATAGGTACCAACATATAAATGATTTTTATTATTTTTTTAATTTCCCGGAAACAAATCTCTGTCGCAGCGAAAGTTGCTGAACGCTAGGAGGGTTTCGGCGTGTTTCCGCCGAAGAACGTGTAGCCAGCAGGTAGTGAGTCTGGACACAGAGTTGGGCACCAACAGGTTAAAAAAAAAACTGCTCGTTACTAGTCTATACCAATATTAAATACATGGCCGATTCGAAAAATTTTTTCACCGTTGGGAAGCTACATTATCCCCGAATAACATAGGCTATATTTTGCTTCTATTTACAATTTGGATTATTTTATAGCCCATGCGAAGCCGGGACGGGCTGCTAGTAATATATAAAGGTACTCGAAACTAAAAACTGTGAAAAAACAGCGAGGCGTAGCTAGTAATCTTAAAAGATAATCTCAGAATACAGAAAGTGTATTCTGAGAAGATAATATATAAATCTCGTGTCACAATGCTTGTCCTCAATGGACTCCTAAACCACTTAACCGATTATAATAAAATTCGCACACCATGTGCAGTTCGATCCAATACAATTATCTGTTAACTCCAAATGATTCTAACAGATGTCGATACCTTTCGACTGGGTTGAGCAAGTAATCAATAGATGGCGCTGCTATGGTAAATCTACGAACGTGTCATATATTAAGCTACACTACATATTTTTCATACCCACTAAGTGAGGCAAAACAACGTTTGCCGGGTCAGTTAGTATTAATAATATGACAGATTTCACACACGGCTGGTTAGCCCCATACCATAGACAAAATATACTAATCCAAACTAAATGTTATACTAGTAATATATAAAAGTAATCGAAATGAGAGAATGATAAGAATTTTGAGGTTAACGACCACTTAATTTATAACGACCATTTGTTTCACAGCAAGCTTTTGTTAATTTGTGTGTGGTTAAATATAATTTTTGACCGACTTCTAAAAACGAGGAGTTTTAAAATTAAATTAGTTTTATTTAAGCAAATTCAAAACGAGTCAACAATTAAAAATAAAAAACGGACTTAATTATTTTTCCTATAGGTTTGCGTTTGACTACAGCTAGCCTGATGTTAAGCTGCGCTGCAGTCTACGGTGTGGCACGCTTACCTAGAAGATACCTATTTAAAATTATGCTTAGCCAATTTCACATAAAAAATACTTAATATGTATATATGGGGTCATTCAGGTAGCAACTATACGACCCAAATGGGTAATATGGCATTATAATTATGTTAATAATGAAACTAGTATTATGAATTATGAAACAATATAAAGTTGCAAAAAATAATTGATTCATTATTTACTAGATAGATTTTGTGAACATTTTTGGTGTCTACAAGCAACTATTATAGATATAAAAAAAAACTAAAAAAAATACGTTTATTGTATGCGGACTATCTTAAATCTTTTAATTTTTTAATTATCACTTGTTAATTGTTCGCTCTTTATCACAGACGTATCAATTTGTTACATCTTTGCGTGGTGCGCGCGGAATCTGTGTCATTGTTACGAGTACAAAGATTGCACATGATCTGATAACTCCAAAAATGTCGAATTGAGAATACTGTCAAGGGCCAGACATATAATTTGAGAACCGGAATATTATTGCGACATAACATTTTATGGAGTACTAGCTGCGTCCTGCGGCGTTACCCGCGGTTCATTCAATATTTAAGAGCTGGGCTCTTGTCTGTGGATTTTTTTCCAGGTAGTTCTATCTTTGGCCAAATCCTTGACCTCCCTAATTTCTAATTCTAATTTGAAGTGGGGGTGATGAGACCTGCACTGACATCCCGCTAGGGGCGTATTGTGCATTCCCCCCTTACGATCCTACCCAAGCCAACTGAGTTCCTTGAAATAACGGAGCACAGCCCTGGCTCGCTGGCATACCTGTTCCACCACTGTTGCGTCAGATGGTCTGTTTGTCTGAAGATTAGCAATGGAAGGCGAACTTTCATCTTGAGCTGCTATCATCAGGTCGTAACTCCTTCTGGTTTGTTTGGTGGCCTCACAGTGCAGTAGCACGTGTTCTACCGTTTCTTGACCTCCATACGACATGACTTTCGCCTTCTCCTTAATTTGATCTAAATATGATCTTCTAGGTCTTCCCCTTCCTCTCCTGGTTTCTATCTTTTCTTTTATGATAATTATAATGAAATTGTCTTGTCGTATAAGGTGGCCTACCATCTTTACCCGCGGTAATCAAGGTTAAATAAAGGTTGCCTGGAAGAGATCGCTTGAAGCGATAATGCCGCCAATTGCGGCACACTAATTTTAAGTTAATTTTATTGTGTCATTTTTTGTACCACCTTTTCTTAATAATTGTGTCCAATAAAGAATTTTCTATCCATCTAATACGGGACAAAATAAGTTAATCCGGGATAAAAAGAAGCTTATGTGTTAATCCGAGAACTAACGAATCTCCATAATAAGTCTCATAAAAATCGGTCCAGCCGTTGGACCGTGAAAGAGTAACATAGATTTTGAAGTTATTTGCGTATCCCACGGGAACCTAAATTATTTTCAGGGCAGAAAGTAGGATATGTATTAATCCAAGATCTAACCTATTTTCATGGTAAATCTCATAAAAATCTGTCCAGCCGTTGGAGCGTGAAGAAGTAATATTTTGTAGTTCTTTGCGGATCCCACGGGAACCGCTATTGTTGTCGGGATAAAAGTAAGCTAGCTATGTATTAATTCAAGGTCTAACCTATCTTCATAGTAAATCTCATAAAAAACTGTCCAGCCGTTGAAGCGTGAGGGAGTAATATGTATTTTAATTCTTTGCGTATCCCACGGGAACTGCAATTGTTTTCGGTATAAAATGTACCCTATGTATAATCCAAGGTCTAACCTATCTTCAAACCAAATTTTATCAAAATTGATTCAGCCGTTTAAGCATGAAGTAGTAGATAGACAGATAAATTCTTTATTTCACACACTTATTATTACATAAAATTATTACAAAAGAAACTTAAAACTAGTTCCGAAAATAACGGCCTTATCGCTAAAAGCGATCTCTTCAAGGCAACCAGAAAGAAGTAACAAACATACACGCTTACACACAAACTTTCGCATTTATTATATTAGTTGGTTGAACGCGCTGCATTTTTGAGTGCATTTATCAGCTTCTGAAGAAAAAGAAAGGCGATATAAGTTTTACGTTGGATTTTTAGTGTCCGTAGTAGGTAATAGAAATAGTATAAAAAACCTACAAATAAAACAACGGTGCGTTGTAAGTTTGACATTATTAGTGTGCACAAGTGTATATATTTGTCTGTGGAATCGTAATAAATAAAGTTTTTTTTTCTTCTTTTTCTTCGTATGAGCTAAGTGGCCTAGCCCTGGTGTCGAGAGTTTTCAATCCACCCGAAAGCCTCTGACTTGGCTTAACGACTGCTTGCACTGAGACCAACAGCCAGTATCTCCTATCATCCGTCCCACGGTAGCGCCCAGATGAATGTCACTTTTTTAATTACAGTCCCTCATCCAAAGACTATCAACAGCCAACCTCGATGATCAGATCAGATCACCTTTGTTTTTATTAGTATTCTTAACCCCTGACATAATCGGGGACCTTACATAGGACACTTCATTGTTACTCTTTTGACTTATTATACTACATATTTTATTTAGGACATACTGCATAAATTTAATTATACAGTTATGCTAATGTTATAATCTATTTATTTTTATTTACAACTTTATTTTTATAACTATCTTGGTACAGTAATCTTAAAATCTATTTCTAATTATTTTATTTTCTAAGTCTATATTAATGTCAAATTCATGTTCAGTGTCAATTCTAAGTCTAGCATACACAGAACATTCGGTCAGATCACCTTAGTTAGCCGAGCTACAGGCGCTTTTAATTGTAATTTACGAACTTTAAAACCTGTCCTACTTATAAAAATATGAATTTAACCCACTTGCCCTTTACGCGTATGCGTCCATGCGGTGGTCATGAAAACCAGTTGAAATTATTGCAAAATGGAGCCAGGCCGGTTGTTACCCAACTGGACTCATACCACAGATGGCGGAGGCAAAAACCAGTCGAAAAAGCGCACATGCCTTATACGAAGGGTTCCGTATAATAAAGATATTGTATTGCTTTAAGTTAATGACATACTCGTACATTTTAAGGGTTACGTAAAAGTTTCTTTTACATATTTTTATAATTATGTCATCTTTGGGGTTTCACTTGAGACCCGCCCACTTTTGGCCGAGATACCTAAAAGCTTAAAGCCAAATCGGTTTAGTCATTTATTTGAGCGTGAAGAAATAATAACAAATATAAATAAGTAATTACTGACATTATCGCCGATAAAAAATATCGAAAAAAGGCCATCTAAAGAACCAGTCTAAGAATATTTATACCTATTTTGGTACAAATCAGACTTTTTAATTAGAAATAAAACTAGCTCAAAAAATCTAAAATAAGGTTGTTTGAACCATTTTTTTTTCATATTGACAAGTCAGCACTGTACATTAGATGAAGTGAGAAAGTAGCCCCAGTGAGGGAGAAAATAAAGAGTGGAAGGTTAGCGTGGTATGGACATGTGACGCGTAGAGAGGAGACGCATGTCACTAGGAGATGTATGGAAATGGTAGTGTTAGGAAGAAGAGCAAGAGGCCGACCGAAGAAGACATGGATAGAGTGTGTGAATAACATGAGAGAGAAAGGAGTGAGTGTGGAGACGTCTGATAGAAGAGAGTTGAAGAAGAAGATTTGCTGTGCCGACCCCACCTAAGTGGGATAAGGTAAGGAAGAAGAAGAAGATTGTTAAGGCAGCACTGTCTGTCTTAATAAGTACTACAGTGTTTATTAGGCACACAAACACCCAGGAGTACCAGCTTTATCTATTGCTATACATAATACTATTATTGACGGGCTTGCCAAAGCAATGTGCCTAGGGAGTTGAATGTCTAACTATACAGCGTTATCTACAAACTAAATATATCTTTTATTATCTCGTACTTATTACTATACAATTTTATAAACAAACCCTAAGAAATAAAATAAAAACACTCTACTACTATTGTACATAAATTTAGATTTGTTTTAGATTTAGGAATAAATGAATAAATAATAACCTAATGGTACCCTAGAGATGGCGTAAGACGTAGAGGAAGGCAACGTAGACCTTGGGACGATGATATAATGAGGATAGCAGGAATTACATGGACGAGAGTAGCTAGAGAGAGGGGAAAATGGAAGTGTTTGGAGGAGGCCTTTGTCGCAAGACAAGCTGTAAATATAAGTGTGTAAATAGTTTTAAGTTAATCATGTAATATCAACGATAAAGAATAGAATAGAATAGAATATAACTTTATTGTTCAACTACAAACATTTAAATAATTAAAAACTTAAAAGTAGAGTACAATGGCGGCCTTATCACCCATGGTGATTTCTACCAGGCAACCGGGAATGGAAAAATAATAAAGGCTTATTTTATAAATATTTTATTTTTAAATAAATAAACCCCCTTTAGTTTTAACCCTGTATTAGTTAGTAACATTTCATAATGAACAGACATTTAGTACTCCATTCATGAATACCTTTGGGATTATAAACTCTTCATTATAATATTACTAAACTGGTGATTCCGTGAACGGTAGACATCGCGATATTTAACTAACCTCAAAAAGGGTTTGAATAGCAGTACATTTTACTTTTTTAATTAAATAAGAAAAAAGTTGTTTAATTTGTGTAAATACTCGTTTTCACCCCTTGTTATTGTTTGTAAACAGTTACAGACAGAACAGTTACATATTACATATATATAAATCTCTTGTCATAATGTTTGTCCTCAATGGACTCCTAAACCACTTAACCGATTATAATAGAATTCGCACACCATGTGCAGTTCGACCCAACTTGAGAGATAGGATTGTTTAAATCTCAAATTATAGTCGCAATTTTAATTTATTGCTAATTATTGTCTGTTATTATTTGACAGTCACAATAATTATCTGTTAACTCCAAATGATTCTAACAGATGTCGATACCTTTCGACTGGGTTGAGTAAGTAATCAATAGATGGCGCTGCTATGGTAAATCTACGAACGTGTCATATAAGCTACACTAACTATTTTTCATACCCCTAAGTGAGGCAAAACAACGTTTGCCGGGTCAGCTAGTTACATATATGTAACATATTGTAAACAGGTGTGTAGATTATAATATGTTTTATATTGTATAGGTTATATTAATTAGGTTAGGTATAAAATTGTATTGGTAGGGAGTGTAAGTACATAGTTTTTTTTATTCAATAATTGGTCAGTTATAATTAAGTATATCATTAGTTATCTTTGCTACCTCAGAACTCAGTCATGTACTCGTATTAACCCGTTTAAAAAAGTCCTACGATTCTTTAACAACATATTTTTCTTCCGTAAACTGAAAGATGAAAATCCGTATAAAACAAGGTTTGTTCATTTCGTTGTTTTGCTCCGGAAATGAAAAAATAGCAATTGTTTTCCTATTTGTTCGGAACCGTGAAATAGAAAATCTGATTTAGGTTGGATGCGTTTCACGGATCACCAATAAATGGAGTGTTTTAACCTCCGATGTAAACACGACGTGGCTTTATAAGTTTGACATGTCATTCTGTGTGTTAGTGTGTGAGTGGGTGTGTGTGTGTGTGTGTGTGTGTGTGTGTGTGTGTGTGTGTGTGTGTGTGTGTGTGTGTGTGTGTGTGTGTGTGTGTGTGTGTATCGTAGCTCCCCGAAAGAAGGAACCGATTTGTATTTAGATTTTTATTATTTGAAAGTGTGTGTTTTTTTTACGAATAATTGGCTTGTGCTTGACCACAACTCACCTGATGCTAAGTGATATTGCAGTCTAAGATGGTGCGCGCCTAGAATAAACCGTTTCACTCTTAATTAAAAGTTTACTAAAACTAAACCATTAATATTTTTATTTGTAGTATATGTTGTCATAGTGGCATCGAAAATACGAGGTACATAGCTTGCGAGAATTTCAGCTTTCTAGCTATCACGGTTTCTGAGATACAGCCTGGAGACAGACAGACAGCGGAGGCTTAGTAATAGAAAAATCGTACTAAAAATCTCACTTATTTCAAAGTTATGTTAGACGGTATGTGTATCTTAGTTTGTTGGTGTTTATTTGTCTCTTTCTGCCAGCCGGACCTATGTCATTGTCAAACGTACACAATGTCGTTAAAGTATTCGCCAACACGGAAAATAACGTAATTCGTGTAAATTTCAGTTTTCTAGCTATCACGGTTTCTGATATACAGCCTGGAGACAGACAGACTGAAGGAGGCTTAGTAATAGGGTCCCGTTTTTATCTTTTATGTATGGAGCCCTAAAAGTGTCTAAAAAATATGTTTATTATGAATAATATGAATTGACGTGATGTTTATTACGATTAATAAAATAGGAGTAACAAAAAAACTTACCACAGTAAAACTTCTTAAAATGTTCACACACATGCACACAAAAAACAACCACAAAAATTAATTGTACTCGTACAATTGTCTATTCTAACTACTTATTTAAAAAAAAAAGTAGTTTAGTACATTTTTCATTGCAGACGTTCAAAAGTCATTTGTTTTATTTATATTTAATTTGTAGCACATTTAAAAACACAAACTTTTTTTTTTTAAATTGATATTTAAATAAATTTTACTAAAAAGCGGGGTCTTAGAAAGTTAGGGTTTGTGTCATATTATCAACAAAATCAAGTTAAGACTGTATATTTAATGCATTTTTTAAAAGAAAATTACTTTTAAAATCACACGCGTTCTACTTTAAATTTTCAACCACTACGTTTCAAATAAATTAAAAAAAGAAAATAACTTCACTTTTAAAAACACACGTAGCTTTCAAGCTGTTCGTAAAATTATATATTCTACTAGTGATCTGACACATTAATATCGTACAAGTTTTCTTGTTTTAATATTTAGCCCGTACCCGAAAAACTTTACAAAAAAAGTCACTTTTAAAAACACGTAACATTCAAGCAATCCATAATGTTACTTATATATATTCTACTTGTGATCCGGCACATTAAAATTGAGCGAAAAAAAAAATTCAGGTACACGTAATACAGGTATAACACTACGCGTAATACAGGTACGATACTACGCGTAATACAGGTACGATACTACACGTAATACAGGTATGACAGTAAGCGCGTAAAGGGTTGATAAAGGTTTGTGGTGGTGCGTAGAGGACCGCAGTGCACCGCTCCGCGGGTCACATTATTCTGTTTACTCGCCGGTCCAGTCACTGTGCGTCCAGCGACCTTGCCACTGGAACGTGCTATACAGGCCTTACAGTCATAGGGTGCCTCCACACTACAGTTAACAGATACAAAAAATCTTTATCGTATAAAATCTTTATTATAGTATACATTTGGAAAAACAATCTTAGTGTAACTTATGAACCTGACATTTTTCTTCATCAATATCCCCACGCGTATCTAAAGGTTGGTCCTGAAAATCAGTGCTGCAGAGAAATCTGTAGCGTTTATACTTGCTACTGCGTAGGTATACCGTTTATACCTTTTTCCGCCGCTAGGGGACACATACTATACTGTCATTCTTCTTTTTTTTGTGTTATTCCATAGCCTCCCCGAGCATATGAGCTGAAGAGTGCCAGAAGACAGCCTGGGCATCGGTGTTGTCCCAGCGGAGGAGCTCCAACTTGCAGTCTCCTTCTAGAGGCCGGTCAAGGTCCCACAGCTCATTGTTGACCCGGGCGATGATGGTGGAGTCTGCTAAACCTTGGCTGGGAAAGATAGAGGGATTGTTTGATGATAAGTACCTTCTTTATCTAAATAAGACATGTAAGTAATGGATGTATGTAATTTTAGACTTATAAAACTCGATATATTTACACGAAACAAACGGTCACACTTACTTAAAAAACGTTGGATATACGTCCAACGGGTTTCAACGCATTACGAGCGTCATTATCGGGGACGAGCTGCACCCAGACTGGCCCGGCTCATGTTGCGCGGGAGCGTCAGCGACAGCGTTTTTTTTTAAGTAAGTGTGTAATACTGTTTTATGTGTGTCTTCTGTGTCTGAAATAAATGTCTCTCTTTCATTATTTAACACATTACATCATATTAATAAAAATGTTTTACAAGCATATTTACTTATTTAAAACTTACTGCATTCATATTTAGTATAGCATCGACATCGACACATCATCTTAATTATTATTTATGTACGCTTTAGTGATCATGTGTGTGTGTATGTTTGTTAATTCTTCACGCTCAAACGGCTGGGCAGATTTTGATGAAATTTGGTCTTCAGCCAGTTTCCACCAGCTTTTTCAGCGCGCCTGACTAGTGTATATCATGTAATAATAAATAATAAAAAAATAGCCTTCGTTTCCTTTGGCATTAGAATATTTTACAATGCATATTATTTTTGTTTATCATGTTCTTCATAAGGGCATCCAAAATTCGGATAAAGGCCCGAGTCCTGATTTTGTTTTATGACAAGTATAAATACCAATTAGTATTGTAAAGATTTTGGAAAGGTCAATTTATTTTAAAATATAATATACAACGATGAACCAAAAACAAAACAAATTAGCTTCGATCAAAAATTAGCTAGTAAATCTAAAATGTAAAAAAAAAGTTTACAAATATTATTACCAGTCAATGTGACAGCGCCCTTATAAAGACGGAGCTTGTCGGCAAGTGACTTTCGCATGAAAATTACGTAAACTTTCGAAAAGTCAAAGAAGTTGTGTAGATTTTTTTCGAATACGCAAAACTATATAATTATTTTCATTTATGTTGTATGGACCGTTTTATTTGACGACCTCGTTGGCGTAATGGTTACCATGCCGGACTGCCAACCAGAAGGTCCCGGGTTTAATACCCTGCACGGTATTTATTTTTGTGATAAACTAAATTTGTTGGCTGTCGGTCTTGTTGTTGTGTCCAGCTGTGTGCGAAATGTGTACTAAAAATAAAATAAAATAAAATTTATTTATTGAATTTATAAAATATGGTGTTTTAAAGTTGGTATACATTTATTTTTATCATTTGGTTTTAAGTTGTAAGTTTGTAAATAAACATGAAGAACAGTGTAAACTCCATGAAACGCCGCTCGATTTAACTACTAACCCTTTAAAGCGTCGTAAGCAATTGGCTTTAGTTGATTTAGCTTGTATTCCATATTATGATACATTCTCTCCATTTAACTACTCTCTATAACGCCATAAAATGCACACTCCCTTCAGTTTCGTTATATAGAGTTTACACTGTCTTTTTTTTACTCAAGTTAATTAGTTAGTTAATAGGCCAGCGCTTGACCACAAATTCACCTGATGGTAAGTGACCTTGAGGTCTCGTATTATTGACGTGACAACGTCTTAAATTAGGTTGCGGCTGGGAGTCACTTATGAAAAAGTGTAACGCCCGGTAACGTTACGATGAGTCACCGAACGAGAGAGAGGCCCGCCGAATGCCTTGCGTCTCTCTCCCACTCAACTATGATCGGTCTGCCGCGCGCGCAGCACGCGGCAGACGTTGTCACGTAAAATCTTCGCCCGTAAAACTGACTTTACAGGCAACCATTTTTGTTTAAAAATAATTAAACGAACAGCTCTATTAACAAAATATAAAAAAAGTATAATGTGTAGTAAAAAATACTGTATAAAAATTTAAAATTACAATGACTTATAATAACGCGTAACATGTAGCGTTTTAGTGCAAAAGGATTTACAGTGCCACCAACTTAGCTGTTCACGGTGGCGCTAGTAGAGGTTTGCTGCCACCCAAGAATGCTGTCGAACTTGTAGTTCCAATTTTGCCCACCTGAACAGCTAAGTTGGTGACTCTGTATCGCATCTTGACCTGAATGCGTGCGAATTATACAGCGTGAGTCATACACTATACAGAGGACTTGGTAAAATAACGCACGCAGATTCATCAGAATATTATTTTTCATTACTCATGCTCTGAAAGTAGATGAAGTTGTCTGAGGAGCAGGATGAAAGTAATACATTGCATCTCTAGGGAGAATCGCTTTCAACTGACAGCTGTCAAACTATTTAAAAAATAGTAGAGAAAAATAAGGTTTTACTTTCTATACAGCCACGGTGTAAAATTGAAATAACTTAAAGCTATAGATATTTAAAAAAAAAACTATATTATAATTTAATTTCAATTATTTCTTAAAAATAACTTAAATTTGGGCAAAATATTTACCATTTTTGCAATGATGAAAATAAAGAAGAATGGTTGAAAGCCAGCCACAAAAAAAAACAAACAAAATGTCGGGAAAACGGCAATTTGATCATCATTAATTTTTTCGATTTTAAGACTTCTTTATATGTAACTGCAATTTGTACCTATAAAATGAGTTCATCTGATTCTGATATGAATTTAACGCCTGATTTTATAAGAGAAGAGGCTAATGCGGAAAACCTTTTACAATCCAAATCAAAACAAACATACCTAACTGTATGACGGTTTTATGAAATGGCGCGCCGAGAAAGTAAGAAAATAAATTACTTTACAATATTTTTTACTTCCCTTGTATTCGTAATGAAAAGCACACTGTTTACCTCGGGTTAAAGACTTATTTAGTCCCTCGAACTATTGATGCTCTCTCTTCGTTCGGGTGCCAAACCCCGTCTCGGAATTGAATAAGTTACTTTCATCCCTAGGGTAACAATGTATTATTTTAATCCCTGATGCCAATATATATAAAAATATAAATATTAGGACACATTTCACACAAGGCTGGTTAACCCTATACAGAACCATTTCTAGTTCATATTATGGATGCTAACACAGCTGATATACAACATATACATACATACATAATTATTTTATATAGATACATATCTAACACCCAGACCGACAGCCATCAAATTTAGTACGGCACATAGATGTTGGCCGAGCCGGGAATCGAACCCGGAACCTTCTGATTGGCAGTCAGGCATGGTAACCATTACGCCAACGAGGACGTCTATATATACATAAATACTTTATTTAGATACATACATACTTAGTATTTGTGATAAATTTTAGGAGGCTGAAGTAACAGCTGGTTTTTTAGGGTTCCGTACTTTTAAGGTAAAAACGGGACCGAGTCTATCTCGCACTTGGCCACTTATTTTATTCATATACAAAGAGGCAATGCGGCAAGCCTGATGGGCACGTTTGGGCGGGTGGCTTAATTTTTATTTTGTTATTATTATTTTTTTAGTTTAATAAATTTTCGTCTTTTCTATGCTTTTTAAATATTCGCAAGTCCTGTAAAATACTTAACTACATAAATTTATTGAATAAATACAATTTGTTGAAGTTTTAAATTGTGCCCTCATGGAAGTCTGTTACAGAAGACGTGCGAGTTACATTATGTTGTACTCGGTAGTTCTCAAACCTGTTTCTCTAATTGATTTTCACTGTAAGGAGCAACTGACTTCGTAAATACATAATATGTAAGAGTGACAAAAAGTTTTGAGCTGCACTAAGATGGTACTGGATTTTGCAATCACATTAGTCTACCGAGTGAGCGAAGTGACGAAACGACTATAAAGAAATAATAATAAATAAATAAATAATTCAATTAAAGCTGAATATCAGGAGATCGGACAGAGTAAAAAACAAAGTCATTAGAAAGAAATAAAACAAAAACAACAGATGTTACAGTAAAAATCGGTAAATGCGTTTAAACGTGAAGGAGTAAAATTGATTTTGAAGTTATTTGCGTATCCAACGGGAACCAGTATTTTTTTCGGGATAAAAGTATTTTAAATATTAATCCAAGGTCTTAACCTACTGACATACGGAATCTCATCAATATCGGAATTTCAGCTTGAAGAAGTAACAAACATACACACACTTTCGCATTTACTATATTTGTAGGATTATTAGTTTTAATAGGATTTTAGATTAAGAGTGTCTAGCTTACCCCGTAGTGTCTGATGCCTTTTTGGACTTGTAACTTTGGTCTTATCAATAAAGATTTGTATTTGCCAAAGGTACAATTTTCACCGCGTGTGAAGCAAAAAAGTGTCAGTATTTGTAAGAATCTGACCCTGATCTAGTTTAAGTTCATAAAACGAAACTATCGAGAAAGGTCAGTAATTTCTACTAATAAGTATTTGTTTGATCAATACGATTCTGGTCGATCTAACTTTAACAACGCCTTTGTAAGCCTAGTAGACGTTTTTTAGAAGGCGCAAAAGTACAATATATTTATTATCGTTTAAATATAATGTCTATTTAAACGATAATAAATATATTGTACTTTTTTAAAGGGTTACTAACTAAAATTTATATAAAACCGTGAAATACGTACAATAGTGTATAATACACATATAAAATTGCCAAGTGCGAGTAGGGCTTGCATATGAAGGGTTTCGTACCATTCCGTAGTAAAACATGGCAAAAATACACGTTTGATAAATACACATGACTTTAATAATAAATGGCTAACCAAAAATATACACCTATTCATTCTGTGAAATTTTTAAGCATGCAACTTTTACAATTATTGATATACATATATATAAAATAGGATATATATTATACATATTATAAAATAGGGAAAAAAACAAGTTTTTTGTATGTTGCTTTAATATGTTTTTATTGGCACGTAAAACACAAAAGTTATGAAAATTTCAGTTTTATAACTCTGTCAGTTTCCTTAATATTTATATTTTTAGTATTTGTTGTTATAGCGGCACGGGAAATACATATCTTGAGAAAGTTTCAGCTTTCTAGCTATTACGATTTCTGAGAAACATCCTGGAGACAGACAGACAGCGGAGTCTTAGTTATAGGGTCCCGTCTTTACCTTTTACGTACGGAACCCTAAAAATGCCCGATGAAAAATTCCATCATAATTGTAAACTAGAAAATGTCCTCATTAAATTCAACCGGACATTTCCACAGCTTGCGAAACCTTTTGCCGCGGAGGAAAATTAATACACTAATGGTGATAAACTAGTTTTTAACATCAGGTTTCAAAATTAGACCTTCACTGTTAGGTCAGGGCGATCGGCAGACGCCATTGATACATAATTATACCATCCGCTATAAATAAAACGACAACAAACGAAATTTAAGTTTTATTTACATTTATATTACACAGATATAAATAATTAATATGACCTTCAAACTTTTTCCTTAATGACAACTATGGCGAATTATGAAGGCGTTTTATACAGTTAACGAATTTTTTGAGTCGGAGAAAAATAGTAGAAGTTACTTTCATCCCTTGGATAGTGGTGGCGATTCAGCGGCACACACGACTAAACTAAATTTAAAGTAGCTCTGTCTCTTTTCGTCATAAATGACCAAAAAGAGATGGTCGAACTAAACCATAGACAAAACATCTAAAATCACGTCAAACACGTCAGATTTAGAGCTGATACAATTGGGTGCGCTCTAAAATCGCTTACATTTTTCATATTTGACGTGATTTTAGTTGTTTTGTGTGTGGTTCAGAACGTGCCGTCTCTTTCTGGCCACCTAAAATGAAAAGAGACGGGGCTTCTTTAAATTTAGTTTGGTCGTGTGTGCCGCTGAATAGCCACCAATGTGGCCAAAGGATGAAAGTAACTTATTTAGTCCCGAGACGGGGTTTGGCGCCGAACGAAGTGAGGGCGCCAATAGATCGAGGGACTAAATAAGTTTTTAACTCAAAGTTAACACTGTGCTTTTCATTATAAATACAAGGAGTGTAAAATAAATCTATGTAAAGAAATTTGTTTTCTTACTTTTTATCTTTATAGTCATGAATATATAAAGAAAAATATATATTTATTCGATATTGACTCGTACGTATGTATATGTACATTTACAAATATTTTGTATTGACTTAGGTACTGATATACTCAGATTTAAGTTAAAGTGTTAATCCAAGGTCTAGCCTATCTTCATAGTAAATCTCAACAAAATCTGTACAGCCATTGGAGCGTGAAGGAGTAACATAGATTTTGATGTTATTTGCGTATCCCACGGGAACCACAATTGTTTTCGGGATAAAAAGTAGCCTATGTGTTAATTCAAGGTCTAAACTATATTTACACCAAAATCGTTTCAACCGTTTAAGCGTGAAGAGGTAACAAACACTTACACATTTAAAATAAATATTAGTAGGATGTAACATTTATTTAATTAACAATAACTACATAATTACGTTAATAATTGGTACTTGTGGCAGTTATTAAGGATTTCTAATTTATTTTACACTTACAAGTACTCGTATGTACAATTTTGTAAAGTTTTCGATCAAAATTTTATCTTTTTCCTAACTTAGGCTTAGCAATATGACTCGAGTGAATAAAGAAGACATTTGAAAGTTGGTGTCTTCTCACCTTCATAAACTTTGCATGGAAAATAATTACTGAAAATAAACTACAGTGTAAACTCTATATAACGACACTGAAGAGACTGTGCATTTTATGGCGTTATAGAGAGTGGTAGTTAAATGAAGAGAATGTATCATTGTATAGAATACAAGCTAAACTTACTAAAGTCAATTGATTTCGACGCTTTAGAGAGCTTGTCGTTAAATCGAGTGACGTTACATGGAGTTTACATGTATTATTATTATACACAAACTAGCAAACCCGGCGAACTCAGTTTCGCCACAAAGTTGAAATTTTCCTTGAAAGGTGTTTGCTACTGCCCTCACGGATCCCGAGACCTTTCCAACGAATGCTGTACCGTGGAAATCGGTTCGTGCGTTCTGGAGTTATAGCGTCAGGGAGGAAAACCAGATTTATTTTTATATTATAGATGTGTGTGAGGGAGAGAAGGCAAACTTTCTAATGTTTTCTCTATTAATGTGGGATACAGGGTTGTTAGAAGCTACCGTACATCATTTTAAGAAAATTCACAGTACATCTAAATAAATAACATTTGTAATACGACTTATGGAAATTGAAATAATTGGCGCGTGCGAGTTGAGCTCGCGATTGAAGGGTTCCGTACGTACATTTTCGTTCCGTTCCGTTGTGTATTTCCAAAAGTTATAGAACAAAACTAGTTTTCTCCTCGACAGTGTTGTTTTAGATAGTTAGTACGTTTTCTTGTTATTTTTTTAAGGTTAGGTAATTTTAATAATAGTTAATTAATTTTAACATTAATTAGGCAGGGTAACGGGGCAGTATTTTTATTATTTTAAATCTTAACTAAGCCTAATATTTATCTACCTATGTTTTTAATTCTAAGCATCGTACGTGAACACTTATTTATGTTCGATATTTTATATTGTGTTAATGTTATACAAAAAAAAAACATACACATATGTATGGTAAAGTATTTTTTATATTATAATATGAATTTCTTGTCAGGGGAATCCAATATGTATTAATACTTAAAGCGAAATAAAGGCAAAATCTTGATATTACAGTTTATTATTTGCGCTATAAATCGTAAAGGGTAAAAAAGACGTTTAAAGAACCACTCTAGGAATATTTACGCTTATTTTGGTACCAATCAGACTTATCAATATATAAAAAAAACTGGTTCAAAAAATCTACAATTAAGATTTTTTATTATATTTGTCTTTGTATTTTCAAATTACCTACAATTAAAATTTATAATTTGACGTGTTGACATGAAAAAAGAAAACATTAAAAGATCGCAAAATTAAAAAAAAACATCCCACAAAAAATATAAGATTTTTGAACCAGAAGATTTTTGAAGCTATTTTTTCGACTTTTTTTCCGTTGACGATTTATAGCGAATAAACTGTAAAATCAAGTTTTTGTTCTGAATACGTTGTCTGCTAACTTCATAAGTCATAAGTAATTTATTCATAAACACAAGTTTACACATGAAAAAATATGTTTACAGTCATAATATAATAAAATGAAAATTAATTATACATATTATAAATTAATATACAAGGAGTATATATTTTAAATTTAATTATATATGATCTATAGATAACTCTGGTTATTAATTTTATTTGACAATTAATAAATTCATCAAATGAATAATAAATCTTCACGAAATCAAACAAAAAATCAAACTTTTCCTCTTTATAATATTGGTATAGATATTTACTTTATATCGATACACATTTATTACCTATCTACTTTCTACCTAAAACGTGCTAAGCACCAATTTTTCTAGGTCCTTTGGAAATTATGTGCGCTATGAAATGCTTTTTTGGTGAACATTAACAATTACATTCGTATCCTATTTTTTTTTTACAAAATTACATTCCGTTATCAAAACTCCGTAATTTTATTTGACGAATTACATTTAGCATTTTAAATTCTTTTTTTCTAATCATTCCAAAACATTCAACATATTCATTTTTTTTATATTTAAAAATACATTGGTCTGGTCGTGACTTGTCCGTATAATTTAATAATTGAAAACAAGTCAGGATCAAACCAGAGACTATCAAATCAAAAGGCAGACATTTTCCCACCGAGCCACACTCGCTTATAACAGTGACGAGATGTAATACCGAATATTTAAGGTTCTTCTTCTTCGTATGAGCTAAGTGGCTAAGATCTAGTGTCAAGCGAGACGGCTGACTTGGCTTACTAATTAACAATAATAGTAAGTAAGTCTTACACAAGTTGTGCTTGTGTGAGACTAACAGCCGCGGTACCTACAATTTAACATCTCATCCGGCCCACGGTAGCGCCCAGATGGAAATGCCACTTATATAAGCCGAAAAATCTTGTGCATGCTCACCCACACCCATCAAAAGACTGTCCGCATCGACCGTTGCATTGATGATTGCGTCAGATCACATTAGGATATTCATTAAAAGTAAAAGCCTGGAAAGTTAGAAAAAGTCCGAAATGTTAGTAAATTTTCCGGAAGGTTACAAAAAGTCCGGAAAGTTGCGAATAGTCCGGAAAGTTGCAGAAAGTCCGGAAAGTTACAAAAATCCGGAAAGTTGCAAAAAATCCGAAAAGTTCAAAAGTCCGGAAAAAATCCGGAAAGTTGCAAAAAGTCCGGAAAGTTAGAATCTAAGCGGTATGTCGAGGAAGAGCTTCATGCGCTCGCCGATGTCGACGACGGAGCGCTCGTCCAGATGTTAGCTGTCCTCCGCCGCCGGGTCCTCTTCATCCAGGAGCTCGTCGTCCAGCGGCTGGCTCGTGAGGGCGGCCCTGGAGGTGGAACAAGATCTACATTAAAAAACCTGTGTGGCAATGCGGCAAGCCTGATGGGCATGTCATGCGAAGAGAGGAGAAGCATGTGACTAGGAGAAGTTTGAATATGATTGTACAAGGTAATGAAAGTAGAGGACGACCTAAGAAGATGTGGATGAATTATGTGAAAGAGGATATGAAAGAGAAAGGAGTGAATGCAGATATGACGGCTGACAGAAGAGTGTGGAAGCAAAAAACGGGCTGTGCCGACCCCACATAGTGGGAAAAGGTGAAGGCAAAGAAGAAGATTTAAATGATGCAATAAACGATTTTATTTGGTGTAATGATGTAAGGTAATAATAAATAAAAATAAATAAAGATTTAAACATTAGTAATATGAAAAAAGTCTATGACGTAGCCATTCTTCCCTGTCTTATATACGGGTGTCAAACATGGGCATTGAGAGTAGAGGTCGAAACCAAACTGGCCATATGCCAGAGAAAAATGTAGAGAAGTATGCTAGGAATTAAGCTTTCAGACAAGATTAGTAATCGCATTATAAGACACAAAACTAGAGTAAGAGATATTATAAAAACAATACGCATACTTAAATGGAATTGGGCTGGACACATTGCAAGGATGACTGACAAAAGATGGACTGAGAAAATTACAGAATGGACACCAAGAATGGACAAGCGAAGTAGAGGTAGACCGTACCGAAGATGGGCAGATGTATTTACACAGAGACATGGGCAAAACTGGATGAGATTAGCTCGGGACAGAAAACTATGGACGAAGTTGGGGGAGGCCTACGCCAGCGAGGCGACATCTGCACTTCAAGAAGATTGACATCAGTAATAAACCTAACATAGATCCGCTTAATATTTTTTTTTTGACATAAATTACCTATATAGTTTGACATGCGATAGTATAATAAGCGAAAATTTCAATTTTTACTTGACATTCCGATGTAAACATTTATTGACGATTAATATGATATGACATTTGTAATAAAAAATAAAGTCTGTAAAGTCGGTTTTACGGGCGAAGATTTTACGTGACAACGTCTGCCGCGTGCTGCGCGCGCGGCAGACCGATCATAGTTGAGTGGGAGAGAGACGCAAGGCATTCGGCGGGCCTCTCTCTCGTTCGGTGACTCATCGTAACGTTACCGGGCGTTACACTTTTTCATAAGTGACTCCCAGCCGCAACCTAATTTAAGACGTTGTCACGTCAATAATATGAAAAGATGACAAGCTATGTAAATATGTGCAGTTGAATAAAGGCTTTTTTATTTTTTTATTTTATATTTATAATGATGTAAGGTATAAAATAAAGTGATCGTGTCGTACCAGAGTGGCGAGCGCGCGCCGAGGGCCGCCGAGCCCCGGCGCTAGCTGTCCTTGCAGCCGGCCGCAGCCACCGCCGCACCAGCAGCGCCCAGCGCGCCGAACAGGATGGCTCCCACCTCGCGGTCCGGGGTCACCTCCACCTGCCCACGCGGGAAACCACACATCAGAACATTAGACAGGATTGCTCATTCCCATACAATATGTAATCTACCATCGTTATATCACTATCGCGAC
The DNA here is from genome assembly GCA_035578125.1 of Mellilla xanthometata. Lineage (NCBI taxonomy): Eukaryota > Metazoa > Arthropoda > Insecta > Lepidoptera > Geometridae > Mellilla > Mellilla xanthometata. The sequence goes on along the minus strand of JAPUBQ010000049.1, from coordinate 912,646 downwards.
TGCAGCGCGTTGCGAAATTTGTTGAGGCAGTTAGGCTGCACGCTCGATTATAAGCGCCATCTAGGTTTCATCGGTAATTATGGTAAAATCCCGACCACGACCTTGTTGACATAAAGGTTACCATACCAGCCTGTCAAACTGAGGGTCCCGGATTCGATTCCCGACGCGGCCAACACCTGTGTTGAACCAAATTTGTTGACTGCCGGTCTTAGTGTTAAATATGAGTCGATATAAAATATGTATGTATATGTAGTATATCAGTTGTGTTAGCAACCATAATACAAACAAGAAATGGTTTAGTACGGGCTAACCAGCCCTGTCTGGAAAAAGTCCTAATAATATACTACATTTCGGAGAGTGTGCGACGGAATTGCACGATTTAATTCCCCCCGCCCCCTTTCACAATCGGACGAGCAAGAAACACCAAGACGGCATCGTTTCACTGTGGAGATACCTAAATTGCGCACTAAGCGTTTTGCCTCCACCTTCATTGTACGAGTACGTACTGCCAAGGTGTGGAACTCCTTGCCAAATGCCCTGTTCCCCGAAAACTATAATCTTGCGGTTTTCAAGGCACGAGTGAACTGGTTTTTTCTGGGTAAGCGCGTTCCACCTTAGATCACAATGTTGCTTGCCATCAGGTGAATTCGGATCAAGCGCAAACCCATCATAGGATAAAAAAAACTTTATTTATTTTACATATTACCTTAATTTTGGACAGTACCTGTGATGAAGTAGTTTGTTCCGGATCGGACCTTTCTTCCAGCACAGTATCAAGCTCGAGGGCGGGCGGGGCTCGGGGCGAGCGGACGAGGCTCACGGCCCGAGGCTTGGCTTTCACTGGCGACAGTCTCACCACGGATAGTTCTCCGCGGTCCAGCTCACAGTTGCGTCGTCTTGCTCGTTCTCTGGAATTAGGACCACATGTTTAACATCTCTGTTGACTTTGCCCGAACCTCTAAGGGCCATATGTTTAGGAGCACGGCTGAATTTGCCCAAACCTCCTAAGACGTATTGTACCGAGTTGAGTCACGCCATACATATCTAAGCAAGACGCCAGCCAGTAAGCCAGACTATGCTCCGCTTAGATCAGAATGTCTGAAACCTGTAATGGTTGAAAAAAAGATAATTGTGTGAGTCAAAGGGTTCCGAAGTATTTTCTCTTCCTTAACCTTTTAAAAAATGCCAATAAAATACGTTTCACGTATGGGATCCCCCTTAAATATTTATTTGTATTAAGTATTTATTACGAAAGGAATATACATCTTTATATAGTGTCTACCTATTACTGCCATTGATATTATATAGCAAAAGATTCGAAAAAATTACGTTTATTGTATCAGAACCCCTTTAATATTTAATTTATTTATTTTTAGTATTTGTTGTTATAGCGGCAACAGAAATACACAATTTGTTAAAATTTCAACTTTTCAACAGGGTTCCATTTTTACCTCTTAACTTTGGAATATAATAATATAACGCTTGAAAAACAGAGCATTACCCGCATTTAATTTCCTTGAAATTATGGTAGCAAAACCAAGCTATTAGCTTTTAATAAGAGTCCTTAAAGAACTAGCACTGCCCGACTACCAATTAGGAAAAATCTAGACTTGTGCACAACTTCGAACTTACTCAGTGGAAAAATTAAATAGCGTATTTCTAGAGCACGAGTAATAAGAAAAATAAAAGTTGGTTGTGATTTCTCGATGTAAGTACTTTTGTCTTTTTAGGGTACCGCACCTAAATTTTTAGAGTTTTCACAATTTTAATCACAGGGCGTTTTCTAATTCTAATTTCTAATTTAATCAAATTTGAAATTTGTTTCAAATCATTTATATAAGAGGCATAATATTTTTAGTATTTGTTGCTTAGTGGCACGGATATCTATCACGTCACGTCATCATCTTATGATAGCTATCACGTTTTCTGAGATACAACCTGATGGCAGACAGATAGCGGAGGCTTAGTAATAGGGTCTCGTTTTTACATGTTACGGAACCATAAAAAAAAAACAGAAATCATTACCTCATAGCTTTGTAGATAGGCACACTATATACTATCCTAATACCGCTCTCAACAGCTGTATTTGCCATAAAATACCCCAAACTTATCCAAAATATATAAATATTGAATGGAACATCAAAAGCGAGAGCACATTGAATGTTATCTGAAATGTATCCGGCGGCCGGCCCGCAGTGTGAATGTGAGATATATTAAGAACCATAGATTGTATACCACGAAGCTTTTGATATTTCGTTCTTTTACTTCTTTTTCGATATTCAATCAATCAATCAATAATTTATTTATTTTTAAAATATTTACAAAGCTTAACAAAACGAAGCACATAATATAATACTACTAGCTGACCCGGCAAACGTTGTTTTGCCTCACTTAGGGGTATGAAAAATAGATGGTGTAACTTATATGACACGTTCGTAGATTTTTATTATATTTATATAGATAATTTTATTTGCGTAGCCACAGGAAATATAAAAACATGGAAAATAATATAAAATGACCCTTGTAGGCTACCGCATATGCGGTGTAATTAGCCCGGTTAATCGAGTTTGCACTGTATCTTCAAAATATGACTGCGTCCCAGCCGAGGGAACATAACAGTATCGTGCCTATTCAATGCTTATGCTAAGCACAAAAAAGCGCAAGGCAAAAAATAAAACGCACAAAGCCGACACCCGGCTTTTGAGTTCTCTTTAAAATTCCCGTAAAAAAGACGCCTGCATTAAAAATGTACCTTATGATTGTGCAGCGCTCTAGCAAAATTGTTTTGAGAATTACGGCAGGCGCAGGTGAAAGAGTTTCCTCGCAACAGAGACTGGAAGTTTGCAACATTTTGCAATTTGCTTTGTTTGTTACTTTAAGGTTATTTATTAGATTAGATCAGGGACACGGGAAGGGTTTTTGCTTTGAATATGTTTTTTTTTAAATTTCTGTTAAAGAAGTTAGTGGCTCGGAAAATTGAGATTTAATAAGTGTCCTTTCGCGATAAAGTCAAGACGGCTTTTAAATAGATGTAGTTAGTTTAGAGAAAATATAAAAATATAAGTATTTGGGCAAGTGCGAGTCGAGTTCGCGAATAAAGAGTTCCATCTAGAAAAATTTCGAAAAAAAACGTTCATTGTATGGGAAACCCCATTAATGTTCTATTTTTTATTTTTGCACCAAATATACATAATTTGTGAAATTTTCAGCTTTCGTGCAAGCATGATCACAAAAAAAGTTTGTATATCATAATGAATACTACACAGAAAAAAAGTATTAATTTCGCGAGGAAATGCATTTACTCGTCTCCCGCTACTAGTTGGTGACAGATAGATAGACAGACAAACAGACAGATATTGGAGGCTTAGTAATAGAGTCCCGTTTTTACCTTTTAGGTATGTAATCGTGAAAAAAGATACGATGGTATATCGTAGACAGAGAAAACAATTCTCTGTCTACGTGGTATATAAACGTAGAAAGAGAGAGAGAAATAAATAAATCTTATTGTGTCTGTGCTAGTGTCCTGAAAGTCAATATGTTGTCTGAGTTAAGGCGAGGTATTTGAACGCGAGGCAAGGGAACGGGCGTCTGGTATGGCAATGGGCAATTTCTTTATTCTTCTTTTTATTAAGTAGGTGAAGGAAAATTATGACATCCTTAATAATAATTTAATAAATAAAAATGCGAAAGTTTTTGTGTGTGTATGTTTGTTTCTTTTTCACGCTCAAACGCTAAACCGTCTCGTTTTTTATTCTATTAATATCATAACAAACTTCCTAAAAACTATCTTTAGTTATTTACTTGTTAATCAAATTTTGGCATAGCGTGGCATGGCGTGTTTTTTTACACGCTTTTTATTAGCTTCACCTGTGTTGTTCAAAGTTTGTTTGTAACCGACTTCTTTGGGCGCGATTTTGACCCACTTTAAACGGCCAGATTTCGTTCAAACTTTGTAGATTTATTGAGGACCGATGACAATACACTAATTTGATAAAATTATTCCATTTTTTTGTATTTTTGTTTGTATGTTTGTTTGTAACCGACTTCTTTGGGCGCGATTTTGACCCACTTTAAACGGCCAGATAAGCGTGTTTTTTAGTTTTTTTTTTTAAACTATTATTATTTATATTTTTTACCATTTATGATTTATAACGAAAAACCTCTAAATTCAAGAATTTGCGTTTTGCTTCGACCTTCATTGTGAGAACTGCGAAGCTTTGGAACTCTCTTCCTGAGTCTCTTTTTCCCGAGAAGTACAATTTGGGGGTCTTCAAATCCAGAGTAAAGAGGTTCCTTCTAGGCAAGTGTGTTACATCTTAGACCACAGTCAAGCTTAACATCAGGCTAGCTGCGGTCAAACGTAAGCCTATTCATAAATAAAAAAAAATGGTTGCCTGTAAAGTCGGTTTTACGGGCGAAGATTTTACGTGACAACGTCTGCCGCGTGCTGCGCGCGCGGCAGACCGATCATAGTTGAGTGGGAGAGAGACGCAAGGCATTCGGCGGGCCTCTCTCTCGTTCGGTGACTCATCGTAACGTTACCGGGCGTTACACTTTTTCATAAGTGACTCCCAGCCACAACCTAATTTAAGACGTTGTCACATTAAAAAAAATGTTTCTGTAACCACCTTAACTACCGATACAGAAAGAGCTCTATAATTACGTTCCATTCCTAACTTGCCCTCGGCTCGCTCGAGTTTCCTTCGGTTCCTTTATTATCGGGATGTCGTAATTGCGACTCCCAAATTACAAGTCTGCGACTCGATTGACAAAAGATTCGAGCTTACTGAAGCTTCGAGTATTTCTTGAAGTCAAAGTAAATCATTTACTTTATTTATGACTTGCTGCGCCCTGCGGCTGCGTCCGTATGTAGGTATGTCACTTTTTTCAGTTTTTACTTTCAATCGCATGGCATCCCTCTTAATGCACCCCTGACTAATGTTTTCATAGTTATATTTTAACCATTTAATAAACTACTACCATAGTAACTTTCAAAACTTTCACCACTATAAAAAATATGATACCATTATTCTTAATTTTAAATGAACTTAACATATTCCAAATTTTATTGCTAGAAGTTACAAAACAAAAAAGTTACAATTTTTTCCCCTTTTTCACCCTCTTAGGGATGGAATTTTCCAAAACTCGTTCTAGTACGAGTCTACGTACTCAAACAAATACACCCTCCAAATTTCATTCCCCTAGGACCTAGCATTTGGGCTCTGCGTTGCCTATAGATGAATGAATGAATAAGTCAGGACAAAGACTCTTATTGTAGAGTAGATTTGAATATACGAGTATTTAATTCAAGGTTTATATTCATAGCTAATTTCATATTTTTTTTATACCAATGAATAGGGAAACACATGCATACAACATTTCGTATTTACAATGTTAGTGGGATACAATTAGATATAGCCTAGATTGAATATGATTGATGCGAGACCTTAGCCCCTTAGCGCACACAAAAACTTATAAGCACTTGAAGGTAATAAACATTTTGAGACCACTTTTCTTACATTTAATATAAGAGAAATTGAAATACTAAACGAAATACCGGACCCGAAAAGCTTTTCAGATATTCGCGTCTTTATAAAAATATTCTAGAAATATTTTGAGTGTATTGGATGTAGTGGTAAGCCTTTTTGCCTCTAAGAAAGGTAAGTGAAATATTCTCGTAAAAATATTGAGAAATAGTTTCTATACTATCAATGTTACTATATAGTATAGTTTAGAAGCGACGAAAGCTCAGTCGGACATGAGGCCGCCTCAGGTCAAGAAGGAAGTGGGTTCAATCCCCGCCGATTATTTTAATAATATTTAACCAAAAAGTTTAAATCAGAAAGGTAGACAGATTTTTAACTAAACTTTGCTAAACAGGCGTGCGCTAAAAACTTAGAATGTTCTAACTAGAGCATTTTGATGCCAAGAATGAGGTATATATTATGAATATGTTTTTATGACAAATATTGTTTAACATTAGATGATGAAATTGTTTTGTTTATATTAGTTATTTAGTAAGTCAGTTATAAGCTTACCTATAATATAAAAGCAAAAGTTTGTATATAAAAAATAAGTCTATGTGTTAATCCAAGGTTTAAACTATCTTCACATCAAATTTTATCAACATTGTCTGTTTTGTTATTGTATTTGTTGGTATGCATATTTTTATTACTTGTATACACTCATGCATTAAAAATATGCATACACTTGTATAAGTGTATGCATATTTTTATTACTTGAACCAATGTTGATAAAATTTGATGTGAAGATAGGTTAGACCAACAAATACAATAACAAAACAGACAATGTTGATAAAATTTGATGTGAAGATAGGTTAGACCTTGGATTAACACATAGACTTCTTTTTATTCCGAAAACAATTGTGGTTCCCGTCGAATAAGCAAATAACTTAAAATCTATCTTATGATTTGATTTGATTTGATTTGACTAACCTGGCTAATTTAGCTCGCCTCCGCAAGCAGCAGATGACAACTTAAAATCTATCTTATGATAACTTAAAATCTATCTTATGATAACTTAAAATCTATCTTATGATTTGATTTGATTTGATTTGACTAACCTGGCTAATTTAGCTCGCCTCCGCAAGCAGCAGATGATGGTAAGCGCCAGCAGCGGGAAGCCGAATATACACGATACTATGGGCACCACTATCGACTCCGGTGTCACTGGAATACAAGGAAACACAATAACAGACACACGTAAATAAATATGATATGTATGACGACCTCGTTGGCGTAAAGGTTACCATGCCGGACTGCTAATCTGAAGGTTCCGGGTTCGATTCCCGGCCCGGTCAACATCTTTGTGGTTAACTAAATTTGTTGGCTGTGGGTCTGGGTGTTAAATATGTATTTATATATAATATGTATGTGTGTATATGTAGCATATCAGTTGTGTTAGCTACCATAATACGAGCTAGAAATGGCTCAGTATGGGGCTAACCAACCGTGTGTGAATGTGTCATAATTAAAAAAAAATATATTAGGACACATTTCACACACGGCTGGTCAGCCCCATACTAAACCATTTCCAGTTTTTATTGTGGTTGTTAACACAACTGATATACTACATATACATACATTCATACCTAACGCCAAATTCAGAACAACACTGAAACATTTTTTTCAAGACAATCCACTGTACTCCTTAAAGGAATTCATGACTGTGCACCTAGTGGAATCTTTATTTAAGTTGACTGAATAGATTATAATTAGTAATATTTAATTTAATTTTAATATAAATAATAATGTATGTGTAAGTAACAATGTATGTGTAAGTAATAATGTACATAATGTAATTGTCTATTTTAAATCCAATGTAAATCTGAATGTAATGAATGACTTGCCAAATGCGACGAGATGTTGTAAGGCCAATAAATTATTTATCTTTCTCTATTTATCTTTATCATACCCACACTTTATATAGATACATATTTAACTAAACCGACAGCCAAAATATTTTTCGTGCCGGGACTCGAACCCAGAACCTTCTGATTGGCAGTCCAGCATGGTAACCATTACGCCAACGAGGTCATCATATGTTTAACAAAGCATGCTCTAGCGGAGATTTCAAACTGCCCCACCCCTTAAACACCCCTATGGTAACAAAACTATAACAGCTATTTCTATTAACAGCCTATAAATAACAGTAGAACACATTAACCCCTAACAGCGGAATTCCAGAAGTAACCACAACAAAGGGGGTCCCTAATGTATCAAATTACGCATGAAATAACAGTCATTAGGGAAGAGAGAACTGAACATACGGAAAACTATGTTGTGAAGTTGATTTCGAAGCTTTCGAGGAATTATACGAATACAAATATTTATTAGTCCTCCATTAGTTACATGTCAAAACAATTAAGTGTATTAATATGTTAAATGTCAATCAATTACTATATCAAAAATTACATTCTCATGACGTCATTTAAAATTATTATTAATATTACATTAGTTAAAATGTTATCTAGTTCTAGATATTTCTCAAACTATAAAAATGTAGTTGGAGACAGAACGGAATCTATCTACTGTACGATAAGAATCTTTGTCCTTGACTCATTCATTCTTTCATTCATCTATAGGCAACGCAGAGCCCAAACGGCTGGTCCTAGGGTTATGAAATTTGGAGGGTGTATTGGTTTTAGTACGTACACGTGTACCAAGAATGGGTTTTTGGAAATTCAGAACAGGACAGGACAGTACAGAACAGGACAGGACAGGATAGGACAGGGCAGGACAGGACAGGATTCACAGATGGATTACATATATGTACTCGTATGTACATAGGAAAGTTTTCAAATCGTTTCATCAAAATCAATTGAAATCACGGCACTGAAGGGATTGTTCATTTAATGGCGTTATAGTGAGTGGTCGTTAAATGGAGAAAATGCATCATCGTATGGAATACAAGCTAAACCAACTAAAACCAATTGATTTCCACGCTTTAGAGAGTTTGTCGTTAAATCGAGTGACGTTACGTGGAGTTTACACTGTAAATGAATGAATTTTTTAGGCGGACGCAAGCTGAACGCTTTCGTTTGACCAAGGCCTAACCATAAACAATGTAAAAATAACGCTCAAACTGTGTTCAAATCTCAAGGTTTGCGCGAGTAGTATTTACATTTCAGCCGCGTGCAAAGAAATAGCCCAAAGAAAACAAACAAAAGAGAGTTAGCTAAATCAAAACAAACCACAAACTAGTTTGAAAGTTTGTGGCGATGCTAACAGAAAAATAAAATTGGCCAAAGCGATGCGGTTCGTGAATTAAAGGATCCGTACCATTATTTTAAAACTAGGTACGGAACATTAAAAACAAAAATCACGGTTGTATGGAAGCTTCTTATTTTCGTTAAAGCTATTTACTTTAAAAGATAAATATACAACTGATTATGATTATTCAAATTGTCTAATACCGTTATTATTCTTCTTCGTATGGGCTAAGTGGCCAAGCTCTGTTGTCGAGAGTTTTCAAGCCGCCCTAAGTCCTCTGACTTGGCTTAACAACTGTTTGTACTAAGACTAACAGAGAGACCTATAAATTAACGTGTCATCCGACCCACGGTAGCGCCTAGATAAAAATACTACTAGAAAAACGACAGTCTTATGCATGGTCACCCATCCAAACACTGTCCGCACCGATCGTTGGATAAGCTTCGATGATCGCGTCAGACCACCTTAGTTAGCTAGCCGAGCTAGTGGCGCTACTATATTTCAAATTGCCACATTATTCCCTATTTTTGACGACCTCGTTGGCGTAAAGGTTCCCATGCCGGTCTGCTAATCAGAAGGTTCCGGGGTTCGATTCCCGGCTCGGTCAACATCTTTGTGCTTAACTAAATTTGTTGGCTGTGGGTCTGGGTGTTAAATAGTATTTATATATAATATGTATGTATGTATATGTGGTATATCAGTTGTGTTAGCAATCATAATACGAGAAATGGTTCAGTATGGGGCTAACCAGCCGTGTGTGAAGGTGTAAAAAAAAAGTGTATTAGTTAATTAAGCGTAGTACCAATGAATAGGCGTCCAGTCTGTGCCATTAAACCTCCGTAAAGCTAAGCGACATCAGTAATTCAGTAAACTGGGTAGGTCTGGACACGATTGGTGGTTACGTTGAAAGCTTTCGGACCTACAATATCTGTGGCAAGGATTATAAAACTTTATTGACTGACCATACGTTTTTTTTTGCATAATAATCAAAGGGTATCAGTTATTTAGCATAATTTGTTTTCTTTGTTATAAGGAGAAAAAGTTAGATTTTTGTTTGTTTGTTTGACGCGAATAGGCTCCGAAACTTCTAGACCGATTTGAAAAATTCTCTCACCGTTGGTAAGCTACATTATCGCCGAGTAACATAGGATATATTTTGTTTCCTTTGCGACTTACATTATTCTATAGCCCGTGCGAAGCCGAGACGATCTGCTAGTACCAAATACTCATAGGGAGCGATTAAAGAACATTTTAACAGAAACCAAAAAAACAATTTGACATATAACTCAGAGCGTTGTCAAATCTTTTGTTTCATCAAAATTGGCTAAGGGGAAAAAGTTATTTGTTATCTATTTTATCAGTAGAAAATTTACATCAAGCGCTGCTTAAAAACTTTGTTGAAAACAATATCTAATCTAAATTTAATTAATTTAAAACTATAACTTATCTAAAATTTAGCCCTTTTATTTGATACACATAATGTAGGATTTGCGAAAAATATCTAAACCACCATTTCAATTAAATTAATAATAAATTTATACGATTCAGGTTTCCAAGACCCATACTAATTCTAAATTGCGTAACTTAAAATATTCCGTTGTAATTTCGTCGGGGTTTTTTTTTACATTCACACACGGCTGGTTAGCCCCATACTGAACCGTTTCTAGCTCGTATTATGGTTGCTAACACAGCTGATATACTACATAAACATACATACATATTATATATAATATAAATACATATTTAACACCCAGACCCACAGCCAACAAATTCAGTTAAGCACAAAGATGTTGACCGGGCCGGGAATCGAACCCGGAACCTTCTGATTAGCAGACCGGCATGGTAACCTTTACGCCAACGGGGTCGTCAAAATTGAAAATGTTCTATCTAAAACCTACGTAATGTTTGTGCCAACACTAATGAATGCTCGTGCGAGTGAATTATTCAGGTATTTAGCTTCGTACTGAAATGGGATTTCAGATTACAAACATTCCCCAAACGTAGGTATTTTAATACAACTATGAACTTTGCTTTAGTTTCTACGTTCTATATGTAACTTTTATTACTTGTTTATGTAAATGTAAAATACAATGTAATTTAGAATTAATATGGCTCCTTGAAACCTGAATTAAATAAATTTATTTATTTATTATAACGACCTCGTTGGCGTAAAGGTTACCATGCCGAACCTGCCAATCAGAAGGTTCCAGGTTCGAAACTCCGGCCCGGCCAACATCTTAGTGCTTAACTAAATTTGTTGGCTGTGGGTCTGGGTGTTAAATATAGGTAAATCTTTATTAAATATATATGTATTGTATCAGTTGTGTTAGCTACCATAACACAAAATAGAAATGGTTCAGTATGGGGTTAACCAGCCGCGTGTGAAATGTGTCCTAGTATTTATTTTATTTTTATTTTTTCCACCAGCTCTTTCCAGCGAGCCTGACGATGTCATCTGACCATCGGGCTGGTGGTCTGCCTCTCTGTCGTTTTCCTTCCCTCGGATACCACTCGGTGACTGCCCTGGTCCATCTAGAGACTTCCCTACGCACCAAGTGTCCTGCCCATCTCCACTTCAACTTGAAATCATAGAACTTTATTAACCTTATAACATTACGTTATACTAGGCACGTCAAATTTACATATTACATATATTCATCAATAATCTTTTTTTTTTGCCATATTTCAATAGTGGGTATTTATTTAACTGGGTTATATACTTCAGAATTAATAAAATACAATAAGATTAAAAACAAATAAAAAAAATATTAATTAGTTAATCGTACAATGTCTTAATAATATAGTTAGTTATACAATAGTGGCGATACAGCGGCACACACGACTAAACTAAATTTAAAGAAGCCCCGTCTCTTTTCATCTTAGGTGGCCAGAAAGAGACGGCACGTCCTGAACCACACGCCAAACAGCCAAAATCACGTCAAATATGAAAAATGTAAACGATTTTAGAACACACCCAATTGTATCAGCTCTAAATCTGACGTATTTGACGTGATTTTAGATGTTTTGTCTATGGTTTAGATCGTACCATCTCTTTTTGGTCATTTATGACGAAAAGAGACAGAGCTACTTTAAATTTGGTTTAGTCGTGTGTGCCGCTGAATCGCCATCAATGTCATAATAATATAATTAGTCGCACAATGTCATAATGGCAATCCGTATCCCCATTGTTGTATTGTATGTACAATAAATAAATAGTGGGCTGGTTATGCTTATGTGTTACCAGTGGGGTAGACGAGTACTGGCGGCCGCTTGCTGTGGGCGGGCTTGGTGACGCTGGGCGCGGGGCTCGTGACCGGGGAGCTGGGCAGCAACCCGGGGGGCGGGGAGTGAGCCATCCTGCCTGGAACAAACACAAACAATAGTACATTGTTACCTCAGGGGTGAAAGTAACTTTTTCATTACTCATACTCTGAAAGTTGGTTGCCTGGGAGCGGAATGAAAGTAATACAATTGTATACCTAGGGAGAATCGGTTTCAACTGACAGCTGTCAAATCGTTTAAAAAATAGTAAAGTAAAAAAAAGGTTTTATTTTCTATAGCTTACACGATGTAAAATTGAAATCACCTAAAGATTAAGTATTGATTAAATAATATATATTTTTTAAATTTAGTATCAACAATTTCTTCAAAATACGTGTAACTTAGATCTTGGGCAAAATATTTACCATTTTTGCAATGATGAAAATAAAAAAAAATGCCTAACTAAATAGTTGGCGGGCCACAGAAAAAAAACAAACAAAATGGCGGGAAAGCTGCAATTTGATTTTATTTTATTTTTCGATTTGAAGACTTTTGTTTATACATACGTATAGTTGAGATTCGTAAATGAGCTCAACTGATTTTTATTTGAATTTAACGCCTGATTTTATAAGAGAAGAAGCTAAAGCGGTAGTGGAAAACCTTTTACCACCCAAATCAAAACAAAGATACCTAACATAGTATGACGATTTTAGGAAATAGTGCGCATTATATTTCCTTACTTTCTCAAAGTAAGGAAATATAAATAGATAATAAATATCTTTACAATTTCTTTACAAAATTAGAGTTTTCTTTCATTGGTAATGGTGTTTCCCTACTCGTCCGATGGTGGAATGGGGCAAGGGGAATAAAATCATGCAATCCCAATGCTTCGCCCTTATCTTCGCCTTAACCTCGATGATCGCGACAAATCATCGTAGTTAGCCGAGCTACAGGCGCTATGTACCTAAACAGGTTACAAACATAATGTCGTGGCCGCATCGTAGAATTGATCATTTCATGAAATGGTTGATCATTTCGTGAAGTGTTATCCATAATATCATATTTATAACCACTAGTAGTCCATAGACTTCTTCTTCGTGGTCACCCTACTCTCGTGCGCGTACTAAGGGCCGCCATCTTGACACAAACAAAGCGCTTGCAGCGCCTCTACCGGTAGGCAATGAAACAATTTCACGATATCATCGATTAATATTGATTATTTCATGAAATAGCAGTGCGTCCAGCTGGCCCTATCGTCAAACGATTTCTTATTATTGATCTGGCCTGGGCACATCATGATATGGCCAATGGACAGTGACATATTTCATGAAATGCTACCATTTCATGAAAAGGTCGATCATTTCATGAAATGGGCAATTCTACGATGCGGCCACGACATATACACAAACTTGTGCCGTCATAATATTAGTGAGACAAACACTCAATCTCCATTATCCGGCTCCGCCAATCGTAACAGCGGTAATATTTCACCTCCGGCCAAATACCTCATACCTGTCGAAGCAACTTATCCGCAAGATGAAGAACAGTGGGGCTACCATGATCCTTATCTAAGCGTTATTCATTTCTAATGTATATACGTAATACATCATTGTACGCAAGCTTAATAAATAATAATAATAATAAAAATTAGGACAAATTTCACACACGGCTGGTTAGCCCCATACTGAACCATTTCTAATTTGTATTATGGTAGCTAACACAACTGATATACTACATATACATGCATACATATTACTAGCTGACCCGGCAAACGTTGTTTTACCTTAATAAAAAAAAAACTAAATATACAGTAGCCGATTCTCAGACCTAATGAATACGCATATAAAATTTGGAAAAAATCGGTCAAGCCGTTTCGGAGGAGTACGGTAACAAACACTGTGACAAGGAAATTTTATATATAAGATAAGATATATAAATACATATTTAGCTCCCAGACCCACAGCCAAAAAATGTAGTTAAGCACTTTACGCCAACGAGGTCGTTGTTTCTAATCTCATATTTCTTTAGCGTATGCCATTTTCTGATTAATTTTGACGATATTAGACAGTGCTATCAGATATACGTTACTACATAATCTTTGTCCTGGCTCATTCATTCATCCATTCATCTATGGGAAACGCTAAACCCAAACTGCCCAGTCCTGTCTGTTATATATAAATAACGGTGGGTACTAGACAAAATATATATTAGCTATCAAAGTAAATTATAAAACTTATTAAAAATAAATATTTAAGGGGGAATCCCATACAATAATGGTACGGAACCCTTCATGCGCGAGCTCAACTCGCACTTGGCCAATTATTTTAATACGTAGACGTGAAAGTGAGTGAATGGGGGGAAAACAAGTTTGTTTGAAACTTCTTTGTTTTTGAACTTCTAGTGTTGACATTATGAATATGTAAAGATTACAATTAAATAATAAAAAATAATCAGCCAGTCACGTTAGTACGTATGATCGTGTCGTAACGTATTCTAATTATCTAAATTAAAAGAATGCTAAGAAGAATACGGTCGAATCTATCGCATCACTCCAGAAGCAGAAGGTTTACTAGATCTCAGGAATCGTATGCGGCAAGACAGATGCCACTCAATATGATATCGTAGCAATGTAATGGCTGTATAAAATTGGCACCGTTTAATACTGTAGAATTAACTATAAGTAATACTTATACTACTTTCCCACATTTGCAATTTTACACCTTTACTGTGACAAGATAGAATACGTATAGAATAAGTCCGGATTACGTCGAGCTGAGGAATGATGGTAGGCCCCACAGTTTGTGCCCATTATTTTCTCATTTATACTAATCTATTAAGGAACAAGATGTATGAGATGGAGTTACTTAGCTTGCGAGTGTTTTTCTTATGTTTTGTTGCTACTACGCACCTATAATTCATGTAGCGCTCGTAGCTCGGCCAACTAAGGTGATCTGACATGATCATCGAAGTTAAAAAACAGTCGATACGGACGGTGATTGGATGGGTGAGCATGCACAAGACTATCGTTTTTCTAGTGGCATATTCATCTGGGCACTATCATGGGTCGGATGACACGTTAAATTGTAGGTCCCGGCTGTTAGTCTCAGTACAAGCTTTCGCTGAGTCAAGTTTTTAGGCGGCTTGAAAACTCTCGACACCAGATCTTGGCCTCTAGCTCATACGAAGAAGAAGAAGAAAACATTTTTTATTATTATGATGTGATGTGTAAGGATTATAATAGTAGAAGAGCCCGTGAAGATGGTCCTTCACCGATCTGATAACCAGATGAGATGTATTTTTTTTAAATATTTTTTATAAACAAATGTGCCTAAAATTGCTTGCCCATCGAAAAGTGCTCATGGCTATTTTTAATTAAATAAACTTTTATTGATTTTTTTTTCATCACCTTCATACTTTTGATAACCAAATGAAATTTATTTCACTGATAGTTTTTAATACACAGAATATGCCTCGGTATGCTTGCCTACTTATTTCAGTGTATAACTACCTGGCAAGCAGGTGTAAACAGGTAAGTCAAAATAGGTGACTCATTCGATTTTGATGCGCTTCATAGGAGTAACAATGATTCTGAACAGTTAGAATGTTATTTTTATTTTTGATAATTGTAGCTAAATTATCAGTTGATTACACGAGCATGCGCAAAAGAAAAAGCCATGAGCACTTTTCGATAGGCAAGCAATTTTAGGCATATTTGTTTATAAAAAATACTTAATAAAAAATACGTCTCATCTGGTTATCAGATCGGTGAAGGACGATCTTCACGGGCTCTTAGACTATAAGCTAAACAAACTATACTCCAAATTTATAAGAATTAAAATAAATATTTTTTGCAACTGAAATCTGAACTATGGTGTCGTAAATTTTTCAAGCCGTCCGAAGGCCTCTGACTTGGCCGACTGCTTGTACTAAGACTAATATCTGAAATAATTTAACATTTGATCCGACCCACGGTAGCACCCAGATAAAAATGCTACTTGAAAAACGACAGTCTTGTACATGGTCACCCATCCAAACACCGTCCGCATCGACCGTTTTTTAACTTCACTGATCGCGTCAGATCACCTTAGCTAGCCGAGCAACAAGCGCTACTATAATAAAATAGTCAGAGCTAAGGTAAACAAGCTCGTTAGGGGTGTACTGAGGTAGAATTGTAGCACAAATAGTAGACCGCTTGGACCCCGCATACAATCACCAAGGTTGCTACCTAACCTCGGGCTGGTTGGTTTTGCACCTCAACTGCTTTGCTCCTTCTAGCACCAGTGAGGATACAGCAACAGAACTTATATACGCTGAGTGAATAGGTTCATTCTAGGTGAATAAAAACAAAACTGCCTTTTTTATAGATATTGGGTGTGGCTCGGTGAGAAAGCGTCTGCTTTTTAATCAGACGGCTCCTGGTTTGATCTCGGCCCTACACCAATGACTTTCAAGTTATGTGTGGATTTGGATTTTGACGACCTCGTTGGCGCAACGGTTACCATGCCGGACTGCTAACTAGAAGGTTCCGGGTGCGATTCCCGGCCCGGTCGACATCTTTGTGGATAACTAAATTTGTTGGTTGTGGGTCTAAGTGTTAAATATGTATCTATATAAAATATGTATGTATGTATATGTAGAATATCAGTTGTGTTAGCAACCATAACACGAACTAAAAATGGTTCAGTATGGGGTTAACCAGCCGTGTGTAAAATGAGTCCTAATAATTTGCACTTGGTAAAGGAAAAAAACATCGTGAGAAAACTAGCATGTCTGAGGCCCACAAAATCTGAAGACTTTTGTCATCCGCCAAACCGCACTTGGCCAGCGTGGTTGATTATGGCCTATATCTCCTGGTGAAGGCCCCGAGTCCCAACAGTGAGAACGTATAGTGGGCTGTTATGATTTTTACTGATCATCTGTATTATATGATTATCTAAAATTGAAAATTGCCATTTGCTTCATATCATGTACTATTTATTGTAATGATATTATATTACTAGAATTAGATGTGACAATTGACATTTGATTAATATCATATTCTATTGTAATGATATTATATTACTAGAATATAATTGAAAATTGACATGGATACATATCATATACTTTTGTAATGATATCATATTATTTGACTTGTAACTTTGGTGTTATCAATAAATGATTTGTATTTGATCGTCTGGCTAGCGACCATTCTCAAGACGAAAAAACTGCCACCAAGCACCTAACAGAGTTCAGGCACCCTCCTTGAGAGCCAGATAATCCAACTTAGGCCAAAATGTTGTTAGTTCGTGTCGATTCTTCGCCATCATTACAATAGTATATGATTAATATCATATACTATTGTAATGATATTATAGTACAAGAATATAATTGAAAATTGACATGGATACATATCATATACTTTTGTAATGATATCATATTATTTGACTTGTAACTTTGGTGTTATCAATAAATGATTTGTATTTGTATTTGTATTTGATTCTTCTACAACTGTAAGTTGAGGAAAAGCATGGGGGGCTTGTCGAAGAAGCCAAAAATATCATTTAGTTTATTATATCTCAGTTTTAAATTTAGATTATAGCGGAAGTGTATCACGTATTTCGTTTTTTTTCCATTACAATTGTACAATATTATGTGCAAATATTAAAAATACAAACAACGTTAGGGTCAAAATATACCTTTTGACGTGACAACGTCTTAAATTAGGTTGCGGCTGGGAGTCACTTATGAAAAAGTGTAACGCCCGGTAACGTTACGATGAGTCACCGAACGAGAGAGAGGCCCGCCGAATGCCTTGCGTCTCTCTCCCACTCAACTATGATCGGTCTGCCGCGCGCGCAGCACGCGGCAGACGTTGTCACGTAAAATCTTCGCCCGTAAAACCGACTTTACAGGCAACCATTTTTTTTTAATAAAATCTTCTTTTGTTCATATAAATATATATTTTCTTTTTCCATGGAAATTGAATACAACAATAGGATAATATAAATTCCAAGCTCCAGTTACAAACCACGTGAGGGTCGAAACGAACACCCCTCCTCTTACCTTCGTACTTCGTTTGCTCCATTATTGTTAGGGTATTTTTCGGAGCGCGAAGATTTTTTGGTATAATTTTGTAAGAACGACCCTTGTACTATAATAATAAGGACACCAAAACAAATGTTTCCTTTTGAAGTAAATAATCGGCCAAGTGCGACAAACTTCCGCACTAAAAGTTCTTTATTAGGGTTCCATAACTAAAAGGTAAAAACGGAACCCTATTACTAAGACTCCGCTGTCTGTCTGTCTGTCTCCAGGCTGTATCTCAGGAACCGTGAAAGATAGAAAGCTGAAATTTTTACAGATTGTGTATTTCATTTCCGCTATAACAAAAAAATCAACGTATAAGCTCGGCGATCCAGCGACGTAATGCCGCCAGCATTTTAGGCACCTTACCCGCGGACACTGACTTAGATTTAATCTACTATTTGTAAGGTTTTTGTGTGTGTGTGTGTGTGTGTGTGTGTGTGTGTGTGTGTGTGTGTGTGTGTGTGTGTGTGTGTGTTATATAATTACAATAAAATTATTTTTACTCACTGGCTTAACCATGATTATTTAATTGGCATTGGTATATTTATATCTATTATTCATTTATGTTATTCGTAATATATAAAAACGTATTTATAAATACAATAAATTACGTATTACAAATACAATAAATTAAAATACAAAGGAGACCTCGTATACAATAAGAGTGTTCGTTCATATTTTTTTTGCTTCATAACGGTAACAGATAAAAAAAACGAACTACAGGCATCGAATTCTTAACCCGTGGGACGTAAAGCGACCTTACGCAAGACTGAGCAGTCGTCGCTTCAAAACAGTTTAGGCTAACTATGTAAGTGCTATTTTGGAACGGCAAAATTAATTTGTCGCGATTTAGTTCGCAACAAAGTCTAGCCGTAACGACCAGATGTGCGACATCTGTATTTGAATACACATTAAAAACTAATTTAGTAAAATAACGAGCAACATTGACGTTTTGAGATTCTTAGCTTCCGCTGTCTGTTTGTCTCCAGGCTGTATCTCAGAAACCGTGATAGCTAGAAAACTGAAACTTTTACATTTTAAGTATTTCCCGTGCCGCTATAACATAAATACTAAATCTTAATATATATAAATCTCGTGTCACAATGTTTGTCCTCAATGGTAGGAGTCAACCACTTAACCGATTATAATAAAATTCGCACACCATGTGCAGTTCGATCCAACTTGAGAGATAGGATAGTTTAAATCTCAAATTATAGTCGCAATTTTTATTTATTGCTAATTATTGTCTGTTATTATTTGACAGTCACAATTATCTGTTAACTCCAAATGATTCTAACAAATGTCGATACCTTTCGACTGGGTTGAGTAAGTAATCAATAGATGGCGTTATTGGTATATGAATAGCAAACAAATACGAAAAAATTATATTAATTTTTTTTTTGTTTTTTGTTTTTTTTTTTTTAAAGAATTTGTTGTGTGTTTCAAGCCATTTGTGTCATTTAAATAATATTTGTGGTTGTACAATAAAGTTAAATTAGTAGTAGTGGATTACGGCCTATGTCTCTCTCCTAGTGAGAGAAGGCCCCGAGTCCCAGCTGTGGGAACGTGTGGTGGGCTGCTTATGCTATTTTCTATATTTCACTATGTTTTGTAACCTCTCAGTTAACCTATCAAGAGGGAATCGAAGTTACGAAATACTATTTTTACAAATAAATAATTCCAGAAGGTTCGCAACAAAGCTTTGCAAACTAGAACAAAATCATTAGCGAAGATTCCTTTGAGACAAAGGAAAAGTTATTGGACGTATGATTGTAGTTTTTCACTTGGAGTAGTTTATGAATAAAATATGTTTGAAGCCAAGACAGTTCAGTCGGGCGTTTAGACGCTTTACGCTCCAAAGGTCATGGGATCGATCCTCGTTATTCGCTCGAGATTTTGGTGAAGGAAAACATCGTGAGGAAACCAGGGCATGGTGATAAGGCATTTTCTAATGCTCGCCTGGCTAGCAACAACCCTAAAGCTGATAAATCGGTCCAGCCGTTGGGGCGTGAAGGAGTAACTTAGATTTTTAAGTTATTTGCGTATCCCATGGAAATCACAATTGTTTTCGGGATAAAAAGTAGCCTATGTGTTAATTTTTTTAAAATTTTTAAATGTGCATATGGGTTATGTTGCCTGCAATAAAGATTATTATTATTATTAATCCAAGGTCTAACCTGTCTCCATACTAAATTTCATAAAAATCGCTCAAAGCGCTGAAATGTTAAAGAATAAAATAGATTTTGAAGTTATTTGCGTATCCCACGGGAACCAGTAATTTTTACGAGAAAAAAACTAGCCTATGAGTTGATCCAAGGTCTAATCTACCTTCACACCAAATTTCATAAAAATCGGTCAAGGCGTTGCAGCGTGAAAGAGTAAAATAGATTTTGAAGTTACTTGCGTATCCCACGGGAGTCACAATTGATTTCGGGATAAAAAGTAGCCTATGTGTTAATCCAGGGTCTAATCTATTTTCTCACCACAATTCATCAAAATCGGTTCAGCCGTTTGAGCGTGAAGAAGTAACAAACATACACACACACAAACTTTTGCGTTTATTTTATAAGTAGGAAGTAGGATTTAGTAAATTAATTTAAAATAAGAAATTCAATGTAATTTTTAAATTAATTACAATTTTAGAAATTAATTGTAAATCGACTTGCGCAGTGCGACGTGATGCTGTACGGCCAATAAATAATTTGATTTTATAACTTTCGTATTTATACTAGGACTACTATAGGACACATTTCACACACGGACTACTATAGGACACATTTAACCCCATACTGAACCATTTCTAGTTCGTATTTTGGTAGCTAACACAACTGCTATACTACATACACATACATACATATTTTTTTATATAGATACATATTATAACACCCAGACCCACAGCCAACAAATTTAGTTAAGCATAAAGATGTTGACCGGGCCGGGAATCGATCCCGGAACCTTCTGATTAGCAATCCGGTATGGTAACCTTTACGCCAAAGAGGTCGTCAAAAATATTATAATATTAAATAGCCATAATATTAGTGGGAGTAGGATTATAAAGCTGTTTTTCTATGAAAGAATTGCGGTGGATTTTCCTACAACAAGTAAAGATCCTATCGCAATCAAAGTGCTCCTAACACCTTCGGGACTCGTTGAAATTGATCCTGCAAATAATTGGGGATATAGGGAAGGGCTGGAGTTTATTATTATATTTACTAGCCGAGTCCTATTCTTTTACCTGTGCATTTGACATATGAAAAAACAAAAAAAAAAAATGGTTTTTGGCCCAAGCAGGTAAAAACGGGACCCTATTACTAAGCCTCCGCGATCTGTCTGTCTCCAGGCTGTATCTCAGAAACCGTAATAGCTAGAAAGCTGAAACTTTCACAATAGAAGAGAATAGAAGAAGAAAGAAAGAAAGAAAATACATTTATTATGCACACTTAGATACAAATAGACATTTAATACAATATACTCAGGTGTCAGGTATGTGCACAAAAGGAGCAAATTCAGCATAATGCTGAAAGTACCAAGTACTCCAGCGCTGGTCTTCAATTTGCTCCTTCATTCACACTTTATGTAGACATAATGTATGTAGTAGGTAGCACGAGTACACACAATTTTTTTTTTCTATTAATAGAATAGAATATCATAAGAATAGAATATCAGTTATTTGTCATAACGTATCCTAATTATTACAATTTAGAGGTTTTATAAAATGATACAATCTGTACTATTGTTATAAGATGTAATGCTATTAATATTTAATTAATGTAATTGGTGTATGTACCGTTTTAATTAAATTCAATAAATAAAAAATAAGCTTCCGCTATCTACCTATCGTGTGTCACCAGGCTGTATCTCAGAAACCATGACATCTAGATATCTGTCATTTTCAGAGATTATGTATTTCCATTGCCGCTATAACAACAAATACTATAAATAAAAAAATAACATTTTAAGAAAAAGAGGGAGTGAAGGGAGGTCCCCATACAATAAATATTTTTATTTCTTATTTTTTTGCTTTAATTTGAAAGCATTATTAGATAGACGCTTAAAATTTCCACATAATATTTAGTTTTATATTACCGTTCCAAAAAATATTAAAATTAAAACAAATTAAATTTTAAAACAGGAGTTCCATACTTCAGACGTAAATAATCAATCTCTTCTCGATTTTTATAACGACATTTGTTTGACCCTCTCAATATAGACGGAAATATTCCCTTAAAGTAGTACTTTTTTTTTTGTACTTTTAAAAATAAATAAAATAAAACATATATTTAAAGAGGCTCCGATTCAAAAAGTGTTTTAGCCATTATTACGTAGATAACGACGTAATACGGAACTCTTCATGCGCGTCCGACTCGCACTTGACCAATTTTTATTCTCAACAAACCCTGTATAACTGAAGCATGTTTACGCTTGTCTATGTAGAGGGAGGATTTGATTGTTTTCCTTGTTCGCTCATATATTTTCAATGAAAATGTAAAAATTCGGAGAAACTGCGGACAAATGGGTCCGAACCCCCATTGGCCACGAAAGGGGTTCTATTTATGGAACAACCGTAACGAGGGACCCGAAACTTAACCTCATAAAGCTACCGATGGGTTTTCATGGGGGAAATATTTTTTCATAACAAAGTCATAACATTGAAAGTTTAAAAACGACGAAGTAAAAACGACGGTAAGATTTTTCGTAGTTCTCGACCGGATAAGTCTTTTTGTTTTTTTTTTTGTTTTAAAGTTTTGTTAGTAAAAGTAAAAAGAAAAAGATAATTGGCCAAGTGCAAGTTGGGCTCGCGCATGAAAGGTTCCGTACCATTGTTGTATGAAAGCCCCCCTTAAATATGAATTGATTTTAATTTTATAATTTAAGTTGATAGCCAATATACTTATGTGTACTTCGTGAAAATTTTAAAATTTATATAAAGCAAAAAAATATTGAAAAAAAAACACGTTTGAGGACACCCCTTAATATTTTTATTTTTATTTGTGGTCTTTGTTGCTATAGCGGCACGGGAAATACATATCTTGTGAATATGTATGTATGTTTGTTACTGCTTCACGCTCAACCGGCGGAATCGATTTTGATTAAATTTGGTGTGAAGCTAGGTTAGATCTTGGATTAGCACATACCTAGGTTACTACAATACGCGCCGGCGGTGTTTAACCGGCTGCCGCGCGAGATAACAGATGTGCCTTCACGAGCCTTTTTTAAACGAAAATTAAAAAATTGGCTTATCGAACAGGCATTTTTAAGGTGTCATTTTGATATTAGGCCGTTTTGCTACTAGTACATGTTGCTAGTAGGACGTTATGCTAATATGTCGTTTTGCTTTTAGGACGATCTGCTAATAGGGCGTTCTGCTTAAATGTCCTTTTGATACGAACCCTTTTATTTTTTTGACGATTTTTTGAAATTAAAATTGGTTTGACACTACGTTCGTAGTACATTTCAGTTCGTAGTCTATTTATGTAAGGTTAATTATAAATTATTGATTTATATTTGACATTTTTATTGACATTTGTATTAAGTATTATATATTTAATTTGATTGTGTGACTTGTAACTGTATTGTTATCAATAAATTACTTTGACTTTGACTTTAATCCCAAAAACAATTGTGGTTCCCTTGGGATACGCAAATAACTTCAAAATCTATGTTACTCCTTTTTTATGAGATTTACTATGAAGATAGGTTAGACCTTGGATTAACACATGGGCTTATTTTTATCCCGGCTTAACTTCTTTTGTCCCGGAGTAACGCGGGTAGCACCGTGGGGCGCAACTTGTTTATAATATTAGTAGTATAAAATGACACAAGTTATTTAAAAAGTTATTATTATTTATTAAATAAATATTCGACCCCATTAAATACTACACCCAATACCATTGGTTTTTAATTATATAATTAGTTTTAATATAATATGAGATTTTACATTTATCTCAAAAAAAAAGTAGTTCAAGTTGCTATCGTTACAATATGCATGAGTGCTACAAGTACACCAATGACAGCTTTGCTTTGCAATTGCACTCGCTTTACGGTGAAGGAAAACTTCGTGAGGAAACCGGCATGTTTGAGGACCACAATATCCGAAGACGGGTGTCATCTGCCAACCCAGACTTGGCCAGCGTGGTGGCCAAGCTCCATATTCGCTCATTTAAAAGTGGTGAATATGGCCTTTATCTCTCTCGTCGTGAGAGAAGGCCCCGAGTCTCAGCAGTGGGAACGTATGACTGGTTGCAAGGATAAAATGAGGGCGTTACTCAGAAGCGTTAGTAACACAGTATGTACGTGCTTCCACCATCGATTGCACGGAGCCTATTTTTAGAATGTTTACTGAAAGAATGTAGGGGGCTACTACACTTCTTACAACCATCATGGTTATAATCATGTTTATTCATCATCATCGTCCACATGCAATTTTATCTCAGCCTAGGCATTTCTCTTAGGCCTTCGCTTTGATATCCATCTGCCTATATCTTGTGCCAATTTATAAAAAAAAAAGTTTTCGAGACGTGACAAATATTGTCGTATTTTCGAAAAAAAAAACTATTTTATAAATATTACAGATATCATATATTAGCTGTGCTAAGTATATAATACCCACATTACTCCGAGGTTAAAAGAAGTCTATATACTATGCGTTAATCAGCTAATCATACCATATCAGTTTTTTTTATATCTCAGTCTGCATTTCAATCAGCCTCGTTTTATTTAATTATTTGCACTCGTTTTAAAAAGGCAAAGTGAGGGAACTGGCAATATCCGAAAGCATGTGTCATCCGCCAATCTGCATTTGGGCAGCGTGGTGTTTTAAGGCCTAAATATCAGAGTCCCAGCAGTACATATCAGGTAGACTGCTTATGCTGCGTGTAATTACATGATAAAGAACAAGAAAGAAGTACTAAATGGTAAATATTTTGAATCGTGGTTCCTGAAAAAGACAGAGAAGAAAGATAGGAAAAGAGAGATGAGTAATCGAGTTATTAAAGTTTAAAACAATTGGAGGTAATACTTAAACCATGATGCAAATAACAAGGCATGTGGTAGCACCCCTTTTAAATTATGCGTGTAATCTGTTGTTAAATCTTAGATTCATGATATTATCATCCGGAAAGAGATAGAAATATAATATTTTTAAGAAAAATTCACCGCAGTTTTTTTGACTACCCGACTGCAAAAGTAGGTTATGTGTTTCGCGCGAAAGCAATGTTTTAAATTTAAGTATTTGAGACTGACGTTTTTTTATGTTATGTTAGAACTAAGTTACTTAAAAAAATAATAATTGGCCAAGTGCGAGTTGGACTTGCGCATGAAGGTTGCCGTGCTACCCTCCCCCTTAAATATTTTTTTTTAATTATTTTATAATTTATTTTGATATAGCTAATATAAATTTATATATTTTGTGAAAATTTTAAGTGTTTAGCAGCTACCGTTATTGATATATAGCAAAAAAATAACACGTTAATTGTATGGGGACCCCCCTTAATATATTAAGTATTTGTTGTTGTAGCGGCACGGGCAATACATATCTTGTGAAAGTTTCAGCTTTCTGCTATTACGGTTTCTGAGATACAGCCTGGAGACAGACAGACAGCGGAGTCTTAGTAATAGGGTCCCGTTTTTACCTTTCAGGTACGGAACCCTAAAAACCTAAACCTATGTTTTCTATATGTAGTATATATAATATGTAGTATATCAGTTGTGTTAGCAACTATAACACAAACTAGAAATGGTTTTGTATGAGCAAACCAGCCGTGTGTGGAATGTGTCTTAATATTTATTTATTTTTATTGTAAAAAGCGTACAATAAACTTATGTAAAGTAATCAACTATGTACATATATATGTATACTTATGTGAAGTTGAAATCTAAAAACTCCAGAACTCCAACAGAAGTTAACAACTGTATGGTTATTCCAAAGAATCGCCGTTAGGCAAAACTCTAAAAGTTTATACAAATGATTATTAGGTTAAACTTTATAAGGGTATCATGGCGCTTGATAACTTTCGGGATGAACCCATCCCGTATAGGCGTATATTTATGGTGAGAAAATGTGTTTTAACATGCATTAATATTGTAATACTATCTACGTCCCGCGGTGTTAATCCGGGATAAAGAAGTTAATCCGCAAAAATCCAAGGTCTAACCTATATAATATCAATTCAATAGTATATGATATTAATGTAAAAAAAATCAAATGTCAATTTTCACTTCTAATTCTAGTAATATAATATCATTACAATAAAATAATTTGATATGAATCTAGCTCTCATCGGTGGGAATTGAACCCGCAGACTGCGGGTCGTAAGGCAGCACACGCCTGACTGAGCTGTCATAGCTTTCAAAATATTATATATGTATGTAAATTTGAGTTTGTTCGTTATTTTTTCACGCCCTAACAACTGTATTTATTAATTGGGACGAAATTTGGTTAAAAGATTAAATCACTCTTGGATTAACACACGCTATTTTTTATTCCAGATATACGGGGTAAAACCGAAAGGAGTCGCTAGTATATCATAAATGTATTATCATTTTTATTTGAAATTCAAAAGGAAATAATTCTACAAACTCCTTAAATCAAATTGTCATAAATCAAAAGTTTTCAGCAAGACAGAATGTCGTTTTAATATTTTAATGGTAATCATTCTAAGATATAAGATTGTTTATAAATTCCGGTCTGTTCAGTTGAACCATTTTTAGTTTGTGTTATGGTTGCTAACACAACTGATATATTACATATACATGCATACATCTTTCTTCTTAATATATATAAATCTCTTGTTACAATGTTTGTCCTCAATGGACTCCTAAACCACTTAACCGATTATAATAAAATTCGCACACCATGTGCAGTTCGATCCAACTTGAGAGATAGGATAGTTTTAATCTCAAATTATAGTCGCAATTTTAATTTATTGCTAATTATTGTCTGTTATTATTTGATAGTCACAATTATCACAACAGATGTCGATACCTTTCGACCGGGTTGAGTAAGTAATCAATAGATGGCGCTGTACCCATAAGTGAGGCAAAACAACGTTTGCCGGGTCAGCTAGTATTTTATATAGATACATATTTAACACCCAGACCCACAGCCAACAAATTTAGTTAAGCACAAAGATGGAACGTATAGTGGGCTGCTTATGCTATGCTATTTATTTTATGCAAAAAATGTTACCTACATATTTAAACAAAATTTATGTGTTGCGAAATAAATAAATAAAAAAATGTTAGTGTATAGACCTTAAAACCAATAGGTTTTAATAAAATTGTGAATTTTTGAGGCAAGAGAAATTTTCTCAGTAAGATTACTCATGATAATTTATCTTAAAACTCAAAAGCTAAACTGAGATTTTAATCCGACATCTGTTAATTTCTGTAATTTCTTCGCCGATGTTAAAATTACAACGTGAATTTCATTTAAGTTTGCAACAGCTGCAAGGGAGCGTTAAATGTTAATTTATTTCTGGTTATTAATTTCAGGTCTATACTGGGTTTCTTATAACTGAAAAAACTTTTAAGAGCAGCTTTTGTACGTGTAAAAACAACTAAAAACTACTTTTGGCCGATGGCTCTTCGAAAAAAGGAAATAATTGCCCAAGAGCAAGAAAGGTTCCGTATGGTTTTAGAAAAATGGCGAAAAACACGTTCGTTGTATGGACCCCTTAATTATTTATTTTATTTTAATTTTGTAATTCATATATTTATAAAAATTCAATATATTCTGACTTAGATTTAATTTACTATTTGTAAGGTTTTTTTTTTGTGTGTGTGTTTTTATTTAAATACTAGCTGACCCGGCAAACGTTGTATTGCCTTAGTAAAAAAAAAAAATTATACAGTAATCTAAATATACAGTAGCCGATTCTCAGACCTACTGAATACGCATATAAAATTTGGAAAAAATTGGTCAAGCCGTTTCGGAGGAGTACGGTAACAAACACTGTGACACGGAAATTTTATATATAAGATTATTTTTAAATATAATATTATATTCTAGTAATATATACATTACAATAGTATACGATATTAATCATAATGCCAATTTTTCACTACTAATTCTAGTAATATAATGTCAATACAATAGTAAAAATTCAATAATCCAATATTCCGTGAACGTCAAGCGATTCTATCAAATGTTATAAAAATAAAGTAAAAAAAATAATTTAAAGTTATATTTTAAGTATGAGAGCCCCCCTACGAAAAAAATATATTACTAAAATATCTATTTCAATAAAAAAACCATTCGAGAAATATCTATTCATACTTTCCGATAGAAAAGGAGATTTAAAATCAATTCTGAAATTACTGAGTTATGAGATAACAAACACAAAACTAACGTGTCTCCGAATTTTTATTAAATTAAAATGTAAAGAAAAAAATTCCTACTCCAAAAAATAAAATACCACCTTTATTCAATATCCAAAATATCATTTACAGTTAAAAAGAAAATAAACGTGGTAAAAAATGGTAAATTTAGTATAACCAATAAATGCACTCCATTAAGCTCTTTATGCATAGTAACTTATCAACCTACATATGTATAGGTTTTACCACTCACCAGCGAAATCACAATGCACCGCCGATTTCACTAGCCCACTCACTCACTACTCGAAAAAATAACGCAAATCACTCACTAAAATCACTATAGCTTAACCAACATTTCGATAAAACGCTTATCAATATTTTTCCACGAATAAAATAGGTGCGATGTCGTAATATACGCTATAGGTAAGAAAAGCCAGAGACACGGCCATCCCCTACGGTTCCCAGCGATGAACTGATTTCAACTGGCCTGGAGAGTGACTGGAACACCTACTGGAACGGTTTACTGGAACGAGCGCAGCGCAAGCGGGGTAGCGAAGTTTTTGTCTCAGTTATAAATACTATTTTTAGACGAGGTTTGGGAGAAATGGATTTGTTAAAAGTAAACTCGCCGGTTCAAATTGGAATGAAACTATTATTTGAATTTTATTTAAGTAGATCGAGTTATTTAAGCATTAGCAGATCGTTCCGGCTTTGCACGGGCTATAAAATATTCTAAGTTGCAAAAAAAATGTAGCCAATATTATTCAGGGATAATGCAGCTTCCTAACAGTGAAAGACTTTTTTAAATCGGTCCAGTAGTTTCGGAGCCTATTCGCGTCGAAGAAACGATCAAACTTTTCCTCTTTATAATATTGGTATAGATGAATTTCTTGTCTTTTAGTAAGGACAATAAATTTGTATATACCGGCTCTTTGCGTTAACCCGGAAATATAATTTTTACGGCGTATTTTTTATATTAAACTGTTCATGATATTTTGGATATTGAATAAAGGTGGTAGTTATTTGGAGAAGAAATTTTCATCCTTTACAATTTAATTTAACAAAAATGTAGAGATTCTTGATGTATGTAATTATTTGACGACCTCGTTGGCGTAAGGGTTACCATGCCGGACTGCCAATCAGAAGGTTCCGGGTTCGATTCCCGGCCCGGCCAACATCTTTGTGCTTAACTAAATTTGTTGTCTGTGGGTCTGGGTGATATATAATATGTGTCTATATAAAAATAAATATATGTATGTATGTATATGTAGTATATCAGTTGTGTTAGCAACCATAATACGAACTAGATATGGTTCAGTATGGGGTTAACCAGCCGTGTGTGAAAAGTGACCGAATTTTTATTATTTATTTTTATATTTTATTGTTTGTTAGTTTTAAGTATGTTACCTCATTACTTTTCTGAATCGAATTCAATTCGCTCTCTCAAATTTGTAACGCGTCTAAACTCGGTAAAATAGCACTTTTACTTGGTAAAAAGGTCACATGATGTCATGAAATAATTAATCGATGCTCCTCTTTGTGGACTAGACACGCGATTTAGGGGTTAGCCCTCTATTCATCATTCTGATAAGTGCTAGTTCAAACAGTAGACCTAGTGAACAAAATAATAATAGTTAAAAAAAAAAACTAAAAAACACGCTTATCTGGCCGTTTAAAGTGGGTCAAAATCGCGCCCAAAGAAGTCGGTTACAAACAAACATACAAAAATATGGAATAATTTTATCAAATTAGTGTATTGTCATCGGTCCTCAATAAATCTACAAAGTTTGAACGTAATCGGTCGTTTAAAGTGGGTCAAAATTGCGCCCAAAGAAGTCGGTTACATACAAACATACAGGTGAAGCTAATTAAAAGCGTGTAATAAAGTCATAAACTCATTTATAGGTATTTTTTTTTTACTGCACGTAAAAGTACTAAAATTACATCTAGATGCTACCGTGGCATGGATATGACGCCAAATGGCAGGTTACAGCTAATCTCAATTCAAACCGTATTATTAGAAAAACAAAATACTTGATAACTAGTATTACAAATAGCAACTTTATCACTAAAATCGTTATCTTCCAGGCAACCGTATTGTTTGAAAAACTAGACCCCAGAGCTTAGCCTCTTAGCTCATACAAAGAAGACTATTTATAAACTCAAAACGACCAAACCATTAAAGCGATAGTAATCTAATTTCGTATATTTTTCCACACAGATTATAAAATAATTTACCAAAAGCCACGGCAAAGCTTTCTTGGTAATTTAAACTTTTTACATTATATATTCATTGGACACCTGACCAAGTTTTAATGTTGGAGTGATTCTAGTGCTCGTTTTTTTTTAAAACAATAAATGTGCTTGCGCTTTATCACAATACACCTGATGGTAAGAGACATTATGATATATGGCGAAGCGCGCTTACCATGAAGCGCTTACAATAAAGAGAGGTAATAATGCGTACTTGCTAAGAATACAAAAGCATTTATAATTGTCTGTATATAATAATGTATCAATATCCGGAACTTGTGAAGAAACACTGTCAGGATTAATTATTATTTTTATTATTATTTACAAAAAACCTGTATACACTCAACAAAAATAATCGTCGCGACACTGTTCAATGCGAAATAGAAATGAAAATATCTGGCTTGCTTTCTATATGAGAGAGAGAGAGAGAGAGAGAGAGAGAGAGAGAGAGAGAGAGAAACATGCGCACGCCGCACAGCTTGCAATAGCTTACTATAGGAAAAAGTGTCGTGACAACTTTTCGTAAGAATTTTTCCCGTCTAGCCCTCTTTCATAACGCGCGAAAAGGAACTTAGTTCCAAAAATTTTAAACCCTCGATAACATTCTTTCGAGGTGACCGTATTGCATCTATTTTCATTAAACAGTGCATAAATTACATTTTTCCCAAAAAACCATCTGAAGGTACGACGCCACAAGCACGTCAAACTTCTAACACTCGTATGTTTTTGCACCGGTGGTAAAAAATGAACAAGAAAATGTTCTAAGAGTCCTGAAATTGGATCTGAGCACGGTCTGAGAATGCCGGAACGACATCGGGTGCGTTTACACAAATGAAATTAAACACCCGACTCGGTCCGGGGGTTGCCAGATGACAGGTCTTATTTTCCCGTACAAGGTCGATAAAAAACCAAGCACGTAAACTTGCTTGGTTTTTCTTGGCAAGGAGAAGCAGGGCCTTTTCCTTATTAAACCTGCTTGTTTGCACATTTGGTTTAAAAAAAAAAACTTGTGAGGTGTCAAGGGACACCCGGATGGACGGAAGTTCATACGTTCTGATATTGTAATATTAAAATAAAAAACCTGTATACACTCAACTA
The DNA here is from genome assembly GCA_035578125.1 of Mellilla xanthometata. Lineage (NCBI taxonomy): Eukaryota > Metazoa > Arthropoda > Insecta > Lepidoptera > Geometridae > Mellilla > Mellilla xanthometata. The sequence continues at coordinate 880,919 of JAPUBQ010000049.1, read as the reverse complement.
AAATAATCGTCGCGACACCACACTGTTCAATGCGAAATAGAAATGAAAATATCTGGCTTGCTTTCTATATGAGAGAGAGAGAGATAGACAGAGAGAGAGAGAGAGAGATGCAGAGAAACATGCGCACGCCGCACAGCTTACAATAGCTTACTATAGCAAAAAGTGTCGCGACAGCTTTTCGTAAGAATTTTTCCCGTCTAGCCCCCTTTTACAACGCGCGAAAAGGAACTTAGTTCCAAAAATCTAAATCCCTCGTTAACATTCTTTCGAGGTGGCCGTATTGAATCTATTTTCATTAAACAGTGCATAAATTACGTTTTTACCAAAAACATCGGAAGGTATTATGCCAAAGACGCGTCAAACTTCTAACACTCGTATGTTTTTGCACCGGTGGTTAAAAATGAACAAGAAAATGTTCTAAGAGTCCTGAAATTGGATCTGTGTGTCTGAGCACGGTCTGAGAATGCCGGAACGACATCGGGTGCGTTTACACAAATGAAATTAAACACCCGACTCGGTCCTGGGGTTGCCAGATGACAGATTTTCTCGTACAGGGCCGGTAAAAAAAACCAAGCAGTAAACCTGCTTGGTTTTTTTTAAGTTGTAAGGAGAAGCAGGACCTTCTCCTTTCTAAACCTGCTTGTTTGCACATTTGGTTTGAAAAAATAAACTTGTGAGGTGTCAAAGGACACCCGGATGGAACGACGTTCATACGTTCTGATATTGTAATATTGAAATAAAAAACCTGTATACACTCAACGAAAATAATCGTCTCGACACCACACTTACTTACTTACTACTTACCTACTGCTCCGGCACGAAAACCCCAAAGTGGGTGTTGGCCTCCGACAACAGACGGCGCCACTCGTCACGGTGTTGCACCATTCCTCTCCAGTCAGCCACTTGAAGCTCGCCAAGGTCCCTTTCGACGGCGTCACTCCAGCGGTACCGAGGGCGGCCAACTGGACGGCGTCCCTCCGGCTTCCCTAGGTAGGCTCTCTTAGCGGCCCGATCCTCCCCCATCTTTAACAGGTATCCAAGCCATCGGAGTCTTTGAGCCCACACTGTTCAATGCGAATAGAAAGAAGAGAGAGAGAGTGACAGACAGAGAAACATGCGCACGCCGCACAGCTTACAATAGCCTACTATAGCAAAAAGTGTCGTGACAACTTTTCGTAAGATTTTATTCCTTCTAGCCCCCTTTCACAACGCGCGATAAGGAACTTCGTTCCAAAACAGATAATTATTTTTTTATATATTAGAATATTTTAACATACCATATTTTAACATTATTATTAATTTTACCTAAGTCGAGAAAAATATTGTTAAATATACCAGATTTTTTCTGAATATGGCAACTGTGCCTGGGTCTCGCTATTAAACACGCACCTACGTCACAAGTAAATTGAATCTTATTAAAAAACATTGCTTAGGGTGAGCCGTTTATGCTTACAAAAGTACCTTTTTAAAAGAAGTGAGTATATTAACTGTTTTTTCTTGAAGCAAAATAGCTAATTAAAAAAAACCCTTTAAAATATCGCGTATTTGTTAGAGGTACAGGTTTTTCAGTTTTATAACGAGTATCTTTAATTCAATACAAGCGGTAGAGTTCTAAAATACTATTACATGACTACCTCATTGGCGTAATGGTCACCATGCCGGACTGCCAATCGGAGGGTCCCAGGTTCGATTCCCGGCACGGCCAACATCTTTGAGATAAACTTAAATACTTAAAAAACTATAGTCTTCTTCTTCGTATGAGTTAAAGTGGCCAAGCTCTGGTGTCGAGAGTATTTCAAGCAGCCCTCTGTCTTGGCTTAACGACTGCTTCTACTACGACTAACAGCCGGGACCTACAATTTTCGTGTCAACAGAGCCACGGTAACGCCCAGATGTAAATGCCACTTCCGCACTGTCCGCATGGATCGTTGCTTAGCTACGATAATCGCATCGGATCACCTTAGCTAGCCGAGCTACATGCGTATGTATAGTTAAAAGTATTTATGTATATATATGTAGTATATCAGTTGTGTTAGCAACCGTAATACAAACTAGAAATAGTTTAAAAATGTGTGTATAATGTATGGGGTCACCAGCTGTGTGTAAAATATCTAGAACCGTTAGGGTAATAGTTTTCATATTGTCGATTTTATAATAATTCATTTCGTTGATGGTGGTACAACACTATTTGCCACTGCCCGAGATGTCTTTTTTTGTTCTACCCTCGACTCTGGATGAGAGCGGAAAAAGACAACTGACACGTAAGTGCCAGCGAGTGGATCGACGACAAGCGCCTCCGTAGGTCGCATCTTCTTCAAAATCACAAAGAGGACGTTCCTTTAGCTCCGTGAGCTCTGCAAATAGCTGCCCTGCACTATTTACAAACCGGTGCGTGTGTGTGTGTCGACATTCGATAAGATCCTACTTTACCCAGGAGAACTCTCACCCGACCAGTCCTGTCTTGGAACGGCATTAGAGGCATTGAAAGTAAGTGGTAGATATATTGGCCTCCTCTTATCTGTGTTCTTGTTTGGATCGGTGCATCACCACTGCATAGTCATTTTTTTTATACAGTCCACTAAGCTCCCATTATCTGAATGTTCATATATCGAACATAACTAATGTTGTGTTTTGCCCAAAAACACATGGCATGTAAACTCTGAAGACTCTGGAGATAAACTTTTAATTGAGCAAAACATTTCTTTCAAACCGAAAGCATTTTCCTAAATGTTGTTTTGGTAACAGACCCAAAGGGCTTCCGAAAGTCTTATTTTTCGCTTTATAGCCATAAAATATGACCGAGAGTGGTTCTTTTACCAAATAACAGAGCACAGTTTGTCTTAATGTTTCTGAAAAGAGTTTTTGGGCCACTTACTAATTGGCCTAAAAACAATTCTTGTACTGTTAGCTTTTAAACGTAGGCTTCTATTGTATCCTTTGCGCCCTTTTGATGAAATGGTTACTCAATGTTTTGTGCGAAAATTACATGATGCTGCTTTTTTTCTGCCATACATATAAAAATTGAAATATAAAAATTTAAATATCATTTATTTAAAAAATAAAAATATATAAAAATTCTAATACTATTTATTTCGACCATTATTTGAAGTCATAAAAATTTCACAAACATAAATAAACAACGAAAAGAACAAGAAAAGTAGAAGAGATAATATAAATTTGACTACTTTTAAAAAAATAGATAAGATGGAAGAAAGAAGAGGAAAGGAAAATCCTGTCGTGTCCTGTCCTGTCTTGTCCTGTCCTATCCTGTCCTGTCCTGTTCTGTCCTGTCCCGTCCTATCCTGTTTTTTATCCTTGATAGGTTAGCGTTTGACTACAGCTAGCCTGATGTTAAGCTGCGCTGCAGTCTACGGTGTGGCACGCTTAGCTAGAAGATTAACTAAGTATACTATAAAGGCTATAACCCACCATGCAGGCCAAGTGCAGGTTGGCGGATGACACACGTCTTCGGATATTGTAGCCCTCGAACATGTCAGTGTCCACACGATGTTTTTCTTGACCCTTAAGCAAGTGCTATTCCGCACATAACTTGAAAAACAAAGTATATTTTAATTGACAAAATACTACTACTTATAACAGATACTTATCGCAGGCGAAGCCGCGGGTAACATCCAGTATGATATAAATTATGTACTGTTTGTGCACAATAAACAATTTTATTTCTTTTTTTCTTAAAGCCAAGTCAGATGGCTGAGGGCGGCTTGAAAAGTCTCGACACCAGAGCTTGGCCACTTAGCTCGCTACGAAGACAAAGAAGATGTAAGGCTTATGCTAGTACAAAGCACATTATGTACTACAAGGGTGACAATAAATACATCGGCTCGAGGCTCTATTTGAGATTTATTATATCCATCGCTACGACTGCCTTTACTCCTTACATGATGTAGTTTAAATTCTGGATACGGCAAAATATTTTCTATAAAAACTTGAAAATAGATTTTGCGGGCAGTTTGCGCTTTGCACTACAAAGGAAAAATATATTTTTATTGACAATACTTAATAACAATTGACTACAAGAAGATATATCATGAGCATAAGCTCCCACTGCTGAGACTCGGGACCATCTCTTATGAGGATAGAGATATACTGCCCTGCTTAGCGCAAAAGCGGTATCTCAATTAAAATCAAAAATTTGATTTTTATGCCATTGGATAGCTTAAGAAAATACGCATCTAATGAAGTAAGCCTTTTAGCGGTATCTCGTTTAAAACATGCGAAAAAACCCTTAAGAAAGATTTCTCTATCTCAGTTTTACCTAAACTTATTTAGGGTATAAGAGGTATTCCAATATTGTGTAGGCAACCAGCCGTATTTGAATACCGCCAAATCTCTTAAACAAGAACACATTTTTTTCTAAGCCGATTAGCGGTAAGTATAACGCGTGAAGATGATTCTGTCTTACCGCTATAACTTTAATTATCTCGAAACTAGCGTTCATTGAGATACCGCCTTTGCGCTAAGCAGGGCAGAATAGGCCATAATCCACCACGCTTAATCACCAAGTGCGGGTTGGTGGATGACGTTTTCGGATATTGTGATCCTCAAACAAGCCAGTTTCCTCACGATGTTTTCCTTCACCGTAAAGCGAGTGCAAATCCACACATAACTTGAAAATAAGTCAGTATAGAGCCTGGATCGAACCAGGGGCCGTCTGATTGAAAAGCAGCTGTTTTTCCCAACGAGCGAAACTCGCTTTTCAATAGCATATGAACATATTTTAGCAGATTGTTAGTTAAACTAAATAAACTCCTTCTTTTTACTACACTATATTGCTTGTCATATCTAGTAAAGCTAGCAAAGGAGTGTAGTCCAAGGTCAGGCGGTCCCTGGTTCGATGACTTTTTTTCATGTTATGTGTGGATTTGCATGTTTAAGGAAATCAATATCCTAAGACGTGTGTCATCCGCCATCCGGCACTTGGCCAGCGTAGTGGATTATGGTCTATAACTTTCTCCTCGTGAGGGAAGGCCCCGAGTCTCATCAGTGGGAACGTATAGTGGGTTGTTTATGCTATGCTAATGTTTATAATAAATAGAAGACAGTGTACTTCCGCTGTGATCCGAAATCCAAATTAAGACAAGTAAAGGAAAAATCAACTAAGATCAATTAACCAAGCTTAATTAACTAATATTAATTAAGATTAACGTTACCTATCACAATTCGGAAATTCTTAACTCTACACGTGTTTCGCCTAACCACAAGGCATCATCAGGAGATGGTTGGTTAATTGATCTTAGTTGATTTTTCCTTTACTTGTCTTAATTTGGATTTCGGATCACAGCGGAAGTACACTAAATATTTAATTTTGTCTTCTATTTACAATGGGTTTCCGCAAAGTAACGCCTGAGTCAATAAGTTATTTATAATAAACATAAAAAAACATAAACTAGAATTATAGCCTATCACTTCTAGTAAACATAGAGCAGTGGTTTTATTTCAAACATCAGGGAGGCTGTATCTCTCTCAGCTGCCTCAATCGATCTTTTTGGAAATTTCAATTGTCTTCCTCTTTACATCTGATTATTTCTTACCCGACTACGCAAAAGAAGGAGTTATGTTTTGCGTAGTATGTACGAGTATGTTAGCTCGTTTGTGCCTTTATAATTTCTAAATAAACTACATTTACAATTTACATCTACACATACAAAAAAAAGACTTGGTTTTTATAATTTTTAATACAGATGTCACATTGAAATTTTGAAATGTATACAAGCACATTTTTATTCTTTGTTACATTTTTTTTGATTATGCATGAATCCAATTAAGATGATTATGATTGTTTGTCAGGCTGATTTTAGGATAAGTAGGTTTAGGTAAATTTAATAAAAATTTCATAGCATAAGCATGAATATACATAAGCAGCGCTTTATGCGTTCCTACTGCTGGGACTCGGTGCCTTTTCCCACGAGAAGAGAGCTTAAGGTTCCACCACGCTGGCCAAGTGCGGGTTGGTGGATGACACACGTCTTCGGATATTGTGGTCCTCAAACATGTCAGTTTCCTCACGATGTTTTCCTTCACCGTAAAGCGAGTGCAAATCCACACATAACTTGAAAAACAAGTCATTGATGTAGAGCCGGGATCGAACCAGGGGCCGTCTGATTGAAAAGCAGACGTTTGATTCATATCATATACTATTGTAATGATATTATATTACTAGAATATAATTGAAAATTGACATTGATACATATCATATACTTTTGTACTGATATCATATTATTTGACTTGTAACTTTGGTGTTATCAATCAATGATTTGTATTTATAATCGTTATTACCACCGAGCCACACTCGCTTTATACTAATGAACAAAATAAAATATTAATTCGGGTAACACCGCCGTTAACTATAGTTTAATGTTGAAGCTTTGCCAGACCACAAGATGTTATGAACTAGGTAGTATAATATTCTGGAGCATCGTTATTAGGGTTCCGTATCCGGAAGTTATGTATAAAGGAAACCCTATTTTTATGACTCCACTGTCGTTTATCTGAATTGCTAAGCACAAGAATAAACATAAGAGGAGAGGTGGTATCTACATATCGATGACTCTTTAAAAGGTTTCGTAAGGCATATTTGAGTAATAAGTAAATGCATAGATTTGGATGGTAAAAAAAAATATAATTTAAATAATTAAATATGTAATTTTTTTTTGTTAGTTTTGACGTGACAACGTCTTAAATTAGGTTGCGGCTGGGAGTCACTTATGAAAAAGTGTAACGCCCGGTAACGTTACGATGAGTCACCGAACGAGAGAGAGGCCCGCCGAATGCCTTGCGTCTCTCTCCCACTCAACTATGATCGGTCTGCCGCGCGCGCAGCACGCGGCAGACGTTGTCACGTAAAATCTTCGCCCGTAAAACCGACTTTACAGGTAACCATTTTTTAATCTTATTATCTTCTATCTGTAATAAATTATATGTTAAGTATTTGAATTATAAAATAGATATAACATGTCAATTAATAAATTAAATATCACATTAAAACCAAAATTAAATATGTTAATTGAAAATACGAGTCAACTTATGTATACTTTGTTAATACTAACTAGCTCCCCGACCCAGCTTCGCACGAGCTATAAAATAATCTTAGTTGCAAACAACACAGCTAATTCGGGGATAATGTCAGAGTCGCCCAACGGTGAAAAAAATTAAGCATTTTTAGCGACCTCTGATTTTTGTTGTTTTAGTACATAAATGGTACGGAACCTTTTGTGCCAAAGCCGACTTGCACTTGGCCCGTTTTATGTATAATTCACTGTCTCCTTTACGCTTGGCAATTCAGTTGGAATTCGTCAAGTTTCGTGAATTTATTAGGCAGGTATTATGTCAAAGGGAATTTGGATTGAGGGTATTATTTCAAAGACATTTCGCTGTATTATCCTTCCTTTGACATAAGTTTCTTCGAACAGTAGGTACACTTTGCTAACACAATTAATTGTCAAATCTTCTTCTTCTTATCTATACCTACTATAAGACTTTTTGTACTGACTCATTCATTCATCTATAGGCAATGCAGAGCCTAAACGGCTGGTCCTAGAAGTGTGAAATTTGGAGGGTGTATTTGTTTTAGTATGTAGACGCGTACTAAGAACGGAGTTTTGGAAATTCCACCCTTAAGGGAGTGAAAGGGGGTAAAACAGTTTGTATGGAACTTCTTTGTTTTTGAACTTCCAGCAATGAAATTTGGAATATGTATAGTTTATGTAAAATTAAAAATAATGGTATCAAGTTTTTTTACCGGGGGTGAACTAAGGGTTTGTGAGGGGGTGAAAGTTTGTTTGGAAAATTCTTTATTTATCAAGTTAAAACCTTGAAAATTTGTATGCAAGTAATTTATTCAATGGTTAATATAAAATTAATAATATATTTGCCAGCGGTGCATTAAAGGCGATTCCTTTGGGGTTGAAAGTAAAAAGTACACGCGGGTGAAGCCGCGGGCAACAGCTAGTACATAAATATTTTTATATCAATATTAGCTGACCCGGCAAACGTTGTTTTGCCTCACTTAGGGGTATGGAAATATATAGTAGCCGATTCTCAGACTTACTGAATACGCATATAAAATTTGGTAAAAATTAGTTAAGCCGTTTCGGAGGAGTACGGTAACTAACATTGTGACATGGAAATCTTGTATATTAGAAGAAGATTATAAAGAGGAAACGTTGGATTTTTAGTTTGTTTGTTTGTTTGACGCGAATAGGCTCCGAAACTACTGGACCGATGTGAAAAAGTCTTTCACCGTTGGGAAGCTACATTATCCCCGAGTAACATAGGTTATATTTTGTTTCTCCATGCAAGATAGAATATAAATATTATGTCTTTAGATTATTTTATATATTTAGATCTGCTAGCTATTTACATATTTGTTTTGCAGATATCGATTATTTATTATTATAAAAATCGATAATTTTGAATAGAGAAAAATCTATTTTTATTTATTCGACTCTTTTCCACTAATTTCTCACCCCTAATTTTATGTCCCAGATGTTAGTCTTAATACATGCAGTCGTTAAACCATGTCAAAGGCCTTCGAGTGGCTTGAAAACTCTCGACACTAAAGCTTGGCCACATACGAAGAAGAAGAATTCCGACAGAAATACAGAAATACAGAACTTTATTAGCCCTAAATAACATACGTTAAAGGCAAGTCATAATACAATAATCCTACTACTATTATAAAGGCGAAAGTTTGTAAGTATGGATGTATGGATGTTTGTTACTCTTTCACGTAAAAACTACTGAATGGATTTGAATGAAACTTTACCACAATATAGCTTATACATCAGAATAACACATAGGCTATAGCTTATACATCAAAATAACACATAGGCTACAATTTTTGAGGTTTTTAATGTGAGGTCGTAAAAAAACACATTTTTTGCGCTTACATTGCAAACGCTGACTGAATCCTACAAGATAGATCAAAACAATTTACTACAGTATTGTACAACTTAAAAAGGTCTACAAAAAAGTCCGTGATGGTGTCCAATAAAGAATTATAAAATTTCCATGACACAATGTTAGACCGATTTTTACCAAATTTCATATGCGTATTCAGTAGGTCTGAGAATCTTCTACTATATATTTTTAAGGCAAAACAACGTTTGCCGGGTCAGCTAGTTACTTAATACTTAAAAACATTAGTTAGATAAAATTAAATAAACTTACAAATTTCATTAAATAAATATTCTACCCCATTAACATTACGACTGAGCTGTCTTCGCTTAAAGAAATTATTAAATAAGTCTGTGAAAAAGTTATAAAATCCTTTTCTAGGGCAAAGGTGAGAAAGTCTCACGGGAAATCTTCGTGCGGCCTTTTCTAAAATGGATAAATTGTTACATGTGTGTACCTTTCAGTAAAGATGGAAAGCTTTACAAAGTTTACTCTACTTTTAACTCTTGAAAGAAAAACGACGGGGCGTTATACGTTTGACGTTTCTGTGTGTGTTTTTTTGGGTTTCGTACCTAAAAGGTAAAATCGGGACCCTTAACTAAGACTCCGCTGTCTGTCTGTCTGTCTCCAGGCTGTATCTCAGAAATCGTAATAGCTAGAAAGCTGAAACTTTCACAAGTATTTCTCGTGCCGCTATAACAACAAATACTAAAAAGAAAAATAAGGGGGGTCCCCATACAATAAACGTGTTTTTCAAGAGGCGAAAGGCGGGAGGCGAGAAGCGGGAGGCGGGTGCGGGAGGTGAAAGGCGGTTGCGGGAGGCGGGAAGCGGGAGGCGAGAGGCGAGAGGTTTTTTTAAAGGTGACTTAACAAGGTTTTGTTCTTAGCTATGTTTGAGCAGGCCTGTGTCACTCCGCGTGTAGGTGTTAAAAACATACCTACGGGCGGCGGCCACTGCGCATGGGCCAATCTAGTAGGCTGCCACTAGCGAACGAAAACACACGCGTGCGCGCTATATGTTTGACCACGTTCAACTTAATTATTTGCGAAGTACTAGTTATTATTCTGTGTTATTTGATTGATTCATTATATAATTGCAAGATGGACACAAAACAAAAAAAAAGCAAAAAAATACTGTGTAGTATTTAATTGTTTAAATACGGATCGTGATCGAAATTTAACTTTTTTTTGGTTACCTAAAGACGCTGATAAGTAAGGGTAAAATCTATTTTGTCTGGATTTCATTATGTTCCCATATGAAATGAAATTAATTCAAACTATAAACCGTTTTTCCCCGTACTATTCAAATATCCTGAAAGTACAATAAAAAATATATTTTAGTCGTTTCATTCGAGTTGCATTTCATTTATCGTACATTTACGAACTTAGACTAAGAGCCCAACGCAAAATATTTTCGGTGATACTATACATAGATGATACCTATGGAATTCTATTCGCGCTAGATGGCATATGAAGTAGTTTCTCGAAGTAGTCCGTGGCTCTTTCAATACCACAGAATAATAAATAGTACTACGTATAACCATGTACAACGAATTATTAACCGTAGCATAGTGAATTAAGGCCCATATTCCTTTGAAAAGAAATTGGTAGGTACGTAACTCATCACGTGCTCGACTGGACCGCGAGCTAAATTAAATCATATTATTTATCAGATTGAGTTCATATTTCTTTGAAAACCATAGCGAAGTGAAGCTTCTGTACGAAGTACAAGTTATTATTCTGTGGTTTGAGGAAAAATGGTCCAAGACGATCACAAAATGTTGTGGCAGTTTATTTTGCATCATAGTTTATCTAGTAACGGATAATGGCTACAAAAAATTAAAAATCGCCTGTAGTTTTCTTAGTATTTGTTGTTCAATTTTATGATTTATTTTGAAAGACAATATTTATAGCCTTTGTTTTGTGAAAATTTCAAGTGTAGCACCTACCGTTATTGATATATAGCAAGGAAAAATCACGTTTATTGTATGGAGACACCTCCTTAGTGTTTCACTTTTTTAAAATGTTGTATTTGTTGTTAAAGCGGCACGGGAAACACATAATTATCTTGTGTTAGTTTCAGCTTTCTAACTATTACGGTTTCTGAGATACCGATCCGAGAGCCTGGAAACAGACAAATAGGTAGATAGACAGCGGAGGCTTAGTAATAGGGTACCTTCTAGGTAAGGTACCCTTAAAATTAAGTTGCCATTTTATAAACAATTCACACGAAGCGCGCAAAAGAAATTAATTGAAAATAATGGCCGTCTGAATGAACGAAATTTAATTGTTTTAAGTAATTAACAGAGTCCTTTTCCACGCATAAAATGGTGATTAATTTAAAACAAAAAACAATTCGCTGTACGTTTATGGACCGATTCGTTCTTTTTAAAAGGCCAAAGGTAAAAGCTATTTAGCTCAGACGGCTTACTAAGTAGGAGACAAAATTTAATATTTAGTGTACTTAGTATGTATATTATATAAAGGCTAAATCCGCACCGTTATGGAAAAACAAATACTTTTATAATGATTTGGAAGTGGCTTTTGCGAAACAGGGTTCTCCTAGTGCAGAAGCCACAAGAAAAATGTTATAGAGTAAATTAATAAGATACCATAACAACGGATTTTTGTAAAATTACTTATGAATGTTCATGAGTTTTTAGATAAATAAACTATTATTATTACTTCCGCTGGAATCTGAAACCAAATTAAGATAAGCAAAGGAAAATTAAAATATTTAAAAAAAAAACTATCTTTTCGATCCGTCGTTCGAAGAGTCAACACCTCCTGATGATGCCTTGTGGAATGGCGAAACACGTGTTGTGTTAAGAATTTCCGCATTGTGATAAGCAACGTTAGTAACAGTAGAATTACAGTGTAAACTCTATATAACGACACTGAAGGGACTGTGCATTTTATGGCGTTAAATAAAGTGGTCGTTTAATGGAGAGTATACAAGCTAAACGAAATAAAGCCAATTGATTTCGACGCTTTAGAGAGTTTGTCGTTAAATCGAGTGACGTTACTTAGAGTTTACACTGTATATGCTTCATGTTCCGGCATGTGAGAAGACCAGCCACGCGGAGTGAAACTTCCTTGTGTTAGGAGGGTAGATTAGGGATTAGTTTACTGGTGTGAGTTGTAGTGGAGGTGTGGTGGTCGGTCGGAGAAACCTAACATTTTTTTAAATACTAAATTTTTTCCTTTGCACTGTTATTCATGTATAAAAATTAGTATATGTAGGTATTTTCAATTTAATAGGTATGGAAAACAAGTGGTATTGTGCGTAGTATTTAATGGTGTATAATCGCAAACCTTTTATAAAAACTTTCTCATTTAATATTTATAAAAATAATATCTCTTTATCCTGTAATTAGAATGTGTCGCCAATACAATTATATTATTATCCACCATCACCACATTATTGATGTATTTAATAGTAGATTAGTCACATTAAACAAATATATTTTTGATTTATTGAAATTAGATAAAAACTAAATTTTACTAAACTAAATTAAATTGTAGCTTAACCTAATTGTCACCAACTAGTTTTGTTTTGATTCTTTGTTTCTTTCTAATACTTATATTTGTTCATGTTGTGTACACATAGGTAGGAAAATAATCTAGTTTTGATCCTGGTTTATTAATCTTTTTTAATTATAGTTTTGATTATTTTCTGTTTTATGAACCATGATAAATAAAAATAAATAAATAATTATAATATGTATTTAATGAAATTCGCAAGTAATTAAACTAATTAGTATTTTTTTAATTTAATTTTTAGGTTGATAATTAGAGTGTAGTGTGACTTGTCTTTAACGTATTTTACGTCTGAAAACCTTTAGTTCAAATCAAGGCTTGATAGAGGAATGAAGGTGACAATAGCATCAACGGTTTAATTTCCTTCGCTCACGGGTAGAGAGACGCACTTCCCCCTTTGCCTTGTCACGTGACAGAAGGGAAATAGTGTGGGGAGACACACTAGTCTTACTAATCTGTAACTAACAGCTGGCATGGCGTTAAGGGAGACAATTTTATCCATGCGTGTAATTTGAGTGCTTACGTGTTTCCTTTGGGGATAGAAAGTTGTTATAGCTTAGGGCAGGTTATATCAGTTAAGATGATTTAAGTTCTACGAATTTAAAAAAAAATATAAAAAAAATATAGTTGACTATAATAAATAATAATAATAAATTATTTCAGGCATGGTGGCCCATAAGATAATACATTACATTAAATATTACAATAAAGATAATAAAATGTACACATTTAAAGAAATTAAATTAAGGTCAAAATAAAATTTAAATTTATGTAAATTCAATATAAATACAAATTTAAATAATGTCTATAATGACTATAAAATAAAAAAAGTTTTTGCTGAATTCTGTAAAAACTATTTTTATTTTATCGTCAGGAATCAGCAATCCGTTTATATAAATACCTTAATAGAAAATTAATTTAATCGTACACAATAGTAACTCATTCCGGCTCGGATATCCGTATTCCAAATTTCTAAAAGAAACTAATCCTTTATTAACCCTTGAACTTTTTGCAGATCTAAATGTAAGAGAAACTCAATAAAGTTGAATATTAAACACAGACGGAAGCAAACTATTGCCTTACCAGAAACTTAAACCTTTTATTTGACAAAAAATTGCTTTTAAACTTATACTTACTACTTTAACATAAGGCCCATTTTACTACGACCGGTTTCAGTTAGCTTCCCAAAATTGTTTTCAGTAAAGACATGAATTGTTTACGAAGTAAAACCCCTTTGCATTCTGTTCGAAAGCGAGATATTCGGGAATGCTGGTTCCACTATACAATATTAAACCTATTTTGGCATTAACACTCCGAGAAAACGGTTGCCTAGTTTGCTTAGAATTATGACGCCTAATACAATAGGAATAGAGTTTAATTTCGCATTTGTTTTAAGTTAGTCCTATTACTGTACAGTAGGAACCGAATAAAATCCTTGCTTTAGGCTGCGTTTCGATGCTGCGGATAGAATTTTAAACAGCTGGACGCGTTTCGAAAAGTTTGCTTTTTAAATTAGGTCCATTGTATTTGGGTTAGTTTTATTAAATAAACGAAGTTCTCTACAACTTGATGAGTCTAAAAAGGGGACATAGAATGTATGATAGAACTAATATTTACGTAAACTATGTATGTTTACTACGAGTATGACAAACAAACCCCGAAATACTATAAAAGAAGAAAAAGGAACGTTTATTTTTTAATTTGAATTGAATTTTTTGTTAACATAAAAGCTCATTTCCGCGTAGAAAACGGTCACACTTACTTATTATTAAAAGTTGGAATGAGTCCAACAGTTTCGGTGCTTTCCGAGCACCATCTTCAGGGGCGAGTGTTACTGTGTGAAACTGTTGGACTCATTCCAACTTTTAATAATAAGTAAGTGTGACCGTTTTCTACGAGAAAATATAAAAGCTCATGTAAACTGTTATCGTTAGGCATATTATATTTTTATATAATATATTTGCACGAAACCAGCGGTCGTTTCACACGACCTTTTGTTATATATAAAAACTCATATTAAATTTTTTATACAATGTATGGTTACCTCTTTATTCTTAATAAACACTAAAAATCAATTTATTAGTCTGTATTCAAATTAATTCATCACAATTTTAAATTATATTATAAAAGCTTTTAACAGGTACGTTAAATCCCTAAATTGTCTCAATCCTAATCCCTTCAGAGCTCTTAAAATACGAGTAACTTTTAAGATACCCATTAAAAGCTTATCAACTTTAATAATCGTTCATCATAAACCTCCCTCACTTGTATAGGATATGAAATCCTATAGAGATCCAAACATCAAAGGCATGATTGTATTCCCATAGTACTATTCAACGCTTTACGCATTGTGTTCGAGACTTCATTCAACCATCTATTTAATATTAGCTTCTCTATTTGTGGTGTTTAGATTCTACGTTCATCACTGTTAATGCGAAATCATATTATTGTTATTATTAGTTTAGGATGTAATTTTTAAATTTTCTATGTAACTCGATGTAAGCTATTCTTAAGTGCAAAGAAATTTATTATTATTATTATTTTGCACTGAAAATAATAGGCCAAGAGCGAGAAAATACTAAACTTTTTATCTATGTGTAAAAACTTTGATAAAATAAAATAACTTCATCATTTATCGTTAACTGTCTTGTTGTGAAGAAAACCATTTTATAAAATTGTACATTTCTATGTCTATGACTTAACCGAGGAGTGAACTTAAGATTTATATAGAGTAAATACGAGTATACATTCGTGGAGGGACGAAGTATATCTTCTTCAAGTCTTCAAGAGAATCAAAGTTTATTGTGGTACCACGCCGTCGAGTTCTGTACGGAGTGGCCTTTTAAATTAGTTTTATTAGTGGTTTTGTTTTTAGTTTTAAATTTTATAATTTTTTTAAATTGTATGTTTTGTAAATTGGGAGTGGAGGGTCGTAGAGTGAATATAAGTGATCATGGAGTGAACGTAAGTTGATCGCGGAGAGAAGCTAGGTTGATCGTGCAGTGAAGCCCTGCCCCCGGCTAAACTATAGAATAATCTAAGAAAATACTGTAAATATTTTTCTTTATGACGCTGGTTGAGTTCCATCGCCATAAAAATAACTTTAAACGATTCAACAAAAAAAAATACACACTTGTAATTTATTTATTATTGCGTATATAAATTTACAAATACTTGGTCCATAATTTATTGTAAAAATAATTATAGTTTACTATGGAGTGAACGTAAATCGATCGTCAAGTGAACGTAAGTTGATGGTGGAGTGAATATAAGTTGACCATAAAGTGAGCATAAGTTAATCGAGGAGTGAACGTAAGTAGATAGTGGAGAGAAAAGCTAGGTTGATAGCGCTGTGAACCTACCCTGGTTCCACTAAACTATGGAATAAGCTAAGAAAACTGTAAGCATTATTATTTATGACGCAAGTTGAGTTCCATCGCCGTAAAATAAAACACCTTAATATGAAACAAATCAAATTTATATTTAATAAAATAAATTTACAAATATTCCATCCAAATATTCCATTATATTCATCGTTCACTAATTTATTGTAAAGATATTGTTAAAAATAGTGATCGTCAAGTGAACGTAAGTTTATCGTGAAGTGAACGTAAGTTGGTCGTGAAGTGAACCTAAGTTGATCGTGAATTGAACATAAGTTTATCGTGAAGTGAACATAAGTTGACCGTGGAGTGAACACAAGTTGGTCGTGGAGTGAACATAAGTGTTCGTGGAGTGAACATAAGTAAACGTGGAGTGAAACTAAGTTGATCGCGCGGTGAACCTAACCCTGCCCCCGCTGAGCGGCGCTAGGAACACGCTGTAGGGATCGTTCTTCAAGACGTAGGGTTCCGTCGGCTCGGGCTCTATCTTGTAGTGAGTGATCACCTGCGCCAGCGCAGCCCGCACTTGCATTACACCGTAGCGTTTACCTGGACACAGATATATAAAAAAAAAATACGGCGAAATTTTGGGGCTTCCTACTTGAGTCTTTGTTTACACACGGCTGGTTAGCCCCATATGAAATATAGTACGAATGGACCGGGATCAGAAGTATCGCTGAATTGTTTCGATTAGCAATGGACAAACAGAAGTATGGAGATCTGATTGCCAACCTTCAATAGTTGGAGAGGCACCACAAGAAGAAGAAGGTTAGCCATTTCTAAATTGTATTATGGTTGGTAACGCAACCAATCAACAAATATTGGTCAGCACAAAGATGTTGGCCGTGCCGGGAATCTAATCCGGGACCATCTAGTTGGCAGTCTGGCATGGTAACTATTATACCAACGAGATCGTCAAGATTCCTGTCATCCGGGAGCTTTACAAGTAAAGTAATTAGGTAAGCGTGCCACATTGTAGCTTTACATCAGGCAAGCTTTATCAATCGTAAACCTATCAGTTATCTAGCTAATGATGGTGATTCAGCGGCACACACGACTAAACTAAATTTAAAGAAGCCCCTTCATCTTAGGTGGCCAGAAAGAGACGGAACGTTCTGAACCACACACAAAACAACTAAAATCACGTCAAATATGAAAAATGTAAGCGATTTTAGAGCGCACCCAATTGTATCAGCTCTAAATCTGACGTGTTTGACGTGATTTTAGAAGTTTTGTCTATGGTTTAGATCGTACCATCTCTCTTTGGTCATTTATGACGAAAGAGACAGAGCTACTTTAAATTTAGTTTAGTCGTGTGTACACACGACTAAACTAACTAACGCTGAATCGCCACCAATGTATGTATTAAACTAGCCAAGCTACTTCATTTATACCCGTATTGAAGGAGTTGTAAAAATGTAATCTGCCATTTTGTGGCGGCGGCCATTTTGAACTGATTTTCATCAAACATACGAGTAGCTAAGTGTTTTGAGCCCTCAACTGATATATTGATAAAACAAAAAAATAAAAAATCGCTTCACCCATTGGGGAGTTACAATGATAAAAGTGGGATAGTATCTTTCGGGATTGTGCAATGAATGTTGTTTGTGTTACCTATACAGAAGCGTGGCCCGTCTCCAAATGGCAGTAAAGAGTACTGCAAGTTGTCAGCTTCGGGTACATCCAGCATCCTCTCAGGCTTCCATTTCTCTGGCTCCGGGAACAACTGGCATCAATTTAATCTTAATATATATAAATCTCGTGTCACAATGTTTGTCCTCAATGGACTCCTAAACCACTTAACCGATTATAGTAAAATTCGCACACCATGTGCAGTTCGATCCAACTTGAGAGATAGGATACACACCCACCACCTCCCATGGTCCCACCAACCTTACGGTTATTAGGACCGAAACATGAACTTTGCGGCATGTACTGCCGCTGAAGTTCTACAAATTATGGCCCCGTTCTCTCCCATCTGGGGCGTTGTTTTGAAAACGTTGTTTTGGCTCACTTAGGGGTATGAAAAATAGATAGTGTAGCTTATATGACACGTTCGTAGATTTACCATAGCAGCGCCATGTATTGATTACTTACTCAACCCAGTCGAAAGGTATCGACATCTGTTAGAATCATTTGGAATTAACAGATAATTGTGACTGTCAAATAATAACAGACAATAATTAGCAATAAATGAAAATTGTGACTATAATTTGAGATTTAAACTATCCTATCTCTCAAGTTGGATCTAACTGCACATGGTATGCGAATTTTATTATAATCGGTTAAGTGGTTTAGGAGTCCATTGAGGACAAACATTGTGACACTAGATTTATATATATTAAGATATTAATTTAAGAATATTTATTTTATTTTATATATGATGTGATGTCATAAGGTCAATTAATATCTTTTATATTATATGCATGTGTATATACATTAAATTTGAATATTGTAAATTGACTTGCCCAGTACGGTGCGATGCCGTAAGGTAAGCAAACTAGAATAAATAGAAAAGTAGCTTTGGCCGATAAAATGGCTCCAGCGTCCTCGCAAACACCGCGGTGGGCGGGGCAAAACAGCTACCCGCGAGGCTAGTATTGGTAGGGTGACCTTGATGCGACCAATCGCGTGCGAGCTTTGTGTGCGCGTGTTTCGTTGGGATAGCAGTATAATTGATGGTGGCGATTCAGCGGTACACACGTCTAAACTTAATTTAAAGAAGCCCCGTCTCTATTCGTCTTAGGTGGCCAGAAAGAGACGGCACGTTCTGAACCACACACAACACAACTAAAATCACGTCAAATATGAAAAATGTAAGCGATTTTAGAGCACACTCAATTGTATCAGCTCTAAATCTGACAGGTTTGACGTGAATTTAGGTGTTTTGTCTATGGTTAAGATCGTATCTCTTTTTTGTCATTTATGACGAAAAGAGACAGAGCTACTTTAAATTTAGTTTAGTCGTGTGTGCCGCTGAATCGCCACCAATATAAAGCAGATAGCGGCAATTGCATGGAGTTACTCTTCCGTTTATTCTAGTTCGCTGCGTAAGGTTAATAAATGTTTTGATTTTGATTTTTGATAGACATATAGTAAGAAAAGGAAGAGAGAGTCAAAGTTACCTTCTCATCATAATGTAGGGCCTGAACATTTACGAATACCGGTGTTCCCTTCTCGATAATGACGTCATCGTTCAGTCTGTATGTCTTGTTGCAGATACGGTCCAAGTTCTGCACTGGAGTATACTTCCTCAGGGTCTCTGAAATCACGAGCATTACATACAACTCTATATACATAAAAAATATCTTTCTTCAGCTAAAAGTATATACATTTTTGCGAAAAAAGCGAGTGTGGCTAAATGAGTGAGCGTGAGTAAAAGTAAAAATAAAAAAAATATATAAAAAAAATTGCCTTTATTGCTGTTTTTCTTAACTAAAAATATTATATGCATGCCTACTAACTAAATATTTAATTTATTTGTATATTGTATTAACTAATTATCGGCAACTGGATTTTTGTCTGTAACAGCTTGTCTGTCGACAAAGGCTTCCTCTAAAAACTTCCTCTAAAAACTTCCACTTATTTCTGCCCCTTGCTAAACGGGTCCATACCGGACCAGCCACTCTCTTCAGGTCATCTTCCCATCTTTTGATTTGTCTGCCTCTATTTCTTTTGCCATCTCTTGGATACCATTCAGTTATCAATGAGTAAATGTAATCATGACTTATTAGAGGCTAAGAGAAGGCACTGAATCCCACAACACAGGATGTACCTCGGGTGGGAACAGGGAGCATCTTAATGTACATTAACACACACATATACTTTTAAGTCTAGTTATTAAGAAATAGTTTATGAGTCGATATACAAATATGTATATAATAAGCATAAGCAGCCCACTATACTTTCCCACTTCTCTTCAGTCCTTAATCCACCACTCTGGCCAAATGTGGGTTGGCGGATGACACACGTCTTCGGATATTGTGGTCCTCAAACATACCGGTTTCCTCATGATGTTTTCCTTCACCGTAAAACGAGTGAATAACTACACATAGCTTGAAAAACAAGTCATTGGTTGTAGGGCCGGGATCGAACCAGGGGCCGTCTGATTGAAAAGCAGATGTTATTACCATCGAACCACACTCGCTTTTTTTTGTGTTACCATCATACCCAGTATAACAGCAGTGAGATAGTTTATGTCGTTCAGATCATCGTAATCCAGTACTTCTTTTCCTTTCTCTTTCATTGCCGCTTTGATTTCCTGGTACAACTTTTCCTGAAACATATGTACGAGTACATATACATTGTAAACTGTTCACGTAAGGCATCCTAATATTTTCGCGTAGAAAAACGGTCACATTTACGTATTAACTAGTAAGTGTGACCGTTTTTCTACGCGAAAACATATTAATACCTTGACATTATATAATACCTTGATATATTGTTATTATTGTCATTTTTTGATACTGTATACCTAATAACCAATACTGTATATATATAATAATCTTTTTGACATTACTTATAAATATTATTGCCTAACTTTAAACCATATCTAGAAATTAATTTTAAATCTATGAACTTATTATCATTTTGCACACCGCATATGCGTTAGCCTACAACGGACACTTTCATAATATTTTCCATGTTTATATTTTATATTTTCAGATGGCAGAACACGACGAGGCAGGCCGCCAACTCGATGGCGCAAGGAGTTGGTGGACTTCCACAACAACTGGAAGGAACTGGCCCAGGACAGAAAAGCGTGGAAATCATTGGGGGAGACCTTTGCCCAACAGTGAGACAATATAGGTTAGATAAAAAAAAAAATTAAACTGTGTCTACTCTAATAAAGTTATTTCATTTCATATGTACTCGTAATAGTCATTTTAAAACAAAACTGCAGCAGTTTGAATTGGCAAAAACAAGCGTCTTTAGTAAAATACGGAACCAACTCTCGAGTCGTTAATCAAGACAGCTCTTGGGTAAGCGCTTACATCGGCCAACGTTGAAGTTTGAAAATCCAGCGAGGTAATGCCGCCAGTATGTTAGGCACCTCACCCGCGGACACAGATTTACATATAACTAATGATGGAACGAGCAGTTTGGTGCTTGGCGACTGATTTTTCAACTTGCCTGTAGTTTCTACACAGACGAGCACTACAAAATGCTCTACCACCATGCTATGGTTTTATCCCATTTTTTCCTTCACCGAAACCCTTAGCTTTGGCCCTCGCTATGTGATCGCACCTGCGACCCGGCTTGACCTTTGGCTGGCTTGAAAACTCTCGACAACAGAGCTCAGCCACTTAGCTCATTTTTTTTTTAAAGAACTAGGACTAGAAGATCTCATACTAAGAAAAAGAAGACCCATGACCTGTGGGACGATGTTGCCAAATAATAAAAAACACTGACCTGTTTCTCCTGATGATGTGCGAGCTCGTGGAAAGAGTAGGTAAGCGTGGTAGAGGAGGTCTCTATCGAGCCCAGGATGAAGACAGCTGCCTGCGCCATCATACACTCGTCTGCCAGCTCTGAAACATCATGGTCACCGTGGTATTGACGACCTCGTTGGCGTTATGGTTACCATGCCGGATGCAAATCAGCAATCGGCCAAAAAATACAAATAAATTTTTGATAGCACCCAAGTTACAAGTCAAATAATATAATGTCATTACAATACTATATGATATGATTTAATGACAATTTACAATTATATTCTAGTAATATAATATCAATACAATAGTATATGATATGAATCAAATGTCAATTTTTACTTCTAATTCTAGTATTATAATGTCATGACAATAGTATATGATATGAATCAAATGTCAATTTTAACTTCTAATTCTAGTATTATAATGTCATTACAATAGTATATGATATGAATCTAATGTCAATTTTACCTTCTAATTCTCGTATTATAGTGTCATTACAATGTTATATGATATAAATCAAATGTCAATTGTAACTTCTAATTCTAGTATTATAATGTCATTACAATAGTATATGATAAGAATCAAATGCCAATTTTCAATTCTAATTCTAGTATTATAATGTCATTACAATAGTATATGATATGAATCAAATGTCAATTTTCACTTCTAATTCTAGTATTATAATGTCATTACAATAGTATATGTTTTGATGAATCCAATGTCAATGTTCCATTCTAATTCTAGTAATATATAATCATTACAATAGTATATGAATTCAATGTCTATTTTCAAATCAAATTCTACCGAATGATCGACACTCCTTATTAAACAGGACCTGCAGTGATGAAGTTGACGACTAAGAAGAAAAGTTTCCTCACTCGAGTCAGCATCTGCGGGTAGTTTGAGATTCTCCTTCAGTTTGACGAGATGGTTGACCAGATCTTTGCCTTCAGCGCCCCCGCCTTCAATCTTACGTTCCTTGACCACGTCCCAGAACAACTTCGTGATATAGTCCGTGGCGGCTTTTGAGAAGAACTGTAGTCTGAAACACGTGTTTTTTTTTACTGATTACAGCTAAGCATTTGACCAGTGTGGCTCGGTAAGCGAGTATGGCTCGGAGCTCGACTTCGTCTGCTTTTCATTCAGACGACCCCTGGTTCGATCCCAGCCTACACCAATGTGTAGGCTGGGATCGAACCAGGGGTCGTCGACTTGTTTTTCAAGTTATGTGTGGATTTGCACTCGTATTGCGGTGAAGGAAAACATCGTGAGGACACAGCCAACGTACGCTCGCGATGACGGCTGCGCCTGAACTACCTACTCCACTGACTAAATACCCCTGCGAGCTACAGCGCGCGCCTCACGCGCCGCCGCTCGCTGAGCTCGCTGTGATGTTGCTGTTGTAGCCGGCGCATGCGTAACCAGCGGATGGTCTTCTTCTTCATCGCTCAAACAATAATAATAATAATTAGTCGTAATTAGTCGGTGGAGTAGGTAGTTCAGGCGCAGCCGTCATCGCGAGCGTACGTTGGCCGTGTTCCTGCCCTTGAGTATGGCACACTAATTGTGCTGAAACATGTCGCGCTAATACCGACAAAATAAACGTAAGTGATAGCCGGTTATACAAACATTTTGATGATGTATATCGAAGTTAGTACCTCATCAGCGCGGCGACGGCGGGAACGTAGAAGATCATGCTGAACTCCAGCCCCCTCCAGAAGGTCCACTTCACCATGTGCTGCGTGATGTGCCACAGAGGAGAGGAAGGGTCGTTGAGCGCGCTCACTTTGATGCCGAACACGTTGGAACCCACCGTGTCGGATGTGTACATCGAGAATAGCTCCTGGAATAATATATTTGGGATTATTTGGGCAAGACATATATATATTACGACTAAGGAATCATATAGGCGTCTAGGTTTTATCTGACGAAATGCTAAAGACTTTAGAGATCCTCATTTTCTCTTCTCTTTACTACGTTGGTTTATTAACGGTGGTACTTTGATTCTTATATCCTATTGATTGAGAAAGTGCAGACGGCCTTTTAAGAAATCTCTACCAAAGGATGTATGGGTACTATCCATATCTTTATCCTACCACGTTTCTCCTAGGCAAACTAGGTTTTAATTCGTTGGAGGTTCGTCTTGGACTTGACCAGACTATCACTACCTAGGTTGTGATATTTTTTTTGACAAGTTAAATGCGATTCTAATTATTAATTACGTTTCGAATCTATTTTAAATTGAATTTTGGATAATTAATGTAATTGGTTTAATCCGCGTTAATTATTATTAAATAAATAAATAAGTACCTATGTTGCGATCTAGGGTGGAGCGCGCTTGCCCAGAAGAACCCGATTCACTCTCGCCTTGAAGACAGTGAGGTTATAGTTCAGAGGGAACCGGGATTCCGGGTCAGTAAAGTTTTAAATTTTGTCAAGTTGTCAATATTAAAGTTGTTACAAGCATGATATAGGCAGCCTGTATTTTTATAACAAATAGTTACGCCACTTGCCAATAGATGGCGCTAGGTGGAATAAGTAAGAAAGCTGAATCGCGCTAACGAGATTTTGCAACAAACAGGACCTCCTGCAGTCACCGCACCATTGTCAATCAACTTTCTCTGTAGGCTAGGAAGTAGACATGCGCAGAATGTGTCACTAAAATGAAAAGATATGTACATATCTTTTTATATCAGTGAACTATATCTCTCTTCTAGTTCAGTAGTTCATTTAGTTCAGTACTAGTTTTCTTTTAATATTTCATTCAGGGCATCGCATCTCTGTCACCTTGGGATAGAGTTTAAATTTGCCTGGTCAGTCAGATTCACCGAGAGATCTCTGTCACCTTGAGATAGAGTTTAATTTTGCTTGGTCAGTCAGATTCGCCGCAGTGAACTATATCTTTCTTCTAGTTCAGTAGTTCATTTAGTTCAGTACTAGTTTTCTTTCAATATTTCATTCAGGGCATCGAATCTCTGTCACCTTGGGATAGAGTTTAAATTTGCCTGGTCAGTCAGATTCGCCGAGTGAGTGAAAGAGGCTATCATGTATCATATCCATACGTACAACAGAGCGGGACAGGCATAGATAGTCCCGAATACTCCCGATGTTTTCATTCGAGTCTCGAGTCGTTCTTAAACGGATGAAAGAACTACTGAACTAAGAACTAATTGAAATGTTATTGAACTAGAGAGTGAAAGATACAAATCACTGAAGTACTTCATTTGAAGGATTCATTCGTGAACTACGCATGTATACTAGGAAGGTTCTAGTAATATGGATCTTGCTTCCACCACTGCTGGGACAAGCATCTAGAATACTTGAACACAACCATAGCTAGAACTGACGCGCGGTATACGTTTCCACCATTGGTGGAACGTACTACTGCCGGGGTTCTAGTTGTGGCACTTCGTCTACTATCCCTTCCCCCCTCAGTGTGTTAGGCAAATGCCACAGTGTACAGGATTGGTCTCACAATAAAAGTTTAGCTCGTCCGACTGAGTGTTTTTTACCTAAACGACACCCTTTCAAAGTTAAATTGTCAATTTAGTCAAGTAGTAATAGTATAGTGACCTTGAGATGAACAGGCAGGTTTCTGTCGATATGATCCCGCTTGATCTTCAGGACTAGCTCCTTAGCGTTCCCGTTCATGAGGTCAGTGACCTGCCGCAGTCTGAGAGCGGTGAACATCGGAGATATCTCGTGACGGATCTGAGACCACGCGGGGTTCTGTGGAACGTTTAATAATTATAAGTTAATAATAATTGTTCTTTATTTCAGATAACAAAGATGCATAAAACAAATAATAAATAAAGAAACAAAGTCAAAAAAAGTAAAAATACAAATAATAATACATAATTAGGTGGCAATAGCATCCATTGCCCGTACGTTGCAGATCGGAGCAGCCTTTCTGCCAGACTCTTGAAGATGTTATTTTTACACTTGTCAACTCTAACCATGAATGAAGCAATCCGTATGCGCTGCATAGCACTCCAGGTGTCCACTCGGCCGTCAAAAAACTTGCCAGAGGCACTGCAGCACCTCGACAGCCCCATCAGCTGTCTAAAGATATTGTTGTAAGCTACTCTAATGGAGCTGTGTGTTCTTGCGGTATAGTCAATCAAGAGTTGAGAAGTCTAAAATGTCTGGCAAAATGATCGAAAATGCGTAGTTTTCACGTCAGGTGGCGTTTTAGTTTTAGTTAAAAAAAATGTTGTTGAAAATTGTATTATCATTATTCAGAGCCTGTTCTATCCCACTGCTGGGTATTAGGCATTTTTTTACTCTTAATGGGCTTGCGCTTGATCGCAATTCACCTGATGGTAAGCGGTATTGCGATTTGAAGTGGAGCGCGCTTGTCTAGAAGAAACCGGTTCACTCATGCCTTGAAAACCGCTAGATTATAGTTATCGGGGAACCGGGAATTAGGCAAAGAATTCCACACCTTGGCGGTACGCACAATGAAGGTGGAGGCAAACCGCGAGTACGAGATTTAGGCGCCTCCACAGTATAACGATGCCGCCTTGGTGTTTCCCTACTCGTCCGATGGTGGAATGGGGCGGGGGGATCAAATCATGCAATTCGAAAGCAAGCAAGAAAGAAGTGCTTACGATTATCATCAAGGATTTGTTATGATCATTAAGGCAATAATAAAAACAAAATTTTGTATTTTCAGTTTTATAAATGGTAAAATATTGAAGAAATAGCATGAAGAAAATAAAAATTCTAAGAATATTTATACTTAGTTTGGTACAAATCTTACGGATTAGACAAAAAAATGGCGGAGTGCGTGTTGGGCTCGCGTTTAAATATTTATTTTATTTCAATTTTATAATTTAATTTGATAGCCAATATACTTTTGTGTATTTTGTAAAAATTTTAAGTGTCTTACACCTACCGTTATTTATTTATATAGCTAAAAAATACGAAAACATGTTTATTGTGTGGGGGGACCCCTCCATTTTTTTTTAATTTTTAGTAATATTTTTGTTGTTATAGCGGCACGTGAAATACATATTATCTTGTAAAAGTTTCAGCTTTCTAGCTATTACAGCCTGGAGACAGACAGACAGATAGCGGAGTCTTAGTAATAGGTTCCCGTTTTCACCTTTTAGGTACGGAATCTTTAAAAATGAAAATAAAAAATCCTTGTTAAGTGAATGATATTATGAATCGTATAAAACTGAGATTAGGTTGCATTAAAAGATTAACAAACGCGTTACGGGTAATTAATATCTGTTTATACAGCCGATAACATAGATAAGACTAGGCCATTTTCCTTTTCAATTTTAAATAACTACATGTTTACTTCGTATTAGTTTCAAATGCTATGCGACCTGGCAATTAGTAGTACAGTTTGAATAAATACGCTAAAGAAATATTTTTTTATAGAATAAATTAAATTCATTATATTACCTAAATTAAATACGAAAAATGTGTTTATCATCAAAATAGGTAGCAACAAAATAGGTGAAAATTGTACGCCACGCGACGCCGCGGGCGTAAGTCGCATAGCATTTGAATAACGCTGTACAACATAACTATATAATTTAAGAATTTTTCTTCTGGTTTCTTCTGGGCAAGCGCGCTCCACTTCAAATCGCAATACCGCTTACCACCAGGTGAATTGCGATCAAGCGCAAGCCCATTAAAAGAGTAAAAAAATAATTAAGGATATTAAATGTAAACACTAACTGAATTACCGCGGGTTCATACCGCGTGGCACGGCTAGTTAATGATTAATTCTAGATAGATAAATATTTAGATACATAGATAATTCTTTATAGAACACAAACGTTATTTACAATAAATAAAGACTAAAAAAAATAAAAAAATAACTATATTTTCGTCTTTTCTCAGCTTTGTAAATATTCTTAAGTCCTGTAAAATATATTTATTTATAATATTTGTAAATTATGCTAATACATTTTGTAATTGAATTAATTATATAATGTAACGTTTTTTTTATAATTTGTTACAATGCAAGTAAATTACAATTAAAACTAAAAATAATATCTTCCAAAAAATAAAAAGAAATGAAAAATTCTAGTCTTGTTTGACAAAACTTGGCGCCTGTAGCTCGGCAGGCTAAGGTGGTCTGATGCAATCATTTAAATTAAGCAACGGTCGATGCGGACGGTGTTTGGATGGGTGACCATGCACAACTGTCGTTTTTCAAGTGGCATTTTCAAACGTGGGTCGGATGACACGTTGAATTGTAGGTCCCGGCTGTTAGTCTTAGTACAAGCAGTCGTTAAGCCAAGTCAGTGGCCTTCGGGCGGCTTGAAAACTCTCGACACCAAAGTTTCATTGCTTAGCTCATGCGAAGAAGAAAAAGTAGCCCTATATGTCTTAAAATTATATCGCTTCGGGCGACTTGAAAACTCTCGACACCAGAGCTTGGCCACTTAGCTAAATAAATAAAATAAATAAATAAATATTAGGACACATTCACACACGGCTGGTTAGCCCCATACTGAACCATTTCTAGCTCGTATTATGGTTATTATTATAAATAAATATTTAACACCCAGATCCACAGCCAACAAATTTAGTTAAGCACAAAGATGTTGGCCGGGCTGGGAATCGATCCCGGAACATTCTGATTGGCAGTCTGGCATGGTAACCTTTACGCCAACGAGGTCGCCAAATATCTCGACACCAGAGCTTGACCACTTAGCTCATACGCAGAAGAATAAAACGTAATCGAATTTACCTTCACAGTAAAGAGATTCAAAGCACCCAAAGGATCGCTCTTGTAAGAGGAATAGCACCATCGGTCTTGGAAATACTCGAAATCCTTCGTCAATATCCTCCTCGCCAGCTCCGGGGTCTGCACCGCCAGGACAGGCTGCCAGCCGAAGTAGATACCGACATAGTCACTCGTAGGAAACTTCCGACGCAACTCCAAGAAATAATCCCAAAACGACTTGCGCATCAGAAAACTCAAACTCCCGAAAACAAACTTGGGTTCTTCAAAGGGAACATTGCGGTTCTTCCAGTAACTGTACTTTTGACGTAGAAACAAATAGAATACAGAAGCAAAAAGAATAAGAACTGCTAAAAAATATTGCGCGAAATCTGTTAAAAACATTTCGATATCTGGTCTGAGTCGCGTCTATCTGACCAATGTGCTATCGTATGTTGAATAGATGTTTTTATTGTAAGAAGATAAAATTTACAAGGTTACTTGTAAATATTATTATTTTTACACATTCACACACGGTTAGCTAATCACATACTGGACCATTTCGAGTTCGTCTTATGGTTGCTAATACAACTGATATACTACATATACATACATACATTTTTATATTGATACATATATATGTAGTGTGTATGTTTGTTACTTCTTCAGGCTCGAACGGCTGAACCGATTTTGATTAATTTTGGTGTGAAAATGGGATAGACTTACTTTTTATTCCGAAAACAACTGTGGTTTCCGTGGGAACGGAAAAAAATAACAAATCAGCTAATCCGTTTAGAAGCTACAATTCTACAGACACACAAACACACACACAAACTTTTTACCGCGACGCTCATCATAATGTATAGATCAGCCAATTTTATCCAGGAATTCCCAACATTTACATTTATATTACCATTTATTAATTAAGTTTACGAATTTATTTTAATACCATCAATTGAATTTTAGGTAATTAATGTAATTGGTTTAATCCGTATTATTTATTATAAATAAATAAACAGTTGTGGAAAAAAAAAACTCAAAATATACTAAAGCTGTCTTAAAACTATTTTGATTCGGTTATAAATAACCCTTTATAATAAAAAACATGAGATAAAAACAATGCAGGAGTGGTGTTGATCGAAATTATGCTTTAAATGAAATGCATAAGAGTTGAAAATTGATAAAACGCTTATTTATTTTTATCGGTATTATATAACTGTGAACTGCAGAATGTATTTTTCATCACTCATACTCTGAAAGATGTCGTTAGTAATTTAAATTAGATTTAAGGCTAGAAGATAATGGCAAAATCTTGGTTTCATAGTTTTTTCGCTATAATTCGTAAACGGAAAAAACCACTCTAAGAAAATTTATACTTATTTTGGAACGATTCAGACTTAATAGATTAATTGGAAATAAAACTGGTTAAAGAATTTTTTTTTTTCACATTGTAGTCTGATTTGTACCAAAATAAGTATAAATATTACTAGAGTGGTTCTTTAGACGTTTTTTAGATATTTTTTACCGTTTACGATTTATAGTGAATAAACTGTAAAAAATAAGATTTCTGTATAATCAAGTTTTTGCCCATATATTCGCCTTGATCTAACAGTATCGAGTATGTCTGCCATATATTTATTTTTTCAGTCATTATTACAAACAACCCCACCAATGGGCATAGTTTGTTCAAACAATAAATTAATTAATTACTATTTAATGAGAAGCACAAAATTCACACGTTTCAATCTAGTACCTAGCTACAGTCTGAGATGCAGCTTCCATCGCGCGTTTCAAAATTAAACTTAAAGCTTGGTTGCTTGAAAAAATATTTTATGACATAGATGAATTCATGGATTTCAAAGAATGAATGACCTTAATTCTCATAACCTTAAGTGAGGCAGAACAACGTTTGCCGGGTCAGCTAGTTATATATAAAAACTAGATGATCTGGCAAACATTGTTTTGCCTTATTTATTATTTCTATTAATTAAAAAAAAAATAAGCTTGAACAACCCTTATAATTTAGGGGTATGAAAAATAGATGGTAGCGGATTCTTAGACTTACTGAATACGCATATCAAATTTGGTAAAAATCGGTCAAGCCAAGTCAAGAGGAGTACGGTAACTAACATTGTGACATGGAAATTTTATATATAAGATAAAATGTACATATACACCACATCTTGTATTTGGTGGAGGTACCTAAATGAGTTCAAGACATCTCTCATATCTTAATCTGTCACGCTTGAGATTCTACAAAGACCTTTTACGAGTACAGTTGTAACCTTTTTACAAAAAATACTTTAAACCATTTTGGTTAAGTATGTACCTACCACTAGCATCCCGTCCCGGCTTCGCACGGTCTTTAAAATAATCTAAGTTGCAAAGAGAATCAAAATATAGCCTATGTAATTCAGGGATAATGTAGCTTCCTAACGGTGAGAGAATTTTTCACATCGGTCCTGTAGTTTCGGAGCATATTCGCGTCAAACAAACAAAAAATAAAAAAAAAATCTCTTTATAATATTGGTAATAATAAGCAGCCCACATAACGTTCTCATCGCCGGGACTCGGGGCCTTCTCTCACGAAGAGAGAGAGAGAGATATATATATAGGCCATAATCCACCACGCTGGCCAAGTGCGGGTTAGCGATAGACACACGTGTCCGTATATTGTGGTCCTCAAACATGCCGGTTTCCTCACGATGTTTTCCTTCACCGTAAAGCGAGTGCAAATCCACACAACTTGAAAAACAAGTCATTGGCGCAGGCCCGGGATCGAACCAGGGACCGTCAGATTGAAAAGCAGACGTTTTTACCACCGAGCCACACTCGCTTTTTATATGTAAATACGATTTTTTAAATCACAGTAATTTGTCTCACCCCTAAAACGACTCCATCCGCATCGACCGTTCTTTTTTTTTTTGTATGAGCTTAGTGACCTGGCTCTAGAGTCGAGAATTTTCTAGCCGCCTAAGGGTACTTACTGACTTGGCTTGATGACTGCTTGTATTAAGATGATTTAATTTAATGTGTCATCCGACCTACGGTAGCACCCACATGAAATTACCATTTTAAAAACGACAGTCTTGTGGATGGTCACCTATAAATACCATCCACATCGACCGTTGCTTAACTTTGATAATCGCTTTAGATCGCCTTTGTTAGCCAACCTACAAGCGCTTTTTGTCCAGTTGAATATTTTTGTTTCGAAATGATACCTATAAACAACATTTAACATTGATAACATATATTTTTCTGAGGAAAATATTTTCTCAAAACGACGCGTAGCTATTTTCAGTTTCATTTCCAATTAACGTCCGTTTTCCAAGACGCTAGTCTTTTGAAAGGCACGCGAGGAATTTCAGTTTAAATTCGTATTTTAGAAAATAAATTATATAAATAAAAACACACACACACACACAAAAACCTTACAAATAGTAAATTAAATCTAAGTCAGTGTCCGCGGCTAAGGTGCCTAAAATACTGGCGGCATTACCTCGCTGGATCGTCAAGCTTATACGTTGAAATAAATAAATTCGGAATGGGAAAGAACTACTAATATTGACTTCGTTGGCGTAATGGTTTGCCGGATTGCCAATCAGAAGGTTCCGAGTTAGATTCCCAGCACGGACAACATCTTTGTGATGAACTAAATTTGTTAGCTGTCGGTCTGGGTGTTAAATATGTATTGATATAAAATATTCATGAGTGTATATGTAGTATATCAGTTGTGTTAGCAAACATTATACAAACAAGAAATGGTTTAGTATGGGGCTAATCAGCCGTGTGTGAAATGTGACCTAATAAAAAAATATGTACTATTGTTGTATGGGAAAGGATATGATGGGGTTAAATACTCGTATAATTTTTATTTTATGATTTGTTTTTATAGTTGATACATAATTAAATATTCGATGAATGTGTAGAAGGTATAAAAGTCGTCCAAATATAAAAAAAAAACACGTTTAGTTTATAGCTTTATAATTATTTTATTTACTTTTAGTACTAGCATTTGTTGTTAAAGCGGCACAGGAAATATAACTTTACTAAAATCAGTTTTCTAGCTATCACAGTTTTTGAGATACAGCCTGGAGACAGACAGACAATGACAGGCTTAGTAATAGGGTCCTGTCTTTACCTCGTAGGTACGGAACCCTTAAAACATGCAACAATACGTAAAACATGTAACATGTAAAAATAATAGGCCAAGTGCGAGTTGGGCTCGCCCATGAAGTGTTTCGTACCATTTTTGTATGGGAGCCTCTCTTAAATATTTATTTTATTTCAATTGTATAATTTAATTTGACGGCCAATATACATTTTTGTATTTTGTGAAATTATTAAGTGTCTAGCACCTACCGTTATTGATATACACCCAAAAAATAGGAAAAAACACGTTTATTGTATCGGGACCCCCCTTTATATTTTTTTTTATTTTCAGTATTTGTTGTTATAGCGGCACGTGAAATACATATTTTGTAAAAAAAAAACCTTTCTAGCTATTACGGTTTCTGAGATACAGACAGACAGCGGAGGCTTAGTAATAGGGTCCCCATTTTACCTTTTAAGTACGGAACCCTAAAAAACATGTTTTGAAACCAACCTTCGGAATAATACGTCAAAGCTACGATAGCATTATACTGCTCTAAACTTCACATTAGCCTGTTTATACTGTCCTAAACTAACACGACTGAACCTTACTATCATTCTCAGGTACATTCTTCTCTGTCAATGCATATGTACATACATATCAAATATCAAAATATTTTTATAAAGTTGTTATTAAGTAAGTCAAAATTAATTTATTTTCAAAATATCAAATTTATTTTTATTCATTAAATGCTGTACATAATTTATTTTCCCTAACCCTCAAACTGGACTGAGCGCCCGTGTCATGGAGGTTAGTTCCTTCCAATGACTAAATTAGAATGTCGTACATCATGTAATAGATGGACTACAATTTCAAATATTTGTGACATGCTTTTATTTACTTTTCCTAACAATATCAATTATTAATTATTATTATTATATTATATAACATTACATTATCATTATATTATATTTACTACATTATATTATCACTCCATTACATTCATTAAATTATATTATTATACTAGCTGCCCGGCAAACGTTGTTTTGTCTTAATAATTATTTCTAAATATACAGTAGCTGATTTTCATATCTACTGAATACGCATATAAAATTTGGAAAAAATCGGTCAAGCCGTTTCGGAGGAGTACGGTAACAAACACTGTGACACGGAAATTTTACATATAAGAAGAAAGATTAATCAGCAGAAGGCGTCATCACATAATGAGTATGAAAGCACATTTGTATGTATGTGGTTCTCAAAATCTATGTTACTCCTTCACGCTCCAACGGTGGACCGATTTGAATAAGATTGATTATGAAGATAGGTACAATCTTGGTTGATTAACACATTACATTAAATTTTATCACCGATTTAAGAGGGTAACACCGCGGGGCACAGCTAGTCTATATCTATGCCAATATTACAAAGAGAAAAAGTTTGATTTTTTGTTTGTTTAACGCGATTTTTTTCCGAAGCTACTGGACCGATTTGAAAAATTCTTTCACCGTATGGAAGCTTCATTATCCCCGAGTAACATAGGCTATCTTTTGTTTCTCTTTGCGACTCAGATTATTTTAGAGTCCGTGCGAAGCCGGGACGGGATGCTAGTAAATAAATAAATTCTTCCTTTCGGTTCCAAGCTCTTGACAAAAGTAGTTTTTTCAAATGTTTGTTTAGAATTTAAATTTATGCGATAAAATTATTTTGTATTTTTCTTTTAGTGACAAACATAATGTATAACAGTCAAGCTTCTTACGTCTTTAGTACACCTACGCACTCGCATGCGGCAGCGAAACGGAGAAAAAACTGTAAGGTGTATGGCAACGTTTCGCATGTGTTATGTCTCGCTCTACTATATAGACTAGCTGACCCGGCAAACGTTGTTTTGCCTCACTTAGGGGTATGAAAAATAGATAGTGTAGCTTATATGACACGTTCGTAGATTTACCATAGCAGCGCCATCAATTGATTACTTACTCAACCCAGTCGAAAGGTATCGACATCTGTTAGGATCATTTGGAGTTAACAGATAATTGTGACTGTCAAATAATAACAGACAATAATTAGCAATAAATTAAAATTGCGTCTATAATTTGAGATTTAAACTATCCTATCTCTCAACTTGCAACGAACTAACTGCACATGGTGTGCGAATTTTATTATAATCGGTTAAGTGGTTTAGGAGTCCATTGATGACAAACATTGTGACACGAGATTTATATATATTAAGATAAGATGAAAATAGTCGCGTCCTTGTCGGTATTGTTTCGCAAGTAACTGCGAAATGGCCGTTACACAGACGCAGCCGTTTCGCTAGTGGAGTTTCGCATCGCAAGGCGTTCTGTCGGTGTGGACAAAATTTCGTACAAGCCGAGAATATTGAAATATTATTGAATTCGATTCGAAATTATCCCGAGTTATATTTATTTGGGCATGTTGATTACAAAAAATCATACAAAAAAGAGGTCGCATGGGGGAAAATTCAAGAAAAGACGTTGATAGATGGACATTTCCTTGCGAAAGAACTAACGTTCCGCTACCGCAATTATTTCGCAAAGACTCGTTGCCGCATGCGAATGCGTATATACCTAAACTAATAGCGTTAGTGCCCAAACATAGACAAAAGAAAAAAAAGACGGAGGTACTGTGTGACCGCACATGAGATAGCGATATTTTCGGACAATGTTGCCACTTTAGTAGAACTTTAGCCACTTTAGGAAATTAGGGTTAGGGTATACACATAATAAAGAAAAAGACTTCAGATTATATTTCTACGTTTTATTAATTTTTAAACAAAATCAGTTTATTGTACACATTCCTTACTCTTTATTTCCACGCTTCACAAAAACGTCACCCATAAAATGGTTGGAACAAATCCTGGAATTTTGCGTTGATTTCCAATCATAAAATATTATCTACCATATGCTTCTATCCAAATCTCTACAAGTTCAGCATTCGATGGAAATCTGTAAAAAAAATATTAAGAAATATAAAATACTAGAGGTTGCCCGCGGCCCGCGTGAAGGTCGCTTTTCGGGTAACCTGTGGAAAAACTATGGTATCCTATTCCCGTGCCAATTTTATGTACACTTTCCTCATTCGATTCCTGAGATCTAGTTAACCTCTGTTTTTAGCTACTTTGGTGATGATGCGAGCGATTTCTCCAAGCCATTATTTAAATATGTAACTAGAATACGTGAACCATACCACTAAGTGAACCATTTACTTAAATTCTAATTCAGAAGTATTTAATTTCAAAAACACAAAACTTTCCCTTTGAACTTTAAACCCCATTAGCATACCTAAATGCACTCCTGGCAAATATTTTTACGAATTTATTTTAACCATCAAAGAAACTACAAACATAACAACTTACAAGACTAACTAACTTAACTTGATAAATAAAGAATTTTCCATACAAACTTTCACCCCCCATTACAAACCCTTAGTTCACCCCTGGCAAAAAAACTTGATACCATTATTTTTAATTTTACATAAACAATAAATATTCCAAATAAATAAAAAAAAATTCACAACCCTAAGACCAGCCGATTGGGCTCTGCGTTGTCTATAGATGAATGAATGAATGAATAAGTCAGGACAAAGAGTCTTATAGTACAGATAATTATATAATATGGTAACTTCATGTCAAATAACTGGGCTTAACTTCACTGGGCGAGCGCGGTCCACCTTAGATCACAATATCGCTTACCACGAGGAATATTGAGACTAAGCGCTAACCCATTTAGTGTAAAAAAAAGCCCGACTAGCGAGCGAATATTTCGATGGAAGTAGATTAAATTAGTAAAAGGACTGTTTAAGCAATTCTCAAGTACAGTGCAAACGGTTTTTGTAAAACTAGGGTTAAAATTGAGAGTCAGATTATGACAACCCTTATTCAATTTCTTGTAGGTTATGTTTTTATTTTGCATTTGCATGTTTTACCACTTTGAAGCAGAACTTTACATCCAAATCAATAGTACTTGAATTAATCCTATTTAATTAATATTTGGATTGATTTTAGAAGATATATTGTATATAAAAAAGGCCAGTACCAACCTGTGAAATGTAACATCACATAAACCAGGTTCTGTTCTATTCTAATAACTCAAAATACAACACTGCACCATTCTGTCGATGTCCAAAACTATTCACCGCGCGAGAATAACACTTACACTTGAATTTAAACGATATTTTTTCGAAAAAACACAAAATTCTCAGAATCGCAGTAATGTTTGACACCGAAACTGACAAATATGCTGGTGTCAAACAGTTACAGCGACAGAGAGAAAAACAGTATAAGCCTTTCTCTTTCACGCATGTTATTTTTACTTATGGCTGTTTCGCTGTTGAGTAAAAGAGATGGAAATGTGACTCCGTCTATTGCCTTCTCTGTCTACGCTATTATTTGACTTTGTTATTCTGTACGGGTTTTTAGTCAGCGCAATTTTTTGGTATGTTAATATAACCAATACCAATGTTTTCGTGATATAGGTATCGTATATCCTTTGTATTAATCCATGGTCTATTTTCTATTTCCATACCAAATTTCATTAAAACAAGTTAATAAATGTTGCAGCAAACTTACCGATTTTGTGTGGTCACTCTAAATGAAAATTACCTTTTATTATATTTTAAGTATAGTATGTGATAGAACATGCATAGGGAACCCATATAAGCGTGACTTGACGAGCACTATCTACTTACATGTTATGCTTTTTTTATTTTATCACTAAGTAGATAAATTGTTTGGCAAAATAAGAAGGCCAAATGTCAACCTGATAGATTATATAAGTCTGAAGTATTTGAATGTTGTTTCTATATTAACGAATTTTATTTACTATTGCGTGAACAGCGTTGCGATATACTTGTTTAATAATTTTATTATTTGATTTAGACCCCAAAGTGTGAAGTAAAGAATTGTAATGAGTTTATTCCGCAAGTAATGAACCTCCGTGACAATGATTGGGAACTTGAATAAAGTTGTGATTGTAACCATTATCATATCAGTGTGCGAGCTCAATGCTCGAGCAGAAGAAACTGGTTCTGATGAAATCCTCGCGCAGCTATTCAGCAAGAAGGTGGAAGATATCTTGTCTTCGAAATTGAGTGAAATGGAAAATAACATTTTTAAACAACTCAATACGTTGAAAAACGAACTCGTTGAAATCCGAAATGAAATTAAGGAATTAAAAATTAAATATCCCGGCAAAGTGCAAATCATTCCAAATGAACAAGTTTACTGGATGGTTGAAGTTAATGGCAAACGTAAGCTATTTGTGGAAGTAACTGTGTCGTGGAAGAATCCCGTTTGTGGGGAGCGAGGTAACCGATCTGTAGTAACTCTAGATGGTCGCAAAGTTTGGTCCAGTACAGGGTTAGAGACCTCAGCCACATTCAAGGTATTCGATGGAGGCCGCTACCGGGCACAGGTGCACCAATGTGATGGAGAATTGTGTAGTCACAGCGATATAACAGAAATAGTGGTTGCTGATACTGATAATAGCCATTTACTACCATCGGAGTCGAGTCATGAGAAATTCAATATTACGTCGACGCCCAAAAAGATTGTTGCAGCGGTATTTACAAAAAACACAACAGACATGCCTATTGACAAAGTAACCCATCTGCTATATAGAAACATTGAGATATGTGGCGCCGAAAATATTACCGTTCCATCACCTCGCGTGTGTAAAGCTAAAGATGACTTTAAAGTATATCTTGATGCAAATGAATCTGTATTTATCAACTCAACCTCAAATCAGAGCTATTATAATAACAGTTTTGGTAAAATGATGATGTTTAAAAGAGAAAAACCTGAATTGAAAATTCTTGTTACAATATCTAGAATGTATGGAAGTCCCTTTGAAATATTAGATGATGAATCAAAAAGAGATATTTTCACTTCTTCAGTTAAAGAATTTCTTCTAGCATGGAAATTTTTCGATGGAGTAAACATTGACTGGAATAATGTTGAAAAAGGACGTGACGATCTAATGGAAAATATATTGAAAAAGCTTCGAGAAATGCTCTATGACCTGTCGCAAGAGAGAGGCAAAAAATATATCTTGACCATTAGCGCACCAGCTAGACTGGAAATGTTAAGATATAATAATTACGGGAGAGCCAATAAGTATGTAGATAATTTATTTGTATTAAATTATATGTTCAAAGGGCCGTGGTCACTTGAAGATCTTGGGCACCACAGTGGTTTATACGCTCCTGCTTGGAATCCAGACGAAAACTACGTCACGCATTTGGTCACCCAGCACATTATTGGGCAAGGCGTGAGTCGTGAAAAAATCATTATTACCGTATGTAATATCGGAGTCGGATGGAGTGGTGTGCACAATTACACCGACGATAACCCATTCACAGGTCAAGCTACGAAGCCGTATGAAATAGGATATCTAAATCCCAAACTCCTGAAACATGAACTTGGGCAAGGCACGTGGGAACATCGTTACGACGAGGTTGCGGAAGCAGCGTTTGCTTTTAGAAAAGATACTGGAGATCTCATTTCTTACGACAATGTCAGGTCAACAGTAGCCAAGGCGCAATACGTGAAAGAAAATAACCTTAGCGGTCTTTACTTGATGGCAGAATACGCAGGAAATGATGATCTGTTGGAAGCAATGAATTTGGGCCTGGGAAATAAATTGTGAAATTCACGTTTTAACCTATTACGGTAATAAAATACAAAGGAGAATTACGAGTAAATTATGTTT
Organism: Mellilla xanthometata; assembly: GCA_035578125.1. Lineage (NCBI taxonomy): Eukaryota > Metazoa > Arthropoda > Insecta > Lepidoptera > Geometridae > Mellilla > Mellilla xanthometata. The sequence continues at coordinate 842,133 of JAPUBQ010000049.1, read as the reverse complement.
TTTTTTTAATTTAAAAATATATATAAATAAAGAACTAAATCATCCTGTGAAAGTTCCTTTTTAACGGAATCCTATTTTCGTAATCTCATTATTAGGAGGTTTTTAGGACAATTAAATTTAGTGATAGCAATACACATTTACTTTGTTTTAAATATTTACGCTAGTTAATAACCTATACATTATAATATGACAAATAAAATTCAAGTGTCTGTACTATAAATATTTTTCCCAAAAACTGATATGCGATTAAAGAAGAGTGACATAAAGAAACTATATTGGAATTTATGTCTGTCTGGTACGTTAAAACTTTGAAACTACTCTTCGATAAAAATGGTGATGTCTGTAAAAACGGCAAGGAAAATGAGACCACAAGTAAGAGGGTGGTTTTATTTGAGTTTGAGGAATTTAAGCGTTATAAGTATAGTAATATTGCTGCTTGCTAACTGGTTTAAGCAGAATGGCCTGGTACTCAACCTGAAAAAGACGCACTTCATTCATTTCTCCATATCCGGACGTCCACTAGAGAGATTAAAAGTGAATATAGAAGGAGAACATATAGAGCAGGTTGATACTACCACCTTCCTCGGTTTCGAGATTGACCGCGGATTGACTTGGGCCTCACATATAGATAAGCTTTGCTCAAAGCTAGGAAGTGCTTGCTTTGCGCTGGGTCGGTTATCTCGAGTGGTTTCAGTCGATGTAGCGCGCACCTGTTACTTTGCGACCGTGCACTCGATACTGCAGTACGGGGCCGAGCTCTGGGGGCACGCGGCGGACCGGCTGCGCGCCTTCAGAATGCAGAAACGGGCTATCAGGGCGGTGGCACGTGTGTCGCGACGCACATCGGCGAAACCCTATTTTAAATCACTCGAGATTCTGACACTACCTTCGCTGGTTATTATGCAGCTTGCTCTGTATGTGAGGCACAACTTAGAGTCGTTCCCGAAGAGAGGAGAGGGTCGGCCGAGGGAGCGGACTCTCCGGCGTGACGGCGAGTTGGCGCGGGTGCCGGTGAGGCTCGTGCGCTCGGATAAGTTGTCGCACGTTATAGGGCCGAAGGTATATAACTGTTTGCCTAAAGATATTACAAATGTATGTAATGATAACATTTTCAAGAATAAGCTCAAAAACTGGCTCGTTCAGGAAACTTTTTATTCCATGGACGAATTTTTTAATATCAGGAAAAATGTTATTTGACATGTATTACAATTTATTTGTATATCATATTGACATTTTCTTTTATATTCTTATTGACATTTTTTTAAATTTTTAATTTTTGACGTATAATTGTACAATTATCAATAAATGGTTTATCTTGTTTATCTTGTTTAATAGAGTTGAATTTTCTAACGCTCACTGTGTACAGTCACAAAATTATACGAGTACTAGCTGTTATCGCGCAGCAAAGTGGTAAGATTGACTTGAATTGAAATATTTTTTGTGACGTGGTCATATTTTGTATTTCTGTGTTGATTTATCGTAATAGATACAATAGTATGGTAAACTCATGCCATTTATTTTTCTACTGTGTTTGTTAGAAAAATATTTTTCTTTGCCTTCTAATAGAATAACTTTTCTTCTAATTCAAGTGATAGTAAAATAAAGACTCAGAAAAATGTATTTTCCCTAACATCTTGTTTTGTTATATTTTTCACTGAAATCATTAGCTGTTTGTTTATGCTGAGATCTAAGATTTTAATAAAGCTTCTTTGTGTATAAACCACAAAGAAGATAAAACAGCAGCCTTAAGGTTATGAAAAACATTGTTAGTGAAAGAACGGCTAAGGAAAAATAATACAGAAATATTGTAGAGACAAACGAAAAGTTGGTGAAAGGAATACATTTTTAATGTTCTTTGAAACTGTTTGAAGTTGGTTTGGTTAGTTTTGTGTTTTTTTTAGCCTATACTGTCCCACTGCTGGGCAAAGGTCTCCCCCGACTCCCTCCACGAATCCCGGTCGATAGCCTCCTCTCACCAGGCATTCGAAAACTGGTCAAGCTCGTCACGCCTGCGGGTCCTCGGTCTCCCTCTACTACGCCGACCTTGAGGAATCCACTGTGTGACGATCCCGGCCCAACGTTCGGAATGCATACGAGCCACATGACCCGCCCAATCCCATTTTAGTTTGGCTGCTTTTTGGCCTACATCAACAACACCTGTTATGGAACGTAGTACTGTGTTGGGGACTCTGTCCGTCCTTTTGATACCCAGGATACTACGTTCCATCGCTCTTTGGCAAACCCCAAGCTTGAACCTCTGAGAATCGGACAATGACCAGGTCTGAGCACCGTAGGTTAGAACGGGCAAGATACACATGTCGATGAGTCTCCGTTTTAAAGATATTGGGAGGTTTTGTGTATAATAATTTAATATTTCAATGACCGAAGGAGCGAAGTATCTGCATATTATTTTATGTGATATAACTTGAAAAGTAGTTGAATTAAATGGAATTTGAATTTGAATTGAATTGTCTGTCTGTAATTGTGTGTCTGGATGTTGGTACTCGCGTAGAGGTCGAAATTTCGTAAGATTTTTTTTTATAATACACAATAAAGTTAGAGATTTGGTTTGGAGCTTCCACAAAAGAGAAGGAATTTGTAATGTTCTTTGAAACTGTTGGTAATGTTTACTTCATTGACCGAGCGAGCGAAGTGTCTACATTTCGTCTGTCTGTGTGTTGGTAGAGGTCGTAATTTCGTTAGATTTTTTTCGTTAGAATACACAATATAGTTAGAGATTTAGTTTCCAGGTCGACTCCCACAAGAAGGTAGGAATTTGCTGCATATTAAGCACATCTTTGTGCTTAAATAAATTAGATGACAGTGGGTCTGAGTGTTAATTATGTATCTATATACAATATTTGTGTATATGTAGTATATCAGTTGTGCTAGCTATCATAACACAAACTAGAAATGGTTCAGTATGGGGTTAACCAGCCGTGTGTGAAATGTGTCCTAATATTTATTTATTTATTATGACATGGTAATAAATTAGATTTAAATACAATTACGAGGCTTACACTTACTATAATTTAATTGTAGTGTTTTGATTTTTCTTGTTCTCTTCTTGTTTTATCTTTAAGTTTGTATATAGTATTTTAATTTTAAAGTACATAACACAAACTAGAAATAGTTCAGTATGGAGTTAACCAGCCGTGTGTAAAATGTGTCCTAATATTTATTTATTTATTATAACATGGTAATTTTACAAATAAGATTTAAATAAAATTACGAGGCTTACACTTACTTTAATTTAAATTCTAGTCTTTTGATATTTCTCGTACTCTTCTTGTTTTATCTTAAGTTTGTATATAGTATTTCAATTGTTTTCTGTAATAGTCATTTGTTAAAAAAAACATATATAAAGTTAGATAGATAGATAGATTAACACTTTATTAAAACACATACAAAAAATAATTACAGAAACAAAAAACTAGTGCCTTAATTGGCGACCTTATCGCTAAAAGCGATCTCTTCCAGGCAACCAATATATATATAAGCTTTACAATTAGATTTAAGTTAGTAAAGTGAATGGAACATAACGCTCGAAGCCTCGACTGATATTTTATTCATGCTCTCCGCTCGAACACACAGTTTCAGTAAAGCTTCAGAAATAGATAAAGTATTCACTTGATACTGAAATTGTATAAATATTGCTGTTATACTTTAATAGCAATATTTATACAATTTCAGTATTAATGTTTGCCGCGTTACTCTAATGTATTTGTTCGAGTCGAATTCTGAAAAAGAAAAGAACGATACGAATATAATAATAAGAAACCAAAATGAGATCTTTCTTTCAGCTGCCTTTCCGAAAAAATAATATTTTCATGATTTTTTATTCTTCTGCTGTATAAATATGAGATAAAGATATTCGTGCTCACATAATAAAACTGAATCAACAACAACGTGTACGTACCTTAATAATATAAAATAGCTTTTATTTATCTTTAACAAAAAGTACGTACCATAAATTGAACACTATGCTTACAAGGAACACAAAAGACAGAGATCATACGTGGGTAAACCGCCGAGCCTTGCACTAAATAAGTATTTTTTATTATTACTGACTACAGCTTGCCTGGTGTTATGCTACGCTGCAGTGTACGCTGTGGCACGCTTACCTAGAAGATACCTATTTGGGGCGATTCAGCGGCACACACGACTAAACTAAATTGAAAGAAGTCCCGTCTCTTTTCATCTTAGGTGGCCAGAAAGAGACGGCACGTTCCGCACCATAGTCAAACCAACTAAAATCACGTAAAAGGTTTCGTACCTAATAGGTAAAAACGAGACCCTATACTATGACTCCGCCGTCTATCTGTCTCCAGGCTGTATCTCAGAAACCGTAATAGCTAGAAAGCTGAAACTTTCACAATATATGTATTTTTCGTGCCGCTATAACAACAAATACTAAAAATATTAAATATGAAGGGTATACAATAAACGTGTTTTCGTATTTTTTGCTATATACCAATAACGGTAGCTGCTAGATACTTTAAATTTTCAATATGTTAGATGTCAATACGAGTATATTAATATGTCAAAATAACACATATAAATAGTACAGAACCCTTCATGTACGGGCTCGACTCACACTTGGCCATTCAATATTTACAAGTAGTCCTGTATACCGGTATATCACCTGGACAAGACTGGCGCAATATAGAAGGCACTGGAGCCGCATGGAGGAGGCCTACTCCAAATTTTGGATGCCCTAACAAAATTACTGTATTAATATATTAATATAGCCTGTTTTGTCAAAAGGCCTCTCTACCCTCTTTCCATTTATCACGATCTATTGCTATTTCTTGCCAGTTTTTGCAGTGTTTATCCAGTTCGTCCCGCCATCTCCGTCTGGGCCTGCCGCGACGTCGGACGCTCTGTGGTACCCACTGGGTGGTGCGTTTAGCCCACAGATCCTCCGACATCCGGCTGATGTGCCCAGCCCAATTCCACTTCAGTTCGGCTGCCTTTTGGCCAACGTGATGCGTGTTTTGGAGCGCAGTGCGGTGTTTGTTATGTGGTAAGAATTGAACTTTCTTAAGATAAGGGTTATAAACGGATATTTTATTTATTTTATTTACAAGTAGTTCTGTATAAGATATCGCTTGTTTGGAAGCAGTGGTCGGCAGCGCACAGTCGGTGCTCTCTGAAGCAATATTTCAAAAAACTTGATATAATATCGGACGCGCTTCAACGGCAGATAATCATTAATCTTGCAAATTACCGCCATTTTGGACGAAATGAAGGCTAGAGACTAACACGGACACCAGTCGTTTCTGTTTTTACACGCTTTTTATTAGCTTCACCTGTATGTTTGTTTGTAACCGACTTCTTTGGGCGCGATTTTGACCCACTTTAAACGGCCAGATTTCGTTCAAACTTTGTAGATTTATTGAGGACCGATGACAATACACTAATTTGATAAAATTATTCCATTATTTTGTATTTTTGTTTGTATGTTTGTTTGTAACCGACTTCTTTGGGCGCGATTTTGACCCACTTTAAACAGATAAGCGTGTTTTTCTATTTTTTTTTAAGTATTATTATTATTTATACTTTTTTTATGATGGATAGGCAAGCGCTTGATTGAAACTCACCTGACGTTAAGTGATGTTGCGATCTAGGGTGGAGCGCGCTTGCCTAGAAGAAACCGATTCAGTCTCGCCTTGAAGACAGTGAGGTTATAGTTCAGAGGGAACAGGGATTCCGGCAATGAGTTCCAAAGTTTAATGGTACTACTATCAACTTGTTCTGGCTTCGCACGGGCGATAAAATAATCTAAGTTGCAAAGAGAAACAAAATAAAGCCGTTGTTACTGGGGGATAATGCAGCTTCCCAACGGTGAAAGAATTTTTCATAGTGGTTTTTCAATTCGGAAGAACAGTCGTGGTTTCGTGGGATACGCAAATAACTTCAAAATCTATGTTAATCTTTCAAGCTCCAACGACTGCACCGATTTTGATGTATTTTTCGCATAGAAAACGGTCACACTTACTTATTATTAAAAGTTGGAATGAGTCCAACAGTTTCGGTTCATTCCAACTTTTAATAATAAGTCAGTTTTCTATGCGAAAATATTAAGATGCCTTACGTGAACAGTTTACAATGTTTAATAGATTTTGATGTAATTTTCTATGAAGATAAGTTAAACCTTGGTAATCCAAGGTTTAACTTAGCTTTAAGACATAGGCTAATTTTTATCCTGGATCAACCTCTTCCTATCGTGGATTAATGCGTGTAATAACGTGAGATGCAGCTAGTATTTTATAATGTAAAAAATATGTTTGAATTATGGTTTACTTAATGAGTCCTTTTTAGCCCTCTCGGTTTGGATTCCCTCGAGGCATCAACAGAGCTCCGTTTTCGGTTTAATAAAGCTTCTAATATTATATTACATTATTTGCTAATTACAGCTTTATTGTATTTTGTAGCACAATTTACACAATTTTGAGCGGAATTTAAGTCTACATGAAAATTATATTTATCTTATTATATATAAATCTCGTGTCACAATGTTTGACCTTAACCTAAACCACTTAACCGATTATAATGAAATTCGCACACCATGTGCAGTTCGATCCAACTTGAGAGATAGGATAGTTTAAATCTCAAATTATAGTCGCAATTTTAATTTATTGCTAATTATTGTCTGTTATTATTTGACAGTCACAATTATCTGTTAACTCCAAATGATTCTAACAGATGTCGATACCTTTCGACTGGGTTGAGTAAATAATCAATAGATGGCGCTGCTATGGCAAATCTACGAACGTGTCATCTATTTTTACGCTACACTATCTATTTTTCAAACCCCTAAGTGAGGCAAAACAACGTTTGCCGGGTCAGCTAGTATAATTATATAATACCAGCAAACTAGAATAAACGGAAGAGTAACTCCATTTGGATCCATCTACGCACACAATTATACTGCTATCCCAACGAAACACACACACAAAGCTCGCACGCGATTGGTCGCCGCCACAACATGTCATGCCACGCGGGCGAGCGGGTAGCTGTTTTGCCCCGCCCACCGCGTTATTTTACGCGTGCCCGGGGACAAATTTTATCGGTCAAGTTTCTATTATTCAATTCTATTTATTCTAGTTCGCTGATGAATACATATAATCTTCTTCATATGAGCTAAGTGGCCAAGCTCGGGTGTCGAAAGTTTTCAAGCCACCCGAAGGCCTCTGATTTGGCAAACGACTTCTTGTACTAGGACTTACAGCCGGAACCTAAAACTCAACGTGTCATCAGACCCATGGTAGCGCCCAGGTGAAGATTACAAAGGTGTTTGGTTGGGCGACCATCCAAAAACCGTCCGCATCGACCGCTGCTTAGCTTCGACGATCGCGTCAGATCACCTAAGCTAGCCGAGATACACGCGCTACAATATGTACTCGTACTATAATTAGATAGTAAAAATTATAGTTCAATTGGGTATTTGAAAAAAAAAATTTTTTGTGATAAATAGAAAGATTATATATTAGTTTTATAACAAAAATATTTTTTTATTATTTTTTTTGCAATAATTCAAAAGTTATTTCCAAATAAAAATTAATTTTTGAATCCAGTACCGAAGATACGCCGACAACTCCCGAACAAACCCGAGCGCGTGTGACGTCATAATGTTAGTTTTATTATACTTTGTATTCATTATTTTCATATCAACTGCATTGAGTGTCTGAGTGAAAACTAACATTATGACGTCACACGCGCTCGGGTTTGTTCGGGAGTTGTCGGCGTATCTTCGGTACTGGATTCAAAAATTAATTTTTATTTTGAAATAACTTTTGAATTATTGCAAAAAAAATAATAAAAAAATATTTTTGTTATAAAACTAATATATAATCTTTCTATTTATCACAAAAATTTTTTTTTTTCAAATACCCAATTATAAAACGACTATTTTACAAAAAATAAAACTATCGAGCAAATTTTACGTAAAACTGAAAAAATCATAGTTCTATCATTTACGTAGGATTTTCCAAAATACAGTGTAAACTCTATATAACGACACTGAAGGGACTGTGCATTTTAGCGTTACTAGCTGGTCAGCTAGTAACGGTCGGCAAACGTTGTTTTGCCTCACTTGGAGGTACAGCGCCATCTATTGATTACTTACTCAACCCAGTCGAAAGGTATCGACATCTGTTAGAATCATTTGGAGTTAACAGATAATTGTGACTGACAAATAATAACAGACAATAATTAGCAATAAATTAAAATTGCGACTATAATTTGAGATTTAAACTATCCTATCTCTCAAGTTGGATCGAACTACACATGGTGTGCGAATTTTATTATAATCGGTTAAGTGGTTTAGGAGTCCATTGAGGACAAACATTGTGACACGAGATTTATATATATTAAGATAAGATAGAGAGTGTTCGATAAATGGAGTGTATGTATTATTTTTTTTTTTTCAAATTGAGGACATATTTAATGAAGTAGGTATTTAATTAGATTTAAGATCCCAAGGTCAAATTTATTCAATAAAATTATATAAAATTACGTCACACCCTAAAAACTAAAACTAATACTAATCAAATAACCCGCCCCTGGTCGCCCCCGGTGCAAAGGTGCCCATCACGCTTGCAGCATTACCGCGCTCATTCCATACAATAATACAATTGTATGTATTATTGTATGGAATGCAAGCTAAACCAACAATAACAGTTTCTACTGTAAGTTGATTATTCTTTTTCTTCTCAATTTTTTCATCTTGCTTAGTTATTTTTCCATTCCTTGTCGCCTCCTTTCATAGTCACCAGTCTTAACCAACTTAACTTAAAAGAAACATAAGCAATATCGAATTAGAATAGAGAAAAATAATCTAATTTTCTACGCCCTGAAGGTAATTTCTAAAACCCATCAAATTTCACGAAACCAATTAACAAGGTTTCCGTTTAGCTAATGAAATTAATATAATCTAAACACTGCGGTAATTAAATTCATTCGTCTGGTAATTAACCTAGCGAGTACAAAAAGATCCATTACCTATTGGAAAATTAGCGAAGAGAAGTGAAAAATTGGTCTCTCGTGAATAAAGGACATTAATTACATTAATTAATTATAGGGTCTCAAAGGGACCCTTAAAGTTTTGCTCTGTAGCGCTATTCGTCTGTCTATCCGTCTGTATATCTATCCATATCTACATGTTAAATGATAATTATAGAGATAAATTTAAATAATTAAAAAAACTTATCTGAACTTAATAATAAAATACATCAATAAAAATAATATTACATAATTAATGTGAAACTATATATAATCTATTTAAAATTTGTCATTATTGAAAATGTGACATTGCAGTAATTTTTGCTTTGTCATGTTATAAATAGTGGTAATTAGTTCGGTCATGACAAGATTAATAATAAACCATCTTCTTGACTTTTTATATAAATTACATTCAGTGACTTAAATAGATTTTTCATATGAATTTTATTTCGTTATGTAGTTATATTTTCATTGTGTAGTTTTATTATTAATCTTAATTATTGTAAATTAGTTTTAAAAAAATATATAACTTAAATAAAATGTTTTGCAAGTGACGTGCCATGTATGCCGAAAGTCATAAGGTTAATAAATTGTACTTTGTAAACTGTTATCGTAAGGCATATTATATACTAGAGGTTGCCCGCGGCTCCGCCCGCGTGTAGGTCGCTTTTTGCGTAACCTGTGGAAAAAATCTATTGTATCCTATTCCCGTGCCAATTTTATATAAACACTACATTGCTACGATATCAAAATAAGCCGCATCTGTCTTTCCTCATTCGATTCCTGAGATCTAGTTAACCTCTGTTTAAGCTATTTTGGTGGTGATGCTACAGATTAGATCGTTTTCTCCAAGCCATTATTTTAATATAAATAATAAGAATACGTGAATCATACCACTAAGTAAACCACATACTTAAATTCCAATTCATAAGTATTTAATTTCAAACACACAAAACTTTCCCTTTGAACTTTAAACCCCAATGGCATACCTTAATTCACTCCTAGCAAATATCATTACAAATTTATTTTAACCACCATATAAACTACAACCAAAACAAAGTTCAAGACTGTTAAATTGATAAATAAAAAAAAATCCAAACAAACTTTCACCCCCCTCCCCCCTATAAACCCTTATTTAACCCCTGGCAAAAAAACTTGATTTTACATAAACTATACATATTCCAAATTTCATTGCTAGAAGTTCAAAAACATAAAAGTTCCATTTTTAACTTTCAACTCCAATGGCATCCCCCTTAATGCACCCCTGGCAAAAAAATATATAATTTTAATTTAACCATTTAATAACCTATTACCATGACAACTTTCAAGACTTTAATGTGATAAATAAAGAATTTTCCATACAAACTTTCACCCCCCATTACAAACCCTTAGTTCACCCCTGGCAAAAATACTTGATACCATTATTTTTAATTTTACATAAACTATACATATTCTAAATTTCATTGCTATAAGTTCAAAAACAAAGAAGTTTCATACAAACTGTTTTACCCCCTTTCACCCCCTTAGGGGTGGAATTGCCAAAAATCCGTTCTTAGTACGCGTCTACATACCAAAACAAATACACCCTCCAAATTTCACAACCCTAGGACCAGCCGTTTGGGCTCTGCGTTGTCTATAGATGAATGAATGAATAGGTCAGGACAAAGAGTCTTATAGTATAGATTTATTTAAGGCTTATTATATATTTTATTATATATTTACACTTAACAAACGGTCACACTTACTTATTAAATAAGTGTGACCGTTTGTTTCGTGTTAAGTAAGTGTGACCGTTTGTTTCGTGTAAATAGGTTAATAAATGTTTGTTTTGATTTTGATAATCAATAATTAATTAATTCAAAACTAAATCTAATCTCAAATATCAGTGATAGAGGGCTCCTCCCTTAGATAAATGTACTCGTATTTTCATTTGAGCGAAATCTTCAATTTCCGTGTCACAGTGCTTGTTACCGTACTCCTCCGAAACGGCTTGACCGATTTTTACCAAATTTTATATGCGTATTCAGTAGGTCTGAGAATCGGCTACTATCTATTTTTCATACTCCTAAGTGAGGCAAAACAACGTTCGCCAGGTCAGCTAGTAAATAAATAAAATTATCGGTGAAAGTGTCTTTTCCAGGAAAGTTAGTTCATTGGCTAAACTACCCACTTTTTATTTCGCTTCCTGTTTCAATTCTTTGTTTTACCTTTTTTCGGTTTTTATACCCGTAAGTTGTAATTTCTCGAGGGATATTTTACTCGTAAACGTTCATATTTCCATATTCAAACTAAAACTGGTAATAAAATTGTTTTTTGTCTGTTTGTTAGATTAAAATAATATAAACAAATAAGAATGTATACTGACAAAAAGAATTACGGCATGTACAATTGTAATTATTTCTGTAATATTTTCAGAAGCGAAGCATTTGAATTTTAAAACGACTTTAAAATAAAACTATATTGTGGATTTTATGCTATCGTGTTTAGGAGCCAAAAAATTCTTAACATTTAAAAGCTAATCAAACTGAAAAAACCAAAACTGTATCATTTACGCAGGATTCTTCAAAATATGCTATTTTGCTTTCATAGCAACTTTCTTTTTACGGAAGATTTTATAGGATGTTTCAAACAAAAATATCAATTTCTTACATTAGCAGAACAATGAAGCTTTGAAAGTTATAAAGAAATCATGACTAATCTAACGCTATTAGTAGGTAATGATATTCTCTAGAATCGTTTGAATTTATATTGTTAACTGTTCATTTTATATTAGCAGCCTGTCCCGGCTTCGCACGGGCTATAAAATAATCCAATATGTAAAGAGAAACAAAATAAAGCCTCTGTTACTAGTGGATAATGTAGCTTTCGAACGGTGAAAGAATTTTTCAAATCGGTCCAGTAGTTTCAGAGTCTATTCGCGTCAAACAAACAAACAAACTTTTCCTCATTATATTTTTGGTATAGATGAATGTATTTCGCAAAAACCTCATTATAATATTGGTATAGATAAATGTATTTCGCGAAAATCCCATTATAATATTGCGAAAGATGAATGTATTTCGCGAAAACCCCATTATAATATTAGTATAGATGAATGTATTTCGCGAAAATCCCATTATAATATTGGTATAGATAAATGTATGTCGCGAAAATCCCATTATAATATTGCTAAAGATGAATGTATTTCGCGAAAACCCCATTATAATATTGGTATAGATGAATGTATTTCGCGAAAATCCCATTATAATATTGGTATAGATAAATGTATGTCGCGAAAACCCCATTATAATATTGGTATAGATGAATGTATTTCGCGAAAACCCCATTGTCGCGGCTCAGGCGCTTCTCTAAAAAAAACGTATATGAACGCAGGTAAACCCGTAAGTTACAACTAATATGTATATGTTATGGGAGATCAAACGGTACCCAAACGTGAGGGACGTGCAAGGTACCGTTTGATCCGAGAGAACGTGACTCGCCCTTCAATAATTTATCACAAAAATTTCAGTACTACTGCTTTTTAGTTCGGAAATTTACATGACAACTAATTTATTAAACATGTAAAATGTCCATCTCACAATGTTAGTTACCGTACTCCTCCAAAACGGCTTAACCGATTTTCACCAAAATTATATATGGGTATTCAGTAGGTCTGAGAATCGGCTACTATCTATTTTATATAGTGATAAGGGTTGTTAACCCTTACAATTTTTTGACGAAAGTTTTTTTATTTTTTTTTATAATGTGGCATTAAACATACAACCCTAAATTTTTACTTTAACACCCAACCCTATTTTTAAGGCTATTTTTGTAAAAAGGCAAAGCAATATTTGCCGGGTCAGCTGGTAGCTTACATACCTACCTAGTCTATTGCGTTTGGTGCAAAGTCAAAGTCAAACAATTTATTGCAATATTATGTCACATTACGGCAGATGACAAACGTCTTCGGATATTGTGGTCCTCAAACATGCCGGTTTCCTCACGATGTTTTCCTTCACCGTAAAGCGAGTGCACACACATAACTTGAAAAACAAGTCATTGGTGTAGGGACGGGATCGAATCAGAGGCCGTCTGGTTGAAAAGTAGATATTATTACCACCGAGCCACACTCGCTTAAAATAATAATCTTATATATAAAATTTCCGTGTCACAGTGTTTGTTACCGTACTCCTCCGAAACGGCTTGACCGATTTTTTCCAAATTTCATATGCGTATTCAGTAGGTCTGAGAATCGGCTACTGTATATTTAGTTTTTTTTTTTATTAAGGCAAAACAACTTTTGCCGGGTCAGCTAGTAAATAAATAAATAAAATTATGGTTACTGCCAATTGATTTAATGGCAGTAACATGACAACACATCACTTCTATTTTATGATATTGGGACTTCATCCCGACATACTCGTTCATAATAATATGTCTACGACATTTTGATTACACCTGTGCCTTACTATAAATATAACTTTAGGTACAGGTTTATGTAGACACAGAGCTATAGCATATACAGGACTAATAATAACAATGGCTATTATATTTTTGTTTTAGAAAAAATAATCGTTTAATAATCTCACGTCTTTCTAATCTTCTTCGTATGAGCTAAGCGGCCAAGGTCTAGTGTCGATAGTTTTTAAGCCGCCTGAAGGCAAGTTTTTTCTAATTACAATTTTATTAAATAACTTTTCCATGTCTAAAAATGTAAGTAAAAAAACTGTGAGCCGTCACGGGACGCCTGGCAGATGTGAAACGTCGACATTATTTTGTAAAAGTAATATAAATAAATAATTGTTTATTCCACAATAAATTCCATATACAAGATACGTATGTAAAAGTTAAGATAAATAAATAATAATAAATATGCAGAAAAGAACATATTGTGAAAGGAACTAAATATGTCACAAAGATAAAATAAAATATTAGGTTTTTTTTTCAGATAACGATGACTAAACAATAAACAAAAATACAACAACTAACAGAATAAACAATTATTTTCATGAAATACAAAAAAAAATTCAAAATAGCGTTTATAAATTGGTTTTAAGTGCGGCTATAGATAAAAAAAACTAACTGATTCCCACTGATTAATGGTACTAGAGCTTTGCCAACCTAATTTCATAACTTACACAATAATTTAAAACATATCTCTCAGAACGTAATGAATATAGATTACAACTAGCGAACTAGAATAAACAGAAGATTAACTCCATACAATTGCCGCTTAGAATTTGTATCCATCTACGCACACAATTATACTGCGATCCCAACGAAACACACACACACAAAAGCTGGCACGCGATTGGTCGGTCGACGCCACGCGGGCGCGCGGATAGCTGTTTTGCCCCGCCCACCGCGGTATTTTACGCGTGGACGGTGGAACCATTTTATCGGCCAAGTTACTATTCTATTTATTCTAGTTCACTGATTACAAGTAGCCCTGTAGAGTCCGCCCACGTCTCCATAACTCCAGGTGGTTCTATATTGTTCTCTTTACTTAAGATAATGTACACTCGGGTGACGGATGCATGAGCTTTTCTTCCTAAAACAACATTTGTTAACGACCTTAAGCACCGCAGCCTCATTGCTTACGTAGCATTATATCTATACCAATATCTCTTGCTGGGGTAGTGCGGCCAATTCACACTTAATTCAAATTGAAAGGGCACAAAGAGCGGTACTAAAGGTGATGCTTCGGAAACCCTTCAGATACCTTTCGGGGAGTGCGCAACGGAGTTGCATAATATAATACCACCATCTCCGTTCCATTACAGAACGAGCAGAAACTCAGCGAAGAGACATAGATATACAGTCGAAATCCCTAAGTTTCGCACAAGCCGTTTCGCTTCTTCCTTTCTTGTGAGGAGTGCAACTTTGGAATTCTCTTCCTGAGTCTCTGTTTCCTGAGAAGTACCACCTGGGGGTCTTCAAATCTAGAGTTAATAGGTATTTTCTAGGTAAAGGCAACATCGTAGGCCATAGTATTGTTTAACACCAGGCAAGCTGTGGTCAAATGCAAACCTATAAGTTATAAAAAAAATCAAAAACCCTACAGTAAACCTGTACGAAGAATCAGGTGTTTGCAGTGTCCGTCAATTATTCATTCTTAAAATCGCTCTCAAGGGTCACAAAGCAGTGATATCTAAACCTGATTACGATTTGATGGCTAGTTGTCGAACTTTTAGAATACTCTCACCGTCCGTCAACACATGTTTCGCTCAACGGTTTGGTGACTTTATTAATGCCTTCGTATACAGTAACGGGATCAAAGCTTGTAACCTTAGATATAAAAAAATGCTGGATGCCAAAGTATTAATACAGTCTTGGTTAATAACACTGTCTTCCGTAGCAACAGAAAATCTTTTTAAAATTATTAGATAAGTCTTAGTTTAAATTATTAGATAAGTCTTAGTTTGTAATATTTTCGTATTGATTGTTTTATTTGTATTATGTTTTATTTGTTATACTGTCTTGTTAGAGGTTAAGTTTATTTTAAATTGCAAACAGGTTGAATTGGACTAATTAGATTCAGGCCTTGCCTAGTTAAGTAGTCACAAGAGAATAATATGTAATCTAGTAATAAGTTAGTAAATAAATATTTTTCATTTTCATTTTCAATATTATAAAAAGGAATAATGCGCGAGGCAGGAACTAGACGCGATGGAACGATTTATACTCGGCAGAGAAGGACCGTTACATCAAGTGAGAGTGCGTTTGGTATTGCTCCACTCATCTTCTTTACTATAAGACTCTTTGTCCTGACTCATTTATTCATTCATCTATAGGCAACGCAGAGCCCAAACGGCTGGTCCTAGGAATGTAAAATTTGGGGGTGTATTTATTTTAGTATGTAAACGCGTACTAAGAACGGGTTTTTGGAAATTCCACCCTTAAGGGGGTGAAAGGGGGTAAAACAGTTTGTATGAAACTTTTTTGTTTTTGAACTTCCAGCAATGAAATTTGGAATATGTGTAGTTTATAAAAAATTCAAAATAATGGCATCAAGTTTTTTACCAGGGGTGAACTAAGGGTTTGTAATGGGAGTTGAAAGTTTGTATGGAAAATTCTTTATTTATCAAGTTAAAGTCTTGAAAGTTGTTATGGTAGTAGTTTCTATGATGGTTAAAATATTTTTTTCCACGGGTTACGTGAAAAGCGACCTACACGCGGGTGAAACCGCGGGTAACTTCTAGTTTATAATAAGATTCATGCAAAAATTAGGTCCAATTATAACTTAAATAATTTTAAAAAAGAATTCAATGACTTTCTTATAAGCAAAACATATTATACTATTGACGAATTTTTATCGGACATCAAATAATTAATACTAGACTCTAAAATAAATTACAACCTAATCTGTATTTGTTTGTTTGTTTGTCTGGCTCCAAAACTACATTCCCTAACGCCTTTAGTACACCTACGCATTCGCATGCGGCAGCGAAACGATGAAAAAACTATAAGATGTACTAATGGCAACGTTTCGCATGTGTTATGTCTCGCTCTACTTTATAGATAGATTAAATAGTCGCGTCCTTGTCGGTATTGTTTCGCAAGTAACTGCGAAATGGCCGTTACACAGACGCAGCTGTTTCGCTAGTGGAGTTTCGTATCGCATAGCGTCACCACGCGTTCTGTCAGAGAGGACAGAATTTCGCAAAATGGAAGCCGAAAATATGAAATGACAATGACTACACACGTCACGCCTTATATTATTATTGATGAATATATCTTAATACATATATATAAATCTCGTGTCACAATGTTTGTTCTCAATGGACTCCTAAACCACTTAACCGATTATAATAAAATTCGCACACCATATGCAGTTCGATCCAACTTGAGAGAAAGGATAGTTTAAATCTCAAATTATAGTCGCAATTTTAATTTATTGCTATTTATTGTCTGTTATTATTTCACAGTCACAATTATCTGTTAACTCCAAATGATTCTAACAGATGTCGATACCTTTCGACTGGGTTGAGTAAGTAATCAATAGATGGCGCTGCTATGGTAAATCTACGAACGTGTCATATAAGCTACACTATCTATTTTTGATACCCCTAAGTGAGGCAAAACAACGTTTGCCGGGTCAGCTAGTGTTTATGTAAATTTGACGTGCCTAGTATAACGCATATAATATAGAGTTAATCAAGTTGTACTATGGTTCCTATGATTTCTACACCTAGTAATTTTGTAAAAACTTATATACTAAACTTTAGTTAGTAAATTACGCAGATAGAAAATAGAAATGAAAAACCTTTATAAAATTAAATAATATAAATTTATTACCAAAAACCTAGATCTACATACATTATTTACACAATTATAAAATAATAATAATATGAGAAAATAACTATCACATACAATTTTTAATATTTACAAAATTACAAGTATTCTTAATAGATGGAAAAAAAATACAAGTTGAGACGTGTTTAAAAAAAATACAAATATTTATAATTTTATTTAATTTACCGGTTTTCATTAATTTTTTTATTAATTAATTAGTATTTATAATTCGATGACTGCCGGTTGCACGCTCAAAATACCATGACTCACATTGTCACGTTGCGCCTGAGCCGAGCGTGCAAGCGAGAGCGTGATACAAGTGACAGAGAGGCACGATCTATCTCTTTCGACTCCAGCTGACGTTTAATGTTTTCTTATGACGTTATCATAATTATATACATTATGTTTCTTTACAAATTCCCGATTCTAAATCTTACGCAAGTATGAACATGTTGTAAACAACTTAATTCAATGATATGAATAATCACAAATAGTATCGCCTCATTAATTTACCTAATTTCCAACTTTGATAACATATTATCAGTTAATTATTAAATCCTGATATAAAATGTCTACATACAATATTTTTACGCAATGTTTTTTATGAAAAAAGCATAAGTAATTATGTTATGTCAAAATAACTACAATAGTGGCAATTCTGGAGTGCAAACAATCAAATTTAATATAAAGAAAACCTGTCTCTCTTTTTTCATTAGTGTCCCAAAAGAGACGGCACGATCTGATCTAAAGACAAAACATAAAGAATCACGACAAATATGAAAAATAAAGGTTATTTTAGAACGCATCCATTTACAACCCTAATACTTAATCACATATATAAAACGTCTCCATATTTGATTTGCTTTTAAATGGTTTTGTCTATGGTACAGATAATGCAATATCTTTATTGTCTCTAATGATGAAAAGAGGTTATGTTTACTTAAGATTTAGCTTATTTTTGTGTGCAACAGAATCACTATCAATATTTATTCATCTGGTCACCTTTACTACTTTCACTATCAAACAAGTGCTACTTTATAAATGTATCTAAGTTTGAATGTAGATATACTACACATAGCATGACACTTTACAATTTTAACAATAAGTACCTAACGTTTTTTTTATAAAATATGTAGAAACAGAACTTCACCATACTAAGGATATACTCGTAATAATTTTACTGAAATGGTCAATATTGCAAAAACCAAAAACTTATAAAACCAAATACATTTAAGGTTGATACTAGTCAACCATTACATTTTATTTATCTGTGTTTGAATTTCTTTAATTTTCTAATAGATGGGTTTGCGGTTGAGCACAATTCACCTGATAGTAGGTGACATTAACCATCTAAGGTGGAATTAGCTTACCCAGAGAAACCGGTTCCCTAGTGTCTTGAGGATTATAGTTTTCGTAGAACAGGGCATTTGGGAAAGAGTTCCATATTTTGGCTTTTCCTATCTCAGTTTACAATTTTTCTTACTGAAACTTTACTTTATTGTGTGTTTTTTTTTCTACTTATGACAAATTATGTTAACCTTTCAACCTGAAAAATAATGTTCATTCTGTGTAACTCTGTACAGAATACCTGATAACAAGGTGAACATCGTTCGTTATAACGAAGTCGAATAACGATACACCGATCGCTGTACTATTTCCATTCAGGGCTACTTACGTAAGAGTTTGAATATAAAAATGCGGTCTTAGTAAATATTTCGCTCTATTTACGTATTGATGTATGAATTTGCGGTAAATTTCAAATATACAAAGCCTAGGTCACATTTTGATGATGTATTACGAGTAATAAAGTTAACAATAAAGAGTTTAAATATAAAAATATGCCTTAGTAAATATTTCGCTCAATTAGCATATCTACCCGCAACGACCGTTGCTTAGCTCCGATGATTGTGTCAGATCACCTTAGGTAGCCGAGCTGCAGGCGCTACCGTAAAACGAATAAAACCTTTAGAGATTTGTTTAAGTTTCGCTTCACACTCGCAATTGACCAATTTGACCTCAATATAACCCTGTATACCTAACATCGTTGGTCGATGTTACCATTATAAAGTTATCGTTAGAAGCTCACGTTCACTTCAATTGAAGTGGAATGTCTGAACTTAACTACTATAGTGCTAGATAGTGCTTGGTAACTTGACCTGGTAACGGAGGGAAAGATAATTTTATCCCCGGAAAAAAAACGAGATAAAATTGAGCTTTTTACGAAAAAAAATGTGAGCCGTCACGGGACGCCTGGCAGATGTAAAACATTGTCATTATTTTGTAAAAGTTATATGCGAAAAAGAACATATTGTGATAGGAACTAAATATTTCATAATGATAAAATAAAATATTAAGGTTTTTTCCAGATATCTATTTGTTAAATAAACATTTATTTTCATGAAAAACAAAAATTTAAGAATTTATTCCAAAACGTGACTATTCAGACCAGAAATCGGGTTTACGCGCGGTTATAGATATTTCACATCAAAAAATGAGACTAAAAGACATCTGTTTTTAGTTTTAATCATTTTGCGCTTGATCACAATGCACTTGATGGTAAGCGATATTATGATCTAAGGAGAAGAGCGTTACCTCAGATAGAACTGGTTCAATCTTGCTTTGAAAATCGCCAGACCATTTTTTTTTTTTACTCTGAATAGGTCAGCGCTTGACCACAATTTACCTGATGGTAAGTGATATTGAGGTCTACGGTGGATCGCGCTTACCTAGAAGGAACCGGTTCACTCTCGCCTTGAAAATCGCTAGATTGTAGTCATTGGGGAACAGGGAATCCGGCAAAGAATTCCAAAGTTTGGCGGTTCGGACAACAAAGGTGGAGGCAAAACGCTTAGTGCGTGCCTTGGGCACCTCAACCGTAAACCGATGCCGCCTTGGCGTTTCCCTGCTCGTCCGATAGTGAAAGGGGGCGGGGGGGATTATTTACCATAATTTTGGCAAATAACTGAAAGGTTGGCCATTATGCGGCGAAGATCAAAGTCCTGCATTTTTTAATACTAGACTTTTGACCAGCTTAGCTCGTAACTACACGCGTCAGCGACATTCTGCCTGAAGAGCATGTTTGGACTAACAAATTTTTTTTATACACATTTCACACACGGCTGGTTATCCTCATACTGAACCATTTCTAGTTCGTATTATGGTAGCTGATACAACTGATATACTACATACAAATTTTATATACATACATATTTAACACCCAGACCCACAGCCAACAAATTTATTTAAGCACAAAGATGTTGGCCTGGCCGGGAATCGAGCCCGGAACCTTCTTATTGGCATCTTTCTTTCTTTTTTATTCTTTCTTTGTCACTTGTGTTTTTCTTTACGTAAATAGACCTATACTAATTTCCCTCTGTACAAACACTTATAAAATATTTAGTGAGCATTTTGCCTTACATAGTTCTACTTATAACGTATCTATATGTGTAGTAATATGAGAGTATACATACGTATTTTTGTATTTACAAAGGCAAGCAATATCTCGCGAGCGAAGATTGACGGGGTTGAATATTTACACATAATATGTATGTCACTGATTATATTTCACTTGATGGGCGATGTAAGGAATCTCTCATATTAGCGCTGTCTGCCTCTGCGGTCGCGGGACGCAGTGCTAGCAAAGGACAGAGCTATAATGTGTCCATACGGTAGAGCAGGACCAATGATAATATACCACTTGATGGGCGATGTAAGCAATGTCTCATATTAACGCTGTTCGCCTCTGCGGTCGCGGGACGCGGTGCTAGACAAGGACAGAGCTATAATGTGTCCGTGCGGTAGAGTAGGACGGACTAAAGAGTTAACGGCTTTATGATTGTGGCGATTTGGGTGTCCACACATTCAAATTTAAAGTAGTTCTGTCTCTATTCATCATAAGTGACCTGAACGAGACGGTACGATCTGAATCAAAGAGTAAATAAAAAAAAAGGTTCGTGTTTAATTTTTACATGTTCGTCATAATTAATTTTGAGATTTCTAATTAAGTAACTTACAAATTACATATTTATATTTGACACATGAACTTTCAAGCGTTTGTTTATTAAAGCGGTGACAGGAGGCTTAATCTTGAATTAATAGTTTTTTCGTTATTAATTAATTATAAACGGTATATAATATCGGAAAAATAGCTTAAAGACCGTCTGACTGAATAGCTTAAAGAATATTTCTTACATAATAATAATATTTCTTAGATAAGAATATTTCTTGTATACTTATTTTGGCACCAATCAGACTTATAAATTAGAGATAAATCTGTTTTTGAAAAATCTAAAATTATTTTTTTTGATCCAGTTATTTTACATAGAAAAGTCTGATTAATACCGCAATAAGTATAAAAATAATGTTAGAATTGGTTTTTGACGGTCTTTCAGCTGTTTTTTCGATTATTTCCATTATTTTTACCTATTATAATTTACGAGGAAAAAACTGAAAATTCATGATTTTGCCCTGGCCTTAGTAAAAATAACACTTGCAAGTTTATGTGTTGTTCTTTAGACGGCTTTTTGAGCTATTTTTTGTTTATTATTTATAAACATTGTAAATAAACTGTTCACGTAAGGCATCTTAATATTTTCGCGTAGAAAACGGCCACACTTACTTATTATTAAAAGTGTGAATGAGTGGAACAGTTTCGGTGCTTTCCTCGCCGTACCGTGCAAGCGTAGATCTCGTCGGCGGCGGTCCGTGTAACACTCGCCCCTGAAGATGGTGCTCGGAAAGCACCGAAACTGTTCCACTCATTCCAACTTATAATAATAAGCTCAGAATACAGAAAGAACCAGAAACCGTGAGCGCGCCTAAAACTGAGGCTACTAAAACTACTCCAAAATGGAGTAGTTTGACGCGCGACCGATCAGTCACTCTGTGACCGTCGGGACGTACGACGCTGTACCAATTTAATTAAATTATGCCGTCTTATGTCGTTCCTACCTATAAAATGCAGCGGGTCTATAAAAGAAACAGGATGGGATCACATTTCACGTGTAAGTATCGTATTTAGGTATCAACTTTGAATAAATTTCTATGTTTTCAATTGTCATAGATAATGAGGCATCCATCTTGTTAGTGTTGCCAGTATAAGAGTTTTGATTTACCCTTCTTTTTATTACCTCTTGAGGGCTTTTATTCATTGTAGAATATTAATAATTAATTTAATGTACAATAACCGACTTGAAAAAAGAAAGTATAAAACATCAGAGCAGCTTGTGTGTACATAACCAAATAGTCCTATTAAATAGTATGTTAGTATCTATGAAAAATACCTAGACATAAGATTTCATCATTTATCTAAATTTAAATTTTTGTTACTAAGTTCAAATTCTAAGAGATAATATTATAAAAAGCTTACTAAGCAAAAAGAAAATTAAATGTATTTTTTTCTAAATCGTTTCAATAAATTCAATAAATCTATCAATTTCTTGAGACAATTAGGTAGGTACATAATTATAATAAAGATTAGGACAATTTTTATTCTATTAGTATCTCACCTCCTGGACTCCCAAATTTTACCCTAAAAACGGGCACATAATGCCTGAGCTAGAGCATTACGCGGGTGGGAAGTGACGCGGGCGGAGGGTAGTGTTTTGATTTTTGGACACAGCGTGTGCTCGCAAATACAGATGAACGCGGCTTCTGGTACTTTCTGTATTCTGAGATAATAAGTAAGTGTGACCGTCTTTTTTAACAAAAAAAAACTGAAAATTCAAGTCTTTCCCCTCGTAACCGCTCTAACGAGTTATGCCTACTTGTTTTGCTATTCACATTCATCAATTTGGTCTATACTAGCGTCTATTGCTTCCGGCGTCCGTTCCCGCTGACAATCTTCAGCAGCCTGACAGCTGGTGCCTCGAAGGCTATGGAGATGGCGAAAGACGAGAGGAAGGCCAGCACTGCGTACCCAGCGTAGATTGCGATCTGGAAAAAAGAGGTTTCATTTAGAGACTGACAGTACATGACATTTGACATTGACAGTAGTAACCTATTGACTCAGGCGTTACTTTGCGGAAAACCATTGTAAATAGAAGACAATTTTATTTTACTCTGAATAGGTCAGCGCTTGACCACAATTCACCTGATGGTAAGTGATATTGAGGTCTACGGTGGATCGCGCTTACCTAGAAGGAACCGGTTCACTCTCGCCTTGAAAATCGCTATATTGTAGTCATTGGGGAACAGGGAATTCGGCAAGGAATTCCAAAGTTTGGCGGTTCGGACAACAAAGGTGGTGTGCGTGCCTTGGGCACCTCAACCGTAAACCGATGCCGCCTTGGCGTTTCCCTGCTCGTCCGATAGTGGAAGGGGGCGGGGGGAATTACTTCATGTAATTCAGTCGCACACTCGCCGAAATTCAACCGATAGAACACCGACAGATTGGCAACAATGTGGCGATGCTCTAGGCTCTGCAACTTTGCTTTGCAAAGATTGTGAATTGTGATTGGCATTTTAGTGTGTTCACAGCGGGAATTCACTAAAAATTTAATTTTGTTTTCTATTTACAGTAGTGCCTGTAGCTCGGCTAGCTAAGTCGATGCGGATGGTGTTTGGATGGGTGACCATGCACAAGACTGACGTTTTTAAAGTAGCATTTACATCTGGGCGCTTCCGTAGGTCGGATGACACGTTAAATTGTAGGTTCTGGCTGTTAGTCTTAGTACAAGCAGTCGTTAAGCCAAGTCAGAGGCCTTCGGGTGGTTTGACAACTCGGGACACCAAAGCTTGGCCACATAGTACATACGAAGAATTGAGCCTATATGGCCATAATCGACCACGCTGGCCTCTAATCCTTTAGGTATGCTCAAAGTAGAGCTTTGAGTTATCAAATATGTCTGTATAGCTAGTTTCCAACATTTTTACCGCTGCACGAGAACTGTGTTGAACAACGGAGTTAGTTGCGCTGGTGCCTTCATTAGCTCCGACCTTTTGATCGACGATGGAACTTCACTGCTATAGTTTGAACTTTACAGATGTATAAAACTAGATATGGTATGTTACTACAACCGTCTTTGTGATATTTTTAAAAATAGTTATGGATATAGTTATTATATCAGCCGCCGTCTCTACACTCACTCGTTTCTCTCTCATGTCCTCATTCACACACTTCATCTATGTAGACGACCTCGTTACCATGCCGGACTGCCAATCAGAAGGTTCCGGGTTCGATTTCCGGCACTGCCAACATCTTTGTCCTTAACTAAATTTGTTCGCTGTGGGTCTGGGTGTTAAATATGTATCTACTCGTATATAAAGCATGTATGTATGTATGTATATGTAGTATATCAGTTGTGTTAGCAACCATAATACGAACTTAGAAATGGTTCAGTATCCAGCCGTGTATAAAAAAAAATGATTTCTTCGATCGGCGTCTTGCCCTTCGTGCTCTTGCTCTATCATATTATAAATATTTGTTTTATAATTAAAAGTACTTGCTGTTATGTAAATTTTAAACAAAAAAAAATCTAACTTTTCTATAGGCAAAAATATTATCTAGAATTATTAGATCTCATAAATTGATTATTGTTAATCGTTGAATTTATAAGTATTTTTTTATAACTTTATAGGTTTGCGTTTGACCACAGCTTGCCTGGTGTTAAACAATACTATGGCCTACGATGTTACACGCTTACCTAGAAAATACCTATTAACTCTAGATTTGAAGACCCCCAGGTGGTACTTCTCAGGAAACAGAGACTCAAGAAGAAAATATTCCTATATATAAAATTTCCATGTCACAATGTTAGTTGCCGTACTCCTTCGAAACGGCTTGACCAATTTTTACCAAATTTTATATGCGTATTCAGTAGGTCTGAAAATTGGCTACTATTTATTTTCATACCCCTAAGTGATAAGGGTTGTTCAACCGTAATTTTTCTCTTTAATTTTTGACGCAATTTTTAATTTTTTTATAATGTGCCAGTTAAAAATATACATAACAATATACAACCTAAAATGTTTACATTTTTATCACCAACCTCTATTTTTTATGGCTATTTTAGTAATTTAATCATTTTTCATACCCGATTCGATATTGCCGGGTCAGCTAGCATCCTTATACACCTACTAATGCCCTTTCAGCGCTTCGCTCAAACATAACGGCTGAACTAGGTTCCACATCGCTTTAAACCTGTACCTCTGTTGATTCAGTTCAATGAAGTAATTCCATACATCCACTCGTTCAGTGTTCTATAGACTGGTTCCATTGTCCTCACATACAACTGACAAACAATAGGTGAAGTTGACTGAATAGGCTTTATGTAAAACTTAGAACGGATTTAGCTGTGGCTCGGCTAAACAATATGTTATTTTTTTTTAATTTCCCGCTTCTCCATTCCACTACAGAACGAGCAGGGGCACAGCGAAGAACCACCGATTCACTGTCGATATTCCGAGGATTCGCACAAAGCGTTTTGCTTCGACCTTCATTGTGAGAACTGCGAAGCTTTGGAACTCTCTACCTGAGTATCTTTTTCCCGAGAAGTACAATTTGGGGGTCTTCAAATCTAGAGTAAATTCTTCTAGGCAAGCGTGTTACATCTTAGACCACAGTAAAGCTTAACATCAGGCAAGCTGCGGTCAAACGTAAGCCTATTCATCATAAAAAAAAGATTTAACGCAATCATCCAGGTCGATGCGGATCGAGGACTATCCATGGGTGTCCATGCACAAGACGAATGGGCGCACAATGTTAGTGATGGCACTACAGAAGACATTGATATCTTGTATTTCGGGTATAGTGTTACGGTAAGATATAGCACGTCGTAGGGGTCGTTTTAGATTATTAGATTATATCATTTACTCCAGTTAAGTGAAATGTGGACGAATTTTTTAATATCGAAAAAAAATATTTATTTTAATAATGTGTGACATACTGACATGTAATTGTTTAATGGTATTATTATTTTATTAATATTGACATAATTGCATATTGTCATTATTGCAAATTGATTGTATTACATATTGTCATTTATTAATTTTAAATTTTTTGACGTATAGTTGAATAATTATCAATAAATGGTTTATCTTGTCCAAAAAAAAATGCTACTTTTTATCCTAGACTAACGTACTCGTAATACAGCAAAGGTGCAGAAATATTTAAACTGTGTTAATAGTCTTATTTGCAACGTGCTACTTTACACAAGGCTACAGATCGCTATTAGAGAAAGCTTCGTAACTTTGTCCGCTGTGAATGTCTACAGGGTTCTACAAAATGTGAATTAATCTTAATATATATAAATCTCGTGTCGCAATGTTTGTCCTCAATGGACTCCTAAACCACTTAACCGATTATAATAAAATTCGCACACCATGTGCAGTTTGATCCAACTTGAGAGATAGGATAGTTTAAATCTCAAATTATAGTCGCAATTTTAATTTATTGCTAATTATTGTCTGTTATTATTTGACAGTCACAATTGTCTATTAACTCCAAATGATTCTAACAGATGTCGATACCTTTAGACTGGGTTGAGTAAGTAATCAATAGATGGCGCTGCTATGGTAAATCTACGAAAGTGTCATATAAGGTACACTATCTATTTTTCATACCCCTAAGTGAGGCAAAACAACGTTTGCCGGGTCAGCTAGTTGTTTTATATTTATATGTGTATTGTATTTTATAGGCCTCTAGTTGCCTCTAGTTTTTGAAATAAAGGAATAAATAATTAAAAAACATTTTACAGTGAACCCTGTATAGTTTAATCTAGCAGCGAATGTAATATGAGGCTTGCGAGGAGATTAACTCTACTGTTAGCGTTGTGAACTATCCGACACATTGAGACTAGTGCTACGAGAGATATATTGAATTGATTGTTTTTTTTTTATACTATGATGGGTTTGCGCTTGATCAGAATTCACCTGATGGTAAGCGATACAGATACAGATAATTTATTAATAAACTAGCTGACCCGGCAAACGTTGTTTAGCCTTAATAATTATTTCTAAATATACAGTAGCCGATTCTCAGAACTACTGAATACGCATATAAAATGTTGAAAAAATCGGTCAAGCCGTTTCGGAGGAGTACGGTAACAAACACTGTGACACGGAAATTTTATAATATAAGATATACATTTACAAGTCAACAAAAAACAAAGTACAATATTTTTTAATATACATATGTCAATTATCAATTATGTGATTTGTCATTTATAAATTCCTTGACACTTTAGTGTGCTTTATTAATTAAATATAATTTGAGCTTACTTCTAAATATGTTAGGGGAAGCTGTATTTCTGATATACTCAGGCAAATGGTTAAATAATCTGGGCCCACCGACATACACCGACTGCTCAGACCTGGCCAGGGAGTGGGCTGGGGTCACCAGTCTCTGCCGATGTCTCGTACCGAAATTATGTAAGGCTTCCGCCGTGGGGAATCTTTCGAGATTTTTTTTGCACGAATACGCACATTTGGAAAATAAACATAGCCGGTACTGTGAGAATCTTTAGCTCAATAAAGAAAGGTCTCGCTGATATTGTGATCTAAGGTGGAACGCGCTTACCCAGAAGAAACCGATTCACTCGTGCTTTAAAAACCGCAAGATTATAGTTTTCGGGGAACAGGGCATTTGGCAAAGAGTTCCACACCTTGGCAGTACGTACAATGAAGGTGGAGGCAAAACGCTTAGTGCACATTTTAGGTTTCTCCACAGTGAAACGATGCCGCCGGTGTTTCCCTGCTCGTCCGATTGTGAAAGGGGGCGGGGGGAATTAAATCGTGCAATTCCGTCGCACACTCTCCGAAATGTAACCTATATAATAGTAGTTTACAAAAACTAACAAACACGCTTATCTGGCCGTTTTAAGTGGGTCAAAATCGCGCCCAAAGAAGTCGGTGTCAAACAAACATACAAACAAAAATACAAAAAAATGTAATAATTTTATCAAATGAGTGTATTGTCATCGGTCCTCAATAAATCTACAAAGTTTGAACGAAATCTGGCCGTTTCAAGTGGGTCAAAATCGCGCCCAAAGAAGTCGGTTACAAACGAACATACAAACATACAGGTGAAGCTAATAGAAAGCGTGTAAAAACCGAAAGACTGGCTACTTTGCGACAGTGCTCAAGCTGATGGGACGACAATTTAACTGATTTTACTTTACCATCTTGGTAGAGTATTTCTAGACTTTGCCTGGCTAGTAACTGACTTCAGGTTGAATAATTGAGTAAGTTCAAATAGAACTCGCGCTTGAAGGGTTCCGTACCATTATTTTGAAAAATAAAAAAAGGTAAAAACAAGCTTGTTGTGCGGGAGACTCCATTAAATATTAATTGCATAATTTATTTTTAAATTTTATACTTTCAGAACAGAAAATTTTGTAAACGCGTAGAGAGTCAAATGACGTTTTAAATATCGAGTAATAACTTCTTAAACATGACGTTTGTTGTATGGGAGCCCGGTCCCCTTAAATATTATTATATTAAAATATTATTTAGTTTTATTTTATTAATAAATACCAAAGGTGATATACATCTTATAAATTTTAAGCATCTATCTGTTACATAGATAAAAAAATTCGAAAAAATCACTCCCCCCCCCCTCCTTAATATTATTATATTTTTTACATATTTTTTTATTTGTTATAGTGGCACGGGCAATACATACATTTATTATGAAAATTTCAACTCTATAGCTGTCATGGTTCGTGAGATACAGCGTGGTGACAGACAGGCAGTGAAGTCTTACTAATAGGGTCCTTTGATACACCTATGGGCACGAAACCCTAAAAATATAATATTTTTTCTCAACTGTTGACCTGAACATAAAAGTTTCATTGTCAATTCGAAAAGTCTTTGTGTGCCCACTTCAATCCAAGTTAGCGCCTTTTTAATATTCGGCATAAAAAGATTTAAGATTGCCTTTTTTGCTTCACAAATGAGAAAAGGTATTGTTTAAATACTTGTTCATGTTTTATATTAAATTCAGAATCTCTGAAACAAGAATTTTTGGCATTTTAATCATATATGAGGATATTCCACAGGTAACTTACTATTACTTTACTTTAAAGTAATTGTTTTATTTTTATATGTGTATTGTATTTTATGAGCCTCTAGTTGCCTCTAGTTTTTTTATATAAAAAAATAGGCAAATAATTTAGCTAATGATTTTTATGGAGACACAAAGCCATTTTTATCCCAAAAACAATTGTAATTCTCGTGGGATACGCAAATTAGTTCAAAATCGTTACTCCTTCACGCTACAACGGCCGGATCGACATTGATGAGATTTACTATGAAGATAGGTCCTTGGATTAACACATAAGTTACTTTCTATCACGGATCATTGCGCGTAACACCGCGGGGCATAGTCATAAATAAATTAAAAAAAAAAACATTTTACAGTTTTTGTTTTGAGCAAACCTATTTTCAATTTTATGTCAAAACTTTAATATAGGACAGTTTTAGTTATTAGTTTAGTTTATTGGTTGAATAATTTAAACCATTTATTATTAATAAAGAATTTTACACATAAAAACACACACACACACACACACACACAAAAAAACCTTACAAATAGTAGATTAAATCTAGTTTAGTTAAAACCAGTTTTGAAAACGTAACATAACAGTGCAAAAACATAACATAAATTTAATGTGTCTTTTTGTGTCATTGAGAGTGTGTGTGTCTGTGTGTGTGTGTGTGTTTATCGATGATATTATATTACTAGAATTAGAATTGAAAATTGACATTTGATTCATATCAAATACTTTTGTAATGATATTATTTTACTAGAAAATAGAATTGAAAAATTACATTTGATTCATATCATATACGTTTGTAATGATATTATATTATTGGGCTTGTAACTTTGGCGTTATCAATACATGATTTGTATTTGTATATAATTTTCAAAGGTAATTTAACTCATATCTCTATCCCTCTCTAATCTACAAAACCTGACAGAGACAAACGACCAAAGCCGGCTGGCGGAGTAAAATATGCAAATGAACTATAAGCCCTCTAGAACTGTCTTTGAGCCTTTAAATAAATTAGCACGTTAACGTTAGCGCTAAAATAGGTTGAGATTAATCCAGGAATACGGTTTTCTATACGACTAAGATTATAAAAATAATAAATACTAGTTGACCCGGCAAACGTTGTTTTGCCTCACTTAGGGGTATGAAAAATAGATAGTGTAGCTTATATGACACGTTCGTAGATTTACCATTGCAGCGCCATCTATTGATTACTTACTCAACCCAGTCGAAAGGTATCGACATCTGTTAGAATCATTTGGAGTTAACAGATAATTGTGTCTGTCAAATAATAACAGACAATAATTAGCAATAAATTAAAATTGCGACTATAATTTGAGATTTAAACTATCCTATCTCTCAAGTTGGATCGAACTGCACATGGTGTGCGAATTTTATTATAATCGGTTAAGTGGTTTAGGAGTCCATTGAGGACAAACATTGTGACACGAGATTTATATATATTAAGATAAGACAAACGAATGAACGAACAAACTCGACACTCACTTGGCCTAGGCCCGTAATGTGTCGTAAATTACCGGAATTCTTCAAATTCCGAGAAATAAAACTTTACAAACAATAAATATTAGGACACATTTCACACACGTAAACCCCGTACTGAACCATTTCTAGTTCGTATTATGGTTGCTAACATAACTGGTATACTACATATACATACATACATATTTACATAGATACATATTTAAAACCCAGACCGACAGCCAACAAATTTAGTTAAGCACACTGTTGACCGAGCCGGGAATCGAATCCGGAACCTTCTGATTGGCAGTCCGGCATGGTAACTATTATTACCTTTGCGATGGTAAATTTTATCTAATAGTGCGTAATAAAAGTATATTCCTACTTTTCTACGAACATCTATATATTGCGAAAAATAACCTAGAAAACCATAACAGCTGAATGTTGAAGATTAAGTAAAGTGAAAGGATTAAAATAGGGAAACGGGCGGTATGCTCAACCACAAGGGATGGAGTACGGTTGAATAAACTGGTTGGGTTTATTTAAACTTACTCAATGGCAGTGTTACGATGTATACCTATCAGAGATCAGAATAGGTACTAAAGAAGGTTGCTGATTCCTATACAATAAAGTGTGGCGCGGAAGTTTGCCATCATTACCGATGAAACCATTCCACCATCGGACGAGTAGGGAAACACCAAGGCGGCATCGTTATACTGTGGAGGTGCCAAGTCGCGTACTAAGCGGTTTGCCTCCACCTTCATTGTGCGTACCGCCAAGGTGTGGAATTCTTTGCCGAATTCCCTGTTCGCCGATAACTATATTCTAGCGGTTTTCAAGGCAAGAGTGAACCGGTTTCTTCTGGGCAAGCGTGCTCCACCTTAGATCGCAATATCACTTACCATCAGGTGAATTGCGATCAAGCGCAAGCCCATTAGTAGTAAAAAAATGAAACCGAGATGGATTGACCGCCAAATTCCGCAACGCGCTGCAGTCGCATAGTGATTGATTGAGTGACCCGAGTGAAGTCGTTTCAAGACAATACAAATAGATGGCGCTACGTGTATCGTATGATACACAATAGGTAGCGCCATTTATTATCTCTATTATATCTTTCTATTATTGTTCAATTTTCAACAAGAGATTGAGCGTCTATAGGTAATATTTATTAGTCTATGATACCCAAACATAGTCAATAAATGATTACATGTATTCATCCATGTTTAGATGTATT
Organism: Mellilla xanthometata; assembly: GCA_035578125.1. Lineage (NCBI taxonomy): Eukaryota > Metazoa > Arthropoda > Insecta > Lepidoptera > Geometridae > Mellilla > Mellilla xanthometata. Next base: position 810,150 of record JAPUBQ010000049.1, on the reverse strand, counting down.
TACTAATATAACATTTTGATCCATAATCTGGGTTATTCGTGTTGCAAAGGATAGCTATTACGAAGCGTTTAGCTTCGACCGTCATTGTGAGAACTGCGAAGCTTTGGAACTCTCTTCCTGAGTCTCTTTTTCCCGAGAAGTACAATTTGGGGGTCTTCAAATCTAAAGTAAATAGGTTCCTTCTAGGCAAGCGTGTTACATCTTAGACCACAGTCAAGCTTAACATCAGACAAGCTGCGGTCAAACGCAAACCTATCAAGGATGAAATAAAATGTACATAAATACAATGATTAAGGTAAAGGCACCTTATTCCGAGGGGTTCTGGAATTGGCACCATATTCCGAGGTATTTAGAAAAATAGCGCGAAAATTAATGCAAGATTTTCCATTCAATAGATAATATATCTTTGCGTAGTTATATCATCAAAAAAGTGGTGTCATGTGTAAACAGTTTAAAATAATCGGTTAGAATAGCGACAGCAGCTGGCTCAAACGCAAGCTTCATACATTTTGGACCCTGTGCACGTGAATACCATGTTTTTTTAAATAGTGTTTTTCTCGTTATTTTTGTACTCTGTGTTTACTTTGTGTTAAACTATTTAAAAAATATGTTTTTAATCTAAAACACTTAACTTTTGTGCATTTTTCTGAGTAAATTAAGCCCCAAATGTATTTCGAATTTACCTCGGCAGAAGGTGCTAAATATTTAAGTCAGTTCCTAATTACGATTTATACCGCGGAATAGCGATTTCATAGACATGATCTATATTTTGATTTTCTGGGTTGTTTTTATGACTAAGGGTATCTCAGTTTGGATTTGACAAATTAAATATTAAATGAATATTAAAATCTATTTCCGAGGTAAGTTTTTGCATCACATTCACTAATGATAGCATGTAATAGATGACTTATTTACCTATTTTATTATTTCGTTGTATGAAAAAGATAAGAAAGAAAATTAAAGCTCATATTTAATCTAATATAAGTGTTAGCAAGTAATATATATATTTACGACGATATTGCAAATAAGATTTTTTCTGTATAAAAAATATGAAAAATTTATACATTTTTTAGTACTCGGAATTAGGAAACATGATATTTTCATATGAAACGCTATTCCGATGTACAGTAGGTCGGGATAAGGTTCTATACGCACGTAATTCCGCGGCACAGACTCAAGTAAAATACAGAGTGTTCACAACTTGTACAGGTAACAATGTAGTTTTATTTAGTTTTAGTAAATGCAAAAACTAAATAAAAATTTATAAAATTACTATTCTCCTATCATAATCATTAGTAACTATCACAAACTAAGAAAGATAGCGGTAAACGTTTATGAATAATTTTCAAATACAAATAATGTATGTACTTATTACTATTATTTTACATAATGCCTTGCTTGGCAGAGAGTCCTATATTAAGACGTTTGTATTACTAGATATATTTGATTTAACTTAATATACAACATGTTGCTTTGCAAATGTGAAGAGGTAGTTTTACTCCACTAGCAGAGCACGAACGCAACCTAGAAATCGAAAAAAAAATCATTTGCTGTTTCATATATTTTGTCGACGATCAACGAATTTTTTGTATAGAACAGATGTTTTTTTTCTCCATCTCAAGGTTGCACCATCGTTTATTCATGGTCTGCTATTGGAGTATACTTACCTCTACAAATTTGGCGAGAATGCAAAGCAACACGTTGTATATAGCTCACTTCTTTATTTAATTTTTATTATAATAATATTTATTTTTTTTGGTTATAGGATAATGAAGCCTAGAATAAAATATACAGAAGACGATCTCCAAAAAGCTATTACACGGATCAAAAAGTTCTCATTGTTAAGAAGTCCAGTAACAAATTGTAACAAACAGTTCAACGTAGCTCTTTAGGAGCCATATTGATAATAATAATGTGATTAATAAATAATTAATGTTAATAAATAAGTCGTAATTTTTTGAACAACATGTATCATTCCTACCGATTCTATTTTGTACACTCGGAATTAAGGACCAAATACATCGGAATAAGGATTTTTACATCGGAATTAGGTGCTTAGGACTTTTTTCAGATTTAATTTAATTTTAAATACAAAATTTAACCTAATTATGAAATATATAGTCTATTTAAAAAGGAAAAACAATAATGCTTCTAATAAAAATAGCCAAACTGTTAGAAAGGTTCAGTTAATGCCTAATATTCAATATCCTTTCAAGTTTTGGTGAAAATACCGCGGAAATAGGTGCCTTTACCTTACATGTATTTATCCTAGAAGACAAAAATAAATATTTAGTGTACTTCCGCTGTGATCCGAAATCCAAATTAAGACAAGTAAAGGAAAAATCAACTAAGATCAATTAACCAAGCTTAATTAACTAAGATTAATTAAGATTAAAGTTACCTATCACAATTCGGAAATTCTTAACTCTACACGTGTTTCGCCTAACCACAAGGCATCATCAGGAGATGCTGACTCTTCAAGTCAAGTCGAGAGTCTCTCGACTTGTCGTTCGTGTTGCAAAGGATAGCTATGCAGCGTGGTAATGCAACCAGCATTGTTGAAGATACTTACAACGGTGGAGTTCTGCATGTGGAAGGGTCCGTCGAGCAGGAAGCTGGTGTACATCATGATGGTAGGATGCACCAGGTAAGCGCAGTAGGTCAGTCTGCTGAGCGGAAGGAGACCGCGGTAAGAGAGCGCTGAGTTGATGATGCCCCCGTAGCCGCTGCAGCAGGAGATCGCGACCCATGCTACGGCACAGCCCCAAGCTGCAACACAAGGATAATATTATTTATTTTTCAAGTCAGTTTATCTATAACTTAAAACTAGCGCCCGTAGCTCGGCCAGCTAAGGTGGTCTGACGCGATCATCGAAGCTAAGCAACGGTCGATGCGAACAGTGTTTAATTTTTCACTATATTATTTATTATTTAATAATAATTATTATTAAAAATAAGATGCCATATTTAGTACTTAGAGTGTACTACTCGTATTTAAGTAATTCTGACATGTAATAATTTTTATTATGAATAAATAACTATGAACCACCTATGTGTTTGGATGGGTGACCATGCACAAGACTGTCGTTTTTCAAGTGGCATTTTCATCTGGGCGCTACCATGGGTCGGGTGACACGTTTAATGTAGGTCCCCTTCAAAATGGATATAAAACAATTTTGCAAATACTATCCTAAGCGATTTTGATTTACTTTTTATTCGACATCATAAAAAGTGAGTCAATTACATAAAAGGAAGGACTAACAGCCAATAAAATCGTTTATTTGTTACTACGTCATCACATACGAGGCATTTATCCTCAACTAGCTTCGTCCCGTGGTGTTACCCGCGTTAATCCGGGACTAACAGAAATTAATCCGGGATAAAAAGTAATCTATATAGATAGATAGATAGATAGAAAAATAAATTTAAAAAAAAGAAAAAGAAAGAGCTTACAAATTAGTGTGCCACAATTGGCGGCTTTATCGCTTAAAGCGATCTATTCCAGGCACTATAATATTAACTATATGTTAATCCAAGGTCTAAGCTATCTTCATAGTAAATCTGATCAAAAACGGTCCAGCCGTTGGTGCGTGAAGGAGTAACATAGATTTGAAGTTATTTGCGTATCCCACGGGAACCACAATTGTTTTCGGGATAAAAAGTAGTTTATGTGTTAATCCGAAGACTAACTTATCTTCACACCAAATTTCATCAAAATCGGTTTCCCCGTTTGAGCTTGAACAAGTAACAAACATACACACTTACACACAAACTTTTGCATTTATTATATTAGTAGGACTAGCTGCACCCCGCAGTGTTACCCGCGTTTGTCCGGGATAAAGTAAGTTAATCCGGGATAAAAAGTAGCCTATGTGTAAATCCAAGATCTAACCTATCTTCACACCAAATTTCATCAAAATCGGTTCAACCGTTCGAGCGTGAAGAAGTAACAAACATACACACTTATACAGAAACTTTCGCATTGGTAGAACTACCCGCATCTAATGGCTTCTCGAGTCCTCTCCTGCGGGACCCTTCGATTTCTAATCAATAAGAAACTCCTTAGGCTGGGATTTAAGGGTGATAATAATACGTCTTACTGTCTGGGGGCTACTACGTGTTTGAATCATCATGGGCTTAATATAACTTTACTACTGAATTCTAGTAATGCTTAAACATATGCTTTACAAATTTCAAGTACCAGGTTACTAGAAGATATTTTTAACAAAAGTGCAAAGATTATTTGTTTTTTGTCGGATTCGCGCAAGAATGATTCCGATGCATTTAAAAAAAAAATTGCAACATAACACGTTTGTTGTAAGGGTTGTCCATCTTGAATGTATATTTTATTATTTATTTTAAAACGTTAAATATTTTTTTTTTGTGAACGTTTTATGCTTCTTCATGTTTCTACTGTTATTAATATTTCGTTCGTTGTATGAGAGCCCTTAAATGTTTATTTAATTTAATATAATTATTAATCTTCAAAAGTGAAATAAAAGTAAATATTTTGTGATCAGTTTATGCATCTCCTGTTGATTTTGCTATTAATGCTAATAAAAAAAATAGGAAATTAACGCGTTAGTTTTATGACACCATATTTTAGTATTTTTTGTTATAGTGGTAAAGGATATAAATAATTAGCGAAAACTTCAGCTGCCTTGCCTTATGATATAACCTGGTGAAAAGCAGATAGCGGAGCTTCAACAATAGGGTCCGTTTTAACCTTGTAGTTACGGAACCTTAAAATGTATCACTAAACCATGATGGTTTTACCTTAGTAGCCCCCCAAAGCCCTCTATAGCCCATAAGGAAAGTGTCCCCGAGATTAATAGCTCACAGCGACCGCGGGGTGCTACTTCTACACATTTTAAGGCCAGAACACAATGACATTGTCTATTATCATCGTTTTGGAACGAAGTTCCTTATCGCGCGTTATGAAAGGGGGCTACACGGAAAAAAAATCTTACGAAAAGTTGTCACGACACTTTTTGCGCACGGTATGGCAACGTCGCATCTCCAAAATTAGTTCGGAAGTCAAATACGGCTAGCAATGAAAGTATTCACTAATTGACAACAGCGCCATTCGTTTCAGGTGGAGTTGCGATTGAGCCTACTGATTAAGTTTATATTACATTATATTATTTGTTAATATTAATAAAAAAATATATAATAAAAAAAATTTACATTCCTTCACTAATTAATCGAAAGGAATTTCGTTCCATCCGGGTGTCCCTTGACACCTCTCAAATTTTTTAAATTGTATATTTATCCAGTATAATTTAACTGTGTTTATACCCGACAGCGAAAGAAAGTGTTTTTTTATTGACTGCACTTAAATTTTAAATATTTAGGAAGAAGGGCAAGAGGCCGACCGAAGAAGACATGGATGGTGTGTGTGAATGAGGACAGGAAAGAGTAAGGAGTGAGTGTTGAGACGACGGCTGATAGAGGAGAGTGGAAGAAAACATGGATGGAGTGTGTGAATGAGAACATGAGAGAGAAAGAAATGAGCGTAGAGACGACGGCTGATAGAGGAGAGTGGAAGAAGACATGGGTGAAGTGTGTGAATGAGGACATGAGAGAGAAAGAAATGAGCGTAGAGACGACGACGGCTGATAGAGGAGAGTGGAAGAAAACATGGATGGAGTGTGTGAATGAGGACATGAGAGAAAGGAGTGAGTGTAGAGACGACGGCTGATAGAGGAGAGTGGAAGAAAACATGGATGGAGTGTGTGAATGAGAACATGAGAGAGAAAGGAGTGAGTGTAGAGACGACGGCTGATAGAGGAGAGTGGAAGAAGACATGGATGGAGTGTGTGAATGAGGACATGAGAGTGAAAGGAGTGAGTGTAGAGACGACGGCTGATAGGGGAGAGTGGAAGAAGACATGGATGGAGTGTGTGAATGAGGACATGAGAGAGAAAGGAGTGAGTGTAGAGACGACGGCTGATAGAAGAGAGTGGAAGAGGAAAATTTGCTGTGCCGACCCCACCTAGTGGGCTAAGGCGTGTAACGAACGATATGTAAATAAAGATATATTTGATTTTGACCTGTATGTCCAACGCTGACGTAGAAGGCCGTGGGCCAGATCTCGAAGTAGCCATCCACCATGCTGAATATGAGGGTACCCATGACGGCCAGGGCGGCTGGCCAGCCGGCAGCCACAAGCCAGGGCGGGAGACGCGGCTGGCATTTGCTGTGGTGCAGGTACCAGCCCACCAGGATACCTGGAACAAAATCAAATCAACATATTAAAATGTCTTCTTCTCCTTTACCATTTCCCACTAGGTGGGGTCGGCACAGCCTGTTTTTCGCTTCCACGCCACTCTATCACTGTCGCTATTTGTACCGAATGGAGGCAAAATACAAAATTATAGTGTCGGCTGGATATTCCTTACATTTCAGATACATGTCCCCGGACTATTTAGCAGCGCCCTCTGGAAATAATACGTAATTCCGAGCTTTTTGCGATGCTCGATTATTTGTTCGTGATTGGTCTACTTTAATATATTTTGTCTATGATAAAATAGTCAAAGTCAAATACATTTATTGCTTCGTTATGGCATAATTAAGATGTTATACATTTAAAAGTTAGGTATCTCATAACGGACCCTGTTTGGGTATCGCAACACAAGAGGAGTGAGCCGGTTTATTTGCATGCAAATAATAAATCCTTATCGTTTAGAAATTCGTCAATAGAGTATTTAATAGCATTTATGCAACAGTAAAAGTTTTAATTTATTTTCAAAAATACTGTCAAAAAAGACAGTATTTTTGATAAAAAGAAATAGAAAACTATTTCTTTTAACTTTTCTGGGAGCTTATTAAATATTTTAACTGCCAATGAGTTAGGGCCAGAACTATGTATTTTTAACCTACTTTTTGGAACTTTTAATTTATTTTTATTTATAGGTTCGTGTTTCCGTGAACTGTCTGTTACTTTAGTGAATAGCTCCGGGTGTTTTCGAACAAATTTACTGATTTCGTTGATATATAGTGATGTCCAGGTTAATATTTTGTATTTTCTAAATAAAGGTCTATGGAAATGTGTTATTTCTATATTTGGTACTTTACTTACTTACTTTACTGTACTAATATACATAATATGTTTGAGAAACACTCTACTCGAGTAAAAGCTATTCGTGCTAGAGCCCAATACTCTACGTGCTACCGTAACTTCATTTACTCGTACCTATTTGATTAGATCGTAAACTAGCCTACAGAGATTGTGCGTGTTTATTGTTTACCAATACGTGTTTAATGACAACGTATTACGGATTGGGTTTGGTAGTTAACATATGTACAAAGGCGAGTGTGGCTCGGTAGTAATAACGTCTGCTTTTCAATCAGACGGCCCTGAATGACTTGTTTTTCAAGTTATGTGTGGATTGCACTCGCTTTACGGTGAAGGAAAACATCGTGAGGAAACCGGCATGTTTGAGGACCACAATATCCTAAGACGTGTGTCATCCGCCAACCCGCACTAGGCCAGCGTGGTGGATTATGGCCTATATCTCTCACCTAGTGAGAGAAAGGCCCCGAGTCCCAGCAGTGGGAACGTATAGTGAGCTGCTTGCTTTGTTGTATATGTACAATAAGGCGAATATAATGGCAAACTATAATATAATAATGACAGCTATAAATCGTAAATATCGAAAAATATACAGATTTATAGATTTTTTTCTATGGGGCCAACCAGCCGTGTGTGATATGAGTCCTAATATCTATTATTTTAATATTCAGTTATATCAAAACATAAGAATTATCCACAAACCTACCCAATCGGTGGACCACAGATTTTATCGCTCTATTCCACATTCAGTGACCGAATGAAAGGTTTCACTCAATTATAATATACCCATTGATAGTGCATAGCTTTACCCCTCTTCCGAAACAAGTATGTGATTTATCATTAACTCTTTCCGCACAATGCACTGCGCATTTGTTGTATGTGTGTCTAAGTATATCTTATATATAAAATTTCCGTGTCACAGTGTTTGTTACCGTACTCCTCCGAAACGGCTTGACCGAGTTTTTCCAAGTTTTATATGCGTATTCAGTAGGTCTGAGAATCGGCTACTGTATATTTAGAAATAATTATTAAGGCAAAACAACGTTTGCCGGGTCAGCTAGTTTTAAATAAAATCAATCTATCTGCAAGGTTGACTTTCTTTCTACAGGTAAACTTAATTTTTTTTTGTGATCCGTAAATTAATTAGGGCAAAATTTTGAATTTACAGTTTTTTCGTTAAATTCCTAATCAGAGAAGGTAAAAAATATTGAAAAACTAGCTTAATTCGTCTAAAAACTATTCTAAGAATATTTAATATGCTTAATCTGGCACCAATCCAACCAATGAAGTAGATTTCTTTTTCCATTTTGATAAATCTGATTGTCACCAGTATAAGTTGAAATATGCTTAGGGCTTTAGACAGTCTTTAAGCTATATTTTCAATATTTTTTACCGATTATGATTTGACGAAAAATCTGTATATTCTATATATTGTCCGCTTTAATATATCATCGCTTTAATCAGGAATTAGTAGCGACTATAGCTCGGCTAGCTAAGGTGGTCTTATGCGATCATCGAAGCTAAGCAACGGTCGATGCGGACGGTGTTTGAACGGGTTACCATGCACAACACAGTTTTTTAGTGGCAATTTCATCCAGGTTCTACCGTAGGTCGGATGACATGTTCAATTGTAGGTCCTGGCTGTTATTCTTAGTACATGTAGCCGTTAAACTAAAAGCCTTGAAAACTCTCAACACCAGAGCTTGGCCACTTAGCTCATACGAAGTTCTTTAGTCCATCCTGCTCTACCGCACGGACACAATATAGCTCTGTCCTTTGCTAGCACCGCGTCCCGCGATCGCAGAGGTGAACAGCGCTAATAAAAGACATTGTTTACATCGCCCATCAAGTTGTATATTATCATTTGTCCTGCTCTACCGCACGGACACATTATAGCTCTGTCCTTTGCTAGCACCGCGTCCCGCGACCGCAGAGGCAAACAGCGCTAATATGAGACATTGCTTACATCACCCATCAAGTTGTATATTATCAACTAGAGGTTGCCCGCGGCTCCGCCCGCGTGTAGGTCGCTTTTTGCGTAACCTGTGGAAAAAATCTATTGTATCCTATTCCCGTGCCAATTTTATATAAACACTACATTGCTACGATATCAAAATAAGCCGCATCTATCTTTCCTCATTCGATTCCTGAGATCTAGTTAACTTCTGTTTTAGCTATTTTGGTGGTGATGCTACAGATTAGATCGTTTTCTCCAAGCCATTATTTTAATATAAATAATAAGAATACGCGAATCATACCACTAAGTAAACCACATACTTAAATTCCAATTCATAAGTATTTAATTTCAAACACACAAAACTTTCCCTTTGAACTTTAAACCCCAATGGCATTCCTTAATTCACTCCTAGCAAATATCATTACAAATTTATTTTAACCACCATATAAACTACAACCAAAACAACGTTCAAGACTGTTAAATTGTTAAATAAAAAAAAATCCAAACAAACTTTCACCCCCTTCCCCCCTATAAACCCTTATTTAACCCCTGGCAAAAAAACTTGATTTTACATAAACTATACATATTCCAAATTTCATTGCTAGAAGTTCAAAAACATAGAAGTTTCATACAAACTGTTTTACCCCCTTTCACCCCCTCAGGGGTGGAATTTCCAAAAATCCGTTCTTAATCACGTTTAAATACTAAAATATATACACACTCCAAATTTTACACTTCTAAGTTCAAAAACACAAAACTTTCATTTTTAACTTTCAACCCCAATGGCATCCCCCTTAATGCACCCCTGGCAAAAAAAAATAATAATTTTAATTTAACCATTTAATAATCTATTACCATGACAACTTTCAAGACTTTAATGTGATAAATAAAGAATTTTCCATACAAACTTTCACCCCCCATTACAAACCCTTAGTTCACCCCTGGCAAAAATACTTGATACCATTATTTTTAATTTTACATAAACTATACATATTTCAAATTTCATTGCTGGAAGTTTAAAAACAAAGAAGTTTTATACAAACTGTTTTACCCCCTTTCACCCCTCTTAAGGGTAGAATTTCAAAAAATCTATTCTTAGTACACGTCTAAGTACTAAAATATATACACACTCCAAATTTTATACATTTAAGTTCAAAAACACAAAACTTTCATTTTTAACTTTCAACCCCAATGGCATCCCCCTTAATGAACCCCTGGCAAAAGTTTTTAAAATTTTAATTTAAACATTCAATAAACTACTACCATAACAACTTTCAAGACTTTAACTCGATAAATAAAGATTTTTCCATACAAACTTTCACCCCCCATAACAAACCCTTAGTTCACCCCTGGTAAAAAAACTTGATACCATTATTTTTAATTTTACATAAACTATACATATTCCACATTTCATTGCTATAAGTTCAAAAACAAAGAAGTTTCATACAAACTGTTTTACCCCTTTTCACCCCCTTAGGGGTGGAATTTCCAAAAATCCGTTCTTAGTACGCGTCTACATACCAAAACAAATACACCCTCCAAATTTCACAACCCTAGGACCAGCCGTTTGGGCTCTGCGTTGTCTATAGATGAATGAATGAATAGGTCAGGACAAAGAGTCTTATAGTATAGATGGTTCCAATCCTCACTCGTCCAATGACACTATCACAGTTGGATAAAACAAGGGGACTCCATTCTTATGTATAACACGCGATTCCAATTTCGAAGGGTAGGGTACTGGGGTGGCTTCTCAATTCGTCGGAATTCATTGTTGCTTTTAGGGTTCCGTACCCAAAGTTTTTTACTTCGAACAGCTAGGTATTTGACTAGTAGAGCACGGAACTACACAAGATAGCGAAAGGCCTAAGCTGGAGCATGCCTAGTCTGGAATAACTAGCTCAAAAGGAAACTGCCGGAACACAATTTTAGGTGCTTAAATGAAATGAAATGGTTCTTTAATCAATACTCAGCTTTAAGTTATTTTAACTTCAGTCAGTTGCAAAGAGATTCTCCCTAGGGATGCAATGTATTACTTTCATCCCGCTACTCAGGCAACTTCAGACCTACTTTCAGCGTATGAGTAATGAAAAATACCTTACCACCGTGCATTATGAGGGTACCTACGAAACCCTATTAGTAAGACTTCGCTCTAGTTTATAGTTTATTTATTTATAATTTCCACTAAAATTACAAGTAATTTTTATAAAATAAATAATATCAATTATCAACACACATATATGTATAGACTTCATTATGAGAACTGCGAAGCTTTGGAACTCTCTTCCTGAGTTTCTGACTCTTGAGAAGTACAATGTGGGCCTCTTCAAAGCTAGAGTCAATAAGTTACTTCTAGGCAAGCGTGTTTTATCTTAGACTACAGTAAAGCTTAACGTCAGATTTTGACGACCTCGTTGGCGTTAAGGTTACCATGCCGGTCTGCTAATCAGAAGGTTCCGGGTTCGATTCCCGGCCCGGTCAACATCTTTGTGCTTAATTAAATTTGTTGGCTGTGGGTCTGGGTGTTAAATATGTATTTATATATAATATGTATGTATGTATATGTAGTATATCAGTTGTTTTAGCAACCATAATACGAGCTAGAAATGGTTCAGTATGGGGCTAACCAGCCGTGTGTGAATGTAAAAAAAAAGATGCGATAATCATAAGCCTATTTTAAAAATTAAAAAACTTGAAGGTCTTAAAAATTAAAAGTTTATGATTATAGTTTTCTAACTGTTAATTCAAACTAGCCCTGTATAGTTCAGCCCACCAAATTACAGTAAGACCGCCAATAATGTCAAAACTTATTGACATAATTCTTTTCAAGTCTATTATTTTATCAGTTTAGTCTCGCTTTAGTTGTAACAGTCACTCTGTATTCATTCAACGCACAACTTTGACTAACTTTGTCTGTAGATCTCTCGCAGTAATATAATATTATAGAGACCTACAATGTTTGTCAGTTTGTATGTATGATTGTTACTTACTATTCAACGTTCAAAATTAAATGTCAACGCAGATTTGGATGAAGTTCGAAAATAATAATAATAATAAATAAATAAATATTAGGACACATTTCGCAAACGGCTGGTTAACCCCATACTGAACCAATTCTAGTCCGTGTTATGGTTGCTAACACAACTGATATATTTTATATACATACATACATATTTTATATAGATACATATTTAACACCCAGACCCACAGCCTACAAATTTAGTTAAGCACAACGATGTTGGCCGGGCCGGGAATCGAACCTGGAACCTTATGATTGGCAGTTTGGCATGGTAACCTTTACGCCAACGAAGTCGTCGTTGCTTAAATTTTAGATACACTTATGGGCATAATATTAATGGACGTTTATATTATTTTTCATGGCAATTTTTATTGCTATTTGAATCTTCCATATCTATAATTCATGTTTGAGGGACACTGAACAACTTGTGCCATCGCCACACGAGCGAGTGTCATAATCAGGGATGTACAAAAAGAAAGAGCACAAAACAGTCGGATTGTCGACCTTACCATACAGTGGTTAATAAAAAATATATATTAAGGGCGGCCCTTGTACATTAAACGTTATTTTTTTCTTGTTTCATGCTATATATTAACTACCTACTTTTGGGTTCCTGGGGGACAAAAATAAGTATTATTCAATAAGTCTTAGTTTGTAACGTTATCGTATTCATCGTTTTATTTGTATTATGTTTTATTTGTTATACTGTCTTGTTAGAGGTCATGTTTATTTTAAATTGCAAACAGGTTGAATTGGATTACTTAGATTCAGGCCTTGCCTAGTTAAGTAGTCACAAGAGAATATGTAATCTAGTAATAAGTTAGTTAATAAATATTTTTCATTTTCAATTAAATTACTATTCATATGTAAAGCTGACCCGGCAAACGTAGTTTTGCCTTAAGTACAGTTAAAAACACTATAATTGATCAGTTATCGAGCGGGATGAAAAATGGTTAAATTACCAAAAAAGCCATATTTTTTTTTGTTTCATGCATTATTAATAGCGGTAAACACTTAAAAACACTGAAAATTTTGTAGTATCTATATTCTTAAAATTTATTACAAAATTTAAATGTAATAATTTTTTAAGAGCGAAAATATTTTTTCAACAATTTTTTAAGATAAAGGTACGGAACCCTTCACGAGCGACCGTGACTCGCACTTGGCATATTATTTTTTATTTATCCTTATTATGTTTTTCCTAACAACGAAATAAAGCAAGCGAGATCGTAAAGCGGAGCTAGTTTTATGAAACTTTTTCTATTTGCCCCAAAACTATGTAATTTTATTGAAAGTTCTAGAAGTCTTTGGAATAATTTAGCTTTGAGCATCCAATGTTTGGAATACTTTGGCAAGTCACGTCAAATAGTCGAGTTTAATTATATCGAAGGTAATTAGGATTATCTTCTAATCTTCTTCTATCTTCTGATCTTCATCTTCTAAAATATAACATTTCCATGTCACAATGTTAGTTACCGTACTCCTCCGAAACGGCTTGACCGATTTTTACCAAATTTATTTGTGTATTTAGTAGGTCCGACCATCGGCTACTATCTATTTTCCATAACCCAAAGTAATAAGGGTTGTTCAACCTTATTTTTTTTAATATTTTTGACATAGCATGTACTACAAACCAACATGGTTTGCAAAAAGCGACCTACACGCGGGCGGAGCCGCGGGCAACTGCTAGTTACTATTATTTATTGTTTTTATGAAATTTGTAAGTTTATAAACTAAGTAGTCTTATTAAGTATTTAAGTAAATATTGTAGTGTGACTTGCCTTTAACTATATGTTATTTATCTTTCTTATTATATCTTTAAATGAGCAATTCTTGTATAATTATTATAAGTATTATAATTGGAATCTCGGATTCGGCTCCTACGATTTTATGAAATTTAGTATATAGGGGGTTTTGGGGGCGATAAATCGATCTAGCTAGGAATCATTTTTCATCATCATCATCAGCCCGCCTGCGTCCACTGCTGGACATAGGCCTCTCCCAAGGCACGCCACGCGACCCTATCCTGAGCATATCGTCTCCATTGCCCGCTTTTTTGCGTACATCATCGCTCCACCTCGTTGCAGGACGTCCTACACTACGTGTGCCGGTACGCGGTCTCCACTCCAGAACTCGTCTACCCCAGCGGTTATCGGTTCTGCGGCAGATGTGACCAGCCCATTGCCACTTCAACTTATTACTTCCGTATTTCTGTATTTAAAATATTTTTGACGTGACAACGTCTTAAATTAGGTTGCGGCTGGGAGTCACTTATGAAAAAGTGTAACGCCCGGTAACGTTACGATGAGTCACCGAACGAGAGAGAGGCCCGCCGAATGCCTTGCGTCTCTCTCCCACTCAACTATGATCGGTCTGCCGCGCGCGCAGCACGCGGCAGACGTTGTCACGTAAAATCTTCGCCCGTAAAACCGACTTTACAGGCAACCATTTTTTTTTATGATGATAATTACTTACCAACTAGGTAAGGTCCGATCCTCGACCAAGGCTTGTCGTAGAGGGGGTCAAACATCTCGAAGGGCTCCTGGATCCTCGCTTTGTATTGATGCCAGACCGACACGTAGATAGTGGTGGCCCATGAGCTGACCAGCACCAGACCTAGGCTGCTCATAGCCACCTTCGGGTGCCTGGGGGACAGACAGGATTATAAATACGTGGACTGTACTCGCGCGGATCTCGTCGGTGGCGGTCCGTGTAACACTCGCCCCTGAAGATGGTGCTCGGAAAGCACCGAAACTGTTCCACTCATTCACACTTTTAATAATAAGTAAGTGTGACCGTTTTCTACGCGAAAATTTTAATATATATAAATCTCGTGTCACAATGTTTGTCCTCAATGGACTCCTAAACCACTTAACCAATTATAATAAAATTCGCACACCATGTGCAGTTCGATCCAACTTGAGAGATAGGATAGTTTAAATCTCAAATTATAGTCGCAATTTAAATTTATTGCTAATTTTTGTCTGATATTATTTGACAGTCACAATTATCTGTTAACTCCAAATGATTCTAGCAGATGTCGATACCTTTCGACTGGGTTGAGTAAGTAACCAATAGATGGCGCTGCTATGGTAAATCTACGAACGTGTCATATAAGTTACACTATCTATTTTTCATACCCCTAAGTGAGGCAAAAAAACGTTTGCCGGGTCAGCTAGTATAATTATAAGTATACTATTTATGTAACTAGCTGACTTGGCAAACGTTGTTTTGCCTAAGTACAGTTAAAAACACAATAACTGATCGGTTATAAAGCGGGATGAAACATTATTAAATTACAAAAATTGCTATAAAAAATAGGGGTTGATGATGAAAGAGTAAAAATTTCGGGTTGTACTTATATATTTCAATGCAAATAAAAAAAATGTCGCACAAACTAAGAAATATATATTTAAGGGTGAACAACTCTTATCACTTAGGGGTATGAAACATAAATAGATATAACCGATTCTCAGACCTACTGAATACGCATATAAAGTTTGGTAAAAATCGGTCAAGCCGTTTCGGAGGAGTACGGTAACTAACATTGTGACATGGAAATTTTATATATTAGAAGATAAGAAGATAAGATTTTAACTTTAAACCCTGGTCGCACTCTGACTTAACGACTGCTTGTACTAAGACTAACAACCGGGACCTGCAATTTAAAGTGTCAGCGTTCAGATAAAAATGCCATTTGAAAAACGACAGTCTTGTGCATGTTCACCCATCCAAACACCGTCCGCATCGACCGTTGCTTAGCTTCTCGATGATCGCGTCAGATCACCTTAGCTAGCCGAGCTACAAGCGCTCTTTAAAATATATACAGATAACTCCATGTAACGTCACTCGATTTAACGATAAACTCTCGTCGAAATCAATTGGCTTTAGATGGTTTAGCTTGTATTCCATACAATGATAAATTCTCTCCATTTAACGACCGCTCTCTATAACGCCATAAAATGCACAGTCCCTTCAGTGTCGTTACATATAGTTTACACTGTACATTTTTTTTTATAAAAAAATTGTACTTATTTAAAACTTTATTCAATTAAAAACCAGGCAAACATTTCAAATTTAAAACCTAAATTAATTATAAATTATACCCAAGTCTGTGTTCTAAAATATTATTTTCTTTAAGTCCATTAGCTGCAGCTAATTAAAGCCCCGTTGTCCAAACTTAATGGTATGAAAACGAGTTGTCTCTAGGGTCATCTGGAATGTTCTCGAAATGTCCCGAAAATATCAAGATATCTGTGTCTGCACGACAATTAGAGGGTACGGCATTATGTGGGACCATAGAGTATTTAAACCTTTTTAAGACAGAGGCGATAATTATATTTACCGCCAACAAAAATTTTGCTCATCTTTCTATGTGAGTTAACAAAGGAGTCCTAATTTGTTGTACTGGCAACTAAGGAGGTATGCCTAATTAATAAGAAAAAAAATTACGGTTGTGTGACATAATTTTTGACAACTAAGGGCCTAGCTGTCAAAAAATTGCACCAATTTTGAAAGGAAATTCGTATGGGCTATATTTGATGGATTTTATATATTTTTAACACATTAATCAATGATTTATTGTCTACAAAACAAGTACATAATAAAGGTGGTATTATACAAAATGTCATAAAAAGTCAAAAACAAAACACAGAAGATAATGATTTTTCTAGTTTTTACCCGTAGGGCTTACATATATGAGCTTTAAGTATGAAGTTAATATTTACAGACAGTCGTATTCATATAATTTAATTATCATCAAGGAATAGTTTAACACTATAGTAAGTTTTTTCACACAAAGGGTTGTACAACTTAGATTTAAATATATGTAAATTAGTAATACGTCGAATATCTTTTACATGGAAGAAATTATGGAAATTGTCTATGGACCGTACAGTGGGTGTGTGAAAATGCAGACCTTATACCCTGCAGTGGGGAGATACAGGATCATGGCGTTGATGATGACATAGATAGATTTTGAAATTATATATTGTTAGGTCACGAGGTATTTTTGGTACAAAATCATCAAATTAGTAAAATAAATAGTAAAAAACTGTTTTTGTGATTTTAATTGCGCAAATAAATAGTAAAAAAACTGTTTTTGTGTTGCAAAAAACTATATTTTAGGAGCAAAAAGTAATTATTCTCACAAAAACAGGGATTTTCATGATATTCGGCAAAACTATTACGTATAATTTTATAAACTTAATATTATGTTGAATATAAATAAAATTGGTCTTGTAATTGTTGTAACTTTTGACACCAGAGCTTAGCCGCTTAGCTTAAACGAAGAAGAAGATGTAACATTTTTCTTATTTAGTCGTTCATTTATCACCAGTCAATAAGATTTTACCTCTTTGACAAACCTTGACTATCCCTAGATAAGCCCAAAATGCTGTTAGTGAAAGGTGTGCCTTTTATTCGCAGGTTTTATCTGAAAAGTTATCTCAGATTTAAATAAGCCACGTCCAGTTAACTAACTCTATGTAGAGTTAGATATATATATCTAACCTAGATATGACAACTTACAATACTATTACAGAAATCCCATATTTATTATCATTTTGAACTTATACCTTTATTTTTATTATTAAAAGACAAATAATTGTATGCTAGTGTGCAATAAGTATTTATTTTATAAAATACGAGTATGTATATACATATATGTAGTATATCAGTTCTGATAGCAACCATTACATAAACTAGAAATGGTTTAGTATGGGTGTGATATGTCCTAGTTTGTTGATTCGTCACGCTCAAACAGCAGAACCAATACACATGAAACATTATTCATTAAAATTTAGAAACCCTCGACACCATTTTATGATGTCAGCCATCTTGGATTTCGATTTGATCAAATTGGTCACGTCCATTTTTTATCTAACCTATATTGCCCCAGTGTTGGGCAAAGGTCTCCCCCAATGATCCCCACGCTTTTCTGTCCTGGGCCAGTTCCTTCCAGTTGTTGTGGAAGTCCACCAACTCCTTGCGCCATCGAGTTGGCGTCCTGCCTCGTCGTCTTCTGCCATCTTAAAAGTCCCACTCCATGGGAACCTTTGCCCAACGGTCAGGGTGTACCCTGCATACGTGGCCCGCCCAGTGTTATGTTCATTTGTTCTTTCAGGGTACATGTTACTGTATTAATTTAATTTGTGCTGTTTTGCTTTAAAAATATTCCATTCCATTCCATTCCATTCCATTCCATTCCATTCCATTCCATTCCATTCCATTCCATTCCATTCCATTCCATTCCATTCCATTCCAATCCATTCCATTCCATTCCATTCCATTCCATTCCATTCCATTCCATTCCAATCCATTCCATTCTATTCTTTTCTATTCTTCTATTCAAAATTTTTTATTTGCTCTTCTCTGATGGACACTTTTGCACCAGGAACTATTAGGGGCGGGTTATTTAGTTAGAATTAAGTAATTTATAATTAATTTAATTTAATTTTGACATTTTAATTGTTTTTTTTGTTCCGTCTATACTTCTTCTGACCATAGTTGTCAGAGACATTGTGAGACCAAACATATTGCTTACGCAGTTTACTTTTTATTGGAATGTTCGGTAAATGATTTACCCTTTTATTATTATTACTATACTAAAATGTACATCTATTAAAGCAGTAAGAAACAATTTCGCCTGCCAGCTGAAAATCTGTCTTATCTGAGGTTTCACTCAGTACTCCCTAAAATTATTAGAACATTTTAATTGTTTATTGTGACATGTATGAATAAATACATTATTTGCTCTTGTTATAATATCACATTTTACCTATTACTTAAACGTAGATGATTAGGGTTGAAGCCAAACAGGTTTGTTATCATACATATCTAGTTCTGTGGAAAGTTCTAGAGAGAGGTTATTCTGGTAAATTGACGTCACAAACTGCTCTGATAAGATCTATGTACGGAGGTTTACAAAGAGAGATATTTTATGGATATGATATTTGTCTACATACAGTATGTTAGAGGAAGTTTGATAGTGACATTTGTGTCAGAAAAAGTGAAAAGTGGACGGTTAGCGTGATATAGACATGTAATGCGTAGAGAGGAGATGTATGTGACTAGGAAAAGTATGGATATGATTGTAAGAGAAGATTTTGAAGAAAAAATTAAAAACTAGAACTTGTTAGCCTAACAAATAAATATATGAATCACTTTTATGCACTTGAAATCAAATGATTGAATTTATTTTAGAAAAATTTTTTAAGAATAAAAAAACTTATAAATTAATTATTTTAAGCAATGAATTTTGTCTTCTGTGATAATATTTTTATGCTAAAAGTTTTTTTTTTAATATTTATTGATATCAACCAAATACCTAATAATTTCAATGTCAAAACATAATAAATAAACAATCATAATTAAATCTTAAAAGATTACGGCCAAATTAGTTAGTGTTTTTTTTATGAGAATTTCCAAAATTTTCTCTAAGCCACATCTAGATATATTTTATGTCTGTCCGGTTCAACCATTAGGCATATTCGTAGCACGTAGATAGCTTTAAAGACAGATGACAGAGATACCGAGCTCCAACATGAATATAAAATATACCACAGTTTTGTAAATCAGAATTTAGTTTTATTTTATAAAAAGTATATTTATAGTTGTAAATATTACTCGTAGTAGATAAGTGTGGTATTTTTTTAACATAAAAATAACTTTATTTGAACAAGGATTTGATTTAATTTATTTCTACGTACCCGTTAGTTTTTTCTGCAATAAATTTTGTATAACCTTTGATATTACTTACAAAAATAAAAACAAATATCAACTATCAAGATTAAAATTACAGTTATATCCAATTCATTGAGAATTGGTATAAAATTCAACCAAAGATTTTTAGAATAGGTAATTTAAAATATTAAAAGGAAGACTTGTTAAATGTTGAGATGTAATGGATCGAGATAGCTTGGGTTGAGATGTAATATACCCAGATACTTTGGAGTGAGATACTATGACTTAAGATACTCGTATTTTGGGACAAGTAAGATGAGGTTCAACGAGATACTATTACGATGCTGTAGATAGGCAAATACAATGTAGGGAGGTAGATACAATGTATAGAGATACCAAATCATGTTGGATGTTGATTAACTTGGTGAGTGTTAATATAATATGGATCGAGTTACTAAATGTTGAGATGTAATGTACCGAGATACTGTGGCTTAAGATGCTTTGGTACACGATACTGTAGAACGAGATACTTGGAGACGATATTGAGATGTGGATCATCGTAGTACTATGAATTCAAGATGATGTGAATAGAGATATAATGTGTCGAGATAATAAAGTTATAGTTGAAGCCTGAGGCACTAAATACTTACTCGACAAAAATAATAAGAAGAATACTGTGGAACAAGGTATATTGAGACAATATTGAGATGTGGTTCATTGAGAAACTATCAAAGCACTGTAAATAGAGATACAATGTATCGCCATAATAGAGTTATAGTTGAAGAACCTAAATACTAAATACTCATTTGACAAAAAAAAAGGAGAAGAATGACGACTATGGAGTTAAATACTATGCCTTAAAATACTCCGGTGAAAGATACTTTAGGACGATTGAAATATGGTTCATACTACCAAGATTCAGTGGATAGAAACGCCATGTGGTAGATACCATGTATCGAGATAGTAAGTTCAAAATACTCACTTGACAGAAATAAGTAGAAGAATGATTCCTACTACGTAGAACTGTGTATTGTTGGCCATGTACCATGACCAGAAATGTAACGTATCGAGATACTTTGGTGTGAGATGCTATGGATCAAGTTACTATGGAATGAGATACTAAAACTTAAGATACTGTAGAACAAGATATCTTGGGACAATATTGAGATGAGGATCATCATGATATAGATCAAGATACTGTGAATAGAGATACAATGTATCGACATAATAGAGTTATAGTTGAAGAACCTAAATACTCAATTGACAGAAATAAGTAGATGAATAATCCCGACCACGTAGAATTGTGTATCGTTGGTCATGTACCACGACCAGACCATGCACATATCTTAATGCAGATACAGGTTGTTGATGTACAGCAGTTTAAGTCACCAGCACTTATTGCAAGTAATGTGGTACTTACACGGAGATGATGATAGACTAGGATAGGATGCTTGATATCATAATGGATGTTGAAAAACTTGGTGAGTGTTGAAATTATGGGGATTGAGATACCATAGGATGAGATGTAACGTACCGAGATACTGTAGATCAAGTCTCTTTGGTTCAAGATATTTTGGAACTATTGGAATGTGGTTCATACTACAAAGACGCAGTGGATAGAAATACCATTTGGAGATACAGTGCAACGAGATATTAAGTACGAGATACTCACTTGACAGAAATAAGCAGAAGAATGATCCCGACCACGTAGAACTGTGTGTCGTTGGCCATGTACCATGACCAAACCATGCACATTCTTTCTTCGGATATAGGTTGTTGATGTACAACAGGTTTTGCTACAAGCACTTATTGCAAGTCATGTGGTACTTATGTACATGGGAATGATGGTATATTAGTCATGTGGTACTTACAGGGGACGATACTTGATATCATATTGGGTGTTGAAAAACTTGGTTAGTGTAGAGATGATATGGATCGAGATACCAGAGGATGAGATGTAACGTATCGAGATGCTATGGATCAAGTTACTATGGAGTGAGATACTATGGCTTAAGATGCTTTAGTCCAAGATACTGTAGAACAGAATATTTTAAGACGATATTGAAATGCGACTCATCGTGATACAGATCAAGATGTTTTTTTTTTTTTTTTTTTTTTTTTATAGCTTATAGGTTTGCGTTTGACCACAGCTTGCCTGGTGTTAAACAATACTATGGCCTACGATGTTACACGCTTACCTAGAAAATACCTATTAACTCTAGATTTGAAAACCCCCAGGTGGTACTTCTCAGGAAACAGAGACTCAGGAAGAGAATTCCAAAGTTTTGCAGTTCTCACAAGAAAGGAAGAAGCGAAACGGCTTGTGCGAAACTTGGGGATTTCGACTGTATACCTATGTCTCTTCGCTGAGTTTCTGCTCGTTCTGTAATGAAACGGAGATGGTGGTATTATATTATGCAACTCCGTAGCGCACTCCCCGAAATGTAATCTATAAAACACCGACAGACTGGCAACCTTACGCCGGTGATCCAAACTATGAAGTCTAGATTTGGCGAGACAAGGTTGACCGATGAGCTTCTTGGCACGCCGCTCAATGGACTCCAACGCCTCAAGCTGGTATTTCGCTGATCCATCCCAAAGGTGCGAGCAGTACTCCATGCATGATCGAACTTGTGCTTTGTACAAAGTGAGCAACTGTTCCGGCTTGAAGTACCGACGCACCTTCGAGAGGATACCAAGCTTTTTGGCAGCCAATTGAGCTTTGGACTCTATGTAAGAGCCAAAATTGAGCGACGAAGGTAAAGTCATTCCAAGAAGTTCAAGTTGGTCTGTGATGGGGACGGATACATTTCGGAAAGTCGGGGCCAGGTGGAAAGGCCTCTTCTTAGCGGAGAAAAGACACGCCTGGGTCTTAGCAGCATTGAAACACACCAAATTGGCATCGCCCCAGTCGGAGACTGCCTGCAAGGAGTGGTTCATGCGCTCGACCATGGTCTCTCTGAGAAGCTGAATATCGGCCTCTCTGGCGCGTGCATTGGATGTGTAACTCTCTACAACCGTGCTATCATCTGCATAACCTAAGATACCGGGTTTCAGCAAATCGTTGATATGTAGCAGGAAGAGGGTTGCAGAGAGCACAGACCCTTGAGGGACACCGGCATTAATTGCCATTCGATCGGACGAGCAGCCGTCAATGACCACCCGTATCGAACGCTCCCTCAGAAAGTCTGATATCCAAGTACAAAAACCAGAGGGCAAGCCATAGGAAGAAAGCTTGCTTATAAGGCCGATGATGTGAATAGAGACACAATGTATTGAGATAATAGAGTTATAGTGGAAGAACTTAAATACTTACTTGACAGAAATAAGCAGAAGAATGATCCCGACCACGTAAAACTGTGTATCGTTGGCCATGTACCACGACCAGACCATGCACATGTCTTTCTGAGGGTACAGGTTGTTGATGTACAGCAGGTTCCGCCACCAGTATTTGTCGCAGGTGATGTGGTCGAAGATAGCGGGCTCGAATACGGAGTGGTCGTGCGTCCAGCGTAAAGCGATCTCGTTTAGACCTGGAATAATGTAAAAAAATAATACATAATTCAATATTCTGTGAATGTCTAGAGGGTCAACCAAATAGCGTTATAAAAATCAAGTAAAAATTACGTTTGTTGTATGGGCCCGCCCTCCTTAAATATTTAATAATTTAATGTGATAACAAAATTATACATAATTCAATGTTCTGTGAATCTCAGAATACAGGTATTCTGAGCTGTGAATGTATAGATGGTCTACCAAATATCGTTATAAAGACCGAGTAAAATTTACGTTTGTTGTATGGGCCCTCCTTAAATATATTATTAAACATTTTAAAATTTAATTTGATAGCTACTTAATAGACATCTATAATACGAGTATTTTGTGAATTTTTTAAGTGTCTAGCAGCTCCCGTATTGATATATATATATTTTAGAAAGGTACGAAAAAAACACGTTTATTGTATGTACCCCCTTTAATTTTTTTTTTTATTTTTAGTATTTGTTGTCATAGCGGCACAGGAAATACATATCTTGTGAAAGTTGCAGCTTTCTAGTTATTACGGTTTCTGAGATACAGCCTGGAGACAGACAGGCAGATAGCGGAGTCTTATTAATAGGGTCCCGTTTTTACCTCTTAAGTACGGAAACCTAAAAAAACAAAAATTAAAATATTCTATTCGTTTTAAACGGTACATTTAAACTTATTCACTATCCCTCAAACTGGACGCATTCGCGCCCGCGCCTTGGTGGCTAGTGCCTTCCAGTCACTTACATAGATATGTACATAAATAGTTTATAGATTAAGTTACAATGATATACTCGTAATAAAACGTATTAAGAATTTTAGATTAAACTAGCTGACCCGTTAAACGTTGTTTTGCCTTATTAATTATTTTGATTCTAGTTTCTAAACAAATTCTAGTATAAACAAAAAGTTTCTTACTTATTATAAGTGTGTATGGTATATGCGTGAAATGGGTATGGAGCGCTATGAACCTAAGGTTTTAGTTAAATAATATAATAGGAGTAACATTTTGTTTGCATGGTGAAAGGGAGTTGTCTAATGCTTGACTAGCTTCCACCCTCATTATAAAGGAGCCTGTTTAATCTGGACTATCTGGCTTTCAATGAGGATTCCGGAACACAATGCTAGGTGCTAGATGGCAGATTTTTCAACTTGAGTGTCGTGGCTAGCCAGGCGATCTCTTAATAACACCTCATCTATTATCTTACTATTGTAATCTTAATTAATATATATAAATCTCGTGTCACAATGTTTGTCCTCAATGGACTCCTAAACCACGTAACCGATTATAATAAAATTCGCACACCATGTGCACTTCGATCCAATCTGAGAGATAGGATAGTTTAAATCTCAAATTATAGTCGCAATTTTAATTTGTTGCTAATTATTGTCTGTGATTATTATATAACTCCAAATGATTCTAACAGATTTCGATACCTTTCGTCTGGGTTGAGTAAGTAATCAATAGATGGCGCTGCTATGGTAAATCTACGAACGTGTCATATAAGCTACACTATCTATTTGTCATACCCCTAAGTGAGGCAAAACAACGTTTGCCGGGTCAGCTAGTATATTATATTACTAGAAGTAGAAGTGAATTGACATTTGATTAATATCGTATACTATTGTGATGATATTATATTACTAGAATTAGAATTGTAAATTGACATTGATTTATATCATATTTATATCATATATAATGATATCATAATTCTTAACTTGTAACTTGGGTGTTATCAATAAATGATTTGTATTTGTACCACCACGACAAACCAAACCATAAATTCATAAAATGATACTTACTAAGATAATAAATTTGATGAGAAACAACCAAGATAAAAATAGACAAAAAAAATAGAAGCAAAAAAGTATAAAACTAATAAAAAAGTAGTAAAAAGTAGTACATACCTATAACAAACGCGTACGCCGGCGTAAGTCGTACTATCCTATATGATAGTAATAAAAAGAAATTCTTTATCATCCCCAAAAATTCTGCTTTCGAATAAATATTTCCTTTCGGAGCGTCGAATAGATCTTCTTTGAATGACTGCTGGCTTATGACAGAAACTGAGAGGGCAGAGTTGGAATATCCGTTGATGTTCTTGTTCAAATCTGGCTTGTTCTGTTCTCGCTTCTGTGTTTTCTTCTCTTCTGTCCTGAGGAAGAGGATTGTGACTAGGATGCCGCTGTGGAAGAAGAGGAATTGCCATTAAAAAAGGAATTTGTTTTTTTTGATTGCTTAAGTTCTGTTGCTCAAGTTTTTGATATTATTTATTTATGCATGGATAAGCTTAATAGGTTTTATGAATAGGTAAGATTTTAGTTTTATAGAAAACAGTTTAAAAAATTAAATGGGTGAGATTTTTTATCATTTTAATATCTAGTAAATGACACACTAACAATATAAATGTGAAAGAATAAACTTGGGAGATGCCATTGGCTCCCATAACACTTTGGGAGAATTTGGATTCCTTATTACTTTTATTACTATTATGTAACTTTTGCCCAAATAAACGATTTTTTTTGAGCTTTTATAAATGCTAATGCTGTTTCTGTACAGTCACAGATATGAATGTCAACTTCACCATTCATTATACTTTTGTCGTTAAGTTTATTGGCTGTACTAGTATCGCACTTAAACATAAGTGCCGCATAAAAACAAAAAGTCGAGAGTATTTTCATTCTGCCTGTAACATGCTAGTCGTTTTGGCAAACGGCCTGCGAGGCAGTAAAGCTTTGTTTGTTCTGAACGCATTCGAGCACACGAGTAGGTTAGTTTTATAAGAAGCTAGGTCTATCCTACTAATAGTCCGGTCCATTCATTCGAGGCTACACAAATTCCCATCAAGCTTCAATTAGAAAGTTCCCCAAGTTCCCATCTTTCCCTTTTCCTTCACCGTAAAGCGAGTACAAATCCACACATGACTTGAAAAACAAGTCATTGGTGTAAGTGACGCATATTATTACGATAACAACTTGAACAACTTTTTAAATACGTTAGTACCTGGTTGACCGAGCTTTGCTCGTTTTTGTTTTTATATGACATTTTCCAAAAATTATTCCTAGCTCGATCGATTTATCGCCCCCGTTATTACAATTGCTGAATTTTGTGAGGCTCACAAAGTTCAGACCAATTTAAATACATCTATTGCACTGACCTCTATTTCTACTAGTGTAGAAATAGAGGTCAGTGCAATGATCCATTGGGATAGAATTTGAAAACCAGAGTTGTGACATGGATGTCAAAGATACATTAAACTAATTGAAGTATTTATTTATTAGGCTGCGATGTTTTGTAATCCACCCTCGTAAGTTTGTTGTATGGGAGCCCCCCTCAAATATGTATTTTATTGATAGCTTACGTGAAAAGTTAGCTAGCATACATTTTGTGAAAATGTTAAGAATCTAGCAGCTACCGTTAATGATATATAACAAAAAAAATATATACAAAAAAACACGTTTATTGTATGGTGACCCCCCATTTTTTTCAGTATTTGTTGTTATAGCGCCACGAGAAATACATAATAGTATCTTGTAAAAGTTTGAGCTTTCTAGCTATTACGGTTTCTGAGATACAGCCTGGAGACAGACAGACAGTGGAGGCTTAGTAATAGGGTCCCGTTTTTAACCTGTTAGGTACGGAACCCTAAATATTATTTCGTGTGTTCAAAATTCAGTTTATGAATGTAGGCCAAATAAATAATAAATGTGAAAGCTTCCAGCTTTACTTAACGAAGTCACGTAGTTGTAAGTAAGCAGTAAGTAAAATCACCCGAAACGAATTAGATTTATCCTCTGAAAGGTAAACTTTATGTCTGCCCGATAAAAACCCGATTCCGAATTCCCTAATTTTCTGACGAAAAAAGCGATCTTGTTTTTAACCCTTAAGGTAGTTTCGTTGAGTATACTATACATACATTTCAAAAAATTCTGACGTCTAAATATGAATGTATGGAACCTTATTATAAGTAAAAACATGTTTTGGTATGCATCTACTTGCTTAAAAAAATATCAAGATATCAGTGCTTTTAACAGTTTTGTGTCAATTTTCAAATATGCTGAACGAACGCTTGTAGCTGCCCCAAGTGCAAGGAAAAATACTGTTTTTCTATATTTTTTTCTTCAAATTATGTTTGTAAGACTCATAATAAAAGAAAAGAATATATTGCGACTACTTATAAGTAATAAAAATCGTTCTAGGTGTATTATTTTGCGTGAATACATATGTTTTATGTGATAGTATAGCATACTATACATCGCCAAACGTTAACCAAACGAACACTTCTTGGTTATGTATAGCATAATACACATTGCCACTTATGCATTATCTTGATTTTGGCGCATTTTTTTTGTTGATAAGCTTACTACCTACTAGTAATGATAGTTTCTTTTTCGACAATACCACTGCTGACACTGGAGGCTGTTAATACATCCACTCAGTCCTGTCATTGACAGAATAAGAGCCCAAAGTTGAAGAAGATACTGCATTTAGAATTGAAAAAGACAAAAAGCCGGCAGCAGAAGGCAGCACACTCGTAATGAACTAAAAAATAATAGTTATAAGAACTTACTAAGGCCTGGGATATACTCCGGTATGATTTGTTATATTAGTACAAATATATGAACACACCGGACAACCAAAACAACATTGTATAACCCTACATAACGCATGAAGAAGATACTCTACGAGTTGGAGCTAAGATTTTACTAGCTTTATAAATAGCAAGATGGTTGGGAAGGTGATATTGTCATGGATGGGAAAAGAATAAACAATTTGAGATACGCAGATGACACTACTCTGTTTGCATCATCAGAGCAAGAACTGGCTCAGCTTCTTTCTAGAGTAGAGAAAGAAAGTGAATTAGTTGGCCTCACCATTAACAAGGCAAAGACCAAGGTGTTGGTGGTAGACAGACAAGGCATGCTAGTTCGCTCTTATGAACTCAGAGACCTAGAATTCGTTGAGCAGTTTACATACCTTGGCTCTCTTCTCAGTAACGAGGGTGGCAGTGAAAAGGAAATTTCCAGAAGAATTCAAATGGCTAAGACAGCGATAACTAAGCTCACTAGGATTTGGAAAGACCGCAATATATCCCGTAAAACTAAAGTGAGGCTGGTGCGTACGTTGGTGTTCTCTATTTCCTTTTACGGTGCCGAATCCTGGACGATAAGTAAGAAGGAAAGAGCCAAGATTGATGCTTTTGAGATGTAGCGTTGGAGGCGAATGTTGCGAATCCCATGGACTGCGTTCCGCACCAATGTCTATTCTTGATGAGCTCCGAATAACCACGAGGCTTTCCACTCTCTGCTACCAGCGAATTCTCAAATATTTTAGACATGTCGCTCGTAGAAGCCCTGATTGCCTCGAGAAGCTTGTGGTAGTTGGCCAAGTTGACGGAAAAAGAGCATTAGGTCGCTCTCCTACCCGCTGGTTAGACCTCGTAAAAACGCTCACTGGCCTACCTATTGCCGAAGCTTTTAAGACCGCCGAGGACAGGAAACGACACTCCGTATTAGACACGAGCTTCAGTAATGAAATTACGACTAAGAAGAGAAGATAAAATAGCAATCAAGACACTAGCACCAGTTATCTATTTGTGAAATATTTTAGCTTGCTGGAGTTACTCAATTATTGTGGGAGAACTACTTTAGCTTAGGATTCACCGACTCATACAGATTACTATGAGCCGATAAGCTTTTGGTTGTGGACAAGGAAAAATTATGTATTTTTTTAGATCGTATGCAACAGAAATAGACTGGGAGTCGTATGATCGGTCGATAACAAAAAAGGGATTCATTTTGCTATGCTATCCCGCCCAAACTACCAAGCGATATAGCAAAGGAAGAATACGGTATGTTGATGTTTCATCTCCCCAGATTGTGAAGGTTTACAATAGCCATATGGGCAGAGTGGCCTTGGTTTTCATGCTGCTTGTCCACACATGCATTCCCAACATATTCTAGCAGCTGCTGGACTTTGGTAGCAATAATGATTGACTTATACGCTGAAAGCATTTTGAAATGAAATGAATCACGAAGAAGTCCACTCTTCTGAAATAATGCAAATATGACATTTACACCCAATTGCTGAAAAAGAACAGGTCAATGCCAGTAATGAATTGAGAATATGTTCCAGTATAAAAGAAAAAAAAACAAATCAGCAAGAGCCAATGATGACATCAAAAACGACCAGTTTGACTATTGACCACGACTGACTGGGTAGCCAAGATGCAAATACTGTAAAGAGGGACAAGCAAGCATTGTTTGCACTAAATGCGAAGTGCAGTGAGCTATTTTGGGGTAGAAATTACTTCATAGCTTATCTCCATAGGTGACCTAAGCTAAACGAATAAAATTACCTAAAAGTGATATTGTATAGTGTGCTATACATAGTCATCAGTCTGTTGTTCTGTGAAGATGTGGCAATGTATAGTATAATATACATTGTTTTTTTTCTAAACTACTGGAGTAGGATTTTTTTAATTAATTTTCCGTGTATCTTTAGTGTCTATATAAATAACTTTTCATAAATTTTTTTGTTTATTTTACCAAAACATGTTCTGCTACCTTAAGGGTTAAGGCGAAGATTAGGGCAAAGTCTTTAATTTACAATAGCGATGCGCGACTGTGAATGATTCCAGTCGAACTATTCGACTATACAAATCATTCGACTCATTCGAATGATCTCCGAAAATTAGTAACTTAGAACTGTGAATGACGTAATTCGAGTGGCGTTGGCGCTAGGGAGCGGCGCGGGAGTCCGGCGAACGATTCATTCATATTTCATTCATTTGAAACTAACAAGTGACATTGACAAGATTCGCTAACAATCGAGTCAAAACGCCATTAGTAATTAATCAGTAGTCATCATTCGATTATTAACATTAGTAAGTATATAACTAATATTCAAGTCGAACGTGTAGATATATTAAGTAGTAGTTTGTAGATAATTTGACTGGTTAGATTATTCGCAGTCGCGCATTTCTAATTTACGGTAAAAAAATTGTTTCAAAGACAATCCATCTAAAGAAATAGTCTAAAAGATAAAATAATATTTGTACTTATTTTGGTACCGACAGACTTAAGAAACTACTAATATTATAAATGCAAAAAATCGTGTGTAAGTGTTTATGTTTTTTACTTCTTCACGCTAAAACGGCTGAACCGATTTTGTTGTAATTTGGTGCAAAGATTGGTAAGACTTTGGATTGGAGTTTGAGTGATGAATATGAACAATTATTATCATAATTTTAGACAACATTTAAATAAAGTTTTTTCCATTGTAAGTTTTTTTAATTGTATAGTTACACCCACATCCAGTAGTTTATAAACATTTGTAAGTTTAATTAAGTTAGGTTAAATTTAGTTATTATCTAGTTTGTAAACAGCTGTGTGGATCAAAAATAAAAAAAATATAGTTCAGACCTTGTATTAACAGATAGGCTACTTTTTATCCTGAAATAACTTCTTTTGTCCTGGATTAACTGGGTCAAAAAAACAAAAATTAAGTTTTTTGAACCAGTTTTTATTCATATAATAAGTCTGATTGGTACCAAAATAATAATAATAATAATAAAATCGGGCCAAAAATAAGTGAGCATATTTAACAATTACAATTTCCTCCAGTATTACAATATATTATACTCGTAAGTATAAATATTATTAGAGTGGTTGTTTAGACAGCCTTTTAAGCTTCTTTTCCGATATTTTTTATAGTGAAAATATTGTAAAATTAAAAAAAAAAACCAAGATTATTATCCTTGTTCCCTTCGCCCTTCGCCTTAAATAATTGCGGAAAGTTCCATTATTTCTTTGAAGAGGAGAAATTAAAACATTCTGCCAAAACAATTTCGAATGTTAAGGTTGTTTTGAGACCGTTTTGTTGCCTTTTGGCGGTTTCAATGCAACATTTTTGTTGTATTCTATTTTCTTTTCAGAGTTCTATTTCTCGTATTGTTTTGAAACTACTCGTATAGTTTAGATGAAAATAAAAACAATAAAATATTTTTCTAGATTTTTTTAAATTCTTATTTATATACCCAGATTTTAATTTAATTATACACTAACCAATGGTGACTTTAGGTTAAGTTCGATCACAATGTATATTTTCTAATCATGCCATTTAATTTAAAACCATATTGAAGCAGTTGTGAAATACGTCATTCGCCATTTTGTGAATGTTTTTGCGTGTTCGCGTATTCGTGTATTCGCATATACGTGTATTCGCGTATTAATGTATTCACGTATTCGGGTATTTGCGTATTCGGGTTTTGGTTTACTTGCGTATTCGTGTATTCGCATATTCTAGTATTCGTCTATTCGCGTATATGGGTATTCGCGTATTCGTCGGGGATATAAAAAAGGGGAAAGTTCGTGTTTATGTTTGTTACTTCTTCACGCTCGAACAGCTTAACCAATTTTGATGAAATTTGGTGCAAAAATAGGTTGGACTTT
Source organism: Mellilla xanthometata (assembly GCA_035578125.1). Lineage (NCBI taxonomy): Eukaryota > Metazoa > Arthropoda > Insecta > Lepidoptera > Geometridae > Mellilla > Mellilla xanthometata. The sequence goes on along the minus strand of JAPUBQ010000049.1, from coordinate 778,441 downwards.
GTATTAACACACAGGTTACTTTTTATCCCGAAAACAATTGTGGTTCCCGTGGGATACGCAAATAACTTCAATATCTATGTTACTCCTTCACGTTCCAACGGCTAGTTCGATGTTGATAAGATTTACTATGAAGGTAATCTTAATAGTAAATCTTAATAGGTCTTCAAGGTATACTTTGGATAGCAACAAAGCCTCAATTTTATCCCGGATTAAGTTCTTTTATCCTTAACGATAAAAGCGGGTAGCACCGCAGGACGCAATTAGTAAAATAATAAAAAGAGTATTTATTACCTGATAACAAAGAAGGTATCGACGCAGTAGGAAGCGTTCCCCACAGACTGGTAGAAGAAGTTTCTCTCGGTGATAAGGCGCATGTTCTTATTGTCTGCCACGTAGAATATTGTCAGGTACGTATGGACCATGATCACCCATATCACTGACATGAATCTGCGAAAAAAAATAAGGTAAAAATGAAAAAATAAGTTCAATATCTTTGTATATATACAAAACAACGTTGTCAAAGTCTTAGTCAAACAAAATACAAGTCAAATAAAGTCAAAGTCAAAACTTAAGTTCCGTTTTAAGTCAAAGACAAAGTCTAAGTCAAAGATCATATCAATGTCTATGTCAAAGCCCAAAATAATTTATTTATTTTTATTTATTTAAAGCCAAAACACTGTCAAAGTAAAGGTTGAGACAAAGTCATCCAGTTTATTCTATAACGAGGCTTTGTTGTCAGACACTTAGAATAATGCCAGATATGAGTTTGCCTAGATCAGTGACATGACCCTGAGACAGTACAAAATAAGGGATAATTTATCCGCAAAGCCCAAGTCAAAGACAAAGTTTGAGTCAAACAAAGTCCAAATGAAAGTCCAAGTTACTGTGGAAGTTTCAAATGAGTCATAATCAAAGCCAAATTGTTTTCTCTGCGATAAGACGCATTTTCTATAATGAGCCGCGTATAATATTGTGAGCTAAGAGTAAACCATAATCATCCAATTCACTGTCATGGAAAAATCATTATCATAAACCTGGCACAGTAAAAGAAAGTAAAGTAAAAATTATGTATTGAGGTAAAGTAAAAGTCAAAACGAATGCAAAAATAAACGACCTTCTGACTGACCTTATTTTTTTTACGTATTTGTTATTTATTATACCGGTATCAGAAATAAATAAAATGTGAAAATTTGAGCTTTTTAGCTATGACAGTTTATGAGAGACAGCCTGGGGACAGATAGACAGTGGAGCCTAGTAATAGGGTACCGTTTTTACTTCTTGAGTAAGAAACACTAAAAAGGTACCTAACTTATTGACACAGGCGTTACTTTGCGGAAATCCATTGTAAATAGAAGACAAAATTAAATATTTAGTGTACTTCCGCTGTGAGAGTCTCTCTACTCTCGACTTGTCGTTCGAAGAGTCAGCATCTCCTGATGATGCCTTGTGGTTAGGCGAAACACGTGTAGAGTTAAGAATTTCCGGATTGTGATAGGTAACGTTAATCTTAATTAATCTTAGTTAATTGATCTTAGTTAATTAATCTTAGTTAATTAAGCTTGGTTAATTGATCTTAGTTGATTTTTCCTTTACTTGTCTTAATTTGGATTTCGGATCACAGCGGAAGTACACTAAATATTTAATTTTGTCTTCTATTTAAAAAGGTACCTTATGCCATGTAGACAAGTAAGGGCGCCGTCGCTGGGTTTGTCTGTGCTCAGGATAGTTCTTCCATTTGACAGCACCGAGAAGGAGAGCAAGATCTCCGACCATACACCTGAAAGGGACAAAATATATCACGTTATACCACTATCCAACTTACAAGGCGAAGGTTTGGTGGTAAATTATAAATCTTCTCTTCATCGTATGAGCTAAGTGACCAAGGCCTCTGACTTGGCTTAACGACTGCTTGTACTAAGACTAGCAGCCGGGACCTACAATTTAACATGCCATCCGACCCACGGTAGCATCCAGATGAAAATGCCACTAGAAAAACGACAGTATTGTGCATGGTCATCCATCCATACACCGTCTGTATCGACCGTTGCTTAGCTTCGATAATCGCATCAGATCACCTTAGCTAGCCGAGCTACAGACGCTACAAATCCCCAATGTCAAATGTCGATTCACGGCCAACATCTTAGTGATGAACTAAATTTCTAATGTGTTTTCTGTAATTTATTTTCTTTTTTGTAAGTGTTTTAATAAAGTGTTTATCTATATATTATTTATTCTTGATTTTGTATGAATTTATTTCGTGAAATACCTACAGCCGCACGTCTGGCGCTTTGCTCAAATATGAAGACGCGTCTGAACTCAGTCCTCAGTACAGCAGCGCCTTTACAAATAAATATAAAAGTATATCGTCCCGATGTAATCTGCTAATAGTTTTTCAGGTCCATTATCATTATCTTCGCTCGAGAAGTTCTCACCGAAGCTATCAGAGGGGCGAGCACAGACGAGGACTTATAGTCTTTCCACCATTATTCACACAGTGGAAATGACGTATCAGAATACTAGAGAGGATTGCTGATTTCCATACAATAAAGCGTGGCGCGGAAGTTAGCCTTAACTACCGAAGAAACCTAGATGGCGCTGCAAATCGAGCGTGCAGCCTAGTTTCCACCAAATTCCAAAACGCGTTGTATTCGCATAGTGATATGACCATAGTAGATTGCGTGACAGAAGTGAAGTGGTTTCAAAAAAATACGATTAGATAGCGCTAAGTGTATCATTCGATACACATAGCGCCGTCTACGAATACAACTACTATGCGACTGCAGCGCGTTGCGGAATTTGGCGACAGCTAGTTTGCACTTTCGGCTTCTAGCGCCATCTAGGTTTCATTGGTAGCTCTGGCAAACTTCCGCGCCACGCTTTATTGTATGGGAATCAGCAATCCTCAACGATCAGTACGATTTTCAACAAGAGTTTGAACGTCTATTATATTTATTAGTTTATGGTAAAAAAAATACTTTCTTACCATGGCAACAAGGAATATTTTCTGTTATAAAATATTTCCACTTGACGATAACCAAGGTTATGTTATGCCGTTATTCCCCGCTGTTTCCAAGTAAAATTACGGTAATTAATATTGAATTGAAATGCAGGGACAGATTTATGTATAATTTGAAAGTGGGGGGAAAAAAGGACTGTACATAATAATTTTGTATTTTCATTTTTGTAACAAATGAGAATTATTATTAGAGTCGCAAAGGCTTAAAATACATATACAAGAATATAAATAATTAGCACCACGAAACAAAAATAAATAAAGTAAGGGTAACAAAAACGAACACATTATTGTATTTCCCAGTGGAAAAATTATCCACTAGGTACCCGTGCTAGCCCTCAAGACGAGAGAAGTGACTGTAAGTCTGCGAGAGGAGATAAGAGATGGTACAGCTTTTTGGAGTGGAAAGAAAAATCGGTTATAAAGCGTGAGGGTCGTTTTATATGGTACACAGTACATTAGCGTTGTGCTATCTGAAAACCTCTTATTATATGTTAAGGTTACAAGCAACCTCAACACGACGACCTCGTTAGCGTAATGGTTACCATGCTGGACTGCTAACCAGAGGGTTCAGGGTTAGATTCCCGGCACGGCCAACATCTTTGTGCTGAATTAAATTTGTTAGCTGTCGGTCTGGGTGTTCAATGTGTATTGATATAAAGTATGTCTGTATGTATATGTAGTATATCAGTTGTGTCAGCAACCATAATACAAACTAGAAATTGTTTAGTTTGGGGATAAAGAGGCTTGTGTGAAATGTGTCCTAATAATAATAATAACCCACTCGATGGCCAATATAAGGAATACCTCATTATATCCTACTAATATTATAAATGCGAAAGTTTGTATGTAAGCGTGTATGTTTGTTACTTCTTTACGCTCAAACAGCTTAACCGATTTTGATGAAATTTGGTGCGAAAATAGGTTAAATTTTGGATTAACACATAGGCTACTTTTTATCCCGGAATCAATTTTGATTCCCGTGGGATAAGCAAATAACTTCAAAATCAAATGTTACTCTTTCACGCTCCAACGACTGGACAGATTTTGATGTGACTCACTATGAAGATAGGTTAGACCTGTAATAAATACATAGGCCACTTTTTATTCCGAACTAACGAGGGTAAGACCGCAAGACGCAGCTAGTATTATATAAAAGCACTTTCTATTTAATCTTATTTTTCGTTTTAACTTTTAAATACTCTGTTCGCATTTTTTTTACTTTCGCTTTAACTAACCTTTGCGAGCTCGTAGGTGTTTTTTTTAATAAAAATGATGTCCTTCTTCTGAGTATTGGGGGCGTCCATAAATTACGTAATGTGTTTATTTTAATTTTCTGCCCCTCCCTCCCCCCCTGGTGAGATGTCGTGAGATTTTATTCAACCCCCTCCCCCATCTCCCAATCTCACGCGAGATTTTTCAAAATGTGAGTTTCTTACGTAAACATGTTGGATTGTTTGATATAAAACAAATATGGTGGTTTGACAGTAAGTATATTATGTATAACGTCGAAATATGAATGAAATTATTTTCTATTGAACGAATAAGAGAATGATCTTTATCGTAAACGATTACGCTTAAGATTAAATCTTATGCATGTACAATCTGGATTAAATGGACCAAAATAGTATATTTTTTTTTGTTTCAATCAGAAACCCCCCCCCCCCTTAAACACCTTACGTAATTTATGGACGCCCCCTATGAGCTAAGTGGTTAAGCTCTGATGTCTAGAGGTTTCAAACTGTTCCCAGTCCTTTGATATTTACTCGTATATACCCACGGTAGCGGCTAGATGAATGAAGCGGCTGACTATTTCCTATTAAATGACAGACTAGTGTATCCAAAGACTATCCGCATCGACAGCTTCTTAACCTCGATGATCGTGTCAGATCACCTCAGTTAGCCGAACTATAGTGAAAATGATTTTAACAATTAAACACCCTTATACTAAAGTCACTAACCAGTCTTTTAATACTCTTCTTCTTTTAATATAAAAGTCAAAAAAGGTTTTAGCTAAATATGTGACTGCTACGTCGTAGCGATGCTACAGCTACGAAGGTGCTTCGAAGCTCTACGAAACCATTATATAACGTTTATCTACCAACATACCTACGTACTCTTAGGAGGAGCCACTGTCGCTTTTCTCGAACAAAATTTTAAAAGATATTTTCAAACCGTTAGTTCTACCCTTTTGCCACTGGAATAGATATGTTGGTGGCACAGTCTTGTTCCAATTTCGCACTTGGTTAAGATGCAATTTCTTTTAACCGCCATTGTAAAATTTTAGCGTTAACAATTTGAACTTTGAAACTGTTGTTAGAGAAGTCTGTTTAAACTGTTTGTGGGCGTAAGGCTTAAAATGTTGAAGAAATATTTGAAATGTTTATAAGACTGAGGTATACATTTATATTTTATTCTCTATGTTTTTTCTTACATTGAACACTTTGATCTAAAATATACCAAATTCAGTGTTGCATACAAACACAGCACAAAAATTCGGGAGCTTTGATGCCACAGACAAATACACGTCAAATTTCGTCAGGCGTTAAAAAAGAAACTTCTTACCGCAGGTTTCTCTTCGTATATCCTTATCACCATTGTTGGATTTCACGTCGGAAGAAACGCTGTTGGCCTGCAAATGTCATAAAAATAGGTTATTAAATAAGTAAATACATTGTTACCCAAGGGATGAAAGTAAGTTATCTAGTCCCGAGACGGGGTTTGGCGCCCCCAACGAAGTAAGGGCGCCAATAGTTCGAGGGACTAAATAAGTCTTTAACCCGAGGTAAATACTGTGCTTTTCATTACAAATACTAGAATAGTGAAAAAAAATTGTGAAGAAATATATTTTATTAGTTTCTCAGCGCGCCATTTCATAAAATCGCCATACGATCTTTGTTTTGATTTCGGTGCTAAAAGGTTTTCCACTACCGCTTTAGCTTGTTCTCTTATAAAATCAGGCGTTATTCATATCAGAATCAGATGAACTCATTTTATAGGTACAAATCTCTGTTATGCGTATAAATACTCGTCCAGGAAACTTTTTATTCTATGGACGAATTTTTTAATATCAGAAAAAACGTTATGTGAATCATGTCGTGACATGTAATTGTTAAATATTATTACCTATTTTTTATTAGGTATTAATATTGACATTATTCCATATGACATGTATTACAAATTAATTGTATTTCATATTGTCATTTTTTAATTTATATTCATATTGACATTTTTAATTTTTGACGTATAATTGAATAATTATCAATAAATGGTTTATCTTGTTTATCTTAAAACAAAAGTCTTCAAATCAAAAAAAAATATGAAGATCGAATTGCCGCTTTCCCACCATTTTGTATTTTTTTCTGTCGCCGGCAGCGAACTAGTATATAAATAGAAAAGTAACTTGGCCGATAGAATGATTCCACATTTAGATATTCCAAATATAGAGGACAATTCAAATAAAATATTGGAAAACGTTAATTGCTAATGGAATTGTCGATATGCGTTCAGATAAGGGCTATCCTGTTTCCCTTCCACCCTTTTCGGCTATTTTCCCGATGGCGTATTCATTAGTTAGACTATCTGCGCCCCGCAGTTTTATCTGTGTTATTCCGGGGATAAAAGAATTAAATCTGGTATAAAAAGTAGCTTATGTATTAACTTATTGACTCAGGCGTTACTTTGCGGAAATCCATTGTAAATAGAAGACAAAATTAAATATTTAGTGTACTTCCGCTGTGATCCGAAACCCAAATTAAGATAAGTAAAGGAAAACTTAACTAAAATCAATTAACTAATATTAATTAAAATTAACGTTACCTATCACAATCCGGAAATTCTTAACTCTCTTTAATTTATCTTAATTAATTGATTTTAGTTAAGTTTCCCTTTACTTGTCTTAATTTGGGTTTCGGATCACAGCAGAAGTACACTTAATATTTAATTTTGTCTTCTATTTAGCTAATGTTAATCCAACGTCTAAATCATAGTATAATAATCCAGTTTCTTCTGGGCGAGCGTGCTCTACCTTAGATCACAATATAGCTTACCATCAGGTGAATTCCGATCAAGCCAAACCTAACAGAAAAAAAACTCACTCAAATCGGTCCAGCCGTTGGAGCGTGAAAGAGTAACATAGATTTTGAAGTTATTTGCGTATCCCATGGGAACCACAATTGTTTTCGGGATAAAACGCTAGCTGTAGCTTATGTGTTAATCCGAGGTCTGACCTATCTTCACACCTTAACCAAATTTCATCAAAATTGCTTCAACCGTTGGCCCGTGAAGAAGTAACAAACATACATACACACAAACTTTCGCATTTATAATATTAGTAGGATAAAGGTTTAACTTTCTTGAATGTAACACACATTTTACGTTAAATCTATGTTATGTTATTGGACAAGGGTTTGAATAGGAACAATTTAAATAGAACTGTTTATTTTAAAACAAATCCTACTAACATATATAATGCGAAAGTAAAAGTTTGTGAGCAAGTGTGTGTGTGTGTGTGACTGTGTTACTTCTTCACACTCAAACGGCTAAACTGATTTTGATTAATTTTATCAAAATCAGTTTTGACAACGCTCTTAGTTACTCGTACTCGTATATTTTCGTTCAAAATTAAAAATAAAAAAAAAATTTAACCAGTTTTTTTCTTATTCATAAGTGTGATTGGTTCCAAAATAAGTGTTAATATTCTTAGAGTAGTCCTTTTGACGGCTTTTAAGCTTATACGGTTTTTTTCCGTATTTATTACCGTTTACTTCTAAAGAACTATAAAACCAAGGTTTTGCCCTTATCTTAGCCTTAAAGGCAAGTCATAAAAAGCACTAAAAGCTTAAGCTTTAGCTAATATTCTATTCCAAATTTATTTTTCTAAATATATTTTTTTGTAACTGTTAATATAACATCGATCGAAACGATCCAACTTGAGAGATAGGATAGTTTAAATCTCAAATTCTCAAAGTCGCAATTTTAATTTATTGCTAATTATTGTCTGTTATTATTTGACAGTCACAATTATCTGTTAACTCCAAATGATTCTAACAGATGTCGATACCTTTCGACTGGGTTGAGTAAGCAATCAATAGATGGCGCTGCTATGGTAAATCTACGAACATGTCATATAAGCTACACTATCCATTTTTCATGCCCCTAAGTGAGGCAAAACAACGTTTGCCGGGTCAGCTAGTATGTGTATTTGTTACTTATGTCAATTAAGGAATATTTTATTATAATTTTATTTTTTCTTGTATTAACCCCCAAAGCTGTGCTACACGATTTACAGGCAAAATAATCCGATGAATCCGAAATTCCGTGCTCGGAATCTGTTCCGAGTGCTTGGAGGCAGATCCGGTTAGAGCGAGCGTGAAATATTCAGGCATTTTGGTAGATTCCGATCGATAGTTAAGCTTAGTACCATTTGAAATGTACGGGATTAAAGCGTTGTCCACGTTAAACTTATTGGATGTGTAAAAAATATGAAAAAAATAGTATATTCTAGTATATTTTTTTTTCTTTTTTATTTCGAATCAATTTAGTTTAAGGCTCCTTCAATATGACCGTTTTACTATTTAATACATTTTTCATCATCAATATTATAATGTAATTATTGTATTATGTGTAATGTCTAGTATAATGAAATTAAATTTAATTTTATGAAAATGTAAGAAGATAAAGTTTACAGAATGAAACTTGACTAAAAATAAGTATTTTAAATTAAATTAAGTGTTGAAACAATGTAATGATTTTATATCTATACTATAAGACTCTTTGTCCTGACTTATTCATTCATTCATTCATCTATAGACAACGCAGAGCCCAAACGGCTGGTCCTAGGGTTGTGAAATTTGGAGGGTGTATTTGTTTTGGTATGTAGACGCGTACTAAGAACGGATTTTTGGAAATTCCACCCCTAAGGGGGTGAAAGGGGGTAAAACAGTTTGTATGAAACTTCTTTATTTTTGAACTTAAGCAATGAAATTTGGAATATGTATATTTTATGTAAAATTAAAAATAACGGTATCAAGTTTTTTTACCAGGGGTGAACTAAGGGTTTGTTATGGGGGGTGAAAGTTTGTATGGAAAAATCTTTATTTATCAAGTTAAAGTCTTGAAAGTGGTTATGGTAGTAGTTTATTGAATGGTTAAATTAAAATTTTAAAAACTTTTGCCAGGGGTGCATTAAGGGGGATGCCATTGGGGTTGAAAGTTAAAAATGAAAGTTTTGTGTTTTTGAACTTAGAGGTGTAAAATTTGGAGTGTGTATATATTTTAGTACTTAAACGTGTACTAAGAATAGATTTTTAGAAATTCTTCCCTTAAGGGGGTAAACAGTTTGTATGAAATTTATATGTTTTTGAACTTCTAGCAATGGAATTTGGAATATGTATAGTTTATGTAAAATTAAAAATAATAGTATCAAGTTTTTTAACCAGGGGGGAACTAAGGGTTTGTAGAGGGCGGGGGGAGGGTGAAAGTTTGTTTGGAAATTCTTTATTTATCAAGTTAAGTCTTGAAAGTTGTTATGGTTGTTGTTTATATGATGGTTAAAATAAATTTGTAATAATATTTGCCAGGAGTGCATTAAGGTAAATCAGAGGGTTTTGTGTATTTGAAATTAAATACTTCTGAATCGGAATTTAAGTGGTTCACTTAGTGGTATGGTTCGCGTATTCTAATTATTTAAATTAAAATAATTGCTTGGAGAAAACGATCTAATCTGTCGCATCGTCACCAAAGTAGCTAAGAACAGATGTTAACTAGATATCAGGAATCGAATGCGGAAAGACAGATGCGACTCATTTTGATATCGTATCAATGTTTATATACAATTGGCACGGGAATAGGATACAATAGAATTTGTCCACAGGTTACGCGAAAAGCGACCTACACGCGGGCGAAGCCGCGGGCAACCTCTAGTAATTTAATATATCAAGAGCAATAATTACTGAATTAACCGATTTCCACGCGGTTGGCAGCATTTAACATAGTTTTTTAATCTAAAAAATGTGTGTATGAAAAAAAAATTAAGTATATGAGTATAAAAGATAATGAAAAATATATTGAGATACTAATTTATTTAATACCTATACATTTAATTTATTAAAGAGCATTTATTATATTTAGTAAAAAAAGTTAGGAGGGTAGATTAGGGATTAGTTTACTGGTGTGAGTTGTAGTGAAGGTATGGTGGTCGGTCGGAGGTGCACACCAAAATGTTTTAAAATATTTTAATTTTTCCTTTACTTGTCTTAATTTGGATTTCGGATCACAGCGGAAGTACACTAAATATTTAATTTTGACTTCTATTCACAATGGATTTCCGCAAAGTAACGCCTGAGTCAATAAGTTATCATCCACAGCCCTTTTTACCCCACTGCTGGGTATAGGCCTCCCTCTGCTATACCACTAATATTCGCAATAAATTGATTTGAATTTGAAAATATGTTAAATGTTTGCTAGTTCAGTATATGCAGTACGAGGTACTTGCCTGAGGTTTGTGGTGGTCGTGAGCTTCAAGGTCTCGTTGGCGGAGGAACCTCCTCTCGAGGAGTGCTTCGTACAGGGAGCCGCACAGCATCAGCACCGCTACCAGCAATGTTGCTGATCTGTGGGAGAATAGAGCGATTTTAGGTTTCCATATTCTTCGTGGCCAAACTCGAGCTTTCAAGCCGCCTGAAGGCCTCTTACTTGGCTTAACGACTGCTTGAACTAAGACTAACAGACGGACACCTACATTTTAACATGTCATCCGACCCACGGTAGCGCCCAGATGAAAATGCCACTTGAAAAACGACAAAAAGATAGATAAATTCTTTATTTTACACACGTGTAACATAAAATTATTAACAAAAGAAACTTAAACCTAGTTTTGAAAATGGCGGCCTTAACGCTAAAAGCGTTAAAATCTCTGCCAGGCAACCAGAGGAAGGACAGTAATAATAAAACAAGAGAGGGGTGTATAACAAAGAAAAATAAATATATTCAAATATACTACATACTATGTCTATCATACTTAATATTACATATACCTACTTATATACTACTACATGAAATATACTAAACTTAACTTATACGACAGTATTGTGCATGGTCACCCATACAAACACCGTCCGCATCGACCGTTGCTTAGTTTCGGTGATCGCGTCAGATCACCTTAGCTAGCCGAGCGAGACGCTACATATATATTATATAGGTTTGTAGAAGACGAATTTAAATATTTTTTTTTTAGTGTACTTCCGCTGTGAAGTAATGACTAAATTAAATATTTAATTTTGTCTTCTATTTACAATGGATTTCCGCAAAGTAACGCCTGAGTCAATAGGTTATTATATAGGTTTTCATATCTACAGGTAAAAACGGGACCCTATTACTAAGCCTTCGCTGTCTGTCTGTTTGTCTACAGGCTGTAACTCAGAAACCATATACATAACATATTTTTTCTTAAATCTGTGTTTTGGTACAAGACGCTACGTATAAAGTCGTGACTAAACCGTCTTTTGATATGATAAACAAGATAAACCATTTATTGATAATAATTATTCAATTATATTATACGTCAAAAAATAAAATATATAAAATACAATTAATTTGTAATACATGACAACATACAATAATGAATACCTAGTAAAATAATAAGGATAAAAACTAAATACTACAAATTCAATAAATATTACTTAATGATAAATCTAATATAAAATTAAATTAAAAGTATATCTAATCTAAAAAACCAGAGCCAGTGGGAAGAGTACCTAAAATGCCAGCCGAGTTGCCTCTTTGTATAGCAACGCTAATTAATAATAATAATATTCAACAATGATATGTCACGACATGATTCCCATGAAAAAATTTCTGATATTAAAAAAATTCGTCCATAGAATAAAAAGTTTTCTGAACTGAAGTTTTTTGCTACTTCATAAATCAAATCGGACTAAGACTTTATATTGATAAATAAATTTCATTTCATTTCTTGGCGTTTTCCTGCTCGTTTGATAGTAAAAGGGGCGGGGGCACTAACCCCACTCGAATCCCCTTAATCCGTCCCAGGCTATATTGTGATGAAGAGCGTCGGACCGGGGCGGACTCAGACCGTGGTGATGCATACTGACTCACTAATGAGTCTCACAGCCTGTTTTTGCTTCTGATAGAAGAGTGTTCTTCTATCAGCCGCCAAAAAATTTTTGACCAAGGATTATTGTTTATTGAGGCACCTGTAGGCACCTGAATTTTTTCAAATTTTAATTTTCATATTTAATAAGTTTAAACAATATTTATTCATTCAAGGTACGAAGGAGGCGTGGCTTGCGCAAGCCGGATTACCCGTTTTCGGGCGTATTTTCATCCCTCTGGGAAAATTATAAATAATAGTCCTGCAATTCCGGGAGTCGGAACCTTTTTTTAGTAAATTTCCTCCTCTTTTTTAATCTTTTTTCAAATTTGAAAAATCATTATTAGTTTATGAGATATTTGCGAAAAACTAAACCCCTTATTTTTAGTTAATTGTTAATACCTTTTGTAATTTTTATTTGCGGAACTTCATTGTTTTTCGAAAACTATCTAGATGCCATTCCGAATCTAATGACACCTCAATCATAATTTTCGGAGACTGCTGTAAAAAGTTGACCAAAAAGGCACTTGCTGACTAGACTATGGTGGCGATTCAGCGGCACACACGACTAAACTAAATTTAAAGAAGCCCTGTCTCTTTTCATCTTAGGTGGCCAGAAAGAGACGGCACGTTCCGAACCACAAACAAAGCAATTAAAATCACGTCAAATATGGAATGTGCAGGCAGTTTTAGAGGTGATACAAGTGAGTGCGGTCTAACTAAAGTCGCCTATATTTTCTACAATTGACGTGATTTTAGTTGGTTCAACTATGGTGCAGAACGTGCTCTCTCTTTCTTCTTCGGGGCTTCTTTAAATTTAGTTTAGTCGTGTGTGCCGCTGAATCGCCACCTTTTGCCAAGATAACCTTCCGCTATAAGCTTTCCCTGTGACGGGTGCCACTTTCAAACTTCATCTAATATTATATCAACTCAGTGTTGTCATCATAAATGGCAAGTTCAATTGCCTTTCTAAAATAAGAATACTATTCATTAGTACTCGTTATTGGTGACCCCGACGAACTTTCAAATCTGTCCATATAGTTAGCAATACCACATAGTAAACACACACAATACCGTTTGCGTGTTTTAAGACAGAACAGCGCCATCTAGCGGATCTGTTGATAAAAATTTGTTTTTAAACAATTTCTTAACAAATGGCGTCATTTTTTTTTTCAATTTTATTTAATACCTATATCAGGTGCGAAAACAGCAATGATAATATATTACCAATGAAAAAAAAATATAACATTTTTGGAAATTTAATTTTCAGTAAGTTTAAAAAATTATAATTTACAAAATAATTACCTTAAATATATATTTTTTTTGCATAACTTTATTAAGTACCTAAATAAAATGAGCTCTACGAAGCGAAAAATTTATAGACCAATTATTTGAACGTTTATACCGTAATTAAAAAAATTAATAAATAATATATATAGAGTTCCGGAAGTTAGAACTTTTGTATTGGAAATTTTCTCCTCATACAGGTTTCATTCCAAAGTCCCTTAAATATCATTATTTTGAAAGTTATATACGAAAAACTTAATATCTTTTTTATCTTATTTTGTTAATAACAGTCGCAATTTTTTATGTGCTAATATTATTAAAAAATGGTTGCCTGTAAAGTCGGTTTTACGGGCGAAGATTTTACGTGACAACGGCAGACCGATCATAGTTGAGTGGGAGAGAGACGCAAGGCATTCGGCGGGCCTCTCTCTCGTTCGGTGACTCATCGTAACGTTACCGGGCGTTACACTTTTTCATAAGTGACTCCCAGCCGCAACCTAATTTAAGACGTTGTCACGTCAAAAACATTTTTCTAGACGTCATACAGAATTGAATGAGCACATATTTTTAGGAGCTTTATTTTTGAACATGTTTTAGAACTTGTTGACTACAATTAAATATCGCCGAGGCGGGAGTGCCAGGACACAGAAAGAAAAAACTCTTAAAACCGTGAAATGTTTCCCGTAGGATAAAGGAACAAATAATGAAAATAATACCATATCTGAAAATGAAGTGACGATAATAATGGCAAGTTAGGCTCGTCGAAAAAATATCGATACATCGATATTATTTTTTCAAGAAATCGATATTTTTGAGCGATATTTAATGTTTCGATGTATCGAGGTATCGATATAAAATTACAAGTATTGAAAAGGTATATAAATCGATATTTTTTATAATTATAAAATCCTAAAATGAATAATTTTTTTATACTAACATTTTTTAACATTTTTTTTTTGTCTTTGGTCGACTCGATTTACTGCGTTTAAAAATGATGTCTATTGATTAGTATTTATCTAGTAATTTAAGATGATTGAAGTAGATTAGGCCAAATATTTTTTGACGTGACAACGTCTTAAATTAGGTTGCGGCTGGGAGTCACTTATGAAAAAGTGTAACGCCCGGTAACGTTACGATGAGTCACCGAACGAGAGAGAGGCCCGCCGAATGCCTTGCGTCTCTCTCCCACTCAACTATGATCGGTCTGCCGCGCGCGCAGCACGCGGCAGACGTTGTCACGTAAAATCTTCGCCCGTAAAACCGACTTTACAGGCAACCATTTTTTTTTCCTATCACACCGATATATCGATTTTTTTAAATAAAAATATCAATATCGATATATTCAAAAATTTCGATACAATATATATAGACACTTTACTTTACGGCAAGTTCAATTGCCACTCAAAAATATAAAATGTCAAATTTTAACAACTCCTGGTCCTGTTGCGAACAATAAGTAAAGTTAGTAATACGACATAGTGGACGGATAACCTAGCGTTTGCGTGTTTTAAGACGGAACAGCGACATCTAGCGGATCTGGTGTACAACAGTTCATGTTACTAAGAAGGAGTTGTTTACTAATTTATAAGGCTGAGTTGTACCAAAATTAGTATGTCTTTCGTATTCATTTATTCCTCTTTTAAGTTTTTTTTTTTCAAATTAAATATAAAAATAATATATGTAAATTTTTTAGGTGTGTTTTTTCCATAATTTTATAATAATGACAGGGAACCCTTCAGTCGCGTTTTTGAACTCCCAGCAAAGAAATATGGAATATGTATAGTTTAAGTAAAATAATGGTATCAAGTTTTTTAGCCAGGGGTGAACTAAGGGTTTGTAATCGGGGGTGATTGTTTGTATGGAAAATTCTTTATTTATCAAGTTAAAGTCTTGAATATTATTTTGATAGTAGTTTATTAAAAAAGTAAAATAAAATTATAAAAACATTTGCCAGGGATGAAATAAGGGGGATCCCATTAGGGTCAGAAGTTTTAAGTCCTACGTCCTATGCACAGAATTCAAGTAATGTTTTTTTTTATATATATTAAATATTAATCATTGAGGGAGACCTTTGCCCAACAGTGGGACAATATAGGTTAGATAAAAAATATATACGAGTATATATATATTGCACTACCTCACTGTATTGCTTCTATTAACATATTTAATTAATTTACTTTGGAGCGAAAAATGTTTTTTTTTTTAAAAAGCCCATCTGAAGGCCTCTGGGGCTCCGATATAAAAAAACATTTTTAAGGGATTTACTACTCGATCTTTATAAGGACATTCGGTAGACCCTCTTGCACTAGGCCAATTATTTTGTTTTCAAAATTCTTAAATAAGTTTTTTCAAGGCAAGGTTATACAAATTTCTTCGTATCGTAACACGCGTTACTAGTGACGTCATTTCCCAAGCCGTTATCATTTAAGACAGTGAGACTTCTTCTTCTTTCTTTGCCTTCACCTTTTCCCACTATTTGTGGTCGGCACAGCCTGTTTTTGCTTCCACACTCTTCTGTCAGCCGCCACATTTACATTCACTCCTTTCTCTTTCATATCCTCTTTCACACAATAATTGTATCCACATTTTCTTAGGTCGTCCTTAACTTCCACTACCTAGTACAATCATATTCATAAATATATCCTAGTCATATGCTTCTCCTCTCTTCGCATGACATGCCCATACCAAGATAACCTTCCGCTATTAACTCTCTCTGTATCAGGAACCACTTTCAAACTTCCATCTATGATCTAATATTCCTACTCGGTGTTGTCAATCCAAGGTGATAGAGATACAATATACCCTGAATGAAATTGTGAAAGAAAACTAGTACTGAACTAAAATAAAGATATAGTTCACCTTTCGGCGTATCTGACTGACCAGGCAAATTTAAACTCTATTCCAAGGAGACAGAGATACAATACCCTGAATGAAATAGTGAAAGAAAACTAGTACTAAACTAAATGAACTACTGAACTAGAAGAAAGATATAGTTCACTGATATAAAAAGATATGTACATATCTTTTCATTTTAGTGACACATTCTGCGCATGTCTACTTCCAACTTCATCTAATATTCCTACTCGGTGATGTCATCAATAAATAATAATGGCAAGTTCAATTGCCTCCCAAAATATATAATATATATAATATTTGCAAGTTATTATATATATAATTTTGTACACTGCCCTTGAAAATAGTAATGCCGACATAGGAAACGGGTGCAATACCGTTTGCGTGTTTTAAGACGGAACAGCGACATCTAGCGGATCTGGTGTAAAGGTTACCATGCCGGTCTGCTAATCAGAAGGTTCCGGGTTCGATTCCCGGCCCGGTCAACATCTTTGTGCTTAACTAAATTTGTTGGCTGTGGGTCTGGGTGTTAATTATGTATTTATATAATATATATGTATGTATATGTAGTATATCAGTTGTGTTAGCAACCATAATACGAGCTAGAAATGGTTCAGTATGGGGCTAACCAGCCGTGTGTGAAAGTGTCCTAAAAAAAAAAAAAAAAAATTTCCAGCGTTAAAAAAATTATAAATAATATAGATAGTGTTCCGGAAGTTAGGACTTTTTTACTGGAAATTTTCTCCCTTCGGGATCTTTTTTCAAAATTCCTTTAATATTATTATTTTAAAAGTTATTAACGAAAAACTAAATACTTTTTTATCTTTGTTGTTAATTTTTTATGTGCTAATGCTAATATACCCTTAAAAACATTTTTCTAGGCGTCATTCAGAATCGAATGAGCTATGGCACATATTGTTAGGAGCTTTATTTCTATTTAACACGTTTTTGAACTTGTTGACTCCCAATATCGCCGAGGCGGGTGTGCCAGGACACAAAAAAAAAACTCTAAAAGCCATGAAATTGAAATGTTTCCCGTAGAATAAAGGGACAAAAAATGAAAATAATAACTTATCTGAAAATGAAGTGACAATAATAATGGCAAGTTCAATTGCCTTTCAAAAATTCTATGAAATAACAGATTTCATAACCACAGTTGTAAACCAAAATAATGTTAGTAATACCACATAGTAAACGGATAACCTAGCGTTTGCGTGTTTTAAGACGGAACAGCGACATCTAGCGGATCTGGTGTACAACAGTTCATGTTACTGAGAAGGAGTTGTTTACTAATTTATAAGTCTGATTTGAACCAAAATTAGTATGCTTTTTTTATTATGATTCGTATTCATTTATTCCTTTTTTGTTTTTCTTTTCTATATTATATGTAAATTTAAAGTCTTTAAAATTATTATGGTATTAGTTTAGTAAGTAAAATAAAATTATAAAAACATTAGGATGCCATTAGAGTCAGAAGTTTAAGTCCTACGTCCTATGCATAGAATTCAAGTAATGGATTTTTGTATACATTGCACTACCTCACTGTATTTCCTCTATTAACATTTTCAATTAATTTACTTTGGAGCGAGAAATGTTTTTTTTAAAAGGCCGCCTGAAGACCTCTGGAGCTGCTATATAAAAAAATATTTTTTAAAGATTTATAACTCGATTTTTAAGGACATTCGGTAGACCTTCTAAATATTTACGAAATACGCGAGCTCGGCTTGTACTTGGCCAATTATTTTGTTTTTATAATTCTTAAATAGGTTTTTTCATGGCAAGGTTATACAAATTTCTGCGTATCGTAACACGCGTTATTAGTGACGTCATTTCCCAAGCCGTTATCATTTAAGACAGTGAGGCTTCTTCTTTAAAAAGAAAGAAAAGGTGAAAGGCAAAGGCCTTTCACCTTTTCCCACTATGTGGGGTCGGCACAGCCTGTTTTTGCTTCCACACTCTTCTGTCAGCCGCCATATCTACATTCACTCCATTCTCTTTCATATCCTCTTTCACAAAATTCATCCACATCTTCTTAGGTCGTCCTTTACTTCTACTACCTTGTACAATCAAATTCATACTTTCCTTAGGCAAATGCTCCTTCTCTCTTCGCATGACATGCCCATACCAAGATAACCTTCCGCAATTAACTTTCTCTGGCATTGGTGCCACTATCAAACTTCCTCTATTTTTTAATTTATTTATATCATGACTGTGCATACAGTATAAGTACTTCAGTCAAAGTCTTATATGATTAAAATTTTACAAACATAATAAGGAAATAAAAGTATTAAACCTAACTAAATCTCTTTATAAAAAGATTGAAAAAAAAACTTCACTTTTTAGTAACCTCAATACGGCGGGGAATACTAATTGAGTTACAAGCCTATGTCACTAATTTTACTGGCTAAAATAAGTCGTTGTAAATAGAAATGTGGACAATCTAAAATTATATGGATTATATCAGTCAACTACTTCTAATACATTAAAGATATAAATTAGCGATGCGCGACTGTGAATGATTCCAGTCGAAATATTCTTTATAAATCATTCGACTCATTCGAATGATATCCGAAAATTAGTAACTAACATGATACCCACTCAAAATTAACCGGACTGAATGAATACTACATTAGTTACTACTTGAGCCGACTCCACTCCAACGATTCATTCATATTTCATTCATTTGAAACTAACAAGTGACATTGACAAGATTCGCTAACAATCGAGTCAAAACGCCATTAGCAACTAATTAGTAGTCATCATTCGATTATTAACATTAGTATATTTTATATTACTAATATTCAAGTCGAACGTGTATATTAGTAGTTTGTAGATAATTCGACTGATCAAATTAATCGCAGTCGCGCACATCTATATTTTATAAATGTGTTGTCATGTACAATCAACAATGGCAAGTTCAATTGCCTCATAAAAATATGAAATGTCAATTTTTTATCAACGTCAGTGTATCAATTACCTTAAGTTAGCAATACGACATAGTAAACGGGTACACTACCGTTTGCGTGTTTTAAGACGGAACAGCGACATCTAGCGGATCTGGTGCACAACAGTTCATGTTACTAAGAAGAAGTTGTTTACTAATTTATAAGTCTGATTTGTACCAAAATTAATATGATTTTTTAAAATTATTATTCGTATTCATTTATTCCTTTTACACATGAAGAAGGAGGTTCAATTATTGTAATATTAAAATATTTTCACCACAACTCATTGGTTTGTTTCCAAACATTGATGAGTAGACGGCTAGGTATGATGTCACATAAAGCGCGCCATTATGGCAGGCGTTTGAGTTACTTTTATTTTAAAATACTTTTAACATTGCAAGAAAAATAATATATTTGTTGCAAATTTATTATTTTCGAAATATTTATAACTCACTGATATGTGCTGTGATCGTATGGCAAACTTAAATTCAAATCAAATCAAATAGTTTATTTAGTACAAAATACAGGGGTGAAACGTACTATGAGTAATTAAATACTAAATTATAGCTAAGTCTTAGTGTACGTTTTGCCATATCCACTGCGCCCCGCGCTAAGTATCATATGATCCTGTTATGCGGGGCAACAGTATTTAGCTTTTTGTGACACCTAAATTAAGAAGACATTGTGCTTACCTAACACATCACACAGTTTAATAGATAAATATGAGCTACACTATCAATAACAAACAATAAATTGAACGAAAAACATAACTAATTTCCAAAAGTAAAAGCAAAACCAAACTGTCAACTCAAAAATTACAGACTGAAAGAATGTTGAAAGTCATCTTATATTTATTTAATCATAATCATTATTATTAATTAACTCAGATGATTAATCTTGAACCGCGCTTTAGTTGTAAGTAAAAAAGTGTAAGGATGCCGTTTTTTGTGGCTTGCAGAATTGAAAACTTAATGAATGAATGAAT
This sequence comes from Mellilla xanthometata, assembly GCA_035578125.1. Taxonomy (NCBI): domain Eukaryota; kingdom Metazoa; phylum Arthropoda; class Insecta; order Lepidoptera; family Geometridae; genus Mellilla; species Mellilla xanthometata. The sequence continues at coordinate 758,246 of JAPUBQ010000049.1, read as the reverse complement.
GAATTAATGAATGAATGTTATTTATTTTCCAATAAGTCACAAAGATATTACATTTCACTTATAATACTAAACTTCAAATTGGAATCGTCAAAAGATGTCATTACAATAAATACAATATTTCTTAGCAGTAAAGGGGCCTTGTCATACAAAATAAATAATTAAAATCAATTCAAGTAAAATAAATTAAAATAACTAATTAATAGACTACATACTAAATAACAAATGACCTTATTGTTCGGCCGCAGAGAATAGGAAAAGTGGTATTTTGTGGTACCACTCCCTTCTCCCTGCGGCCCCACCGCGTCCGCCATCAACGGTGGCGACCCCGTCGAGGCCGCGGCAGGTAGGAAGAGCGGCGCACCGTAATACCGACACTTCTCTCCTGCCGCGGCCCCACACCTTCAGCTGCGGTGCCTCACTAACCACACCGTAAGCTCGTCTCAGTTGCGAAACTCCCCCGGAGCGAGGTTCCGCAACCTACTGGTGCCACTCCATCTAGAACTTGCATGGAGGAGTACGAGTCTAAGGAGTGGCCCGCCTCAGGGACCCTCTTCGCTTCACCGTGGGTGACCAGGCCACGGTTACTGAGCCCGCCCGGCTCGACAATGCGGGGCCCAACGGGGGAGTAACAGCCGGGGCCTACAATTTAACGTGTCATCCGACGCAATGTAGCGCCCAGATGAAAATGCCGCTTGAAAAACGACAGTCTTTTGCATGATCACCCATTCAAACACCGTCCGCATCGACCGTTGCTTAGCTTTGATGATCGTGTCAGATCACCTTAGCTAGCCGAGCTACAGATGCTACGCTTTGAGCGTCAAGAAGTGACAAACACACACACAAACTTTCGCATTTATTATATTAGTAGGATTAACTCAGAGTTCCCCGACTCTCCATATATCCGCAGTAGAAACTATAAATCAAACCCGGACCAAGTGCACGTTTCCGGAACGTGACCGGAACCGGATGTTGGGAAATACGACGTCTAGCCTTAACCCTTAAATGGACTATGTTGTTTTTAAACAACAACCTAAAAATCACACTTTTAATTGACCATCATATTTTTTTTTTAATTTTTCACAATGTAGTTTATAAACAACACTCACATTATTGCAAAATAAGTATATAAGATTTTTTTACTCAGTTTTCCTAGACAGTAATACATGTCTATTACACAAATATATTTTTTTAAAACGTCTAACGAAAATCGTCCATAAGGCTTAATCTACTACCCCGCGCGAAAACAAGACATTCATATCGTTAAGGGGATTCAAGCGTGGTCGTTGAGAAAATTATAATTCTAGTTAGATTTTAGGTCCAGTAGTTTCACAGCCAATTTGCGTCAAACAAACAAACAATCAAACTTTTCCTCTTTATAATATTACTAGCTGACCCGGCAAACGTTGTTTTGCCGTAAACAAACAAAAGTACAGTTAAAAACACTATTGATCAGTTATCGAGCGGGACGAAAAAATATTAAATTTCTAAAATGGCCATAAAAAATAGGGGTTGGTGATAAAAAGTAAGATTTTAGGGTAGTATGTATTTTTAATGCCTCATTTACAAAAAATAAAAACGAAAAAAATCGTCAAAAAATAAAAAATAGCTATGGGCGAACATTATTTATCACTAAGGGGTATAAAAAATAGATAGTAGCCGACTCTCAGTCCCACAGAATACGCATATAAAATTTGATAAAAATCAGTCAAGCCGTTTCGGAGGATTACGGTAACTAACATTGTGACATGGAAATTTTATATATTAGAAGATATATATATATATCAAAAGTAAATAAAAAAACGAATGATTAATTAAATATTAATAAAATGCATAGAGTATACATTATATTTCCTTGCGCTGAACAATCTTGCTTGCGTGTAATAAATATTTTTAACGAAGATATAAAACTAAAAAAAAAATAGATATAACTTACCCTAATATATGTACTTTAGGGTCCAAATACACGTTGTATCCGCCCGGTACTGGCCTCACGTGAACAGTCCGGAAGGAGGCCTGGAGGCCCGCCGCGGAGGCCTGCGAGGCGGCCAGAACCTCCGCTGCAGCGAACAAGGTTCGCACGTCAGCGCCCGAACACGTCTCTGGGACACATTCACCAACTAGCATCAGTCTGCTCTGGAAAGAAAAAATAATAATTTGCTTTTTTGGAATTGGTTGCATGGAAGAGATCGGTATTAGCGATAAAGTCGCCAGTTTAGGCACTAGCTTTTAAGTGTTTTCTTCTTTTTTTATTTCTTTATGAGTGTTTTAATAAAATGTTTATCTATCTAATATTTGAATGTCGTTGACATTTTTAAATGACTAATCTATAATAACGTTTATTCTCTAACTCTAGCAATTAAACTTGGAACATGTATAGTTTATGTGAAATTAAAAATAATGGTATTAAGTTTTTTTTTTGCCAGGTGTAAACTAAGGGTTTGTAATGGGGTGAAAGTTTGTATGGAAAATTCTTTATGTATCAAGTTAAAGTTTCGAAAATTATTATGGTGGTAGATTATTAAATGCAACTGCTAGTAATATAATATATGTACTTTTATAAGTCTATGCTGTTTATATAAAAAAAAAACATTTTATAAGCACATAAATTCCGCCCATCAATTTGTGTCCCATTCCCTTTCTAATAAATCATCCCCGGCTTTTCTTCACGGCATAATAAGTCCGTCATCTACGTATAATAAATCATTGATTTTCTTACGCCCATTTTCGGCATTCGGTGGTGAAAAATTTGAAGTCGATTCATTGTTGTACTCCCTGTGTGCTTAGGAAAGAATTTGTTGTGAAAAAGGAAAATTTGCTTAAAAATTTATTCGAAAATTTTGTGTGGAACGAAGGTTTTAATTGGATAAAGTTATTAAAAAATAATAATTGGCCAAGTGCGAGTTGGGCTCGCGAGTGAAGGGTTCCGTACCATTGTTGTATGGGAGCCCCCCTTAAATATTATTTTTTTATTAAATTATTTAAAAACGCTGCACAAAGGCTCACAAAATTCAGCCTAATTTAAATACAGTCAATTGGGATAGAAATTGACAATTTGACAACCAGAGATGTCATGGTTACATTAAGATAGTTAAAGTATTTATGTATTAGGCTGAGAAGTTTCTAATCCACTCTCGTATGTTTGTTGTAGTATTTTAACTGAATTTTATAATTTAATTTGATAGTTAATATACATTTATATATTTTGTAAAAAAATAAAGTATCTAGCAGCTACTGTTATTGATATATAACAAAAAAAGTCGAAAAATACACGTTTATTGTATGGCAACCCTCCTTAATATTTTCAGTCTTTTTAGTTTCAATATTTGTTGTTATAGCGGCAAGAGAAAAATACATATCTTGTGAAAGTTTCAACATTCTAGCTATTACGGTTTCTGAGATACAGCCTGGAGACAGACAGACAACGGAGTCTTAGTAATAGGGTCCCGTTTTTACCTTTTAGGTACGGAACCTTAAAAAGGGAACAAATTTGTGACTAGATCAGAACTCCCTTCCTACGTAAGTTCCTCCCTTTACCATCCCCTTTCTTCACCCTATAGAGTTCACTAAATTAACTTGGGTCTAGTTTGTCCATCGATACATTTTGATGGCGCCAGATTACATACATACAATAAACGTGTTTTTCTCGTATTTTTTTTGCTACATATCGGCGACCTCGTTGGCGTAAAAGTTACCAAGCTGGACTGCCAATCAGAAGGTTTCGGGTTCGATTCCCGGCACGGCCAACATCTTTGTGCTTAACTAAATTTGTGGGCTGTTTGGTCTGGGTGTTAAATTTGTATCTACATAAAATAATTTTGTATGTATATGTAGTATATCAGTTGTGTTAGCTACCATAACACAAAATAGAAATGATTCAGTATTAACTAAATTGGTTGGCTGTCGGTCTGGGTGTTAAATATGTATCTATATAAAATATTTTTGTATGTATATATAGTATATCAGTTGTGTTAGCTACCACAACACGAACTAGAAATGGTTCAGTATGGGGTTAACCAGTCGTGTGTGAAATGGGTCCTAATATTTATTTATTAATTTAACGATAGCTGCTAGACACTTAATTTTTGTGCAAGTTCATCACAAAAATATTGCCCGTGCCGCGAATATAACCCGAGATCTTCTGGTTGGCAGTCGGTTTTTTATAGGTATACATTTCGGAGAGTGTGCGACCAAATAGCACGATTTAATTCCCCCCGCCCCCTTTCACAATCGGACGAGCAGGAAAACACCAAGGCGGCATCGTTTCACCGTGGAGATACCTAAAATGCGCACGAAGCGTTTAGCCTCCACCTTCATTGTACGTACTGCCAAGGTGTGGAACTCTTTGCCAAATGCCCTGTTCCCCGATAACTATAATCTTGCGGTTTTCAAGGCACGAGTGAACCGGTTTCTTCTGGGTAAGCGCGTTCCACCTTAGATCACAATGGTGGCGATTCAGCGCCACACACGACTAAACTAAATTTAAAGAAGCCCCGCCTCTTTTCATCTTAGGTGGCCAGAAAGAGACGGTACGTTCTGAACCACAGACAAAACAACTAAAATCACGTCAAATATGGAATGTGCAGGCAGTTTTAGAGGTGACACAAATGAGTGCGCTCTAAAGTCACCTATATTTTCTACATTTGACGTGATTTTAGTTGTTTTGACTATGGTGCAGAACGTGCCGTCTCTTTCTGACCACCTAAGATGAAATAGACGGGGCTTCTTTAAATTTAGTTTAGTCGTGTGTGCCGCTGAATCGCCACCAATATCGCTTACCATCAGGTGAATTCTGGTCAAGCGCAAACACATAATAGTATAAAAAAGTGGGTCAAAATCGCGCCCAAAGAAGTCGGTTACAAACAAACATACAGGTGAAGCTAATATAAAGCGTGTAATAAAAGAAGTCTCTCTTTCTTTGTTTAGTTCTTTCGAGTAAAAACACAAACTCACTTGAGGTAGATGGGAGTTATCAACAGTGAGGTTGATCCTGGCCACGTAGAAGGTGGTGTTAAACGGAGGCACCTCCTCATGGTACTGTTCCAGAAGGAGGTCCTTGCAGGCGTTGTGAGAGCCGAGCCAGTAGTCGCTGCCGAATAGCACGTTGGTGCTGTACTGGCCTGACGCGTCGTACACTGGAAAGAGAGGAAACGAGTCGGTTAGAAAGTTTAACTTAAGCATAAGCAGCTTTAGTTTACTTAGTATATATTTTTGTACGTGACCGAGATTCACCGTAGTACATGCGACATCAAACCCAGCAGGCAATATCTGATGAACGACGACCTCGTTGGCGTAAAGGTTACCATGCCGGACTGCTAATCAGAAGGTTCCGGGTTCGATTCCCGGCCCGGTCAACATCTTTGTGCTTAACTAAATTTGTTGGCTGTGGGTCTTTTATTTGCTCATGTTGTGTATACATAATTAGGAAAATGATCTATGTAGTTTTGATCCTTGTAAATTATTTAAATTTGGATATTATTATATTAGTTAAAAAATAAAAGAGATGTGAAAAATAAATAGTAGTACAGGATACGCATATAAAATTTGATAAAAATCGGTCAAGCCGTTTCGGAGGAGTACGGTAACTTACATTGTGACATGGACATTTTATATATTAGGAGATTAGAAAGAAGATGTTATACATACACACGCAATATAATTCGCTCTAAAAACATAACCTACTTACGCAGTCACGTAATATGAAAGTAATGATGACATAGAAAAAACCCTTTCAAACAGATAAACATTTTATTAATACTTAATATGTCAAATTACAGGTCAGTTTACAATAAAATAAAATATAACAATGTCAAATATAAATAATAAACAATTACAGTTTCAAAAAACTCGTCAATACTATAATAAGTTCGTTGTACGAGCCAGTTTTTAAGTTGGTTTTTGAACTAATAATAAGTAATTTGGATTAACAACTTCTCAGTAAAAAAAAATAACCTTCCCATCATTATCACACATGTATTTGAATTAGACACGTAACATACTTAATAAGTGAAATCTTTTTGTAATTTGCTAACACAATGCGTCGGCATTTTACGTAAGATTATCTAATAGTTTGGAATAAAATTGGCCAAGTGTGAGTCGGGCTCGCGCATGAAAGGTTCCGTACTATTATCTTAAATTAACGGCAAAAACATGGTCAATGTATGGGAGCCCCCATAATATGTATATAACATTATTTTATTGTATCGGTCAGACAGTGTCGAATTTATTTATAATTAATTTAATTTAATTTTATCATTTTTGTATCTGATTTATAAATGACGACCTCGTTGGCGCAACGGTTACCATGCCGGACTGCTAACCAGAAGGTTCCGGGTTCGATTCCCGGCCCGGCCGACATATTTGTGCTTAACTAAATTTGTTGGTTGTGGGTCTGGGTGTTAAATATGTATCTATATAAAATATATATGTATGTACATGTAGTATATCAGTTGTGTTAGCTACCATAACACGGACTAAAAATAGTTCAGTATGGGGTTAACCAGCAGTGTGTGAAATGAGTCCTAGTATTTATTTATTTATAAATATGAAGATTGTTTTACTGTTGTAAAGTAAATATATAATTTCATATTTTGTGAATCCAAATGACGGTACCGAAGGAGGGTCCAAATGTCATTATTAAGATCAGGTAAACAAATCTCAAAAATATGTAGGTTGTTTTTATTATTTTTATATGGGAGCCTCCCTGAAACAATTGTTTGTATTATTTTTAATTAGTTGTTTTGAAAAATAATATACATCCATATTTAATGTGAAAAATTTAAGCGTGTACCTCTTACCGTAAATATTATTAAGCAAAGAAATATAAAAAAAATCACGTTCATTGTATGGGACCCTCTTTATTTATTTTATTTATAATTTTTTCGGTATTTGTTGTTATAGCGGCAAAGATGTTTTCCTTCACCGAAAGTCGGCGGACTTTTGGGATCGTACCTATAACCTTCGCAACGTTTTAACACTAGGCAAGCGGCGGTCTTCTTCTTTTTCCTATGATCTAAGTGACCAACCTCTGGTGTCGAAAGTTTTCAAGCCGCCCGCCTGTGACTTGGCTTAACGACTGCTTGTACTAAGACTAACAGCCGGAACCTACAATTTAACACGTTATCCGACCAACGGAAGCGCCAAGACGAAAATGCCACTTGAAAAACGACAGTCTGGATGGTCACCCATCCAAATACCGTCTACATCGAGCGTTGCTTAGCTTCGATGATCGCGTCAGATCACCTTAGCTAGCCGAGCTAAGGTGATCTGACTATCATCTAGCGATTTTCAAGGCGAGAGTGAACCGGTTCCTTGTAGGTAAGCGCGCTTCACCGTAGACCTCAATGTCACTTACCATCAGGTGAATTGTGGTCAAGCGCTGACCTATTTAACGTAAAAAAAACTACGGTCTTAGCTGCGCTCAAACGCAAACATACCAGTTGAAAAAAGAAAAAGAAAACAATCGACGCTTTTTTTTCAGTTTTGCCTTAGATTTTAGAAACTTTGTAAAGTTTTAAAATACCTATAAATATCTAAAGAGTTCCCGTGAACGCCAGTGACGTATTTTAAGTTGGAACTGTATTTCGGATAAAGTCGGAAAGTGATTGGTCATTTAGGGATCTACTATGGGCTTTGAAGAGATAATAAATCATAATGGATAAAATCATAATGAATAAAATCATAATGGATAAAATCATAATGGATAAAATCATGATGAATAAAATCATAATGGATAAAATCATAATGAATAAAATCATAATGGATAAAATTATTATGAATAAAATCATAATAGATAAAATCATAATGGATAAAATCATAATGGATAAAATCATAATGGATAAAATCATAATGGATAAAATCATAATGAATAAAATCATAATGAATTAAATCATAGTGAATAAAATCATAATGGATAAAAATAATAATAGATAAAATCATAATGAATAAAATCATAATGAATAAAATCATAATTAATAAAATCATAATGGATAAAATCATAATGGATTTATAAAACACTTATGGATTTAAATCACTTATGGTAACATCCTCCGACTCAGACCAGTGATTAGCAAAAACTTGAAGACAAAAGCAATCTCGAAGCACTTCAAATCTATACAACTTTGGGATACTGGGCTACCTAGAGAGTTTGTATCCCACTAATACAATAAGTGCGAAAATTTGTGTGTGTGTATATTTGTTACTTCTTCACTCTCTAGCGGCTGACAAAAAAATTGGTGTGAAGATAGGTTAGACTTTGGATTCACTCATAGGCTACATTTTATCCCGAAAACAAATGTGGTTCCCGTGGGATACGCAAATAACTTCAAAATCTATGTTACTCCTTCACGCTCCAACGGCTGGACTGGTTTTGATGACATTTACTATAAAGATAGGTAGCTACCATGCCAGACTGCCAACCAGAGGGTCACGGTATCGATTCCTGGCACGGCCAACATCTTAATTTGATGCTTGTCAGTCTGGGTGTTAAATATGTATCGATATAAAGTAGTTATGTATGTAGTATATCTGGAAATCCAAGAGCTGGTAGCTATTTCTTATAAAGGCTGGGTGAAGCTGTTCACCGGGGCAATGCTGCCAGCATTTTGGGAAGTCTGCCACGCAGTGACAGGCTGGATAGTGAGCTTACCATAGAAAAAGCCTTAAAAAATAGGGATTAGTGATAAAAAAGTAAAAATGTAGTGTCGTATGTATTTTTAATGTCACATTATAAAAAAATAAAACCGAAAAAATTCGTAGAAAAATTACAAAACAAAGTTTGCGAGCCCTTATCACTAAGAGGTATGGAAAATAGATAGGAGCCGATTCTTAGACCTACTGAATACGCCTATAAAATTTGGTTAATATCAGTTTAGCCGTTTCGGAGGAGTACGGTAACTAACATTGTGGCACGGAAATGTTATATATAAGATTTATTTTAAAAACTTAAAAAGTGGATTTCACTATATATTTCCCAAGGCCGAATTCATTGCCTCCAACAGATCATCATTTTCTGCGTATTCTCCCATCAAGTAAAGACCTCCAAGGTTATTGTCATTCACGTATTGAGCCTTGGCTACTGTTGACCTGACATCGTCGTAAGAAATGAGGTCTCCAGTATCTTTTCTAAAAGCAAACGCTGCTTCCGCAACCTCGTCGTAACGATGTTCCCACGTGCCTTGGCCAAGTTCGTGTTTCAGGAGTTTGGGATTTAGATATCCTGTTCCATACGGCTTCGTAGCTTGACCTGTGAATGGGTTATCGTCGGTGTAATTGTGCACACCACTCCATCCCACTCCAATATTAGATACACTAATGATGACTTTTTCACGACTCACGCCTTGCCCAATAATGTGCTGGGTGACCAAGTGTGTGACGTAGTTTTCGTCTGGATTCCAAGCAGGAGCGTATAAACCACTGTGGTGCCCAAGATCTTCAAGTGACCACGGCCCTTTGAATATATAATTTAATACAAATAAATTATCTACATACTTATTTGATCTCCCGTAATTATTAAATCTTAACATTTCCAGTCTAGCTGGTGCGCTAATGGTCAAGATATATTTTTTGCCTCTCTCTTGCGACAGGTCATAAAGCATTTCTCGAAGCTTTTTCAATATATTTTCCATTAGATCGTCAAATCCTTCTTCAATATTGGTCCAGTCAATGTTTACTCCATCGAAAAATGTCCATGTTTGAAGAAATTCTTTAACTGAAGCAGTGAAAATATCTTTTTTGGATTCATCATCTAATATTTCAAAAGGATTTCCACGTATTCTCGATATTGTTACAAGAATTTTCAATTCAGGTTTTTCTCTTTTGAACATCATCATTTTACCAAAACTGTTATTATAATAGCTTTGATTTGAGGTTGGGTTGATTAATCCAGATTCGTTAGAATCAAGATATACTTTAAAGTCATCTTTAGCTTTACACACGCGAGGTGATTGAAAAGAAACATTTTCAGCACCGCAGATCTCAATCTTTCTATATAGCAAATGGGTTATTTTGTCAATAGGGATGTCTGTTACGTTTTTTGTAAATAGAGCTGCAACAATTTTTCTGGGTGTCAGCTTAATATTGCCTTTCTGATGACTCGACTCCGATGGTAGTAAATGGCTATTATCAGTATCAGCGACCACTATTTCTGTGATATCGCTGTGACTACACAATTCTCCATCACATTGGTGCACCTGTGCCCGGTAGCGGCCTCCATCGAATACCTTGAATGTGGCTGAGGTCTCTAACCCTGTACTGGACCAAACTTTGCGACCATCTAGAGTTACTACAGATCGATTACCTCTCTCCCCACAAACGGGATTCTTCCACGACACAGTTACTTCCACAAATGGTTTTCGCTTGACTATTGGGTTTTTGTTATCATCTGTGTAATTAACTTCAACCATCCAGTAAACTTTTTCATTTGGAATGATTTGCACTTTGCCGGGATATTTAATTTTTAATTCCTTAATTTCATTTCGGATTTCAACGAGTTCGTTTTTCAACGTATTGAGTTGTTTAAAAATGTTATTTTCCATTTCACTCAATTTCGAAGACAAGATATCTTCCACCTTCTTGCTGAATAGCTGCGCGAGGATTTCATCAGAACCAGTTTCTTCTGCGCGAGCATTGAGCTCGCACACTGATATGATAATGGTTACAATCACAACTGTATTCAAGTTCCCAAACATTGTCACGGAGGTTCGTTACTTGTGGAATCAATTCATCACAATCCTATACTTCACACTTTGGGGTCTAAATCAAATAATAAAATTATTAAACAAGTATATCGCAACGCTGTTCACGCAATAGTAAATAAAAATCGTTAATATAGAAACAACATTCAAATACTTCAGACTTATATAATCTATCAGGTTGACATTTGGCCTTCTATCTGTATTTTGCCAAAATTATCTAATTAGTGATAAAATAAAGAAAATTAGTACAACATGTAGATAGTTTGGCGACCTCGTTGGCGTAAGGGTTACCATGCCGGACTGCCAATCAGAAGGTTCCGGGTTCGATTCCCGGCCCGGCCAACATCTTTGTGCTTAACTAAATTCGTTGGCTGTGGGTCTGGGTGTTAAATATGAATCTATATTAAATATATTTATGTACTATATCAGTTGTGTTAGCAACCATAATACGAACTAGATATGGTTTAGTATGGGGTTAAGCAGCCGTGTGTGAAATGTGTAAAAAAAAAAGTTAACATTTTTAATTGGTGGCTCAGTGCTTGTCAATCCATGCATATATAAGGGGTCCGTATGCAGATTTTATTGCATGCTATAATTTAAATTTAAATACTCGTTTACTGCGAATGATTATGTTTATGCCTTGGTAATTTTCATTTAGAGTGATGGACACATAAAATAGGAAAGTTTGCTGCAGCACCTATCAACTATTTTGATTTATTAATTTTTTTAAGAAACGGTTTGGTATTCGACTTGACCACTCGTGACCAAAATACCGGCCTCTACTTTGCACAGCGGATTAGCGTTGCTATAATAATAATAATAATAAAATCTTTATTGTCAGACACAAAGTCCATAGAGTAAGTAGGTACAATTTTTATACACGGTGTTCAGAAAAGATAAAAATTTAAAAATAAAGATAAACAGTTAAAAATAACAGAGCATACATTTTTGACAACATAACAGCAAAAATAAATTAATGTAAATGAAAAAACTTAGGGTATTATTGTTGTAATCCAATGTTTCATAAATGGGCTATTGTACTTATTACTAATGATTTGAAGAATGATATTGGAACTATTTCTTATTCTGTGTAATATCGAAAAGATGCGTTTACGCAAAATTGCGTAAAAACAGTCAACACCTGCATCTCATCCTCTTTGCTATACAAAGAGGCAACTCGGCTGGCATTTTAGGTACTCTTCCCACTGGCACTGTTTTTTTAGATTAGAAAAAGTTTTACTTTAATTCATTTTAGATTAGTTTTGTAGAAAACATAGGCGACTTTAGAACGCACTCACTTGTATCACCCCTAAAACTGCCTGCACATTCCATATTTGACGTGATTTTAGTTGTTTTGTCTGTCATGCCGTCTCTTTCTGGCCAACTAAAATGAAAAGAGACGGGGCTTCTTTAAATTTAGTTTAGTCGTGTGTGCCTCTGAATCGCAGAACATTTTTGACACTCAATTCAAACTATGATCAAGACATATAATAAGACTGTAAAAATTGAGTGTTAGATAAATTTGACATGAAGAGGAGACATGTTAGGCCGAAGATTAACTAACGCAAAGGTTATTTTTTTATACCGAAAACATTGTTTGTTTGATAAGGCATATCGGAGATAAGAGGACCTGGTCGAATTAAAATCCGTCACTCAATAACTTCATATTATTACAACTATTATTTGTGTGAATGACTCAGTCTTAAAATTGATCTATACCAATATTATAAAGAAGAAAAGTTTTTTTTTTTAATTGACGCAAAGACTCCTAAACTACTGGGTCGATTTGAAAATTACTTCCATCGTTGGGAAGCTACATTATCCTTTTTTTTTATCTTTGATAGGTTAGCGTTTGACTACAGCTAGCCTGAGTAACATAGGCTATATTTTGTTTCTGTTTGCAACTTGGTTTTTTTTTATAGCTAGTGCGAAGCCGGGACGATCTACTGGTATGAAATAAAATCAAAGACAAAAGTCAAACATTTATTGCATAATTAAGTTATGTAACAAAATCTATGTTAAAATAACACTTACATACCCCCTTATGATGTAGCAATTTAAGTTTGGAGCGAGCCGATTTATATTATATAGATTAGTTTTAATTAATTATTCTAAGTTTATGTCATTCAAGTTTTTATCTTGAAAATAATCTTGTATAGAAGAATATAGAATTATATATTAAATAAAAAAAAATTGAAGGGGGGCTCCCATACAACAACGGTACGGAACCCTTGATGCGCGAGCCCAACTCGCACTTGGCCAATATTTTTTTAAAGTAGTTTTTTACCCGACCGTTTTACGATATTTGGTAAACCCTCTATACATTCACAAAATATAGAATTATGTATTAAATTAAAAAATATTTACACACTTTACCCGTTAGAGTACGGAACCCTAAAAAGAATGTCGCATGTAAACATTGAAATATACAGCCCATACCTAAATCGCAATGGTCATAAACCAAAGGCTTTACCTCTGTTTTATGGGGAATTGATGTCACAAAATAAAATATGTTTGTGTACGGACACTAAGGTATAAGGCCGGTAGTAAAGTTTAGGTAAGAGTCACTAGATGTGGCTTTTAACGATAACATAGAAATAATAAATGTTTTTTTTTTTTTTATATCATAGTACCTGTAGCTCAGCTAACTAAAATGATCTGACGCGATCATCGAGGTCAAGCAACGGTCAATGCAGCTAATGTTTGAAATCAGGAAAATTTGCGATCGAAAACTGCCTCTTAAATTGAAGGGGAAAATTTACAAGACGATCAAATACAAATACAAATCATTTATTGATAACACCAAAGTTATAAGTCAAATAATATGATATCAGCACAAAAGTATATGATATGTATCCATGTCAATTTTCAATTCTAATTCTAGTAATATAATATCAATACAATAGTATATGATATGAATCAAATGTAAATTTTCACTACTAATTCTAGTAATATAATATCATTACAATAGTATATGATATGAATCAAATGTCAATTTTCACTACTAATTCTAGTAATATAATATCAATACAATAAAATGATATGAATCAAATGTCAATTTTCAATTCTAGATAATACTTTTTCATTAGACCTGTCGTATTGTATGGATCTAAGTGTTGGAGAACGAAAGTAGGGCATGTAAGAGGATTGCAAGCGGCAGAGATGCGAATGTTGAGATGGATGTGTGGAGCGACAATGGACAAAATAAGGAATAAGTACATTAGAGGAAGTTTGGAAGTAGCGCCAATGAGTGATATATTAAAGAGCGGAAGGTTGGCGTGGTATGGGCATATGATCCGTAGAGAGGAGATGTATGTCACTAAGAGATGTATGGAAATAGTAGTGCAAGGAAAAAGAGCAAGAGGCTGACCGAAGAAGACGTGGATGGAGTGAGTGAATGAGGACATGAGAGAGAAATTTTAAAAATATATTCATGCCAGTCTTTATGAATATATGGATAAATACAACATTTTAACTGACGAGCAGATTGGATTTAGAAGGAACAAGTCCATAAATCTTGCTATCTACAACTTTCTACATAGAGTAATATCAGGATGTGAAAAAAAGGTATCAGTTGTAGTCATGTTCATGGACTTGACCAAAGCATTTGATTGCGTAAATCATTCAATTTTGATTAACAAGCTCGAGGCTTATGGGATAAGAGGTAATATTCTGAGTCTAATAAAATCATATCTCAGCAATCGACTACAACAAACTCGGATTACACAGATATGTTCAAAATCAAAAACTGAGATCACATACACATCTACTCTTAAAAGGGTTCGATGCGGAGTGCCGCAAGGTAGTGTGTTGGGACCGCTGCTCTTCATTACATATATAAATGACCTACCTAAAGTAATTGAACATCCTATGGTACTTTTTGCCGACGATAGCACAGCTGTATTTGTAGGGCGTAAAAACCATCATATTGAATCTGAGATAAATGAAGCTTTAAATAAAATAATGCAATGGCTGACATGTAATAATTTACAAATGAATTTAAGTAAAACTAATATAATGACATTCTATAAATACAAAAAATTGACATCTCAAATACGTTGCAACAATATGGACATTCAGGATATTTCTGTTACAAAATTTTTAGGACTTTACGTAGATAGTGATCTTAAATGGGAAAAACAAGCAGAGTCGTTATGTTCGAAACTAGGTAGTTATTCCTATGCTTTGTATATGTTATCCAAGGTGGTGAATCAAGAAGCGGTACTTACGTCTTATCATGCGTACGTGACGTCTGCCTTACGATATGGTGTTGTATTTTGGGGAAATTGTGCAAAGCGGGAAGAGATCTTCCGCGCGCAAAAAAAGTGCCTGAGAGCAGTTTGCCATCTGAGACCAACAGATTCATGTAAGCCATACTTTACGAAGCTTAAAATACTAACATTTCCGTGCCTGTATATATTTGAAACTGCTTTATTTGTAAAGAAACACTTACACATGTTTAAGCATCATGCGTCTAAACGGCATAATGATAAAATTGTTCCCTCTTGTCATAGAACTGCGCGGTATGGAAACAGTATTTTGGGTATGGGACCAGCTGTTTACAATCACTTGCCGAAAATAATACGAAAATGTAATAATTTAACCATGTTTAGAAATAAATTGAATGATTTTTTGACATATAAATGTTACTATAGTTTGAAATTATTTTTTAATGATAAAATTTGACATATGTATATATTTAATTTTATTTTGTATGGTAGAACTTAATTAATTGATGGAATAATAATTGTTATTTTTTATTTTTTTTTATTATTGTATTTTTGCATGTTATTAATTAATATTGTATGTTCAGAAGAGCAAAACTGTTGATACTATTGAACTAATTTGTAACACCATATCTGTACAGTTGACAATAAACGAATCTGAATCTGAATCTGAATCTGAGAAAGGAGTGAGTGTAGAGATGACGACTGGTAGAGGAGATTGGAAGAAGAAAATTTGCTTCCGACCCCACCTAGTAGAATAAGGCAAGGAAGAAGAATGTAGTTAATCTGTGTTTTAAAAAGTGTCATTTTCTTCTGAGCAGTACCGTGGGTCGGATGACACGTTAAATTAGTTTGTTAGTCATAGAACAAGCAATCGTTGAGCTAAGTCTGAGGCCTTTGGGCGGCTAGAAAACTCTCGACATCAGAGCTTAGCCACTTAGCCCATACGTAGTGTGTGTATATGTTTGTCAAAACATTTATAATCTTCTTATATATAAAATTTCCATGTCACAATGTTAATTACCTTACTCTTACTTTTTACCAAATTTTATATGCGTATTCAGTAGGTCTGAGAATCGCTTACTTTCTATTTTTCATACCCCTAAGTGATAAGGGTTGTTCACCCTTAATTATGTTTTGACGAAATTTTTGGTTTTCAGTTTTTCATAATGTGGCATTAAAATACATACAATACAAAATGTTTACTTTATTATCACCAACCCCTGTTTTTATGGCCATTTTAGGTATTTAAACATTTTTCACCCCGCTCGATAAGAGATCAATTTTAGTGTTTTCAACTATACTTAGGGCAAAACAACGTTTGCCGGGTCAGCTTGTAACACAGTAAAAATCGAGTGTCTGTAGGTAAGATATTATTGGGCCTTTTATCCCAGTTCGTGGTCTAAAATATCCAATAATGCTGGACTATTTTAAAATGCAAAGCAAGTTTGGTTAGACACATTTCAAACACGGCTGTTTAGCTCCATACTGAACCATTTCTAGTTTGTATTATTGTTGCTAACACAACTGATATATAAGTACTACATAAACATATTTTATATAGATACATACATAACACCCAGACCAACAGCCAACAAATTTAGTTTAGCATAAAGATGTTGGCCGTGCCAGTAATCGAACCCGGAACCTTCTGATTGGCAGTCCGGTATGGTAACCATTACGTCAACAAGGTCGTCAGTTAAGTTAAGTTGACCTAATGTCCTATGTTTGACCAGTTCTATGTTTGTCCTAGCAAAACGTATGATCGTTAACTACTACTAAATAAAACAATCCAACGAAACATGAAAATGAGCAGCGTTTATTGCTTCATGACAAAGAAATACCTATACTGATTACGTCGTCATTTAGTTACAAGGTAAGTTGTTAGCTGTACAAGTTGTGCTATAATTGTATCGTAGTGTGAGATCTCTGCTGCTCTGCATTACAGGCCCCTTGAGGTACCTAGCACAGAGCACAGCGACTTTCTCAGGTACGACACAGCCCTCCACTCACATAGCTATAAACATTACTTTATGTACCTCTAACTCTAAGATGTATACACTTTTGAATTTGAATTTGAATTGAACTGAATGTTAAAAGTACTTACGTAAGTGTGAATGAGGTAGCGTTGAACACAACAATGGAAAAGTTAAGTATAGTGGATAAATAGAAAACCTACCGGTTCATTTGAGAGATTATAGATACTCGTTAGCTTAAAAATAATTGGCCAAGTGCGAGTTGGGCTCGCGCATGAAGGGTTCCGTACCATTGTTGTATGGGAGCCCCCCGCAAATATTTATTTTGTTTAAATTTTATTTGAAAGGTTATGTACATTTATACATTCCGCGAGTGTTTACATGCTACCGTTATTGATATATAGCAAAAAATACGAAAAAAATACGTTTACTGTATGGGCCCCTAGCATTTTTTATTGTTTTTATTATTAGTATTTACTGTTATAGCGGCACGAGAAATACATACTTTGTGAAAGTTTTAGCTTTCTAGCTATTACGATTACTGAGTTATAGCCTGGAGACAGATAGCCGAGGCTTAGTAATAGGGTCCTGTTTTTACCTTTTAGGTAGGGAACCCTAAAACAATTTACAAAAAATAAAATTGGCAAGCATGTTCGTATTCAAGTCAGTTGTTCTTTTCCTCATTATAGATTCAAAGAAAGTAAGCGCGGCACGTACAAACGAAACGTGTTTTCTGAGAAAATCTTTAAAATAACAGACTCTTCTGTATTAGGTAAGTATTATTGGAATGAAGTTCCTTATCGCGCGTTATGAATGCGGGCTAAACGGCAAAAATTCTTACGAAAAGTTGTCACGACACTTTTTGCCATAGACAAAAGAAAAAAAAGACTGAGGTACTGTGTGACCGCACATGAGATAGCGATATTTTCGGACAATGTTGCCACTTTAGTAGAATTTCATTGAAGATAGGGAAATTAGGGTTAGGGTATACACATAACAAAGAAAAAGACTTCAGATTATATTTCTACGTTTTATTAATTTTTAAACAAAATCAGTTTATTGTACACATTCCTTACTCTTTATTTCCACGCTTCACATAAACGTCACCCATAAAATGGTTTGGAACAAATCCTGGAATTTTGCGTTGATTTCCAATCATAAAATATTATCTACCATATGCTTCTATCCAAATCTCTACAAGTTCAGCATTCGATGGAAATCTTTAAAAAAATATTAAGAAATATAAAATACTAGAGGTTGCCTGCGGCTCCGCCCGCGTGAAGGTCGCTTTTCGGGTAACCTGTAGAAAAACTCTATGGTATCCTATTCCCGTACCAATTTTATATACACTTTCCTCATTCGATTCCTGAGATCTAGTTAACCTCTGTTTTTAGCTACTTTGGTGATGATGCGAGCGATTTCTCCAAGCCATTATTTAAATTTAAATATGTAACTAGAATACGTGAACCATACCACTAAGTGAACCATTTACTTAAATTCTAATTCAGAAGTATTTAATTTCAAAAACACAAAACTTTCCCTTTGAACTTTAAACCCCATTAGCATACCTAAATGCACTCCTGGCAAATATTTTTACGAATTTATTTTAACCATCAAAGAAACTACAAACATAACAACTTTCAAGACTAACTAACTTAACTTGATAAATAAAGAATTTTCCATACAAACTTTCACCCCCCCTTTACAAACCCTTAGTTCACCCCTGGCAAAAAAACTTGATACCATTATTTTTAATTTTACATAAACAATACATATTCCAAATAAATAAAAAAAAAATCACAACCCTAAGACCAGCCGTTTGGGCTCTGCGTTGTCTATAGATGAATGAATAAGTCAGGACAAAGAGTCTTATAGTACAGATAATTATATAATATGGTAACTTCATGTCAAATAACTGGGCTTAACTTCACTAGGCGAGCGCGGTCCACCTTAGATCACAATATCGCTTACCACGAGGAATATTGAGACTAAGCGCTAACCCATTTAGTGTAAAAAAAAAGCCCGACTAGCGAGCGAATATTTCGATGGAAGTAGATTAAATTAGTTAAAGGACTGTTTAAGCAATTCTCAAGTACAGTGCAAACGGTTTTTGTAAAACTAGGGGTAAAATTGAAAGTCAGATTATGACAACCCTTATTCAATTTCTTGTAGGTTATGTTTTTATTTTGCATTTGCATGTTTTGCCACTTTGAAGCAGAACTTTACATCCAAATCAATAGTACTTGAATTAATCCTATTTAATTAATATTTGGATTGATTTTAGAAGATATCCTACTAATATTATAAAGGCGAAAGTTTGTATGTATGGATGTGTGGATGTATGGATGTATGGATGTATGGATGTATGTTTGTTACTCTTTCACGTAAAAACTACTGAATGGATTTGAATGAAACTTTACCACAATATAGCTTATACATCAGAATAACACATAGGCTATAGCTTATACATCAGAATAACACATAGGCTACAATTTTTGAGGTTTTTAATGTGAGGTCGTAAAAAAAACACATTTTTTTGCGCTTACATTGCAAACGCTGACTGAATCCTACAAGATAGATCAAAACAATTTACTACAGTATTGTACAACTTAAAAAGGTCTACAAAAAAGTCCGTGATGGTATATGTTTATCTCTCAGGAATAACCCACAATAACCATTTTTTATCCTTTACTTTGTACGAGAAATAATGGCTTATTTACGAAGCGATTTTAAGCAATACAGTATAAATCCTTATCCAATTAAGTATCTTAAATACATTGTGCATTTAATAAAGATCAATATGGCTTTTTGCAGCATGTAAATTAAATAAATATTTTCGAAGATATCACAGATTTAAAATGCGGCGGCGCCAGGCGAACGGGGCGTGGGGTGGGGAAGAAGCGGCTAATAGCTGAGTGCGCGACCCGAACGCGGGCAGACGCGTGAGGGCAGACGTCGTTGACGGTTGTGTCCGTTTTGCGAATTTTCAAGGCACTAGCGATTTGATAAAAACGTATGGTCGCCTACTTTAAGTAATATAGGCCTAAGGTTAGTTATTGCCAGGTTTCTTTTTGGTTAGGAGTAACACGTACAAAAAGATACTTCATTTTTACAAATTACTTCATTGATAATTCAATTACTATATAGATAGGTTACTTACAGTTAATTATAACAAATTATATTAGCAATAAATTAAAATTGCGACTATAATTTGAGATTTAAACTATCCTATCTCTCAAGTTGGATCGAACTGCACATGGTGTGCGAATTTTATTATAATCGGTTAAGTGGTTTAGGAGTCCATTGAGGACAAACATTGTGACACGAGATTATATAAATTAAGATAAGATTATTAATATTATATGTATGTTTTTTATTATTCTTTATTGTACACTACGTCCTTCTTTAGTCGTTTATAAATTCCTTTCCATCCAAAGGTTGCCTGGAAGAGATCGCTTTAATCGATAAGGCCGCCAATTGTGGTACACTAATTTTAAGTTAATTGTCTTTTACTGTGCCTTTTTTATTTATGTGTCCAATAAAGAACTATAAAATTTCCATGACACAATGTTAGTTACCGTACTCCTCCAAAACGGCTTGACCGATTTTTACCAAATTTCATATTATGCGTATTCAGTAGGTCTGAGAATCTTCTACTATATATTTTTAAGGCAAAACAACGTTTGCCGGGTCAGCTAGTATTGTATATAAAAAAGGCCAGTACCAACCTGTGAAATGTAACATCACATAAACCAGGTTCTTTTCTATTCTAATAACTCAAAATACAACACTGCATCATTCTGTCGATGTCCAAAACTATTCACCGCGCGAGAATAACACTTACACTTGAATTTAAACGATATTTTTTCGAAAAAACACAAAATTCTCAGAATCGCAGTAATGTTTGACACCGAAACTGACAAATATGCTGGTGTCAAACAGTTACAGCGACAGAGAGAAAAACAGTATAAGCCTTTCTCTTTCACGCATGTTATTTTTACATATGGCTGTTTCGCTGTTGAGTAAAAGAGATGGAAATGTGACTCCGTCTATTGCTTTCTCTGTCTACGCTTTTTGCGCACGGTCTGGCAACGTCGCATCAGCATCATGTACAACAAGTTGCCAGAGAAAATAATGTTTAAACAGAAAATAAAGAGTTTTTTTGAAAGTAATTCCTTTTATAATTTAAGCGAATATATGAATATGGAGCTTGCAAAATCGTTATTCACGTGTAAACAGTAGTACTTTAAATTTAAAAGACATTTTAATTAAATTTGTAAGTTTATTTAATTTTATCTAAGTAATGTTTTTAAGTATTAAGTAATTATTGTAGTATGACTTGCCTTTAACGTATGTTATTTAGGGCTAATAAAGTTCTGTATTTCTTCAAAATTTGTTCGGAAGTCAAATACGGCAATCAATGAAAGTATTCACTAATTGACAACAGCGCCATTCGTGTCAGGTGGAGTTGCGATTGAGTCTACTGATTAAGTTTAGTTTTGTTACACTAGCTGACCCGGCAAATGTTGTTTTGCCTTATCACTTAGGGGTATGGAAAATAGATAGTAGCCGATTCTCAGACCTACAAAATACGCATATAAAATTTGGTAAAAATCGGTCAAGCCGTTTCGGAGGAGTACGGTAACTAACATTGTGACATGGACATTTTATATATTATAAGATTATAAAACTTAAAAAAATATATATTACAATTCCTTCACTTATTAATCGAAAGAAACTTCGTTCCATCCGGGTGTTCCTTGACACCTCTCAAGTTTTTATTTTCGTTAACTAGATACGCCCCGTGGTTTTACGCGGCTTGGAAGCAAAATAGCATATCGACACCCTTATTTGAAAACCTACTAACTCCTCTGCGGGTTTTTACCGAAGAGGCTCGAAACTTCATTGTATTTTTTATTTTACGCAATAAAGAAAAACCTAAATCCCGTGAATTTTTAGTATTATAATAAAAATAAAGTAATTATTACATTTTATTTCTCTAAATAAATACAATGACGTTTTGAGCCTCTCCCGTAAAAAATCTGCAGAGGAGCTAGTAGGTTTGCAAATTAGGGTATCGATATGTTTATTAAAAATACTTTTAATTTCTACGTTTTGGGAAGCATTTAACTACTTTCGAGCATATATTTCTGTGACGTCTGATTGATTTAGTTTGTTGTTTTACTTACCTGTTATCATTTATGTGCTTTTAATTTCTATGCCTTGAAGAAATTGACGAAATAAATGGTATTTGATCAAACTCAAATACCATTTATTTCGTAATTTTTTTCAAGTCTTAGGCTAGAAAATAGGCACATGCTTCGGTACGACATTTGGCGGATGACACACGTCTTCGGATTGTGGTCTCAAACATGCCGGTTTCCTCACGACGTTTTCCTTCACCGTAAAGCGAGTGCAAATCCACACATAGCTTGAAAAACAAGTCATTGGTGTAGGGCCGGGATTGAACCAGGAGCCGTCTGATTGAAAAGCAGACGTTATTACCACCGAGCCACACTCGCTTAACTAAGCATAAGATAACTAGCATATTACCGTCTGTCATGGTCGGCCGTTGTCCCACTTCGCGGTCGAATTCTCGCTTGCTTCAATATTTCTCCCCAAGATTATATAACAAGCGACATAAGTACGCTTTTCGAGGTAAAAAGGGTGCTATAAGATTGTTAACAAATTTGACGCTTATTACAGTGTTTTAAGGCCTTTTTTTGCTCTACATATTTTTGTGTTGTATTCCTATTGATTAGGGTAGCCAAACTGTTAAAATGAGTTATTATATTTTTTCTTTAATTTTTAAAAATGATTATAATCCTGTTGTATCCCTCTGCTGGGCAAAGGCCTCCCTTCTCTCCTTCCAGTCAGCCCCGTCTTCGGATTCTTTTTGTTTTACAATAAATAGGTATTTATTTATTTTATGTTAAAGTTATATTTGTTTGGGTACAAATAGCATTATATTGATTCGTACGGGAACCGTATAAATAAAATAATTTAAAATGTAAATTTCATAATTACTAAAACAAAACTAAACTACAAATTGTAAATCTGTAAATTGTAGTCAAAATACTATTTTTAGTTCTAGAAAATTCTACGTTAGAACGTCATTAGACTTACGTAATTGCTAAACGCAACTTCAAGTTGCACTTTTCACTCACACGCACCTTGAATTATTTCAACGCAGGGGTGCTAATAAAACGTGGGATTTACCAACGTGAAGAAGATGCAACTGAAAACGCCAGTACATAGACTTGTGAAATTAGAGAGGTCCGTTTACGTGTTGGTGCCCGCGATCTACAACCGCGTACCCGCGACTGTCCGGGATGCACCTTCCACCGCCAGCTTTAACACTACACTCAGGGTTTGGCTATTAGATAAAACTTTTTATAATATTAATGATTATCTAAAATTGAAAATTGACATTTGATTCATATCATGTACTATTGTAATGATATTATATTACTAGAATTAGATGTGACAATTGATATTTGATTAATATTATATACTATTGTAATGACATTATATTATTAGAATTAGAATTGAAAATTGACATGGATACATATCATATACTTTTGTATTGATTTCATACGTATTATTTGACTTGTAACTTTGGTGTTATCAATAAATGATTTGTATTTGTATAAACAAATGAAAAATTACGTTATTGGAAAACACTGTTTACCTTTCTACCTAGTCATCACACATTTTATTTCTTGTAAAACAATTTGACAACCCTACTAATTTTAAAAAGAAACTAGTTGTCGACAGAACGCGAGTTTTCGTTGGGTGTGAAGCTTTCATTTGTTACATCATAAAAGATGTGAAAAGAAATCTTGACGTGTTATTTCTTTTGTTGGAATGGTCATAGATACTAGTTTCTTCTTTAACAATATACTTTCATAGAGTAAGTTACAATAATTGGCCAAGTGCGGGTCGATTTCGAAGGATTCCGTACCATTGTTGTATGAGAGCCCCCTTAAATATTAATTTTATTTTATAACAAATTTTTTAAATTCATTTATTATAATTAAATATAGTAAGAGAGTTGACTACTAACAAACGTCGTTATAAAATCGAGTAAAAAACTACTTAAAAATTACGTTTGTTGCATGGGAGCCCCCTTGATTTATTTATTATATTTAAATTTAATTTGGTAGCTAATATACATTTATATTATTTCGTGCGTTGTACATAATATTGAATTATGTTTATATATTTCGTATTAAATTATATAATGACACATGATTAAATGAAACACTTAATTACATCCGTTATGTTTTAAATTAAACGATATAATAATTACAAAAACAATATTTAAGGGCACCCATACAACAATGGTACGGAACCCTTCATGCGCTGGACCAAATCGCACTTGACCAATTATTTATTTTGTGTATTTGTAGCGGCAAGAGAAATAAAGAAGTATTCTAGAGAAATAAAGGAGTTTTCAAGCCACCTGAAGGTCTTGCCTTAGACTTTTCTTGGCATCCAGTTAATATCATAGCTAAAAAATAAAATAAAATAGCCTTTTATGCTTTTTCTTAACTAAAAATATTATATACATGCCTACTAACTAAATATTTAATTTATTTGTATATTGTATTAACTAATTATCGGCAACTGGGTTTTTGTCTGACAACAGCCTGACTGTCGACAAAGGCCTCCTCTAAAAACTTCCACTTATTTCTGTCCCTTGCTAAGCGGGTCCATACCGGACCAGCCACTTTCTTCAGGTCATCTTCCCATCTCTTGATTTGTTGCCTCTATTTCTTTTGCCATCTCTTGGATACCATTCAGTTATCAATTTAGTCCATTTTTCTTGACTGTTTCTTAACATATGTCCCGTCCAACGCCATTTAAGCTGTCTGTAGACAGTGTGTACATTTTTGAATTTTGTTTTTATTTTTATATTTTGTAATTTTACTTTATCAATTCTTTTCATACCTAAATATATATATAATACTCCTTTCCATTCCATTTTGACAGACTTTTAATTTATTTTCTTGTGACTCTGTTAGCGCCCATGTCAGGCACCCACATAGTAAACATGACATGATGCACATTTCACATACTTTCTTTTTTACTTTCATTGGCATTTCTTTATTTTTCATTATTTGTCTAAGAGACCAAAACCGTTTCCAAGTATTTGTTATTCTTCGTTCTATTTCTTTATTCAATATTATTGAAATTTCTTTATTCTATATCATAGCTAATCACGTATTTATTTCGGAAGTGGGATAAAGCTATAATTCATCAATTTGGAAATCATCATTGGTAAAAATAATTGTATTATTACTCCTCTAAAACAATTACCGCTTGGTCAAGAGGTAAGTGACCTGGCATTGCGATTGTTGTCGGCTGTAAAACACACGTGTAGCAATGCAAATACAACACCTATGGAGTAATCTGTCGGTGTTTTATAGAATACATTTCGGGGAGTGCGCAACGGAGTTGCATAATAATAATATAATACCACCATCTCCGTTCCATTACAGAACGAGCAGAAACTCAGCGAAGAGACATAGATATACAGTCGAAATCCCTAAGTTTCGCACAAGCCGTTTCGCTTCTTCCTTTCTTGTGAGGACTGCAAAACTTTGGAATTCTCTTCCTGAGTCTCTGTTTCCTGAGAGGTACCACCTGGGGGTCTTCAAATCTAGAGTTAATAGGTATTCTAGGTAAGCGTGTAACATCGTAGGCCATAGTATTGTTTAACACCAGGCAAGCTGTGGTCAGACGCAAACCTAGAATTAAAAAAAAAAAAAAGTAATAACACCTTTGGCTTTATACAACACTAGCTGTTGCCCGTGGCTCCGCCCGCGTGTAGGTCGTTTTATGTATGGAATCCCTCAAAGATGAATAATTTTCCCCGTTTTTTTTTTCACATTTTCCATTTTTTCTCTGTTTTTATTAGTTGCAGCGGGTTGTTTTATAGCCTAAGCCTTCCTCGATAAATGGTCTATTCAACACAAAAAGAATTTTTCATTTCGCATCAGTAGTTCCTGAGATTAGCGCGTTCAAACAAACAAACTCTTCTGCTTTATAATATTACTAGCTGACCCGGCAAACGTTGTTTTGCCTCACTTAGGGGTACCGCGCCATCTATCGATTACTTACTCAACCCAGTCGAAAGGTATCGACATCTGTTAGAATTTGGAGTTAACAGATAATTGTGATTGTCAAATAATAACAGACAATAATTAATTAGCAATAAATTAAAATTGCGACTATAAATTTGAGATTTAAACTATCCTATCTCTCAAGTTGGATCGAGCTGCACATGGTGTGCGAATTTTATTATAATCGGTTAAGTGGTTTAGGAGTCCATTGAGGACAAACATTGTGACACGAGATTTATAAAGAATTAAGATAGTATAGTATTTAGTATAGAGGTATAGATAAGCAGCTTACTATAGATACATACGTGCGCACTGTTGGGACACAGGACCTTCTCTCACTAGGAAAGAGATATAGACTATAATCCACCACGGTGGCCAAGTGCGGGTTGGCGAATGACACACGTCTTCGGATATCGTAGTCCTCAAACGTGTCGGTTTCCTCACGATGTTTTCCTTCATCGTAAAGCGAGTGCAAATCCACACATTGCATTATAACAAGTCATTGGATTAGGTTTGGGATCGAACCAGGGGCCGTCTGACTGAAAAGCAGATGTTTTTACCACCGTGCCACACGCTGACTATAAGTGGTCAGCTAAGTGGCCAAGCTTTGGTGTCAAGAAAATTAGACTTTTCAAATGACAGTCTTGTTCTTGGTCACCCATTTAAAGACAGTCTATATCGAAGACAAAATTAAATATCTAGTGTACTTCCGCTGTGGTCCGAAATCCAAATTAAGACAAGTAAAGGAAAAATTAACTAAGATTAATTAAGATTAACGTTACCTATCACAATTCGGAAATCGGTCGAGAGTCTCTCGACTTGTCGTTCGAAGAGTCAGCATCTCCTGATGATGCCTTGTGGTTAGGCGAAACACGTGTAGAGTTAAGAATTTCCGAATTGTGATAGGTAGTATTAGTTGATTAATCTTTGTTAATTTTTCCTTTACTTGTCTTAATTTGGATTTCGGACCACAGCGGAAGTACACTAAATATTTAATTTTGTCTTCTATTTACAATAGATTTCCGCAAAGTAACGCCTGAGTCAATAAGTTACAGTCCATATCGACTGTTGTTTAAAAAACCTCTATGATCACGTCAGATCACCTTAGTAAGCCGAGCTACAGGCCCTATAAGAAATGTAGGTTAAATATTACACATATTCTGAGTTAACAGAGCGAAGGAACTAGATTATGAAGAGATAGGTATGCAACAATGTAGCTTTTTTAATTAATACTTTATAACGTAACTTATTATACCCTAGCTGACCCGGCAAACGTTGTTTTGCCTCTCTTAGGGGTATGAAAAATAGATAGTGTAGCTTATATGACACGTTCGTAGATTTACCATGGCAGCGCCATCTATTGATTACTTACTCAACCCAGTCGAAAGGTATCGACATCTGTTAGAAGCATTTGGAGTTAACAGATAATTGTGACTGTCAAATAATAACAGACAATAATTAGCAATAAATTAAAATTGCGACTATAATTTGAGATTTTAACTATCCTATCTCTCAAGTTGGATCAAACTGCACATGGTGTGCGAATTTTATTATAATCGGTTAAGTGGTTTAGGAGTCCCTTGAGGACAAACATTGTGACACGAGATTTATATATATTAAGATTTGTTGCTTAAGTGGCAATAGAAATACAGTGTAAAAAATCTATATAACAGCACTGAAGGGACTGTGCATTTTATGGTGTTATAGAGAATGGTCGTTAAATGTTGAGAATGTATCATTGTATGGAATACTAGCTAAACCAACTGAAGCCAATTGATTTCGACGCTTTAGAGAGTTTGTCGTTAAATCGAGAGACGTTACATGGAGTTTACACTGTACATTATTTGTTAAATTTTCAACTCTCTAGTTATCGCGGTTCATGATACATATGCAGCCTGGTGATAGACGGACGAATTCCATACAAAATTAGATTAAAATCTGTACAGCCATTTCAACCTGAAGAAAAAAACAAACATAATAACACACAAACACACACATAATATACAAGTTTCGAATTTACTAACCTCCAAATCATAAACGTGTGTATGTTTGTTACTGCTTCACGCTCAAACGTCTGAACCGATTTCGATGCATTTTGGTGTAAAGATAGATTAGACCATGGATTAACACATCGCCTACTTTTTATCCCGGACTAACACGGATAAAACCGCGGGGCGCATCTCATATATATCTTGAGAGATAAATAGAATTTAACCCTTTATACAAGTTCTACCAGTATTTCGATAGTCGAACTGTTTGTATGTTTTTTTTCCACATTGTTATACTGACGGATCGAACTATTTGAAAATATGGATTTTATTCCAAATAGATTTTTTAGAACAAAGTTTCTTATCGCGCGTTAGAAAGGGGGCTAGACGGAAAAAATCTTACGAAAAGTTGTCACGACACTTTTTGCGCGGTATGGAAACGTCGCATCTCCAAAATTAGTTCGGAAGTCAAATACGGCTATCAATGAAAGTATTCACTAATTGACAACAGCGCCATTCGTTTCAGGTGGAGTTGCGATTGAGCCTACTGATTAAGTTTATTATTTGTCAAAAATTAAAAAAAATATATATTTTACCTTATAAAATGAAATTTTATTACAATTCCTTCACTAATTAATCGAACGGAACCTCGTTCCATCCGGGTGTCCCTTGAAAACTCTCAAGTTTTTTATGATTTTTTTTATAATGGAACAGTCAGAAATGGTACTATGCATTTGTATCTTAACACAAGCCAAGCCGCAGGAAAAGCTTAGCCTAGTTGAAACGTCTTCGTCGCGTACAGATGTCGTCACATTCGAGCGAGTTTAATGTTAATTTTTTTTTGACACATTCACACACGGCTGTTTAGCCCGATACTGAACCATTTCTAGCTCGTATTGTGGTTGCTAACACAGCTGATATACTACATATACATACATACATATTTTATATAGATACATATTTAACACCCAGACCCACAGCCAACAAATTTAGTTAAGCACAAAGATGTTGACCGGGCCGGGAATCGAACCCGGAATCGATTAGCAGCTCGGCATGGTAACCGTTGCGCCAACGAGGTCGTCCTAGTTGGAATGTACAGATGTCGTCACATTCGAGAGAGTTTAATGTTAATTTGATGGCTCTGGAAGTTCGCGGATGATCGTTAACATTCTTCAAACGATGAAAGTATTCTTTAACATAATATCTGTATTAGAATACCAAAATAAAATTTCTTCTTCTTATGTTCGCAAGGACGAAACTGTTGGGATTAAATTTACCTTATTGTAACACCATAATATGTACAGTTAAACAATAAAAGTATCTGAACAACCGGCTATTACTTACTTACTTACTTTTACATTAGTGTTAGATCCAACATAAATTTGCACACCTAGAGTACATTAAATTTTAATACCTATGTAACACCTTTCGACCTATCGCAAATAAATACATTTGATTTGATTTGATTTGAATCTGAATCTTCGTATGAGAAAACTGGCCAAGCTTTTTCAAGCCGCCCAAAGGCCTCTGACTTGGTTTACTGCTTGTACTAAGACTAACAGCCGGGACCTACATTAAAGTGTCATCTGACCCACGTAAGTGCCCAGATAAAAATGCCAAAAAAAAAAAAAAAGAACTTGAAAAACTGTACTTAAGGCAAAAAGTTCTGTAAAAGTATAATTTACTTAATAATAATAATATAATGTTATGCATTTTACTGTACTACTAGATTAAATCAAGTACACTTGGTTCGTGCGGTTATTTTGTTTATACTTAATAATAAATAATAATAATATATTTATTTTCCGTAAACATTAAGCTATACACATTAATTTTCCCAAAATTGTAAGCTTTAATATGTTAGATAATAAAGTAATAACTAAAGCTTACATTCAAGTTTGGATATACCAGAGCTTGTGTTAGTCACTGTGAGTATTCAATGGACCCCAACCTAGGCGTGAGCCTGTATCTTGGTAACTGTTGTTGCCTGTTACTTATTAATAAAGATATTTTCTTAATAAAGAGGCTAGGGAAGCGGAACGTAGGTCATCCAGCGGCAAGATGGGACGATGACATTACAGCTGTCACGGGTCGAATCTGGACTAGATTGGCACAGGACCGAAGCATATGGCATGACAGGAGAGAGGCCTATACCCAGCAGTGGAACAGAACAGGCTGTGGATGTTTTTTTTTTGACACATTCACACACGGCTGGTTAGCCCCATACTGAACCATTTCTAGCTCATATTATGGTTGCTAACACAACTGATATACTACATATACATACATACATATTATATATAAATACATATTTAACACCCAGACCCAAAGCCAACAAATTTAGATAAGCACAAAGATGTTGACCAGGCCGGGAATCGAACCCGGAACCTTCTGATTAGCAGACCGGCATGGTAACCTTTACGCCAACGAGGTCGTCAATGATGATGATGGATGAAAGATATTTTGAAATTGAATAATCGATGTCTACTGTTTGGAGAATCACTAGTTTAATTACTTGATAGGTATAGTGTATTAGATACATTAGAGATGTGGTATCGAATCAGGTTAGAATCATCGAGTTGCCAAACCAAATTCGATTAGCAGATAAACTGATCATGTACGTAGTAGAGATAGGGACAGGGCTATTCAGAAATGGCACTGTTTAATTTCAAAGAGGCAGTTCTAAATAGCGGTTTTGGTAAGTTAACAAATGGCTCGTTTAAGGCAATAAAAAAGGCAAAATCGTGAATTTACAGTTTTTTCATACATACGTATATATAAAATGGGTAACACTTAACGTGTGTAACACAGTGGCACAGGTACTTAACCTATACTATTATTATTTCTAGTGTATTAGTAAGCATATAAAAAAAATTGGGACACATTTAATACACGGCTGGTTAGCCCATATTAAACCATTTCTAGTTTGTATCATGGTTGAATAGAATAGAATAGAATGTCTTTATTATCATATTATCCTACTAATATTATAAAGGCGAAAGTTTGTATGTATGGATGTATGGATGTGTGGATGTATGGATGTATGGATGTATGTTTGTTACTCTTTCACGTAAAAACTACTGAATGGATTTGAATGAAACTTTACCACAATATAGCTTATACATCAGAATAACACATAGGCTATAGCTTATACATCAGAATAACACATAGGCTACAATTTTTGAGGTTTTTAATGTGAGGTCGTAAAAAAAAACACATTTTTTGCGCTTACATTGCAAACGCTGACTGAATCCTACAAGATAGATCAAAACAATTTACTACAGTATTGTACTACTTAAAAAGGTCTACAAAAAAGTCCGTGATGGTATATGTTTATCTCTTAGGAATAACCCACAATAACCATTTTTTACCCTTTACTTTGTATGAGAAATAATGGCTTATTTACGAAGCGATTTTAAGCAATACAGTATTAATCCTTATCCAATTAAGTATCTTAAATACATTGTGCATTTAATAAAGATCAATATGGCTTTTTACAGCATGTAAATTAAATAAATATTTTCGAAGATATCACAGATTTAAAATGCAGCGGCGCCAGGCGAACGGAGCGGGGGTAGGTGCGGTGGGGAAGAAGTGGCTCAACGCTGAGTGCGCGACCCGAACGCGGGCAGACGCATGAGGGCAGACGTCGTTGACGGTTGTGTCCGTTTTGCGAATTTTCAAGGCACTAGCGATTTGATAAAAACGTATAATAATAATAATAATAATAATAATAAATCATTTATTTGTCACAGAAACTTAAATTTAGGTTACACCGAGTTTAGAAATTACAATATAAGTACCTATAGAATTTCAATGTTAGTAAACTCGGGGGACTCTGTTCTCCACACTAGGTTTCACCTGGGTCGTGGAGGACAGGCTCTTCCTTACATACCAAGGTAATTACTATATATATAAAAGCTACTAAATAATACAATTTATACCGACTTAAAAGTAACAAAATTATTGCTAAGGAACTAATTCACCTTTCATATGTTACATACAAAGATAGTAAGTAGGTAGTAGGTAATTGAATATGCCTACAACTAGGAATATAAAAGTGAGCCAATGGCACTGAATTATTTAACTCGTACTACATACAAATAAAAATAAAATAAAAAGCTACAATCAGCGAGTAGATTTAAGATTAAAAATATATCTGCAGTCTGACAATGTTCTTTACGTTAGTGTTTTGTTGGATAGTGCGCCAACAGTCAACAACAACAGGTGATTAGGGACAGGTAGTCCGAAAAAAATAGGTACTTAATAAAAGGTTGATACTGAGAATGTTACGGAAAGGTTAATATTAGAGTGATAAGGGGCCTGCATTCAATACTATGTATACAAAAACAGTGGTAAAAGAGACTCGAGTTTAGAGATCAACATGCAAGGAATCAGAAGGCGCAGCGCGTGCGCGTGGCCGCACGCGCGCTGGCCGGCGGCCGACTGGCGCTCGCGCTCGGTCGACTCAAGCGTCGCGGCAATGCAGTGACGTAGTACTCGGTTGAGTGCTCGCGATAAGACATAAGCGACAAGCGGTAGCGAGTAATTATATATTATGAAATTTATTTTTGTATTATTATGACATACATATATTATAATACGTGTTACAGTAATTAAGGTTGTATTGGTTAAATAAATGTGATGTATCTACTAAGCACTAAGCTTTTAGAATGCAGGCCCCTATTGTCAAATATTAAATAAGTATTCAGTTTCGTCGTAGTCCAGGGTATGCAGCCATGTGGTAATTTTTTTCTTACATACGTATTATTTTTTTCTTACGACTTATCTAAGATATGTAGCTTACTGTCAAGCTGTTTATATAGTCTTGGCGCTAAAGAGAAATATCCGCGTTTAGCAAGACTAGTCCTAGTTTTTGTAATAGGCCAAGAATTAGAACGAGACTTTCTAGTTGCTCTTTTAACATTTATTAACGCTGTTTTATGAAAACGAATGCCTACTGTCAAGACGTAAAGTTGCCTGACTGTTAAAAACTTAGTCTCTTTGTATAGTTGAGCTGTAGGGTATCTAAAAGGCTTTTTAAAGGCTACTTTTAAGAGAGCGCGCTGTACGACCTCAACCTTTTTCAACCTAGTTTTAACAATAGAGCCCCAACAAGTAATACAGTACGTGAGCACTGACTGGCAGAGAGCCATATATACCGTTCGTACGGTTTTTTCGTCGGCGACACTACCCAACCTTTTAAAAATATGCAGCATTTTTCTAAGTCTTGCTCGTAGCGATTTCGTATGATCTTCAAAGGTTAAATTGGAGTCTATAGTTAGTCCTAAGTATTTTAGGTGGTTAGCACGATCAAGAGTAGGACAAGAGCATGATAAAGAGGAGTGGTCACCGCAGAAATGGAGAATAAGTTTTAAGTCCCTAGGATTGGTACGTTGGGTGTTATGGAAAGTCATGTATTTTGTCTTGCTGGCATTTAGCGTAAGTAAATTACTATGTAACCAGTTAGCTACACGAGATAACCCCTGGTGAGCTAGATCAACGACATTTTGCCAACTATCACCGTGAAAAATAAGCGCTGTGTCGTCTGCAAATGTGAAGACACTAGTATTTGCTAACTTTAATTGGCAAAGGTCGTTGATATAGGCTAAAAACAGCGTTGGCCCAAGCACGCTACCTTGGGGAACCCCATATGATATGTTTTCATAATCACTATACTGGTTTAAAATGCGAATACGTTGCTTTCTTCCGGATAGGTAAGACCGGAACCAATCGAGGGCAGTTCCGCGAACACCCAAAACCTCCAGTTTTTTCAGTAGGATAGGCCAGGACACACTATCGAACGCCTTGGCCAAATCCAGGAATACGCCTAAAACCTTTTTGGATGCATCCAGTTTACTAGTGACTCTCTCTACAAGGGCCAATGCGGCATCTTCAGTCGATTTATTCCTTCGGAACCCATATTGGTTCGGTGATAAAATTTTATTCTTCTCTAAGAAGCTCAGCAGCCGATTATTTACTACTTTTTCTAGGATTTTAGATAACGAGGGTAATAGAGAGATCGGACGATAGTTTGAAATAGTCAAAGTTGAGCCTGATTTATGGATTGGAATAACATCAGCAATTTTGAAGCAATCTGGGACTATTCCTTGAAGCAAACTTAAATTACAAATGTGAGCAATGAGTGGTGATAATATTTTGCAAGAGCTCTTTAGGACGTTATTTGTTATTAGGTCACTGCCTGGCGATGATTTAGATTTTAAACCTAAAATTATCTTGTTAATTTCGAAGGCATCAGTTGGTGACATAAAGAGTGAATGTACAGGGGATTTCTCTATAGACACTTTATCTGCAAGATGTGATTCAGTTTTATTTGTTTTGTTTAATATACATTGGGCAAGATCACTGCCAACTGAGGAAAAATATTTGTTGACTGTGTTAAGAGAGTCTAACGTTGATATGCTACTAATTTTTAAGAGGTCAGTAGGGCTAGATTTAATAGTTTGGATATTACAAATATCTTTAACAGTGTGCCAAAGTTTCTTGCTATCATTTATATTGGTGCGAATTTGTTCGGCTTCATAGTTCCGTTTTTGAATGTCGAGGATGGCATTATAATGGTTTCTGTACTTGCGGTATTTCATTTGCAACGTTAAGTCATCTGGTGACTTTTTAGCTTTTAAGTGGAGCAAGTCTTTGCGTCGTGCACTTTTAAGTAGTGTTTTGTTCATCCAGGGTTTGAAAATAGTTTTTGAGTTTTTGACAGTAGTTGTAGTTGTATGACATTGCATAGCATGAATAATATGATTGATTAGGTAATCAGTGGCTATATTAACATCTTTTATACTGAAGTAATTGTCCCAATTTGCGTTTAGCAGGTCGGCAGAAACACTTTCGTAGTCTATTTTAGTAATAGTTTTAG
The DNA here is from genome assembly GCA_035578125.1 of Mellilla xanthometata. Lineage (NCBI taxonomy): Eukaryota > Metazoa > Arthropoda > Insecta > Lepidoptera > Geometridae > Mellilla > Mellilla xanthometata. Next base: position 723,354 of record JAPUBQ010000049.1, on the reverse strand, counting down.
GTACACTAGTTATCTTTGTGTTTCGACTCGAAATGCCAGTTAAGACAGCATGGTGGTCGGTAATATCTGTGTCACATATAATAACACGAACGTGTTTTTTGGTACGAAACAGTGCATGATCAATGCAGGTGCCAGATCTTTCACGTGTGATAGAAGTATGACCAGGAATAAAACCGTGGTAAGAAGTCATATCTAGATAGGCATGTCGTTTACAGTCAGTTGAGGCAGCGTTTATGTCTATATTAACATCTCCAATTATGCAAGTTTCAGTATGAATTGATGTTACAGTTTGTTCTAATGATTTCAGGAAGTTGTCAATTTTCTGGGTGCTGGGACTACGGTATAAGGCTACAATAGTCAAATCGTTTTTAATCTTAATTACAAGGCAGTTTCCGTCAAGAAAAGAAGGCTCACTTATGACTAGATCGAGTCCTACTTTGGCAAATACTACTAAGCCATCATTTTGATTTTTTAAGACTGACGATGAATGGCACGTGTAGTTGGGAAGATTTATTGTTTTGAAGCTGTCATCAATCCAGGTTTCGCATAAGATAATAATATCAGGTAAAAACGTCAACCTGGCTAAATATACAAGAAATTTATCGAAGTTTTTACGAACACTTCGTATGTTTTGGGAGATTATAGTTATCTGGCGGGAAGTATCGCCAAGTTGTAGTGTACATTCTTCCGGAATATCAGCTTTATAACTGTCTATCAGGTTTGCCTCATCAATGCAATTTATTAGATCAATGTTATTCGTCATGATTTATCGTCTATAACAAATGAGTAAATACACACATACACAGGAATCCCTGTGCATGAGATTAGTTTGTTAATATATAAATTTGCATTGATGAGGGATGGCTGAAAGACAAGTACACTGATATTTTGGCATAGTCGAAAAGGAGTGGAGTAGAATAGTAAACAAGGATAAATTATTGGCGTAGAGGTTCGTAGCGGGTGTCGGTTATCAGTTAGCTTTTGTACACTGAGGGGTATCGACAATTTATTTTCGGTATTGACATGGAATAAGATATGTGTTCGATATATATATTTAAGGATCAGTATCCGGCTTTTGAGTCTAGGTTGGCAGTTTGTACATATAACGAATAGGAGTTGGTAAAAAGTATTTGTTTGTTGACAGTTGGAGGCAAGCAAAAGAATAATTTCAGTCTTGGTATGGTTAAGATTGTAAAAACACAAAATGAGGATTCGAGGACTTGCAGATATATTTTTTACGTGACAGAGCATTTTGTAGCTATTGGTGATTTTGACAACAGTAAAAATAGAGTATACTAATAGTGAGTAGAACTTAAGATCTATGTACGCATAAAAGGCATAAATAAGAACGTACGGCAGACTGTGTATCATAAACGAGTTACCTTGGTGGATGGTATTCATAAAGGGGTTGGCTAGTCATTGTGATCGTAGCTTTTCTAAATCACTTTCGTTAGAGATACGTATCTGCGGGGAGCCGTCTTCTTTGCGGAGGAAGATCCTACCAAACGACGTCCAGCAATAAGCAAAGCCGTGTTCTTTAGAGAATTCTCGGGCCAGATAAAAAAGCCTGCGTTCTTTTGGGGTCAAATTTTCACCAATGTACAATGGCTTGGCAGGCCCATCTATTTTAATGTGAGTCGTGCATAACTTTGCATGCTGACGATCTTTGTTGAAGATCTTGTATGAACTGAGAAAACTGTCTCTCATCGACGTGGTAGTGAAATCTATTATTATCGGTTTATTTTCTGATTTGCTGTAAGCCCGACGTACGTCTTTGATGTCAGAGTTCTGGAGTGGCAGCTTAAAAATTTCAGCACAATTGAATACAATCCTTGTAAGGTCTTGCTTTGCCTCTTTCTGGCAACCAGGAACATTTCTTATTTCAATGCTGGTACCTCTAATGGAATGCTGAAGATGCTCGACCTCAGTTTGTAGCTGGTGTATAACCACTTTATCTCGTTTCCTTTCTTCTTCAAGGTGCTTAATCCTGTTGCAAGCTTCTTCGTATTTTGTTGCCAAGCTATTGACAGATGCCTGTACGTTACCAATGGAACCAAGTACATCATCAAGCTTTTTTGCTTGTCGCCCTTCCATAGCAGTGAGCAAGTTAATAAGGTCAGGCTTTGTTAAGTCATCCATTTCCCCAGACAACTCATGCAAACTTCTCTTTGTTGGCTTATCTGAAGAGCGTGATCGTGAGGCGGCGGAATTTGGATAACTTAGGGTTTTCGCGAGCTTTGATCTGCCCCTTTTAGGTTTTGGAATTATTTTATCTAGGAAGTTGAGTGACGACGCCGCACTTAAAGCACCTTCCGTCACAGCCCCAGCTTCGCTAGTATCTGAACCAGGGTATTCCTGTGGTGTAGAATATATTGCAGGTGGCTGTGATAAGGCCGAAGGAGGTGTGCGTCGCAGCGGCATTTTTTCTCTCTGGTGTTTTAGTTCTCCGTAGCAAAATATGAAAAAATTTGTGTCTCTTATAACTTGGACCACACCTCACAATGTACCAGGCGCACAGGCAAAGATTGACAGAGGCGTGGAGTACTCATACACAAGCGAGACGGTTGTACTGTGCTTGGTAACAGCGGTGCGCGGAGTAGAAAGGAACGTAGGTATATATACCTGTTACTTCTGGTTGCAGTGCAGGCGCAGGTTACGGTAAATGCTTGCGGGTGGGCAGCGGGGCGAGATGGACAAGTGCTTCTCGCGTGTTGCGTAGCAAGACGGGACGACCTCCTAGTCTTTTATGTAGTCCTATTTTTGCCCTCGATATTATTTATTGCAAAACTTAATTTAAAGTAAAAATTGACAATAATTTTGGCACGTCCGCTCGTGGTCGAGGTCCAGAGGAAGAGGATGGTCGCCTACTTTAAGTAATATAGGCCTAAGGTTAGTTATTGCCAGGTTTCTTTTTGGTTAGGAGTAACACGTACAAAAAGATACTTCATTTTTACGAATTACTTCATTGATAATTCAATTACTATATAGATAGGTTACTTACAGTTAATTATAACAAATTGTATTAGCAATAAATTAAAATTGCGACTATAATTTGAGATTTAAACTATCCTATCTCTCAAGTTGGATCGAACTGCACATGGTGTGCGAATTTTATTATAATCGGTTAAGTGGTTTAGGAGTCCATTGAGGACAAACATTGTGACACGAGATTATATAAATTAAGATAAGGTTATTAATACTATATGTATGTTTTTTATTATTCTTTATTGTACACTACGTCCTTCTTTAGTCGTTTATAAATTCCTTTCCATCCAAAGGTTGCCTGGAAGAGATCGCTTTAAGCGATAAGGCCGCCAATTGTGGTACACTAATTTTAAGTTAATTGTCTTTTACTGTGCCTTTTTTATTTATATGTCCAATAAAGAATTATAAAATTTCCATGACACAATGTTAGTTACCGTACTCCTCCGAAACGGCATGACCGATTTTTACCAAATTTCATATGCGTATTCAGTAGGTCTGAGAATCTTCTACTATATATTTTTAAGGCAAAACAACGTTTGCCGGGTCAGCTAGTTGTTAAATAATTATTATATTATATAAACATAATCATAACTATCATCAATATTGACTTGTATTTCATTCAATAATAATTAATAAATTAGAATAGCAGCTGTATAGGGGCTTTGTCGAAAAGTAAATAATTATAAATTTTGTGTTTTAATTATAAATTTATAAATTTTGTTGCTAACACAACTGATATACTACAAATACATACATACATATTCCATACAGATATATATTTCACACCCAGACCCACAGCCGACAAATTTAGTAAAGCACAAAGATGTTGGCCGTGCCAGGAATCGAAACCGGAACCTTCTGATTGGCAGTCCGGTATGGTAACTATTACTCTAACGAGGTCGCAACCCATATATAACCCTGTATGTTTAATTTAATTGAATGTTGTCAGAGATACCGAGCGTAATGGATCGTATACGCACTTAACTACTGGTAAATACTGCCGATATATACAGGTATATATACATCTTCTTATATATAAAATTTCCATGTCACAATGTTAGTTACCGTACTCCTCCGAAACGGCTTGACCGATTTTTACCAAATTTTATATGCGTATTCGATAGGTCTGATAATCGGCTTCTATATATTTTTACAGACACTCGATTTTGATTGTCTCATTACTGTATGTATTGATAAAAAGCTTTTTAGATTCCGTACCTTAAAGGTAAAAACGATACCCTATTGCTATAGGCTGTAGATAAAACCTTATAAATCATGATGTCTAGAAAACTGAAATATTCACAAGTTATATATTACCGTTGTACTAAAAATGAAAAAAATCTAACGGGGGCTTTGTACAAAAAACGTCATATTTTTATGATGATAGTATGTAACTCATCATAAGCATAAGCAGCCCACTATACGTACCCACTGCTGGGACTCGGGTCCTTCTCTAGCGAGCAGAGAGATATAGGCCATAATCCACCACGCTGGCCAAGTTTAGTGTAGGTTGGCGGATGACACACGTCTTCGGATATTGTGGTCCTCAAACGTGTCGGTTTCCTCGCGATGTTTTCCTTCACCGTAAAGCGAGTGCAAATCCACATATAGCTTGAAAAACAAGTCATTGGTGTAGAGCCGGGATCGAACTAGGGGCCGTCGTATTGAAAAAGCAGACGTAATTACCACCGCGTCACACTCGCTTTTTTAACCTCGCTTTAGTAACCCATCATGCGCAAGTTCGATTCAAACTTGGCCAATTATTTTATTATTATTACACGACTGCGTAAGATTTTCTTCATCCTGGAAATCCCCTAATCCTGGAATATTCCATCCCCTATATTTTTGCGCCGATCAAACCCCACTTCCCAGCATCTGAGCGCTAATAGCCAAGGAGCTATGGAATACTAGTTAGCATTATACTGGCATTAGCATTCGAGCCAAGAGACGAGGGAAAATTTAGGTGCATTTCTCCGAAGGAACCAACTTGAGAGAAAATTAAGATATAATCATATCTGAATTTATCTTTTGTTTCAGAATACAGAAATTTATTAACCATAAATAACATACGTTAAAGGCAAGTCACACTATAATAATTACTTAATACTTAAATATGCTACTTTTTTGTTTATAACAAGTTAAATGGGTGAAGCCAAAAAATAACTCAAAAGTACAATATGTCACTGTCAAATGTGACTTTTGTTTCTAAATGACATATTTGTAATTCTAAAAAAATATGCTACTTAGATTAAAAATAAACTAACAAATTTCATTAAATAAATATTCCTTTAAATACTACACACAATAGCACTCGTTTTTAATTTCTATTAAATTTATCATACTACTTTTTACACGTGAATAACGATTTTGCAAGCTCCATATTCATATATTCGCTTAAAGTATAACAGGAATTACTTTCACAAAAACTTTTTTTTTCTGTTTAAACATACTATAGTCTGGCAAACGAAACATGAGACTCGAATTATTTGCAAACTTTTTATATGGCAATGCTATAATAATATCAACGTCAATATCTGAAACAAGATGGCGTGTTGTTATGATTTTGTCAAACACTAATTACTCAGCGAAAAATGAAAAAAATCATCAAAAGTGGAGTACGGGAGTTGTTGTTCCGCATGATCTCAAAGTATCATAAAAAACAACAAGAAAAATAATTGAAATTCGGCGTAATTTCAACGAAAACAAGATTGTTTACATGTGGTGTTTGATTTCTTAGGTTAGTATGACGCTACTAAGTTGATACTTTGTTTTAATTCGTATTTACTATATATCTTTTTGCATAAAGTAATTATCTATTTAGATTCACATTCTTTTATCATTAGTCAAAACCTTCCCACCTTCCTAATAATGCATTTTGGTTATTTATCATACCATAAAATGTTACATTGTAATTTTAACACGTTTTTTTCTTTAACAGGTTTAACAGTTTTTTCTTAATCTGGATTCTGCCATTGAGCTGATATCAAGTTTGGGTAAACGCAAAGTGTCAAGTGAAAATATTGCCTTGTCTGTCTTGCGGTGTTGAATCAGAAAAAGTGAAAAGAGACATTTGGAACCATAACTCCAGAGAAGTGGAAGAATAATATGACTGATAATGTAATATACATTGAAAATTAATATGAAAATAAGATCGGGACAGGATCACCGAAAATAATTTGGAAAGTTTCATTATAGTAGGAAACTAATAAATAAAATAAATATAAATAAATAAAACTGTGATTCTAGTGACACGGGTGAATCTTTTCAAATTTAAGTCTTAGATTCACATTTTAATTATGACAGTGAATAAAACATTATAGAATACTGCTTTTTTTATTCAGATTGATTGTATAATTTCTAAAGTATTACTTCCTAAAGTACTTAAAGCATTTTTATTCAGACGAAATAAAATAAATAATTTAAAAGTATCAAATTAGTTTATTCCAGGTATTTCATATTAGTTTTCGGGTTGCTATACTCAGATTTTTTAAATTTGCCGCTCTTTTCCAGGGTCATGTTTCGTTTGCCAGACTATATTTACTATTAAGATTTATTATTTTCTCTGGCAACTTGTTGTACATTAATATTTTTGTATTACATCCCTGTTTCTGTAGTTTAACTAGTCTCTTTGCTGGTAGAACTTAACCTATTTTCCTACGTAAACAATATGATCTTTATTATTTTGTAATATTTTATTTTTATGAACTTCTTGCAGGCTTTATTATATATGTACATTGAATTTACTGTCAATTTCATCACAGTTTTAGCCCAGTTGAATATACTCGTAACTTTTAATTAAAAACCATGCATCCCAAAGTTCCATTCCTAATTAAATTCATGAACATTTCCACCTAGTAAGAGTACGCAGTGCATTATTCCCTCATTAGTGAGTCAGTATGCATCACCACGGTCTGAGTCCGCCCCGGTCTGTCCGCTCTTCATCACAATACAGCCTGGGACGGATTAAGGGGATTCGAGTGGAGTTAGTGCCCCGCCCCTTTACTATCAAACGAGAAGGAAAACGCCAAGAAATGAAATGAAATGAAATTTATTTATCAACACAAATACTTATGTTTCTTAGTCTGACTTCTTTTTGACTTCTTCATCTTCTTCGTATAAGCTAAGTTGCTAAGCTCTGGTAACGAAAGTTTTCAAGCTGCCTCAAGGCCTCTGACTCTGTAGCTTGCGTAGCTAAGGTGTTCTAACGCGATCATCGAAGCTAAGCAATGGTCGATGCGGACGATGTTCAGATGGGTGACCATGCACATGACTGTAATTTATTAAAATGACAGTGGGATTTTCATCTGGGTGCTACCGTGGGTCAGATGACACGTTAAATTGTAGGTACCGGCTGTAAGTCTTAGCGACAGTTGTCAGAGGCCTTTGGGCGGCTTGAAAACTCTTGTTTTTTACTCTAAGTCGGTTACCGCTTGACCACAATTCACCTTTTTTTTTTGACTTGGTGGAAATGCAGTTACGCATGCCCGCCAATCCTCGGGGGAGGTGGCGGGGTATGTCGGACTCGGTGCCAGAGTGGCGACCACTACCGACTAAAACCTCCAAGGTGTTCCCTCTTTGCGCCTCAGAGCCAGGAGACCGGAACTGAAGACAAAACATCAGTCTCCGACCACAATTAACCTGATGGTTAGTGATATTAAAGTCCACGGTGTAGCGCGCTTACCTAGAACGAACCATCACCAGAGCTTGGCCACTTAGTCCTTACGATGAAGAAGTAAAAAAAAAACCGAGTGTGAATTTTATGTTTCGTTGCCTCTGACTCCGTCTCTGTATACTCTGTCTGTCGTCTTTGCCTTTGTAAATCTGTCGCATCAAGATTTATACACCCCTCGCCTCAACAGCGACGGAGCTTTAATTAGGAGCAAAAATGCAAGCTGGAGCTTTAAGCTTTATTAAAAAAGCAAACTGATACATTTCGAACTAGTTTTTAAGGTTCCGTATCTAAAAGTAAACACGAGACCCTATTACTAAGAATCCAGGTTGTATCATAGAAACAATCATTAATTATCATGATTAATTACTAAGTCTATATTATTTTTCATGATAAATTATGAAATAAAAATAAAATATATATTAAAGGGGGGCTCTCATACAACAACCGTAATTTTGAAGCATTTTAATTTCATCTTTATAACGAAATTTGGTAGACTCTATACATTCATATATTGAATTATGTATTAACTTGTGGTTGAAGTTTTACGACTACTTACATAATTATGACAGATTATGTCATTTATCGTTAAACAATGCTCTTAACGGTTTTTTTTTACTTAAATTTTGTCATATCCTTCCTTCTTGTCGGAAGTCGGTCAAATATGTATTTAATTTTACATATTATACGTAATCTGCATGATGCAATGTGTTGAAACCTCATTCAGAGAAGCCGGTGAATAAGTAGGTGAATAAGGCGGGGCTGGTTAGTTTTTTAGGGTTCCGTACCTAAAAGGTAAAAACGGGACCCTATTACTAAGCCTCCGCTGTCTGTCTGTCTCCAGGCAGTATCTCAGAAACCGTAATAGCTAGAAAGCTGAAACTTTCGCAAGATATGGATTTCTCGTGCATCTATAATAACAAATACTAAACAAAAATAAATTTAAAATATAAAGGTATACAAAAGACGTGTTTTATTCGCATTTTTTGCTGTATATCAATAACTGCTAGACACTTAACATTTTCACAAAATATATAAATGTATATTAGCTATCAAATTAAATTATTAATTTTAATAAAAATAAATATTTAAGAGGGTCCCCAAATCTCACATGGCCAATTATTTTTATATAAGAATAATAATTTAAGCGAATATATGAATATGGAGCTTGCAGAATCGTTATTCATGTGTAAACAGTAGTACTTTAAATTTAATAGAAATGAAAAAAAAGTGCTTATGTGTGTAGTATTTAATGGCGTAGAATATTTATTTAATGAATTTTGTAAGTTTATTTAATTTTATCTAACGAATGTTTTTAAGTATTATGTAATTATTGTAGTATGACTTGCCTTTAACGTATGTTATTTAGGGCTAATAAAGTTCTGTATTCTATATAAAAAATAAGTCTTCTAGAACATTCCTTATTCTAAATTCAAATATTTGAATGGAACAAGTAAGTCGAAGTAGGTCGATTATAATTTCATTCAAGCGAAATGAACCAGTTGAGTTACATCAGAGAAGGTGGAATGTGGGGAAAGTGCAAGCCGGATTGCAGCCTTGAATCCTTCTGACGTAACAACCATACACGCCATTTTATAGAGTGAACAATATATCGATATATATTACCTTTGGAAATTCATAGTAAAATATTCATGAAATATATCAATATTGAAAAGGGGCTCCCATACTACAAACGTAATTTTCAAGCACATTTTTTTTTATTTTTGTAGACGCTCTAAATATTCATAGAATATTTAGTTATAAAATAACTTTAAAAAATTATATGAAATCAAAATAAAATAAATATTAAGGCGGGCTACCGTAAAACAAATGCATTTTTTTATTTAATATTTATAACGAGGTTTGGTAGACAAAACCTCACATAATATTCCGTTAATTTATTTTTAAGTTAATACATACTTAAAAATAAATTAAAGCTCAAAATAAATTTATGTGTGTTGCAGAAATTACTATTTAATGTTAATAAATATATATACATTTATGGGGGGCTCACATAAAAAAACGTGTGAAGGCATTTAAAAAAAAATAGTACGGATTCTCTCTCTTCATGCGCGAGCCCAACTCGCACTTGGCCAATTATAATACTAGTTTTTTTTAAACCTGATTTCCTCATAAACCTGTAGAAATACTTAAATTTGATCAAAGACCGGGGTGTTATAATTTTGTCTGTGTGTGCGTGTGTGTGTGTGTGTATTTATGTGTGTTTGTGTATGTCTGTATCATACACATGTACATCGTAGTTCGCGAACGGATGAACCGATTATGTCGTTATTCTAGTCGTTATAAGTCTTAGCTACGAGTATGTTTGATGAAAATAGATTCAAGATAGCGCATAGCATTATACCACCGCCAGCTTTAAGACTAGACCCAGGGTTTGGCTATTAGATAAAACTTTTTATAATATTAATGATTGTCTAGAATTGAGCGTTGACATTTGATTCATATCATATACTACTGTAATGATATTATATTATTAGAATTAGAATTGAAAATTGACATTGATATATATCACATACTTTTGTAATGATATCATATTATTTGACTTTGGTGTGATCGATAAAGCATTTGTATTTGTAGGTATATTTATATACATAACCTTCAATATGGGTACGAAATAGGAGGACTTGGTAAGTGAATTACGTAAATTATCATTAATATCGTATAGAACAAAGATGACAGCCACTACAAATTATAATTTAACTATAATTATAGTTACGTGGTTTTTTTATTTTTATTTTTTAATTTACCCTTGTAGGATACAAGAAAAAAACTTTGTGAATGTACACAGCACCACAGAATAATAACTTGTACTTCGTACAGAAGCTTCACTTCGCAATGGTTTTCAAAGAAATATGAACTCAATCTGATAAACAATATGATTTAATTTAGCTCGCGGTCCAGTCAATCACGTGATCATTTCGTTGCCTACCAATTTCTTTTCAAAGGAATATGGGCCTTAATTCACTATGCTACGGGTCATAATACGTTGTACATGGTTATACGTAGTACTAGATATTATTCTGTGGTATTGAAATAGCCACGGACTAGGGTTGGTAGGTAGGTAGACTAAAATATATTTTTTATTGTACTTTTAGGATATTGGAATAGTACGGGGAGAAACGGTTTGTAGTTTGAATTAATTTCATAATGTAATCCAGTCAAAATAGATTTTACCCTTACCGGTCAGCGTCTTTAGGTAACAAAAAAAAAGTTAAATTTCGATCACGATCCGTATTTAAACAATTAAATACTTACTGCACAGTATTTTTTTGCTGTTTTTCGTTTTGTGTCCATCTTGCAATTATATAATGAATCAGTCAAATAACACAGAATAATAACTAGTACTTCGCAAATAATTAAGTTGAACGTGGTCGAACATATAGCGCGCACGCGTGTGTTTTCGTTCGCTTGTGGCAGCCTCCTAGATTAGCCACCCCGGAGTGGCCGCCGCCCGTAGGTATGTTTTTAACACCTACACGCGGAGTGACACAAGCCTGACAGCACTAGTGATGCCCTCTATCGGATTTATCGCTAATCGCCTTTCTCATCTCGTCTTTTAAATGCAAATTGGAAAATGTCTATCAACGTCTTAGCTTCTATTGGGCGTTGACAAGTTAATTTTAAGTTCACAAGTTTAAGTTAAAACATTGCTTAAAACTCGCAACTCTATTTTTTAGTGGTGGCCATTTTGGATATAAAATTTACTATATACATATATGTATTATACTTATCAAGCGCTTTCATTTGATTTGTAGTGGCGGATATCTTAGATTTATGATTTAAGTCTTTTTTATTTATTTTTTTATTTGAAAGTTCACTAAACTGTAAGTATACAAACTAGATATAACTAATTTAACCTAACTTAATTAAACTTTCAAATGTTTATAAACTACTAGATGTTGGGCCTAACTATACAATTATTAACTTACCATAAAAAATCCGCATAAACTACAATTAAAATATGATAATAATTTAAATCATACGAATAGTATATAATATTATACTAATCAAGTTTAAGATCTCATTTGATACACATAATGCGGGACTTGTGATAAAAATATGTTATCCGCCATTTTGTAAATATTTTCATGAATCCTAGCTAAGAACTCTCGAGCTATCGCGGTTAATGAGATACAGAAGTGGGAAGTCGAACTAGCACACCGCGGCTTGGAAGTCCAACACTTTCCCGACGAGCCTTGTTCGCTCTAACTCTTATTTTAGCTACCATATTTCCTTACAAAACCAACCGGTTCTTCCCCCCAGCTGACCCAAAAAGGCTGCTGTAAATGGAAGGAGTCATTTTCTGTTACGTATTAGTCGTTGGCTCGAACGTAAAACTGTCGTATGTGCAAAAATACGATTAGGTTATAGTGATATTTTGTATGGCTCGATCCGTTATTGAAAAAAAATAAAAATAAATCGGTATTAGGTGCTACTTGACGACCTCGTTGGCGCAACGGTTACCATGCCGGACTGCTAACCAGAAGGTTCCGGGTTCGATTCCCGGCCCGGCCGACATCTTTGTGCTTAACTAAATTTGTTAAATTTGTTGGTTGTGGGTCTGGGTGTTAAATATGTATCTATATAAAATATATATGTTTGTATATGTAGTATACCAGTTGTGTTAGCTACCATAACACGAACTAAAAATGGTTCAGTATGGGGTTACCAGCCGTGTGTGAAATGAGTCCTAATATTTATTTAATATTTATTTATTTGTTTGTAAAGAGTTCAGCCACGCCATACATACATATATGAGCAAAGCGCATGCCGTGTGGCTGTTGATTTTTCATACAATATTGAAGTAATTTGCTCTAACAACTCTAGATTATAACATATCATGCAAAAAAGGAATATTTGTTTAATTTTCTTACTCACATTTTTGACAACGCGGCAATGCCACGATAGTTAACCATACCGTACCTTTCCGTCAGGTTCTGTCCGGAGTGGTCTTCTTAATTAGTTTTGTTAGTGGTTTTGTAAAAACAAAAACTAAAAAGTTTTTAATTTTATAATTGATTTTTAATTGTATGTTTTGCCTGTATATTTCATTTACTAATATAATAATTTTATGTATACAAATAAATTAATAGAGAATTTAAGACATTAAATATTTTGATTTTATAAGATTTTTCATAATATGTTTAATTGTTTCTATACCGCCTTTAATTTTGAATTAATTACATTTATCTCAGTAGCATTAAAAACTGAATATTTTATCTATGAGTAAAGTTTTTTCCCAACGGCTGAACTGATTGAAATAAAATTACGAAATTACAAATCAGATTTAAGATAAATAGGCAATTTAATTTCCTGAATTATCGCAGGATGCAACGTGGGGCAAAGCTAGTAAAATCTTAATTTGAATTACAAAAGTTAAAAGCCGAAGGAACACATCATCGTTCTCCGTTTAATTATTGTATTTACTTAATATAAGCTGTTTTTAAGTGATTGTACAATAAAGTTATATTCTATTCTATCAATTTATACGTTCAAAATTGACCTATTTGTGAAAATTTATTTTTGCACATACGACAGTGGTTCCAACAAACCATGGAAGTAGTCAGAGGCCCTTTTCGGTGTAATTACGGCAAGCACAGATTGCTCGGGCCGAGCACTAGGGAAGGTCTATATCCTTCCAACACATAAATTATGTTGAGGAAATCTTCTTCAACTCCTATTTCAAGAAGATATATCCAAATCTGGGCAAATCAAGTTTAGATTAATATAAGTACGCATATTTTGTAAATAATAATCAAATTTTATGTGCATTCAGTAAATTTGAGAATCGGCTAATTGATGGCGATTCAGCGGCACACACGACTAAACTAAATTTAAAGTAGCTCTGTCTCTTTTCGTCATAAATGACCAAAAAGAGATGGTACGATCTCAACCATAGACAAAACATCTAAAATCACGTCAAACACGTCAGATTTTGAGCTGATACAATTGGGTGCGCTCTAAAATCGCTTGCATTTTTCATTTTTGGCGTGATTTTAGTTGTTTTGTGTGTGGTTCAGAACTTGCCGTCTCTTTCTGGCCACCTAAAACCTAAAAGAGACGGGGCTTCTTTAAATTTAGTTTAGTCGTGTGTGCCGCTGAATTGCCACCACTATCTATTTTTAGTACCCCTAAGTTAAAAGGGTTGTTCACCCTTAAGTGTTTTTAACTGTAATTAAGGCAAAACAACGTTTGCCGGGTCAGCTAGTCTACTAATCTTCTAATATATAAAATTTCCATGTCACAATGTTAATTACCTTACTCCTCCGAAACGGCTTGTCCTATTTTAACCAATTTTTATAAGTGTATTCAGTAGGTCTGAGAATCGGTTACTATCTATTTTTTATACCCCTAAGTGATAAGGGCACCCTTAATTTTATTTTATTAATTTTTCATCGGAATTTTTTGTTTTTTTTTTTTTTTTATTAAGTATGTGGCTTTAAAATACATACAACTGTAAGGTTTCGCTTTTTATTATTCGATTTAACTTATTCAATTATTATTTTTGAGCGCGGCAATACTGTTTTTATTTTAATGGCAAACCCTTTTCTCCGATTGGTGGATTTCTGACGAATCGGGGAAAATGGTTGAGTGACGCGTTGTGCGAGGCGACGTTAAGAGAAAGGCTGGTGTGAAACGGCAGTCTGGCTCGAACGCTTGTACTGTAAAGACAGGAAGTGAAAATAAAAGAAGTACTGACTCAAATTCAAGGGTTTTTGTTGAAGTTCCCAGTAAATAGGCACCTACCCGTTAGGCAGTCAACATTTCAGAAGAGGGAACGACGAACGAAAAAAAAAAAAATAACGTTCGTACACGCTCACCCCTTTTTTTTTTATTATTCTCTTTTCAATAGGTGTCTATACATACGGACTGGCAAATTAATTTTCGGAGTGCTTTCCTAGGGCTGAAAAGTAGGGCTGAAAAGGCCGACTATCTAGAGGCACTCCGGGGTTGGTAAGCCAGACTGGTCGTGACACGTAGTAAGTTTAAACCTCTTATTAACATTCCGGTATCTATACATACTTGGGTGAAGTAGTATTCAAAATCTCTTTCATAAAAAAAAACCACGATCGACAATAGTTATGAGACACATGAAGATTAGTAAAGTAGATTGTCGTGTCATGAGTGTAATCCGATAAATTTAAAATATCAGGGTTCACTGAATTTTATTTTTCTTTATTTTGATAAACAGATAAACGATTTTATTGGTAACATATTTCATTTACAAGTCAAAAATATACATTAAATTTCATAATTAAATATAATGTACACAGTGCAATTAAAAAATAATAAATAATGGCAATATAATTACATACCTATTTAATGCATCTATTTTTCTGGTACAGTATAGCGAAAGCTTTTTATTTGGCTACAAAAATATTCGTCAATTAATTAAAAAGTACCCTGAACGAGCCAGCTTTTTAACTTACTTTTAAACATATTATCGCTAGAGACATTCGTTATTTCTTCCGGGAGACTGTTACACCGGGAGGATGTTATATACCTTCGGCCCTATCACGTGAGTAAGGTTCTCGGCGCGAGTGAGGCGCACGCGCGGCGGCACCAGCACATCCGCGCGCCGGCAGCACAGCGCTCCCGAGTACTTGTCGCCACTCTTCTCATACATCGTAAGTGCACCCAGACACGGGAGCACTCTACAAATGGGGCAGTCGATCTAAAGAACTGTGAGTACGTTCCAATTTACTAAAAAAAAAAAAAAAAAAAAAAGATAAAGGAGTAACGGGATATATAAGTGTGGTATTAATTATCATACCAGTATAGCGCCGTTGACTACATTTAAAAACACCACATGTCTTATTTACAAAAATAAATATTAGTTGAAGATAGATTCGCTTAACTTGCGAAAATAATCGTGGTGAATATAGTTTAATCTCGTGATACTCCCGATAATGATAAGTTGTGAAAGTGCAATATTGAATCTCATAGCAGTATAGTATAACTTCAGCGTTAGCTAAAATCAAAATCATCACGCGGTATTTTACAAGTATAAAAAATAAGTGGTTATACATAAACTGCGAAAATAGCTGTAGTGTATGTAGTGTCATGTCGTTATACGAATATAGGATTTAGTATATAGGAATTTTCATTTTAGCACATTACTTTTGTATCTACGGTGCTGAAATATTCAGTTCAATAATTTAGTGGCCGAATTCAGTGTCACATTCGTAATCGCTTTATAATTTATAATGAAACAATTATTATAAATTGTAGTCCTACTTTACCTACAATAGTGTTCGGTGCGGAGTTGTCCAGAATAGTAAGTCATCAAAGACAATTATAAATGAGAACACATTTTCATAACGTATAACCTAATTATTCGTATGAAAACGAAATAGTCTGTATTTATAATAATAATAGTAATAATAATAAATAATTTATTTGCACAGAGACTTAAGGATAAGTAACATCGAGTTACATAAAAAAAAAAAAATAATAATACAATCACTTATAGATGTCGATACCTTTCGACTGGGTTGAGTAAGTAATCAATAGATGGCGCTGCTATGGTAAATCTACGAACGTGTCATATAAGCTACACTATCTATTTTTCATACGCCTAAGTGAGGCAAAACAACGTTTGCCGGGTCAGCTAGTATTATTAAATAAGCTTAATAAACACAAACATATATTTGACAAAATATACCTGCAGCTTCACAAACAATTAAACGTTAGTTTGAAGAAAGACAGTATACCTAGTACAGTAAAAAAAAAAACAGTGTAAGTAGAGGTTCTAAAACCGAATGTGTTGCATGCACCATTCAGGTGTTTCAGGAAGTTTTCATAGAGTAGCTAGCACAGTCTGGTATTCAAAGTCACACCAAGCAAACTAAATTAAGCAAGCTAAATTTAGATGGAGTTTAATGAGTTGCACTAAGTTTTTAGACAACAAAAGCTACGGCTTGACATTTGTGACCTTTTATCCATGCTGAGTTCGTTCTTAAAAAGTATAATATAAAGTGAATCATTTGATCGTTATTAGTTTGGTATTGATAATGAAGCTTATAATACAGCAGTGCCTACGTACCATTCAAATTCAAATCATTTATTGCAGAATGGGTAAGGTTAGGTTATTACATGTTAACATTTTATGTCCCTCACACTCTTCGCCCTTAGGCATGCAATATTATCAAAATATATATATACCTACAAAAATGTCATCTAAAATTAATGAATACTAACCTTCATTAAAACCGACATTATAAATACGTCTTTGTCTTACATAATGACTTATAAAATTATAATAAAAAGACTAAAGAGTTTGACTTTACCTACCTACGTACGTGTAGCCTGAAACCTCACGATGGTGGAATTTATAAATAACTAGTTATAATAGGTACCCTTATGTACAAATCTGCATAAATATAGTGTTGGTACACGAAAGAAAACTGCTGATTTAGCTAATTATAATGCTAAGGCAAACATAATTTACACTGATATAAGTTATTGTTTCAGTCTTGCCAGTAATCGGATTTGTTTAATGAATCTGAGATATACGCCACTAGATGAAGAGGTGGTCGCCATCGGGATAGTGCGAGCGGACCGTTCTTGGATGAACGTGCTGCAATGCCATCTGATGAGGCAACCCTAACTTTCGAGGAGGCCAAGGGGCTGAAGGCGTGATGGTTATCATCACAATGAAGGAAGCACAAGCACGGACTGTCGTTCGACGTGACCCAAAGGGGTGAAGACATGAAGGATGTCTTAACGAGTATTGTTATTCATAAATAGCTAGCTACCCGCCCCGGCTTCACACGGGTGCCAAGCCGGTATCAAATACATTACAGAAAATCCGTGAACGTAGTTTATGAAAATATGGCGGCCCGGGTACGGGTATAACATATATCGATCCAGTAGTTTTGATTTATTAATTACTGCCCGTGGCTCGCACGCGATAAATTTGGTGTAAAGTAATTCCCTTTTCCCTATACCACGAAGATATCCTGCTGTCTTTGGATTATCTAAATTATAATTACTGATACATTGTCGCGCTGAAAAGCACGTTTTACTCTAGCTCCGATAATAAACACGTCCAATCACGTACCATAGGAAAAATCGCAGGCTCCGTCGAGCTATCTATAAGCACGCGGCCGCCGCCCCGGCCAGCCAGTACCGCCGCAAGCGCTACATCCGCACCCGCAATTTTATATCTGTGATATCTTCGAAAACATTCATTTAAATCTTGTAATGTATGGAACTATATAGATTTATATTAAATCAAAAACGTATTTGGCTATTTTATTGGATAAGGATTAATGCAGTATTGTTTAAAATTGCTTCGAAAATTCGCCATTGTTTATCGTAAAAAGAAGAGACAAAAAAAAAATGTTATTATGGGATATCCATAAGAGATAGATGTATACCATCCTGGAGTTTTATGCAGACCTTTTCAATGTGTATAAACAAACATTCAGCATTCAGCCTGCGTTTGCAAAATAGGCGTATAAAAAAATGATAACTAACGATATCCCATTAGAAACCTCGAAAGTAACACTGTTCCACCACTATTCAATGTATGTTATAATACATATAAATCAAAAAAAAAAACACAACAAAGCAACGAAGTCGTAATCAAGACAGGGAAAGTTCTAGGGTCCTCTGCGACACGTGGGTTTCTACGTACGACACCGGCAGCCGCGTTTGGGCCAGCAGTTCCGGTCACCACGAGCGCGACCGAGAGGACACCGGCAGCCGCGCTCGGGCCAGCAGTTCCGGTCACCGCGAGCGCGACCGAGAGGACACCGGCAGCCGCGCTCGGGCCAGCAGTTCCGGTCACCGCGAGCGCGACCGAGAGGACACCGGCAGCCGCGCTCGGGCCAGCAGTTCCGGTCACCGCGAGCGCGACCGAGAGGACACCGGCAGCCGCGTTTGGGCCAGTAGTTCCGGTCACCACGAGTGCGACCGAGAGGACACCGGCAGCCGCGCTCGGGCCAGCAGTTCCAGCCACTGCGAGCGCGTCAGAGGGCATACCGGCAGCCGCGAGCGTTGGAGGGGAGCCAGGCGGAGACCGCCACGTCCCCTGCAGAGCCACGTATTGACGCCGGAATTTTAAAAAGGGTCAACCACGAGCATCGAGCGAGTGCGTTGATACATCCAGAGAGAGGCACGGTCACGAGTATTTGATCGGCTCGTGGTCCGTGTGAGGTTCCGCATAGAGCGGCAGTTGTTATATCTAAAGAGAGAGGTACGGTCACGAGAATTTGATTAGCTCGTGACCCGTATGAGGTTCCGCATAGAGCGGCAGTTGGTGCATTTAGATGATCACTGATCGTCTAGATGATTGATTGATGATTGATGATGATTGATGATGATTGATGATGAATGATCGGAGAGGGTACGAATCGGTTTGTTCGCCCCGGTGCAGAGACCGCTAACGCTGGTATACGTCCCTAGGTGTACGATCCTTGTGGACATGACCGGGTGCGGACCGGTTCGTGGCCCAGAATTGATTGATTGATGTCCAAAGGTGAAGGTGTCCAAGGGTGACCCACCTGCGGAATTTGATGCTATTATACGTCCCTAGGTGTACGATCTTTGTGGACATGACCGGGTGTGAGAATTGATTGATTGATTGATTGATTGATGTCCAAAAGGTGAAGGTGTCCAAGGGTGACCCACCTGCGGAATTTGATGCTATTATACGTCCCTAGGTGTACGATCCTTGTGGACATGACCGGGTGAGAGAATTGATTGATTGATTGATTGATGTCCAAAGGTGAAGGTGTCCAAGGGTGACCCACCTGCGGACTTTGATGGTATGGCCCTAATCTAGCTGTTGTTTAGGTGCCACTTTGACTTTGACTTCGACTTTGACTTTGCCATTTTAGATTTTGATTTCGTGAATTATGATTTATTGATATTTAGTATCCGAATGGGATAAGAAGTTGCCTATTTTCCTTATTATTTTTGGCGAAGATTTGGTTTCAAGTAGAAATATCAGATAAACTTACTGTTTAAGTAATTATTATTTGAATAGAGTATGGATCCTTTAATATTTTATAGATATATACATCAGATGTACCTACTTATTTAATCATCATGGATTTGTTGTTGCTCAGTAAGGTTAATGTGTGTTATTTACTTTATATAAATCTATAATTTTCATAGGCTGTATATATTGTTGGAGGGTACAATCTTATAGCTGATTTTATGATTTGATATTCGATACAAACAATTTATGAACATTTTGTTGTTGATGTCATCTTCACCTCACATCTCTTTTTCTTATAAACTTAAGCATTATATAATTCTTATGTCAGTTAAAAGGATATTTTTTGCAATTAGGTTTAGGTTTAAAGATATTTATTCTCACAAAAGATATTATCACTTACATGAGAACATATTTGAATTAATATTATTTATAACATTTGTATTGTGTAAATATTAATTTGTGTAAGTTAAGAACTAATATCGATTTTGTCAGGTTGAGTTGCGTAATATAGACACTGATTGTACCCTTAGTAAAATAAAATAATAAAGATCAGGGTTAAATTTATTGTAAGTGTAATGTATATAAATGACATATTGATTGTAGAGTAAGATTGACGTATCAGACCAGCCGATTGTAAGGTTGCCACCTGGGATCGTGAGCGGGACGCTCACGATGTCAGGATGGACGATTGTAAGGTTTCGCTTTTTATTACTCGATTTAACTTATTCAATTATTATTTTTGAGCGCGGCAATACTGTTTTTATTTTAATGGCAAACCCTTTTCTCCGATTGGTGGATTTCTGACGAATCGGGGAAAATGGTTGAGTGACGCGTTGTGCGAGGCGAGGTTAAGAGAAAGGCTGGTGTGAAACGGCAGTCTGGCTCGAACGCTTGTACTGTAAAGACAGGAAGTGAAAATAAAAGAAGTACTGACTCAAATTCAAGGGTTTTTGTTGAAGTTCCCAGTAAATAGGCACCTACCCGTTAGGCAGTCAACACAACTATATTTATTTTACTTTTACTTAATGTTAAGTTACTGTGGTCTAAGATGTGTACCACTTGCCTAGTAGGAACCTGTTTATTCTAGATTTGAAGATACCAATATCGCTTACCATCAGGTGAATTTCGATCAAACGCAAGCCCATTAAGAGTAAAAAAAACTCCCAATTTGTACTTTCTCAGGAAAAAGAGACTCAGGAAGAGAGTTTCAAAGCTTCGCAATTCTCACAAGGTCAAAGCAAAATGCTTTGTGCGAATCAATTCGGTATTAGCCCGAGTAATACCGCGTAGCACAGCTAGTAGAAAGATAAGTTTATCCCCTACAACTGAAGTATCCCCTGCAGATTACGACGGCCCATATATATCTCTCTGTCAAGTAGTGCTGAAGTAGATAATTAATCTAAATCAGTGGTTCCTAAACTTTTTTCGCATACGCCAGTTTTGAAATTAATCTGGACCCACCTGGAACTACATTTCTACGATATTTTTTTTTTGCTTCGTTCATGAACAAGTTAGCAGACGCTGGTGGAAGTGGCTCTGGAGTAGATAATTTATAAAAAAATGCATACAGTCGAATATATAACTTCCTCCTTTTTTGAAGTCGGCTAAGAAATATCAAAAACAACTACGGTTTTTTTAATATATGAATCCCAAAAAAATAAATCATTTAAGGTACAGTCAGTGATACACAGTTAAGTAGAATTTATTTAACTAAAACAAAATCAAATTCTTATACAAACTGTCAAATAAGGGGCAATAATTCTTAAGTAGGTAGTGCTTAAGCCTATATAGATTCAGTCGTTAAAAATTAAACAATCCTCAGCATAATTAGTTTTCAAACAAAAGCCATATTATTATTAGTTATTTTGGTAGAAATAATAACAGCGTTTTGTAAGTTTTTTTATCAGACGCAGTTAATTGTTTAAAGTCTCACTAATAGTGAACCCCCCAGTTTGTATGATAACGTTTTATAAATCTGTGTCACGTTTAGGTTTAGCCAAGCGTGCGTCTGTCTCTCTTTTTCTTACGAAGTCATTATGTAACATGATCATCTTAAAATCAGCTTAACAGATAAATATTTCAGTTCTCACGCATCTTCCAGTCTCTCCTGGTCCCCTGGGGGTTCACCGGAACAGCTTGGGAATCACTGGTCTAAGTATGCTCATTAAGCTTCATTCACCGCGTACCACAGGTTGGAAATCTTTTTCCTATCACTACATAAAAGTATAGATTGCAATACACACTCTGAAATTAAGGCTATTTGTACTGCTAAAGATCAAAATTTTCTCATCCTGCTGCTAGAGAATTTTCAAGAGCTCGCCTTTCAGCGCTGGAGTACTTAGTGCTCTCAGCATTATGCTGAATTTGCTCCTATTGTGCACATACTATTAGTTATAATTATCTACTCGCATCATTGATTGTATTTTTTTTTTGTTTGTGCACAATAAATTTATTTTCTTTCTTTCTTAGTACTTACCCTTAAGTTGAAAAATCTGTCGCTAAACACCTAACAGTGTGTTTAAAGTCGGTCAATAAAGTCTATTTTTGGTGAGACCTTTTACTTCTTCTTCTTGGTATAAGCTGAGTGGCTAAGCTCTGTTGTCTATAGTTTTCAAGCCATCCAAATTAATCCAAATTAATAAAGAGGCCTTAGCCTCTTTATTAATTTGGCTTAACAAATAATGCTTGTTCTAAGACTAACAACCGGATCTTACAATTTAAACTTATCATCCGAGTCACGGTAGCACCCAGGTGAAAATGCCGCTATTTTTCTAAAACTTCTTGTGCATGGTCATCTATTCAGAGACTAATTGCATTGACCGTTGCATTACCTATATGATAGCGTCAGATCACCTTAGTATGCCAAGCTACAGCCGCTTTAAACTAAACAATCTTGATATAAAATGCAAAGAAGGTGTTTCGACATTAAGCCGAATTTTCGGTCTTAAGCCGAATTTTCGGCTTTAAGCACCCTATTTCGGCTCTTATCAGACTTTTGGGTTTCGAAAAGTTAAGTCTCCTATCGCTTAGAAGAGGTAAGCCCCCTTACTTCGACCTAACAAGCGAACTAACACGCCGACCAAGTCGCTCCAATATGCGCCAACATTCTATGGTGACAACAAAGGGATTTGGTGTTGGCGTATTGGAGCGACTTGGTAGCTAAATTGGAGCGACTTGGTGGTTGAATTGGAGGCGAGTGAGTCGTACGTTCCAGGTTTATAATAAATTTTATAAGTTATTGAGCATTAAGTGTGTGCAACCTTTTTGGATTTAGTAAATAATTTATTATGATTTTCTCAACTCTAAAAAATAATATTGTGTCAAATCAGGGTTGCCAGAAGTACGAGAAATCTCGTACCATTACGAAATTTAGAGGGTCAGTACGAGATTAAAGATTAACAAAAACCTGTACACGTTTTTATGAGGTTTTAACAATGACGACTTCTTTCACATACCTTTATCACAGATACAGTAAATGGTACATTATTAGCTTTCGAAAGCGCTAAAGGCCCAAATCGCAAAGGTAATTAATTGCGTACTTTTCGAACTATCAAAAGAAATGTACGTCAGAATGACAGCTAAAATGCTATACTCTAAAAATATAAAATATTTTACTAACATCCCTGATATCGAATATAATTAATAAAAATTATATTCATATAATAATATGATTTTGATGTGACAACGTCTTAAATTAGGTTGCGGCTGGGAGTCACTTATGAAAAAGTGTAACGCCCGGTAACGTTACGATGAGTCACCGAACGAGAGAGAGGCCCACCGAATGCCTTGCGTCTCTCTCCCACTCAACTATGATCGGTCTGCCGCGCGCGCAGCACGCGGCAGACGTTGTCACGTAAAATCTTCGCCCGTAAAACCGACTTTAAAGGCAACCATTTTTTTTAATTGTTTTCTTTGAATTGAACAACCCCAAGCGCAAAGAATATGACTACACAAGTTACTTAGTACAGTAAGTAGCATTAATTTTACTAGAGTTTCTTGAAATGTATACATATACGAGATTATCCGTTGAAATTACAAGATATTTTAGCAACATTGGTAACAGTAAAAATTATTGTCATTTGGCAACCCTGTACCAAACTCATGGAATGTCAATGTCAGTTTTTCGAACTTTGTAAAACGTCGTAGCAAAATAGATGGTGAAGTGAAGACTTGCGCTGAATAGTTCAAATTCAAAACGCTGCATTCGGCGCGAGCCGCGGGACCGGCTGCTGGCGGCTGCGCGCGCGCCCCCGCTCGCCGCCAGCGACTTCGAACTCCCGGCCGACACAGTGGATAACCAGCCTCACTCATTTCAACAGACAGCTGTTCGCTGACGATGGAAAACTCTTTGCTAATCCGCTCATTAATTCAGGGCGGCTCCAGCAAGATATCGAACATATTCAACTCTGGACCATGGATTGGGTCATTAGACTGAATGCTGCCAAGTGTAGTGTCTTACACCTGGGACGGAATAATCCTCACTTTACTTATAGAAGGGTCGTGCTATAGCCAAAGTCCAGCAACAAAAAGATCTTGGTGTTATTATTTCAGCAGACTTAAAGTGGGATGAGCACATAAGCATGATTGCTAAAAAGGCAAATTCTTTTATGTATGTCATCCGTAAAGTTTTTACTGCAATGACCATTGAAATTTTCACTAAGATTTACAAGACCTACATCAGACCGCTATTAGAATATGGGTTTCAAGTTTGGAGCCCATACTTCCGAAACAACATTGACCTCCTAGAAAGTATTCAAAGAAGAGCTACCAAGATGCCACCAGCCTTATGCCGCAAGACTTATGAGCAACAATTGAAAGCCCTGCGCCTCACCACTCTAGAAGAAAGGAGGTTATGTGGCGATCTAATAGAGACTTTCAAAATTAATAATGGGTTCTACAACCTTCCTAATTTAGCAGATTGCTTTAAAAACTGTAATTGTTACGAGCATAGCAGAGGTCATAGCCAAAAAATCCAGCGTGATCTTGCCAACATATACTCATATACTCAGCAACAGAGTGGTTCATTATTGGAATAAGTTGCCCGAGGAAGTGGTCAGTGCTACATCAGTGAACAGCTTTAAAAACCGGCTTGATAGCTGGTTGCAGAAAACAAAAAAATCTCTTGCTAACCTGTGATTAGTGGACTAGTGAACTTTAAACATTGATATTGAATAGTGGACATTATGTGAACTATTAAAAAAATAATTTCAACTCAGTGTGATATAGGCACATCAGCATAATGCTGCTCGCCTATAAATCAAATAAATAAAAATAAATAAATATAAATATTTGTTAATTTTTTCCTACATGCCTAGTAGACATATCTTAACTAAGCCATGCAAAACAAGTTGTAAATACTAAACTATTCAATGTATAGTCCATTTAATGTATATGTTATGTACATATGTATAGTATAACTGTGTTAGTAATTTTTTGTTTATTAATTTGGTATCCTTTAGCTGTTTTGTTGTTTCCTATACAATTAATTTACTACCTCTTCCATATAAGCAGATATCATAGGTACAATAATATGTGTATGTGTAACTATAATACTATAAATAACTATATTTTAGTTGTATTACATTTATTTGTTATAATACTTGTGCTTATACCTACCATACCTTTTTATATAAATTTTACTATCTATATGTGTTATTTTGATGTGTTTAAATGTCATTTATGTAGAAGATAAGGTTTGAATGTTTTTGTTGTAACTATAAGAGTATATGTGAGTAGCCTTGTAACTACCTGTATCAATATGTGACTATAAGTGAGAGGGAGCAGGTTGAAAACCAACGCTGGAGGACCTAGTGTACTTCAGCATTATGCTGAACCTGCTCCTTTTGTGCATGTACTTATTGCCTGATATACATCCCAGTCATGTTTTTTGTATGTAGTTATGTATGTGCACAATAAACTTTTTTCTTTCTTTCTTTCAAAATAATATCAATAACTAAATATGAAAATATAACGCTAAAAGATGTGTAGACAAAATGAATGCATATATTAATTGCACCAATATCAATTTATTTATTGGATTACAACATATACCTACCTAATATTGTTGAGTATTAAATAATTTGTAAAAAAGTGTATCAATTAAATAATATAGATATATTCTACTAGTAGCTTGTTACATCATAATATACCTGTTAGGTTTGTAATCTTAGCTTAACACCATTGTTAGTAATATTAATTTGTCTTTGGTAATATGTATTGGATATATTGGAAGTGATAAATAAAAATATTTTCTATTTTTGTATTTCATTTACTATTTCCTGCAGTCTAGAAAGATATAAGGCACCAGATCAAGTGGAAGGTCACCTATGAGGTGATGGTGAGGTACCTATGGGACTGGTGTACCATTACGGAGCGAACACGGTCTGCCTCTACTTAGCAGGGCACAAATGTTAAGTGCCCGAATATGGACAACGCATATCATGGAGCGATCGCAAGTGCGTTGAAAACTTCGTGAAACGAGCATTGTGATTTCTAGTAAAAGATGGTTACGTGGCAGCGGCGTCACAATAGGATACTGAATATAAATAATCATCTTTTATGTTACATACTGAGTACCTATTTACCTATACTAGTGCCGCTGCTTCACTAATATTTAGATAACTAGTAGGTACCTAGTTACTTTTACTTACTTATTGAAACAATAAAACTGTCTAATAGGCTGTAGGTATGCCGAAATAAAAAGGTTTCAATTAGGAGCTAAATAACTGAACTCAATTTTCGTGAATTTTTATAATTTCAATTCGACTTAAGTATGTAATACAATTATATTTATTTACAAATTATTCCAGTCACATGCTATGGTAGTCGAAGATGGCTACGTAGGTACATCCATTAAATCACATAACAAAATCATTGATTGCTCTGTATCCTTTTCTGTTATATTTTGATTGTCTGCTTGTATCCTTTACGTATTTTTTATAAACTACGTATGTAAACTAATTATAATTTATTAAAAATAAACACAGTTGACATGTGTTTGAAATTTTGACAGCAGCTGCAGACTTTTTAATTATGTTCCACTTCCAGTTTGGTGTTTTAGTAAATTACATTTTGTGGCATAAATGAAAGAGGTTGGTTTGTTTTTCATAGAAGTTGTCGAACAGTGTACAATAAAAGCACAATAAACAATAAAATTTATCATGGGAAAATGTTTAAACTTTATAAATAATTTAACGCTTGTTATTACTGAGTTTTATTTGGTCTAGAGAGCCTGAAAACAAAAAAGCGGAAAAAGAGGTTATTCATTTAATAAAAAAAAAGTGACACAAATAATATTTATTGATATTTCACATCTCTAATCCCAGCGAATTATCAGCGATTTATCAGCGATTTAACCGTGGATGGTCGAAGTAAGGGGGAAGGATTGGAAACTTGGGATATTAATTACGTTAGGTAAAGAGAAAAGTCTCTTAAGTACGAGTGAATTAATTAGAGAGTCAACTAATAAAAAAGCCTTAGATCCGGTTACACGGTTTATATTAAAAGCTAAAGTATATAGTAGCTGAAGCTCGGAAAGTCAAAGCGATCTAACACGATCATCGAAGCTCAGCAACGGTCGATGCGGACGGTGTTTGGATGGGTGACCATGCACAAGGCTGTCGTTTATCAAGTGGCATTTTCATCTGGGCGCATCCGTGGGTCGGACGACACGTTAAATTGTAGGTCCCGGCGGTTAGTCTCAGTACAACCAGTCGTTAAGCCAAGTCATCGGTCCCGTTTTTATCTTTTAGGTACGCAACCCTAAAAGATAAAAACGGGACCCTATTACTAAGCCTCCGCTGTCTGTCTGTCTCCAGGCTGTATCTCAGAAACTGTAATAGCTAGAAAGCTGAAACTTTCACAAGATATATTTCCCGTGCCGCTATAACAACAAAATATACTAAAAAAAATAATTAAGGGGTGTCCCCTTACAATAAACGTATTTTTTCGTTTTTTTTTTGCTATATATCAATAACGGTTGGTGCTAGACACTTAAAATTTTCAAAACACAAAATACTAAGTATATTGGCTATCAAATTAAATTATAAAATTGATATAAAATAAATATTCAAAGGGGGCTCCCATACAACAATGGTACGGAACCCTTCATGCGCGAGTCCGACTCACACATGGCCAATTTTTTATTTTTTTAACGCATCATCATAAATAGAATATGTATCTTAAATGCGATATACTAAACTAACTTTCCAAAAATAACAACTTACATAACTCTAAGTCGAATTAACAACCATGACTCGTAAAAAAAGTAATATCTAAACTTAATCTTTACGTATAGCACCTGCTCGGCTTACTAAGGTGATCTGACGCGATCATCGAAGTTTACCAACGGTCGACACGGACAGACTTTGGATGGGTGACCATGCACAAGAATGTCAATTAATAGTTAAAAAAAAACTAAAAAACACGCTTTTTATAGAAAACCGTAATTTTATCAAATTAGTGTATTGTCATCGGACCTCAATAAATCTACAAAGTTTCAACGAAATCTGGCCGTTTAAAGTGGGTCTAAATCGCGCCCAAATAAGTCGGTTACAAACAAACAAACATACAGGTGAAGCTAATATAAAGCGTGTAAAAAGTGGCATCTCCATTTGGGCGCTACCGTAGGTCGGATGACACGTAAAATTCAAGGTCTTGGCTAGTAATATAAGCTGTTGTAAAGCCAAGTCAGAGGCCTTCGGGGGGCTTAAAACTCTCGACACCAGAGCTTGGCCACTTAGCTCATACGAAGAAAAATAAGCTCCAAAACACAATTACAATGTTAAATGTTGTGCTTCTAAATGTAATAAAGAAATTAAAACAAACTAAGCTTAACGACTGCTTGTACTAAGACTAACAGCCGGGCCTAACTTTTAACGTGTCATCCGACCCACGGTAGCGCCCAGATAAAAATGCCACTTAAAAACGTCTGCATGGTCACCCATCCAAACACCGTCCGTATCGACCATTGCACAGAATAATAACTTGTACTTCGTAACCATTGCTTAATTTCGATGATCGAGTCAGATCACGTTAGCTAGCCGAGCTACATTCGTTTTAGAGCTCAAACAATTCTGAATTAAAGATAATAAAACAGAAAAAGCCACATCCCTATCATAACGCCTTAATTAGGACTTACAAAAATTTAGATGCAAAAACTAAGTCCGTCCTGCTCTACCGCACGGACACATTATAGCTCTGTCCTTTGCTAGCACCCCGTCCTGCAACCGCAGAGGTGAACAGCGCTAATATAAGACATTGCTTACATCGCCCATCAAGTTGTATATTATCATTGGTCCTGCTCTAACGCACGGACACATTATAGCTCTGTCCTTTGCTAGCACCGCGTCCCGCGACCGCAGAGGCGAGCAGCGCTAATATGAGACATTGCTTACATCGACCATCAAGTGAGATATTATCATTGAGTTTGTCTACTTTAATGGAAGCTATAAGACACGGTTAGTAGTTTTATCTCCGCTCGTAAAATATACATTAAAGTCGTTAAGGCCGAGCTCAGCCGCGCCATACAAATTTGAACGAAGCGCCTGTAGCGCGGCATCAGGTATTTTTATCGAAATAAATTACTATACGCAGCCCACTATACGTTTCTTCTAGACTCGGAGTTTTCTCTCACTATGAGAGAGAGATAAAGGCCATAATTCACCACGCTGGTCAAGTGCGGGTTGGCAAATGATACCATTCTCAAAATCTTAAAAAAGAGTGTCTTTGCCTCCTAAAAAAATTGGTAGGTACATATAGCAGAAAAAACTGTGATTTTGGAACGTATATATCAATGTACGAAATAATGTTTAATAAGCTCACGAAATTACCTCTTTTTTCATTTTCTTCTCAGATTACTGGGTAGTCTGATAAAAATCGCTGTCAAACATAAAACAACTGACGCAGCAAGTTCAAATTTTGACAGGAGGAGACAAGTGACAGCTGCCTGTTGACAGGAGCAATGTTGCTTTTTCAGTAAAAAGGTCAGAAGTTCAAAAAGTCTCAAACTAATTGTCCCGCCATCGTTGTATGAATGGAATCCCAATATCACGCGTGAACGGACAGATTTCTCTGTTTTTTTGTATTGTATTTGCCATTGTCAGGAGAATGCTCATGATATAAAACAACAATATATTTAACTTATTGATATGTAATTAATTTATTATATAATCATGCAGTCCTTGACATACTTTGTAAAAATAATGACTTATTGTATCTAAACCTGATAGTGTAAACTGACCTTAACTCTCTTGTTGTCTATGAGGTGTCAAATTAAGTTTGTTGTTGTGATATTTTTTGTATGTGAATGTAAATGGTTTTTTAATTAAGATGAATTTAAGTGAGTATTTATTAATTTTAGATGTTATTTTTGTATGATTTTGCCAATTTTGTATGCCTAAAGGCGAAGAGTGTGAGGGCCATGAAATTATGACCTATAATAACCTGATAACCCATAGTCTGCAATAAACGATTTGAATTTTAAAGGAAAAAATACAACAAACACAAAAAACTGTGAATTCGGTCCAGTCGTTCACGCGTTATAGCGTAACCAAGGGATACAGGGATTTATTTAAATATTTATAGATTTATTTATACATATATGCGAATTCGAATTAAAAATAAGCATCTTTAAGACTGGACAACGTCTGTAGGGCTAGCTATTAGTCTATAACGCCTAGTAAAAATACCAAAGAAAAGAAAAACAACTTACTTCTAGAAGCCCATATTACTCCATCATTCAGGGCAGCCAAATACGTCTTCAAATCTCTGCGACACTGCGTATGAACCGTCGAATTGTCTTTCAAAATGTCCGACCACCCGTGATGGTCAAACAACGCCTTCATCCATGCCATTCTGGATCTAGAACCTTCCAGAACGTTCTTTCTTGGTTCTCCATTGTCCTCTGTAATATTCACTCCACATACAACACTAATAGCCACAAACACAAACACTAGGGTCGTAAAAGACGCCATTTTGGATTCGTTTTTGGCACTGCACAGATGTTGCTTAGTTTTTCATTTCGTATCTGAAACAAAAAAAAAACATTTTAATTTACTCACTCTAGTGAAGTTTTTGCATGAACTAGCCGATTATTATTTTTAATTAAATACAGCCGATTATTATTTTTAAGCAGATCGTTCCGGCTTCGCACGGGCTATAAAATAATCTAAGTCGCAAAGAGAAAGAATTTTTGTTATTTTTGAGGTGGAAGAATTTTTTAAATCGGTCCAGTAGTTTCGGAGCTTTTTGCGTCAAATAAACAAACAAAAAACAAACTTTTCCTCTTTATAATCTTATCTTCTTGCATCTTATATAATTATGTACATGTCACAATGCTAGTTACCGTACTGCTCCGAAACGGTTTGACCGATTTTTACCAAATTTTATATGCGTATTCAGTAGGTCTGAGAGTCGGCTACTACATATATATTTTTCATACCTCTAAGTGATACGGGTTGTTCACACTGAATAACTTTTTTAATGAATAGAAATAATTTATAAGGCACAACGTTTGCCGGGTCAGCTAGTCTTATATATAAAATTTCCGTGTCACAGTGTTTGTTACCGTACTCCTCCGAAACGGCTTGACCGATTTTTTCGAAATTTTATATGCGTATTCAGTAGGTCTGAGAATCGGCTACTGTATACTTAGAAATAATTATTAAGGCAAAACAACGTTTGCCGGGTCAGCTAGTATACATATAAAATCTACTAAATTATACCATTTATCATCAAACATTATTGTGATGAATTAATAAATTTATTTACAAATAGTTTACGAGTCCAGAACATAAATGCATTAATAATTCATGCATGAACCATCCATACGCAAAATATTCTGTTAAATACTTTAAAAGCTTTGTACATACAGGATGCTCAATTTATTACCAACTTAAAAGTATTATTTTTTATTGGAACAAAGTTCCTTATCGCGCGTTGTGAAAGGGGGCTAGACGGAAAAAATTGTTACGAAAAGTTGTCACGACACTTTTTGCTATAGTAAGCTATTATTGTAAGCTGTGCGGCGTGCGCATGTTTCTTTGTCTGTCTCTGTCTCTCTGTTATAAAAGCAATCTCTCTCTCTCTCTCTCTCTCTCCCTCGTATAGAAAGCAATCCAGATATTTTCATTTCTATTTCGCATTGAACAGTGTGGTGTCGTGATGATTATTTTTATTGGTTTTATTAAACCTCACAGAGCCCGAGAACTTTCCAACGAATGCTGTACCGTGGAAATCGGTTCGTGTGTTCTGGAGTTATAGCGTCAGGAAGGAAAACCAGACTTATTTTAATATCATTATAGATGAAACATCCTGTATGAACTTTGAAACGGCGGCCCCTTTGACCGATCAGAGTGAATTTGAAAGCAACGCTTTTGTGAATATGAAAAATATATTTGAATTGAAATATACATTTTCTGATGTATGAAAAGATAAATCTACTTCTGCCTCAAATTTTTATTCCAATTTTGCCAATATCTACGAGTATACCTTTATTTTATTATGTTTTTATGGATTACTAACCAGAACCCTCCCTTCGATTACCGGCACGGCCAACATCTTTGTGCTGAACTAAATTTGTTGGCTGTCGGTCTGGGTGTTAAATATGTATCTATATAAACTATTTAGGTCTTAGAACTTTAACTTCCAATTTATTCTATTTTACTCACTTACACAATTTTTCTACACATTTTTTTAAGGTACTAACAACTTTTCTTTAGAAGCCGATCTAACCAATTGTATATCAAAGTTAAAATCTATGTTTTGCACTCGAAAAAGTACTTTATTCACGAAACGTTAAAGTTCATATTTGCATGGGATTCATTTATCAAACGAGTTAGTTCTAATGTTCAGTACTAGATGTCGTGTGAGAAGACATACACATTGAAAGATCTTTCTTTATACTTGACTAGCTGGCCCGGCAAACGTTGTTTTGCCTCACTTAGGGGTATGAAAAATAGATAGTGTAGCTTATATGACACGTTCGTAGATTTACCATAGCAGCGCCATCTATTGATTACTTACTCAACCCAGTCGAAAGGTATCGACATCTGTTAGAATCATTTGGAGTTAACAGATAATCGTGACAGTCAAATAATAACAGACAATAATTAGCAATAAATTAAAATTGCGACTATAATTTGAGATTTAAACTATCCTATCTCTCAAGTTGGATCGAACTGCACATGGTGTGCGAATTTTATTATAATCGGTTAAGTGGTTTAGGAGTCCATTGAGGACAAACATTGTGACACGAGATTTATATATATTAGATATAGAAATGTCAAAATTCATGTAACATAGCTTTATGGTTATTTCGGCTGACGTGTCAATTTGGCACACCCATAGACCATGTTTTTTTTTGTCCTACCATATCCTTTTTCTGTTATCCGTGGACCGACCCCAGCTTTACTCATATTTGGTGATATTTCGCCGTGAATCCAATTAAATTAATCCTATGAACGTTTTTAGGGTTCCGTACTTAAAAGGTAAAAATATTAATGTTTTAAATGTTTGGATACATTTCACACACAGCTGGTTAACCCAATACTAAACTATTTCTAGTTTGTGTTATGGTAGCTAACACAACTAATAATATACTATACATACATATATACATATTTTATATAGATACATACATTTAACTTCCGACAACATAAGAAAACACGTTTGTTGTATGGAAGGCCACCCTAAATTTAAATTTTATAATATATTTTTAAAGATAATACACAACTAAATATTGTAAATTGAAATTGTAATTGACATTTTGATATTGTAATTTGAAATTGTTTTATTGTAATTTGACATTCATAAGTGTACTTTTGTACCTTCTTCTTCTTCCTTGCCTTATCCCACTAGGTGGGGTCGGCACAGCAAATTTTCCTCTTCCACTCTCCTCTATCAGCCGTCGTCTCTACACTCACTCCTTTCACTCTCATGTCCTCATTCACACACTCCATCCACGTCTTCTTTGGTCGGCCTCTTGCCCTTCTTCCTTGCACTTCCATTTCCATACATCTCCTACTAACATGCATCTCCTCTCTACGCATCACATGCCCATACCACGCTAACCTCCCACTCTTCAGTTTCTCACTCACTGGTGCTACTTTCAAACTTCCTCTAATATACTCATTCCTTATTTTGTCCATTCTTGTCACTCCACACATCCATCTCAACATTCGCATCTCAGCCGCATGCACTCCTCTTACATGCCCTACTCTTGTTCCCCAACACTCAGATCCATACAATACGACGACAGGTCTAATGATCGTCTTGTAAATTTTCCCCTTAAGTTTAAGGGGCATATTTCGATCGCACGTCGTTCCTGAGACCTGTCGCCATTTCATCCACCCAGCGTTTATTCGGTTCGCTACGTCACGGTCAATATCGCCGTCGTTTTGGAGAATAGAGCCGAGTACCTATTTGTACCTATATTGAATAAAATAAACTGAACTGAACTTTTGACACTGCGAAAATCGATTGTCGATAGTAGAAAACCTAGAATTTTTCATAACAATACGGAACCCTTCATGCACGAGCCTGACACGCACTTGGCCTATAATTCATTTTTTGGGGACGAAAATTCGAAATAACTTTCATGCGACGCGTCGACTCGGGATTATGCTGTCATAAAGACACGGTTAAATTAAACATACAGTGCTACTGGTTGCGATTCAGCGGCACACACGACTAAACTAAATTTAAAGAAGCCCCGTCTCTTTTCATCTTAGGTGGCTAGAAAGAGACGGCACGTTCTGAACCACACACAAAACAACTAAAACCACGTCAAATATGAAAAATGTAAGCGATTTTAGAGCGCACCCAATTGTATCAGCTCTAAATCTGACGTGTTTGACGTGATTTTACATGTTTTGTCTATGGTTTAGATCGTACCATCTCTTTTTGGTCATTTATGACGAAAAGAGACAGTGCTACTTTAAATTTAGTTTAGTCGTGTGTGCCGCTGAATCGCCACCACTGGTGATCTCAAATGACGAAGAGCTTGTAGCGCCTGTAGCTCGGCTAGCTAAGGTGATCTGACGCGATCATTGAAGCTAAGCAACGGTCGATGCGGACGGTGTTTGGATGGGTGACCATGCACAAGACTGTCGTTTTTCATGTGGCATTTTCGTCTGGGTGCTACCGTGGGTCGGATGACACGTTAAATTGTAGGTCTTGGCTGTTAGTCTTAGTACAAGCAATCGTTAAGTCAAGTCAGAGGCATTTGGGTGGCTTGAAAACTCTCGGCACCATACACAACATAACACAACACACCAATGTAATAACATTTTAAACTTATTATTATCGCACACACAGTTCGATCCAACTAGAGAGATAGGATAGTTTAAATCTCAAATTATAGTCGCAATTTTAATTTATTGCTAATTATTGTCTGTTATTATTTGACAGTCACAATTATCTGTTAACTCCAAATGATTCTAACAGATGTCGATACCTTTCGACTGGGTTAAGTAAGTAATCAATAGATGGCGCTGCTATGGTAAATCTACGAACGTGTCATATAAGCTACACTATCTATTTTTCATACTCCATACCTCAAGTGAGGCAAAACAACGTTTGCCGGGTCAGCTAGTTATTTATAAATACACAACACTGGGTTACTGATAACCGGGTTTTAGAAACAACTAGCAGTTGCTAAGGAAATGTTTGGAATTTTGTGAAAAGCAATTATGTAACGACTAGTCGACTTATTGTTTGACTTAGGAGAAATCTAATTTGTTATTTGTATATTGTATGTTTTAATCTCTATGAACCTTGTTAATTTAATTGTTAATTCAATCGTTTTGTAATTCCTTTTAATTATGTTTATGTATACATTTTATAATTGGACTATTTATTATTTAATGTAATTTATTTTGACTGTCATATTGTAATTTAATTTAATGTCATTTAAATTTAACTTGCTTTGTAATTGGTCTCGGCCGTAAAGTAATGTAAATAAATAAATAAAATAAAATTGCCCGCGTCTCCACCACCATGCAAATCCATATTGGTTTGTAGTACACGCAATGTGTCAGAGATGGCGCTGTATTATGTGAAAAATGTTTTTCCCTGAATTTTGTCCTTTCCAACGAATGCTGTACCGTGGAAATCGGTTCGTGCGTTCTGGAGTTATAGCGTCAGGAAGGAAAACCCCACTTATTTTTATATTATTATAGAAGAACATGATAACTCTTGAACAGACATAAATTTTGGTTTAGATTTAAATAAAAACTACACAATATTTAATCATTAAAAAAAACCTACATTACATATAATAAATTATACCTAAGTCTGTGTCCACGGGTAAAGTGCCAAAAATGCTGGCGACATTACCTCACTGGATCGCCAAACTTAAACGTTGGCCGGGGCGCCAGCTTTTGGCTCACAGAAAAAAGAATCTATTAACCAAAGAGCATGTATTAGATAATATCAGACTACTAAAGCGTTAGGTAACAAATTATTAATCTCATTATAATTTGATTTGATTCCTTTCATTAATAACTCCTACAATGGAAGCCCGGTTTCGATTGTTACGTAAGTTATTAATGAACTTGTTCCGATTTCTCAGACAATGAACTTATATATAACTAGCTTCGCCCTGCGGTATTACCCGCGTTTTAGCGAGTTTAAACATAGCCTATCATAGCCTAACATTAATCTAGATACTTTTTTTTGATACATTTCACACACGGCTGGTTAACCCCATACTGAACCATTTCTGAGTTGCAAACAAAAACAAAATATAGCCTATGTTACTTAGGGATAGTGTAGCTTCCCATCGATGAAAGAATTTTTCAAATCGATCCAGTAGTTTCTGAGCCTATTTGCGTCAAACTAATAATCAAACTTTTCCTCTTTATAATATTGGTTAAATAAATTCTAAGTTTATTGTTTTGGTTTCTGTTCCTCTTCTTTAATGGTCCCATATCAGTTTTTTGAAAAAAAATGCTGAATATACAGACAAACAATTTTACTGTCTTAATATATATATTGGTTAGACATTCTCGAATCTCTATTTCTCAAAAACTTTAACGTATTCATAATACGTATTAGTAGGATATCGATGAGATTATGTGTTAAATAAATAGAAAGTTGTTTAAATGAGGTTAAACGTATATCTACCTAATGTTGACGTAGCGTCTGTAGCTCGGCAAACTAAGGTGTTCTGACGCGATCATCGCGGCAAAGCTACGATCAATGTGCACAGTCTTTGGATGGGTTAAAAAAGTGGCATTTTTATCTGGGCGATATCGCGGTGGTTTCCTAAGTTCAAAGTCTTCAAATCTAGAGTAAATAGGTTCCTTCTAGGCAAGCGTGATACATCTTAGACCACAGTCAAGCTTAACATCAGGCAAGCTGCGGTCAAACGTAAGCCTATTCATCAATTAAAAAAAAAAATAGATCAAACAGCCGTTAAGCCAAGTCAGGGCGACTTGAAAACTCTCGACATCAGAACCTGGCTGCTAATCTCTTGAGAAGAAGTTATTCCATGTTAGGCACACTCCACCTAAGGCGAGAGTGTCGCGTGGGTTTATTAAAAGTTTTATTATTACTGAAAATTCGTGGAAAATATCACTCTTCCATTAATTTACTTTTTGGAGTTATGTGAAGCCCAGAGGCTATACATGGCTTAAATACTCAACACCAGAGTCTAGCTACTAGCACACGAAGACCATTAAAGCAGCTTAAAAACGTGGACTAATTATAAAAATCGTGCCGTGACATAATTTTCTCAACTTACCTGTTTGAGTTACTGAGGTTGTTTGTAAAAATAAACCCTTATTATGATGAAAATTAATTTATTTTAATTTGATTCGCAGCGAAACAGCCTTCCAATTTACAGTGGGGTTTTTACATTCAATATAGTTTTGGATATGGAATAAGACAGAAATATAATTTATTTTCCAAAGTTATTATGATACGTTATTATATATTTAATAACAGACATGAGTAAATAATTCATGATACTAAATATTTTTATTGTTACGCCAAAAAAAGCGATTGTGGATGGGTGGTGTAAAAACGTCTGCTTTTTATTCAGACAGCCCCTGGTTCGATCCCAGCCCTTTACCAATTACTTGACTAAGGCAGACAGACAACGGAGTCTTAGTAATAGGGTCCCGTTTTTACCTTTTAGGTACGGAGCCCTAAAATCTGAGGCACATAAATATGATACACATTTCAAGTAGACGTAAAAAGATTAATGTGTTCCCTACACAATACGATAAATATTGAATACAAAACAATAAATATACAGTACACAAAATATTTCAAAGCGCATGATTTGTTGCCAGATATAGGTTAACTCGGGGAGGCCATCGATTATATCCGAGTGTTGCCATAAATTGACGACCTCGTTGGCGTAAAGGTTACCATGCCGGTCTGCTAATCAGAAGGTTCCGGGTTCGATTCCCGGCCCGGTCAACA
This sequence comes from Mellilla xanthometata, assembly GCA_035578125.1. Taxonomy (NCBI): domain Eukaryota; kingdom Metazoa; phylum Arthropoda; class Insecta; order Lepidoptera; family Geometridae; genus Mellilla; species Mellilla xanthometata. The sequence goes on along the minus strand of JAPUBQ010000049.1, from coordinate 685,300 downwards.
TCTTTATGCTTAACTAAATTTGTTGGCTGTGGGTCTGGGTGTTAAATATGTATTTATATAAAATATGTATGTATGTATATTTAGTATATCAGTTGTGTTAGCAACCATAATACGAGCTAGAAATGGTTCAGTATGGGGCTAACCAGCCGTGTGTGAATGTGTCCTAATATTTATTTATTTATTTATTTTTAATTGCCGCATAATATGCCGCAAATACCACTATTCAGGGTTAAGTAGCACCTGTAGCTCGGCTACTACTATGCTAAGACTGTCGTTTTTCTAATGGAATTTTCATCTGGGTGCTACCTTGTCGGATGACACGTTAAATTGTAGGTCCCGGAAGTACAGTCATGCAGTCGTTAAGCCAAGTCAGAGACATACGGGCGCCTTGAAAACTCTCGACACCAGAGTTTGGCCTCTTAGCTCATACGGAGAAGATTATATTTTAAAAGTGATGACAGCTCTGTCTGGCTTGTGCCGCCTTCTGTCCCGAAGGTCGTGGGTTCAGCCCTTCTTTTTCCAACTTAGATTATTTTATAGCCCGTGCGAAGCCGGGACGGTCATCTAGTGTAACATTAAAAATATTAGAATACTAGCTGACTTGACAAACGTATTTAAAATTAATATTTTTTTACTATGATGGGTTTGCGCTTGATCACAATTCACCTGATGGCAAGCGATATTGTGATCTAAGGTGGAGCGCGCTTACCCGCGACCTTGAATTACACATGTTTATTCAAGTTCTAGCATATCTATTCAACAAATTTCATCAAAACTGGTTCAGCTGTTTGAGCGTCAATCAAAATCAAATCATTTATTAACCTTATGACTACTTGTGTCACATACGGTACGTCATTTACAAAGACATTTTATTAAAAATTATATATTCTTTTAACTAAGTCACAATAAATTAAGATTAATAATATAACTACATAATAAAATTAAAACTAATATGAAAAATCTATTTTATGTCACTGAATGTATTTTATATACAATGTCAAGATGATGTTTTATTATTAATCTTGTCATGTCCGAACTAATTACTACTATTTATAACATGTCAAAGCTTAAATTACTGCAAAGTCAAATTTAAATAATGTCAGAAGAAGTCGTGAGGAAGCAACAAACATATATACTTACACACAAACTTTCGTATTTATAATATAAGTACAACGAACGAGAATAAATAGAATAGTAACTTGGACAATTAAATGTTTCCACTGTCCACGCGTAAATACCGCAGTGGGCGGGGCAAAACAGCTACCCGCGCGGCTAGTATCGGTGGCGTGACCTTGATGCGACCAATCGCGTGCGAGCTTTGTGTGCGTGTGTTTCGTTGGGATAGCAGTATAATTGTGTGCGTAGATGGATTCAAATTCTAAGCGGCAATTGTATGGAGTTACTCTTCCGTTTATTCTAGTTCGCTGTATTAGTAGAAATTTCTACATACAGTCCATCAGTGGTAAAACCATAACATATATAAATAACATTACTCCTGCAGCTCACGTTTCATTCCAATATCTTTAAAAGCGAATGCGAAAATTATACCGCACAATTACGTAAACATTGTCGGCGGGGTAACCAAGGGACGAGGACTAACAGTCTTTCCACCTCATAGTGGAAATGAATAATAAATAATTATTTAATTTTTGACAAAACCCCTATAATAATGAATGGAAATGAATAATAAATAATTATTAAATTTTTGACAAAACCCCTATAAAGCTGGTTTCCTTTAATTTAATTCATTGCATAATTATAAAATATATCTGCAAAAGCACCAAAATAACAAAAGATTAATATATAAGTAACAAAAAAAATGCCGAGTGCCAGTCGAGCTTGCGCATGAAGGGATCCATGTGGATACTTGTACGAGAGAGCCCCCCCTTCAATATTAAATATATTTTAATTTTTATAATTTAAATAATACGTAATTAAATATTTTATGATTATTGCGGCACGGGAAATACATAACTATTGAAAATGTCGGTTTTCTAGCTATCACGGTTACCGAGAAAAGGCTTGGTGAGAGACAGACACCGAAAGCTTAGTCATAGGTCCCATTTTCACCTTTAATGTTCATTCATTCATTCAATATTTAAGGGCTGGGCTCTTGTCTGTGGAGTTTTTTCCAGGTAGTTCTATCTTCGGCCAAATCCTTGACCTCCCTATACGACATGACTTTCGCCTTCTCCTTAATTTGGTCTAAATATGATCTTCTAAGTCTTCCTCTTCCTCTCCTGGCTTCTATCTTTCCTTCTACAATATTTTAATGAAATTGTCATGTCGTATAAGGTGGCCTACTATCTTTCCTCTTCTGTTGTCTATTGTATTACTTTTATCTACCTTTTAGGTACGAAACCCTAAAAACTAACAAATTATTTCTTCTCACCGTGGAAATATTTTCCACTACCCGTATTAGCCCCGAAGGAACGTAAAACGGAATTTTCGCTGAGCCTCTTAGAAGCAATTCGAAATCTTTGCATTTCGTTCGTTAAGGTGGAAATTAGATTGGAGCTGCATTATCTTTAATGGCCGGTAAAAGCCTTGCTAACAGCTAAACACCTGTATATATGTACATACTTGAAAAGAAATATATTACACTAGCTGACCCGGCAAACGTTGTTTTGCCTCACTTAGGGGTATGAAAAATAGATAGTGTAGCTTATATGACACGTTCGTAGATTTACCATAGCAGCGCCATCTATTGATTACTTTACTCAACCCAGTCGAAAGGTATCGACATCTGTTAGAATCATTTCGAGTTAACAGATAATTGTGACTGTCAAATAATAACAAACAATAATTAGCAATAAATTAAAATTGTGACTATAAATTGAGATTTAAACTATCCTATCTCTCAAGTTGGATCGAACTGCACATGGTGTGCGAATTTTATTATTATCTATCGGTTAAGTGGTTTAGGAGTCCATTGAGGACAAACATTATGACACGAGATTTATATATATTAAGATAAGATAATAATAATAAAGCATTTATTTGACCAGTAAACATATAATACGAGTACATACAATATTATGACAATAATAATACAACCTTATTCAATATTTACAAATGTATGTTCCCATTTTAATTTGATCCCTTTGTCCCATACTAGAGAAAACCCTGTGTTGTGGGACATGTTGCTTCACCGTCAAATATTACAAGTTTGCATGAACATAACAAGTGGAGACAAAGAAAGATGATAATGATCACATTGGTACCATAGAACCAAAGTAAAAGTAGTAGATAAAATTATGACAAATGTTATAGTAAACAAGTTTGAGTAAAAGAAATTAATCCAAAAGTTTTGTAAAATCAAAGCTACTAATCAAACTACGATACAATTAATATAAATTTAAAATTAAATTATTTATCTATGTTTATCTAAACTATGCGTGCCAAATAAGAATAGGATCGCGCTTGCTGCCAACTTCACACGATAACTGTCAAAATAGCTAAAACTACCAGCAAAAAAAGCTCAAAAATGAAATTTCATCTTTTTTTTTTCTTCGTAGATAAAGATTTAATTACTGTTACTGTACTTTTCAAACTCAAAATGAGTTCGAAGGGAGGTGCAGTGCTCCATTGCAGACCACGAGAAATCGTTTTTAATGCGCACAAGTACTTCGAAAATTAAAAAAATCGTGCCTCAATGAACTTCTGCGAAGTTTGACAGTAGCAGTAATACAAAATACTCCAGATGGTAACATATCCGATCCGTATTTAAAGAACTTTGCGACCGATTGATAAAAACTGAAAATAAATGTTTATTTTTATAAATGTGCTTTTTTTTCAAATCCTACTTATTTATAATTAATTTGGTGTGAAAAGTAAAAGAAATAAAAATACATGACATAAATTTGTTTACTAATTTTTTGGCATACCATACACTTTGACAATGACGTTTGCGCGTATTACTGAGCAAAATGGCGGCTTGACAGTCCTATTCTTAGTTGGCACGCATAATACGAGAGCAGATTTGATGAATATTTGCGGTTACCGACCGACCTAACCACAGTTTGAGATGGCTCAACTGTTTGCTATTTATTCCGCGGCAACATCACTCTAAAACAGATATGAATTTTGGTTTAGACTGGTTCTGATAAATGAAAGTCGAGTGTGGCTCGGTAATAACATCTGCTTTGCAATCAGACGGACCCTGGTTCGATCCCGACCCTATACCAAAGACTTGCTTTATAGGGTTCCGTATCTAATAGGTTATAACGAGATCCTATTACTAAGCCTCCGCTGCCTGTCTGTCTCCAGGTTGTATCTCAGAAACCGTAATAGCTGGAAAGGAAATTATCTATTTTCCATGCTAATAACAACTACTAAATATAAAAATAAAAAAATTAAGGGGTCCCTTAATATTTTTTTATTACACATACAATAAACGTGTTTCTAACACAGGGTGGTATATTCAATGAGCAGCAAAAAATAGAAAGTTTTTCTATTCGTAAATCTAAATATTATTTTTGTAAATATGCATATTTGAATATTTAAAATCTAATTTGCGAGATCGTCGTAGCGCTAAATCCACAAACAAACATTCGATCGCATCATTGATACTACGAGATGACACTACTGTAAAGATAAACAGAATAATTATAGCCTTATGGCGCTATAAAATCAAAAATCATAACGTGGTTGTGACCATAACTCAAAAAATGCCGAACAAAAAAATATTCTCTTCAACAAACCTTAAGCTTAATAATTCCGTATAAACTCTATATTATAACGACACTGAAGGGACTGTGCATTTTATGGCGTTATAGAGAGTGTTCGTTACATGAAGAGAATGTATCATTGTACGGAATACCAGCTAAACCAACTAAAGCCAATTTATTTCGACGCTTTAGAGAGTTTGTCGTTAAATCGAGTGACGTTACATGGAGTTTACACTGTATATTGTTTTTTTATTAAATTGATTAAATACATAAGTGTACGGGACGTTTATTGACTTGCTCTATGCCACAAATTTTAGTTTTATCTATCTACAGGTTAGCAGAAAAGATAACAGTTCTTTTTTGTTTTATTTTATCACTAAGTTGATAAATTGTTTGGACAAAAATATAGATATAAGGTCATAGGTCAACCTGATATATATTATAAGTTTAAGTAATCAAAGACTGTTTTTAGTTAACTTTAACTTAGTGTTAAGTGAAGAGCGTTATGCAATACACGTTTCATTTATTTTATTTGAGTTGCATCTAAAATGATTATTGTATAGAATTGTGATGAATTGATTCCGCAAGTAATGAACCTCCGTGACAATGATTGGGAACTTGAATAAAGTTGTGATTGTAACCATTATCATATCAGTGTGCGAGCTCAATGCTCGCGCAGAAGAAACTGGTTCTGATGAAATCCTCGCGCAGCTATTCAGCAAGAAGGTGGAAGATATCTTGTCTTCGAAATTGAGTGAAATGGAAAATAATATTTTTAAACAACTCAATACGTTGAAAAACGAACTGGTTGAAATCCGAAATGAAATTAAGGATTTAAAAATTAAATATCCCGGCAAAGTGCAAATCATTCCGAATGAAGAAACTTACTGGATGGTTGAAGTTAATTGCACAGATGATAACAAAAACCCAATTGTCAAGCGAAAACCATTTGTAGAAGTAACTGTGTCGTGGAAGAATCCTGTTTATGGGGAGAGAGGTAATCGATCTGTAGTAACTCTAGATGATCGCAAAGTTTGGTCCAGTACAGGGTTAGAGACCTCAGCCACATTCAAGGTATTCGATGGAGGCCGCTACCGGGCACAGGTGCACCAATGTGATGGAGAATTGTGTAGTCACAGCGATATCACTGAAATAGTGGTCGCTGATGCTGATAATATCCATTTATTACCATCGGAGTTGAGTCATCAGAAATGCAATATTAAGCCGACGCCCAGAAAGATTGTTGCAGCTGTATTTACAAAAAACGCTTCAGATGTTTATAATATAACCCATTTGGTATACAGAAGCATTGAGATATGTGGTGCTGAAAATATTGGCAAGTCTACACATCGCGTGTGTAAAGCTGGAGATGACTTTAAGGTATATGCTAATATTGCACCATTCATGGACTCAACCCCAGATGAAGACTATTTTAATAAAAGTTTTGATAAAATGATGATGTTCAAAAGAGAAAAACCTGAATTAAAAATTCTTGTAACAATATCAAGAATACATGGAAATCCCTTTGAAATATTAGATGATGAATCAAAAAGAGATATTTTCACTTCTTCAGTTAAAGAATTTCTTCAAACATGGACATTTTTCGATGGAGTAAACATTGACTGGACCAATATTGAAAAGGGACGTGACGATCTAATGGACAGTATTTTGAAAAAGCTTCGAGAAATGCTCTATGACCTGTCGCAGGAAAGAGGCAAAAAATATATCTTGACCATTGGCGCACCGGCTAGAATGGAAGAGTTAAGATATAATAATTACGGAATAGCCAATAAGTATGTAGATCACGTATTTTTATATAATTATATGTTCAAAGGGCCTTGGTCACTTGTAAATCTTGGACACCAAGCCAACTTATATGCTCCCGCATGGAAACCGCATGAAAAATACACAGTAGACTTTGTCGCCGAGCAAATTATTGGGCAAGGCGTGAGTCGCGAAAAAATCATCATTACCGTATCTAATATCGGAGTCGGATGGAGTGGTGTGCACAATTACACCGACGATAACCCATTCACAGGTCAAGCTACGAAGCCGTACATAATGGGATACTTAAATCCCAAACTCCTGAAACATGAACTTGACCAAGGCACGTGGGAACATCGTTACGACGAGGTTGCGGAAGCAGCGTTTGCTTTTAGAAAAGATACTGGAGACCTCATTTCTTACGACAATGTCAGGTCAACTGTAGCTAAGGCTAAATTCGTGAAAGACAATAGCCTTGCAGGTCTTTCCTTGCTTTTAGAATATGAAGGAAACGAAGATCTATTGGAGGCAATGGATACAGGCCTGGGAAATTCATGAGCACTCATTTGAATTGTTTTGAACATTTCTTTTTTGTGTATGTTTTTTGTTTTATGAGTTATATTAATATTTACAAGCTGGCGCAATAAACATTAGTTGCATACATTTCATCATTTTTTATTTTATTTCAAAACCTTTTGATTTTAATAAAGCAGCAAATAAAATTTTGTTATAATCTACTATTGTCATTTTCTTCAAGCAATCGAATAAGACGTAAAAGTTGGTTATTAATTATAAATAATGTTTTTTATTAATTCCTCAGATTTAATAATAATTTTATATAGCCAACATTATTTCTGCAGTACCTCGATGTAATCAATCGTATGTAAAAGTTACAATCTATGCTTTGCACATTAATTACGAACGAGTAAAGTTAAAATTTGCATAGCATTCTTTTAACGCGTTAGTTCTACACTTCAAAACTAGATGTCGTGACTTACCGAGTTGACAGATCTTTATTCCCGAGATAATAAAGGCAATATTAGCGTAACGCAGCGTTGTGATAGTTATATTTTAGTTGTGCCATTTATATTATATTACCTATCAAATTAAAACAAAAAATATTCTTAAGCAATTTTTGACCTGATCTTTATACATTTGGTTAGATCCTCTATACATTCACATAGTATTCAATTATGTATTAACTTAAAAAAAAAAACAATAATATTTAAGAGGGAGTCCCATGCAACAAAGGTACACAGACATACATAACAATACCTAAATAACATCGCAGTAAGCAGTAAATTTACAAAGACTATTTTGACTTTGACTTTGAAAGAAATAGAAACTCAATACAATGTGGCTCTACACAACAATTTGTCTTCGTCGGCTCGACGCTCGCTGTCAGATAATCACCCGCGCAGCCGGGGGGCTACCACGTGTAGTAGCCATGATGGTTTTAAAAATGTAATATTGTACCGCCAAGCGTTGGTGGCGATTCTGCCGTACACACGACTAAACTAAATTTAAAGAAGCCCCATCTCTTTAAGTGTCCAGAGACGGCACGTTCTGAACCACAGATAAAACAACTAAAATCACGTCAAATGTAGAAAATATAGGCGACTAAGGTAGTAAAAATAAGGCGTGATTTTACTTGTTTTGACTATGGTGCAACGTGCCGTCTCTTTCTGGCCACCTAAGATGAAAAGAGACGGGGCTTCTTTCAATTTAGTTTAGTCGTGTGTACCGCTGAATCGCCACCAATATCGGAAAACGTCGGCCGAAATTGGTAGAGTTCGTTAGAACGTTTGCCTTGCTAATTCCCCGTCCCGTTATGGACAAAACTTAATAAACAGCCAGTCAGTTCAGTTGTTACCACGAAACATGTAGTCGTGTCTTTACTTTTGTTATAATATTTTAATTTCAGGAATTCCCTAGAGAAAACTGGCAATAGGTAACATATCTAAAAGCAGAAGGAATTTAATGCGAAAATGACAGACGCGACTCGGTGTTACTCAGGGATAATGTAGCTTCTCAACCGTTATAGAATTTTTCGAATCGCTCCAGTAGATTTGAAGCCTATTCGCGTCAAACGAACAAACAAATAATCAAACTTTTCCTTCGTATAATATTGGTATAGATCAAGCAAAACCATGATGGTTTAGGTTCGTAGTAGCCTCTCACGCCTCCTCGTGCCTCGTATAGATTACTGAGTGCACCGCGCTAGATAGAGTTTCAATTCTAAGTTAGCATTCGTATATGTAGTTTGAATATTCTATATACTAGGTAGCTGATCGCGCAAGTTAAGGCAGGACAGGTTAGTGCTTTAAACGTATTTATTTAGAGTTGAAATTCGCTTGACAGGAGAGGAAATTGGCGTGGAAATATGACCTTTTTGACGTGACAACGTCTTAAATTAGGTTGCGGCTGGGAGTCACTTATGAAAAAGTGTAACGCCCGGTAACGTTACGATGAGTCACCGAACGAGAGAGAGGCCCGCCGAATGCCTTGCGTCTCTCTCCCACTCAACTATGATCTGTCTGCCGCGCGCGCAGCACGCGGCAGACGTTGTCACGTAAAATCTTCGCCCGTAAAACCGACTTTACAGGCAACCATTTTTTTAGGGTTCTTCTTCTTTATCTTTACCATTTCCCACTAGGTATGGTCGGCACAGTTTGTTTTTCGCTTCCACGCCACTCTATCAGCCGTCATCTCCACATTCACTCCCTTCTCATTCATATCCTCCTTCACACAATTCATCCACATCTTCTTTGGTCGACCTCTACTTCCGCTACTAAAAGGTAAAAACGGGACCCTATTACTAAGCCTCCGCTGTCTGTTTGTCTTTCTGTCTCTCTTTCACCAAACTGTATCTCAAAAGCCGTCATAGCTAGAATACATAAATTTTCGAAAATTATATATTTACTTTGCCGCTATAACAACAAACCCTGAAAATGAAAATTAAAAGGGGAAACGTGTTTATTTAGCGTTTTGGTAACAGGTAGGCACTTGGTAGACTAGAGCGCCCGTAGCTGGGCTAACTAAGATGATCTGACGCGATCATCGAGGTTAAGCAACGGTCGATGCGGACAGTCTTTGGATGGGTGACCATGTACATAACAGTCGTTTAAAAAGTGGCATTTTCATCTGGACGCTACCGTCTGATGACACGTAAAATTAAAGCTCCCGGCTGTTAGTCTTAGTACAAGCAGTCGTTAGGCCAAGTCAGAGGCCTTCGGGAGACTTGGAAACTCTCGACACCAGAGCTTGGCCACTTAGTTTATAAGAATAAGAAGAATCACAGATGAAAATGCCAGTAAAGAAGAACTGAATTATTTCGTCATAAAAAGTAACTAAATATATACAACATGTTTTTTCTTTGTGCAAAAATATAATATGCCTTACGATAACAGTTTATAAACTAATTTTGTTTTCTAAATTTTAATGCTTAACTTCATATGTAGTAAATTAAATAATTATGTTTAAGTTTGTAATATCATTTGTATTTTTACGGGAACACATTGGCTTCCAATATACAATTTAAAGAACTAGTTTGAAGGCCTTTGGATTCCAAATCATTTTGTTGTTATTTACGATGTCCAATAAAGCAATTTGTATTTGTATGTATTTATGGCAACCCTAGCACAAAGCTCTTTCGAATACATACATGTTTGCAACCTTTTAGCTACACTTTGTATATTGTTGTTTGAGAACAAACTTCCCAAGGAGTAAGTAAGAGGTAAAAGGATCTTTGAACTTACTGAGTGCCTGTCAAACGCTTTGGGATCACTTTTGAACAAAACTTTCATAACATTTGTATTTTATTATGATTCCGTACCTAAAAGGTAAAAACGGGACCCTATTACTAAGCCTCCGCTGTCTGTCTGTCTCCAGGCTGTATCTCAAAAACCGTAATAGCTAGAAAGCTGAAACTTTCGCAAAACGTGTATTTCCCGTGCCGCTATAACAACAAATACTTACAAAAAAAAAACATCAAAAACTTCACAAAATATATAAATGTATATTAGCTATCAAACTAAATTATAAAATTTAAATAAATCAAAATGCGAGTGTGGCTTGGTGGTAATAACGTCTGCTTTTAAATCAGACGGCCCCTGGTTCGATCCCGGCCCTACACCAATGACTTGTTTTTCAAGTTATGTGAGAATGTGCACTCGCTTTACGGCGAAAAAAAACATCGCGAGGAAACCAGCATGTTTGAGGACCACAATATCCAAAGACGTGTGTCATCCGCCAACCCGCACTTGGCCAGTGAACGCATAGTGGGCTGCTTATGCTACCTAAAAAATAGCTCTCGGATGTTTTTCGTTCCAACATTGAGCGTGGTCGTCCCTGCAGGTCCTGGGTTTAGTGATAACGCCCTCTGAGGTCCCGAAGCTTGCGGTTCACAGATAACAAGGGTGCCGAATAACTCCATTACTTCCGCTGTCCAACCAGCCTTCATACTATACACAGGGGCGGATTCAGTCACATTATTGACAAGTCCATACTGTATCTTGTTATTGATATTAATTGTATTTGTAACTAGCGACCCGCCAAGGCTTCGCACGGGTGCACAGCCGATACTAAATATATCTCTATTAGAACTAACTAAAGGACCGCCCACAAAGCGCTAACTAAGTCTTGCTCCCGGCAAAAGTGTTCACTTCTGCCTGCAGTCCCGCAGTGCAACTGATCGTTATATTTTAATTTCACCACAACATCAAAACCAAACGTCCAATTTTAATCATTCAAGACCAAATATTATCAACATAAACTGTACTTATTGATGAAATAATTTATTTTGATTAGGATTAATAGCATGAGTAAAATAAACGCGTTTAAATGTAGTCCAAAAAAATTCAAGATTTTTAAATAAAAATGTGGTTGTTGTGCCTCACTCGACGTAGATAGGTATAGTGTGTCGTGGACTTTTTTGTAGATATTTATAAGATCTACAATTAATTTCAACATTTTCTGTTTCTATCTTGTATAGTTTAGGTAGCGTACGCAAAATAAGTAGATAACTTCTTTGTTTGATTTTTTTCAGTTTGTGTCCGAAAAATCCAAATATCTTACGGAATCCTATTTTTTTCCAAAATAAAATATAGCCTACTAGCTGACCCGGCAAACGTTGTTTTGCCTTAAAAATATATAGTAGAAGATTCTCAGACCTACTGAATACGCATGTGAAATTTGGTAAAAATCGGTCAAGCCGTTTCGGAGGAGTACGGTAATTAACATTGTGTCATGGAAATTTTATGATTCTTTATTGGACACATAAATAAAAAAGGCACAGTAAAAGACAATTAACTTAAAATTAGTGTACCACAATTGGCGGCCTTATCGCTTAAAGCGATCTCTTCCAGGCAACCTTTGGATGGAAAGGAATTTATAAACGACTAAAGAAGGACGTAGTGTACAATAAAGAATAATAAAAAACATACATATAATATTAATAATCTTATCTTAATTTATATAAATCTCGTGTCACAATGTTTGTCCTCAATGGACTCCTAAACCACTTAACCGATTATAATAAAATTCGCACACCATGTGCAGTTCGATCCAACTTGAGAGATAGGATAGTTTAAATCTCAAATTATAGGCGCAATTTTAATTTATTGCTAATATAATTTGTTATAAAAACTGTAAGTAACCTATCTATATAGTAATTGAATTATCAATTAAGTAATTCGTAAAAATGAAGTATCTTTTTGTACGTGTAACTCCTAACCAAAAAGAAACCTGGCAATAACTAACCTTAGGCCTATATTACTTAAAGTAGGCGACCATACGTTTTTATCACATCGCTAGTGCCTTGAAAATTCGCAAAACGGACACAACCGTCATAGACGTCTGCCCTCACGCGTCTCCCCGCGTTTGGGTCGCGCACTCAGCGATGAGCCACTTCTTCCCCACCGCACCTACCCCGCTCCCCCCACGCCCCGTTCGCCTGGCGCCGCTGCCGGTATTTATCACCGAAATTGCTATGACTCTGCATTTTAAATCTGTGATATCTTCGAAAATATTTATTTAATTTACATGCTGTAAAAAGCCATATTGATCTTTATTAAGTGCACAATGTATTTAAGATAATTAATTGGACAAGGATTAATACTGTATTGCTTAAAATCGCTTCGTAAATAAGCCATTATTTCTCGTACAAAGTAAAGGATAAAAAATGGTTATTGTGGGTTATTCCTAAGAGATAAACATATACCATCACGGACTTTTTTGTAGACCTTTTTAAGTTGTACAATACTGTAGTAAATTGTTTTGATCTATCTTGTGTTTTTTTTACGACCTCACATTAAAAACCTCAAAAATTGTAGCCTATGTGTTATTCTGATGTATAAGCTATAGCCTATGTGTTATTCTGATGTATAAGCTATATTGTGGTAAAGTTTCATTGAAATCCATTCAGTAGTTTTTACGTGAAAGAGTAACAAACATCCATACATCCATACATACAAACTTTCGCCTTTATAATAGTAGTAGGATGTTACTCGTGGATAATGTAGCCTTCGAATGGTGAAAGAATTTTTAAAATCGGTCCAGTAGTTTTTGTGCCTATTCATTACAACCAAACAAACAAACAAAGTTTTTCTCTTTATAATAATATTATTAGTATAGATGGGATACCTTATGATGAATAAAAATATTCTATTCCATTCATTATGCAGATAGTGAAATGCAATGACAAAATTTTCGAAAGAAATAAATAAAAGACTCATTGGCGTAATGGTTACCATGCGGGATTGCCTACCAGAGGATCCAAGGTTCGATTCCAGGCACGGCCAACATCTTTGAAATAAACTAAATTTGTTGGATGTCGGTTTGGGTGTTAAATATGTATCGATATTAAGTATTTATGTATGTTTATGTAGTATATCACTTGTATTAGCGACCAGAATACAAACTAGAAATGGACAAATTTCTCACACGGCTTGTTAATCCCATACTGACCATTTCTAGTTTGTGTTATGGTTGCTAACACAACTGATATACTACATATACGTACATACATATTTTTAGATAAACATATTTAACACCCAGACCCACAGCCAACAAATTACGTTAACCACAAAGATTGGTAGTGCCAGGAATCGAACCTGGAACCCTCTAATTGGCCGTTCGGCATACTAACCATTACGCCAACGAGGTCGTTAATTACATGATTGTCAGAAAAAAAAACTAGGAAAAGTCGCTTTGAATTAACCCCCCTTTTAATAATCCTTGGGTTCGTCCCTGTGCCCCCATCAATGTGACAAGTAGTGAGGTATTCGTTTAGCCAGTTAGCAGGCTCGGTGACAAGATTGGCTCCGTGATTAACTGCTTTCTCTACTATACGAGATCTGCTGTTCCATTAGGCTGTTCCACGTAACCCTGTATGAGAGCATACAGGGCTACTTGGAACTGACTTACCTATTTTTTTTATTTTTTTTTGACACATTCACACACGGCTGGTTAGCCCCATACTGAACCATTTCTAGCTCGTATTATGGTTGCTAACACAACTGATATACTACATATACATACATACATATTATATATAAATACATATTTAACACCCAGACCCACAGCCAACAAATTTAGTTAAGCACAAAGATGTTGACCGGGCCGGGAATCGAACCCGGAACCTTCTGATTAGCAGACCGGCCTGTAACCTTTACGCCAACGAGGTCGTCGTTGTTTGTTTATTTCTTAATTTTGTTGTAGTTTTTTTAAACATTTCCTTTCGTATAAATGTGTACAATATTTACGTTGAGTCCTTTAGTTACAAGGTAAGTTGTTAGCTGTACAAGTTGTGCTATAATTGTATCGTAGTGTGAGATCTCTGCTGCTCTGCATTACAGGCCCCTTGAGGTACCTAGCACAGAGCACAGCGACTTTCTCAGGTACGACACAGCCCTCCACTCACATAGCTATAACATTACTTTATGTACCTAACTCTAAGATGAACATACAATAAACGAAATTTGATTTTTTTATAACTTATAGGTTTGAGTTTGACCTCAGCTTGCCTGGTGTTAAAGAATACTATGGCCTACGATGTTACACGCTTACCTAGAAAATACCTATTAACTCTAGATTTGAAGACCCCCAGGTGGTACTTCTCAGGAAACAGAGACTCAGGAAGAGAATTCCAAAGTTTTGCTCCTCACAAGAAAGGTAGAAGCGAATCGGCTTGTGCGAAACTTAGGGATTTCAACTGTATACTTATGTCTCTTCGCTGAGTTTCTGCTCGTTCTGTAATGGAACGGAGATGGTGGTATAATATTATGCAACTCCGTTGCGCACTCCCCGAAATGTATTCTATAAAACACCGACAGACTGGCAACCTTACGCCGGTGCTCCAAACTATGAAGTCTAGATTTGGCGAGACAAGGTTGACCGATAAGCTTCTTTAACTACTGCAAAACCAAATGATCATAATGACTTTCAAATTTGTAATAGAAAATAAAATGATATTTAATTAAAAAAAAATCAGTTGATATATTGATAAGATTTTTCAAAATGTTATTTTTGCTCCCATGCTCAGCCATGTCAGAGGCGTTCGAGCGGCATGAAAACTCTAGCCACCAGAGCTTGGCCACTAAGTTTATACGAAGAAAAAAGAAGAACCTTCCATAACGCTTTTAATTATGCTCCACCGTTACATAGCAAAAGCAGCCCACTATACATTCCCACTGCTGGGACTCTGGACCTTCTCTGACTAGGATAGAGATATAGGCCGTAATTCCACTGGCCAAGTGCGGGTTGGCAGATGCCACACGTATTCGGATATTATGGTTTTCAAACGTGTCGGTTTCCTCGCGATGTTTTCCATCACCGTAAAGCGAGTGCAAAGTCACACATAACTTGGAAAATAACTCATTGGTGTAGGATCGGACCGGGATCGAACCGGGGGTAGTCTGATTGAAAAGCAGACGATTTTACCACTGAGCGACACTCGCTTACCGCCGTTACATAATAACAAGCAATGGAGGTATTTTGCACCCAAAAAAACTACACCGAAAACGAATGGGACAAGAATTTCCATAACAAAGAGAAGGGACAGTTGTACTGAACAACCTTTGCCCTTTGTCTCTCCGCATTTTTGCGTCACGAAAATAACAAGGGAGTCAAATGTTTTTTTTTTTACCGTGTCTATTTTATTAATTACTTAATATTACGCGACAATGGACGCCGGCCAATACAAGACCTCGCGGCAGACCAAGAAAGCGATGGAGGGTCAAGCTCGACAAACACCTAGAGGATTGGTCCACAATAGCGCTAGATATGGACAAATGGACAGAGGGTTGGCCGGTTCCTTCTAGTTAAGCGCGATCCACCGTAGATCTCAATATCACTTACCATCAGGTGAATTGTGGTCAAGCGCTGACCTATTCAGAGTAAAAAAAATGAAGTCGGTTAAAAAAGGGTAGGGAGGCCTTTGCTCAACAATGGGACGAGTAAGGTTTTAATAATAAATAATTAAAATGAAGATTGATTAAATAACATTAGCTACAAGAAAATATTACAAACATATTTTAAGCTGCCCTGATTAAATAATTAGGTGATTTATTTATTATTTTATTAACTTTCATTTATTTAGTATTAAAAATCGTTAGAGTTCTAAAACACGATTTAGTACAATTTGCACCATACTTAGTTTTAATTTTTGAATAATAATTGTTTTAAAAAAAAAACTTACAATTTAATTCATAAACCTTCTTCAGTGTGCTTGGTTAAAATGTACTTTTTCGTCCCAGGACCGACGTTAGGTAGAGGTAATATTATGAATATTTCGTACAAAACAGGGACATACGGAGATGGACTGGAATTTCCCTCGGCGGTAATGAATATATCATTCATCAGATATTGCCTGCTGGGTTTCATATCGCATGTACGGTGAATCTCGGTCACGTACAAAAATATTTCTTATATCTTTAAATGAGCAATTCTTGTATACATATATATACTAGCTGACCCGGCAAACGTTGTTTTGCCTCACTTAGAGGTATGAAAAATATATAGTGTAGCTTTTATGACACGTTCGTAGATTTACCATAGCAGCGCCATCTATTTATTACTTACTCAACCCAGTCGAAAGGTATCGACATCTGCTAGAATCATTTGGAGTTAACAGATAATTGTGACAGTCAAATAATAACAGACAATAATTAGCAATAAATTAAAATTGCGACTATAATTTGAGATTTAAACTATCCAATGTCTCAAGTTGGATCGAACTGCACATGGTGTGCGAATTTTATTTTATTAGGTTAAGTGGCTTAGGAGTCCATTGAGGATAAGCATTGTGACACGAGATTTATATATATTAAGATTATGTTGGTTATAAATAAACATGAATAAAGTAGAATAGTATGTCTAACAAAATAGTGTTAAACTTTTCAATAAATATAAATTAATAAGGTATCCTATTAGAAAATACAATGAATATTAATAACAAGATACAATATGGACTGAGTACGAGATACTCGTATGATGCTAACCATCCGCGTGTGAAATGTGTCCTACAAAACAAATAAGAAGATGTTCAAACACATCGCTTTCTTTGTACTGCTTGCGGCACAAATGACCGCGACGCGATAGCTGTCGGGCTTACATAAAGGCGCACACCTAGTTAGCGTGATGTTACGCAACTCTACATCTTACTCGGGCGAAACTAACCAACGGTGAAAGTTCATGTTCTAAACACGACGACCGACGACCTCGTTGGCGCAACGGTTACCATGCCGGACTGCTAACCAGAAGGTTCCGGGTTCGATTCCCGGCCCGGCCGACATCTTTGTGCTTAAAAAAATGTTGGTTGTGGGTCTGGGTGTTAAATATGTATCCATACAAAATATATATGTATGTATATGTAGTATATCAGTTGTGTTAGCTACCATAACACGAACTAAAAATGGTTCAGTATGGGGTTAACCAGCCGTGTGTGACATGAGTCCTAGTAAAAAAAAAAAACAGTCGGGTTGTAGCGGAGACGAATAGATTTTTCAACTTGAATGTGATTGCTAGTCTAAAACCATGATTTTGTTTCCTCACGATGATCAGCATAATAAATGGTTTGAAGAAACGTAGCTCAGCTCGGAAATATGTTGAAGAGGATAATGACAGTAATTTCAATTTACATATTTAATAGCCTGCTAGAAATTCATGATAACAAAATGTTACAAAATAAAAAAAGATGCTTTTTCATATTGTTTGCGTAAGAAGACAGGTAAAGGTCTCCCAGCAAATAGACTAGCTAAAGTACAGAAACAGGGATTATAAAAATATGAATGTACAACAAGTTGCCAGAAATCATAACAAATCTTAATAGTAATATGTTTAAACAGAGAATAAAGAGTTTTTGTAAAAGTTATTCCTTTTATAATTTAAGCATTGTATTATGCACGTGGAACTTGCAGAATCGATTCACGCGTAAAAAGTAGTATCGGTAATTTAAATTTAATAGATATGAAAAAGAGTTGATATTGTGTGCCAATGGTGTAGAATATTAAATTTATTTGATGAAATTTATAAGTTTAATTTATCTAACTAGCTATTTATAACCAATATAACAATGATATAACAAAGTTACATACAGTTCTTGCAACAACGATATTTCTGATTCTGATTTAACAAAATGACGCGGCCTTTTCAAATACTGTTATTAATTGATTCTTTGTCGAAATTGTAACGGAAATAGCGCGCGTTGCGAGCGATTGCTGTTTGGTCACTGCGCACTGGTGCGGTGGAGCGCTGTACAGGGCTATGTGGAAAGACACAAGCTTGTATTTATGTAAATAAAGTAAATGTTAGGTTAAAATAGACTAGGTTAGAATGATATTAAGAACACTAAATAGGTTAGGTTAGGTTAAAATGATATTAAGAACACTAAATAGGTTACGTTAGGTTAAAATAGACTAGGTTAGAATGATATTAAGAACACTAAATATGTTATGTAAATAAAGTAAATATAGTAAGTCAAAGTATACTAAGATAGAATGAATTAAATTTCTTAAAAAAATCGATTGTGATTAATCACATATTATAGCTAAGTTAAGTGATATGATTAAATTATTAATATATATGTATAATTTTTTTTATACTTTTTTATTAAATTGGTAAAATAATAAACTCTTAAACATCCCTAAAAAAAAGAAAGATAGAATAGAATAGAATATTAAGTAGACTAAGATCCCCAAAAATCATTCTGGGGAGTAGGACGCTTAATTTAATTAATAAAAAAAAATTGCCTGTTTAATTAATTATTACGGTTTACACCAATTACAATAATTAATAAACTTAAAACATATAGGCATGGCAAGAATAATTGTAAAACATTAATAAAAAATAAATAAAAAATATCAGGTAAGAAATTTTACTAAATTATATAAGACTCCACATACTCTACCTTCTCATAATATTGCTAACAGACCACAAGCAACTCTGTCCACCCATCGGAAACTACGTTAACGCGAGGGTTTTGATCCACAATGGAGTTAAGCGCAGATATGGCTCGCGGAATGGTAGAGGTAGCTTACCTTTTGTCAGGCGCTATATTTTTACACATTAAAATAATCCTACTGATATTATAAATGCAAAAGTTTGTGTGCGTAAGTGTGTATGTTTGTTTCTTCGTCACGCTCAAACGGTTGAACCGGATTTGATGAAATTTGGTGTAAATAGCTTAGAACCTGGATCAACACATTAGGACATTAAATATTAGGACACATTTTACTCATGGCTGATTAGCCACAAACTAAAACATTTCTAGTTCGTATTATGGTTGCTAACACAACTGATATACTACATATAATAGTTTACATCGATACGTACTAAACACCCAGACCGATAGCCAACTAATTTAGTTCATCACAAACCCATTTTCACTCCCTTTTCAGATACCCCTGTACAGCAAGTGCAAGTATAGGTATGTAAAATATATATTGTTTTTTTCCGCCCCGGATGAAACCCCTTTTCACCCCTGTATAGCAAGTGTTAATATGTATATGTATGTATAGTATATAAAAGTACGTCTGAAATGCATCCAGTCTGAAATGGAGCGGCACGGGTCGGGGCCAGCGGGCTTTGTGTTATATTTTACGCAACTTGAGTGTTGCATTGCCGCGGATTCCGACGCCATTTTAGGGTTCTCTACGTGATGCGATGAAAATGGAACCAAGTCAGTCTTTAGTTGAGGATTTGTACGTCATGTTTGGATTCTCTATTTATGTTGTAATGGAAATGGAACCTATTCAGTCTGAAACCAGTTATCTTTCTGAAGACGATATGAGAGCAAAATTTGAATATTGGTGGCGATTCAGCGGCACACACGACTAAACTAAATTTAAAGAAGCCCGGGCTCTTTTCATCTTAAGTGGCCAGAAAGAGACGGCACGTTCTGCACCATAGTCAAACCTACTAAAATCACGTCAAATGTTGAAAATATAGGCGACTTTAGTCCGCACTCACTTGTGTCACCTCTAAAACTGCCTGCACATTCCATATTTGACGTGATTTTAGTTGTTTTGTCTGTGGTTCGGAACGTGCCGCCTATTTCTGGCCACCTAAGATGAAAAGAGACGGGGCTTCTTTAAATTTAGTTTAGTCGTGTGTCCACTGAATCGCCACAATTGTATTGAAAAAAATAACCTATAAAGTCCCGCGTAAATGATGCGGGTTGATTTTTTTTTCAGTTTTATAAGATTTTTAGCTTAGTTTTTTTTTACAATTAAGTAAAATACACTCGATAGTTTTATTAATAGTCGTATTAAAAGTTGAAAATATCGTGCTTATGAAACGAATAAGGAATTTAAAACATTTTTTTTATAGGCAATAATATTATCCAGAATCTTTAGGGTTTAAAATGTCAAGTTAACGTTTGATTGACGGTGAATTAGCTACTGGGGCGCGGCAGGAGCTTGGCTCAAATATATGTGGCACGGCTGAAATCCTTTAGTTATATTATATAGCCGAGGTCTTAAGTTCATTCAAACACTTAATTAAAATGTTTGTAAGGGTTGCTATAATTATTTATACTCCTACTAATATAATAAATGCGAAAGTTTGTGTGTGTATGTGTTTGTAACTTCTTCACGCTTAAACGTCTAAACTGATTTTGAAAGTAAATGGGATGCTGGGATTAACACAAAGGCTACTTTTATCCCGTTTTAAACAATTGTGGTTCCCGTGGGATACGCAAATAATCATCAAAATCTATGTTACATCTTCACGCTTCAACGGCTTGGTCGATTTTTATGAGATTATCTATGAAGATAGGTTAGACCTTGGATAAACATATAGGCAAATTTTATCCCGGATTAACGCGGGTAACACCGCAGGGCGCAACTAGTAATAAAAAATCATCGTTTCTAAATAATTTGTTCTTATTTTATTTCTTTTTTCTTTCTTAATATCATTTTAAATTGTATGGAACCTTTGTCTTGCCGCGTCAACTCTCTTGCCTCAATAAAGACCGACCAGTTAGCACACGTGAATCAGTGTTCCGAAATGCCCAGTTATATGAGTTTACTAACTACGTTGCGAAAATGTAAGAATTTTCTGGAAACATCCGTTTAAAACCCCACTTCTTATTGCATAAGTAATAAGCAGCCCACTTTACGTTCCCACTGCTGGGACTCGAGGCCTTCTCTCACGAAGAGAAAGATATGGGCCATTATAACTATATATCTGTACTGTCCTGCCTTAGGACCTGCGCAATCTTCAGGTCACGCAGTGGCAGGAGAAGGCAAAGGACCGAGAACAGTCTCTTAGTATCAAAGGCCAAGATCCGATTCGGGTCGACGCGCCAACCCAGTTAGTTAGTTAGTTATCTGTACTGTCCCTCTCCATTCCTGGTTGCCTGGTAGAGATCACCATAGGTGATAAGGCCGCCTTTGTACTCTATGTGTAAATATTTTATTTCATTAATTTAAGCTGTTTTCATGTGGTTGTACAATAAAGTAATATTCTATTCTAATAACTAACATTATTATTAAGTTGTAACAACTATCCATAGGATAGTTCTTTTGTTGTCTGAATAAAGAAAATGTTGATTTGATTTGATTTGATAATCCACCGCACTGGCTGAATGGGGGTTGGCAGATGACACACATCTTCGGATATTGCAGTCCTCAATCGTGTCGGTTTCCTCACGATGTTTTCCTTCACCGTAAAGCGAGTGCAAATCCACACATAACTTGAAAAACAAGTCATTGGTGTAGAGCCGGGATCGAACCAGGGGCCGCCTGATTGAAAAGTAGACGTTACCGTGCCACACTCGCTTTTAACTGAACTGTGTTTAAATATTAAGTTGTGTTATGAATATAACTGTTAAAAAACGCTATTAATAACTTTAATATAAAAAAGTTGTAATACATAATAACTTTTATAGTAAGAGTAGTCAAATAAATCATTAATTCAATAAACAAAATGTTTAAATTTAAAATTATGCATGAGTGATTCAATTATGTAATTCGAATGCACATTCTCCGAAATGCATCCTATTAAAACCGATATGCAATAGAGGCATCTATGAAGCAAGACTAAACATCTAACGTGTTTTCACTCTACAAAGTAAAAGCTGTTATGTATGAAATCTAATGTGTTTGCTTACGAAAGTTTTTTTTTTTACACGCTTTATATTAGCTTTACCTGTATGTTTGTTTGTTTGTAACCGACTTCTTTGGGCGCGATTTTGACCCACTTTAAACGGCCAGATTTCGTTGAAACTTTGTAGATTTATTGAGGACCGATGACAATACACAAATTTGATAAAATTATTTCTATTTGGTAAATAATAATTTATTGACAAAACTAGAAGAAATGATAAAAATACATTTAAACATAACTTAAGAATAATATTTACAAAGCATATAAAAACTAAATCTGAAAACTAAAATAAAAATAATAAAAAAAATAACAGAACAATTTTTTTTACATTCTTATAGACGTGTTCTCACGTAATTAACTGTTTTCAGAGTTCCGTATCTGGAAGGTAAAAACGGGACCCTATTACTAAGCCTCCGCTGTCGGTCTGTCTCCAGGCTGTATCTCAGAATCCGTAATAGCTAGAAAGCTGAAACTTTCACAAGATTTGTATTTCCAGTGCCGCTATAACAACTACAATAAAAAACACATATTTAGAGGCGTCCCCATACAATACACATAAACCACCACACTGGCCAAGTGCGGGTTGGCGGATGACACACATCATTGAATTTCGCAGTCCTCAAACATGTTTTCCTTTACAGCCAGTGCAAATCCACTCATAACTTGAAAAACAAAGCATTGGTGTATGGCCGGCATCGAACCAGGGGCCGTCTGATTGAAAAGCAGAGGTTTTCACAACGAGCCACGCTCGGTTTTCATGATTTGATCCCCCCCGCCCCATTCCACCATCGGACGAGTAGGGAAACACCAAAGCGGCATCGTTATACTGTGGAGGTGCCTAAGTCGCGTACTAAGCGGTTTGCCTCCACCTTCATTGTGCGTACCGCCAAGGTATGGAATTCCTTGCCAAATTCCCTGTTCCCCGATAACTATAATCTAGCGCTTTTCAAGGCAAGAGTAAACTGGTTTCTTCTGGGCAAAAAACTCCACCTTAGATCGCAATATCGCTTACTATCAGGTGAATTGCGATCAAGCGCAAGCCCATTATGAGTAAAAAAAACGCTCCAAAGCAAATGGGTCTAAGTCGAATTAACATTTTAACGGTAAATGCCATTGAAAGCATAATTTATATGCCGTCTAAAAAGAAATCCTAAGAAAAGATGATACATATATTATTCATAATATTTTCCAGAGCTTAGCCAAACTCAAACAAAGATTGAAGAAAGTATTACAATACTCAGACTATGCTTTCGCTATGATTTGCTTTCTTTAATTTCTATAGATGTATATTTTAAAGTCTTAGCTTAAACTTTTTAATGTAAGCTTTAAGCTTTATTGAAAGACACATTAGCTTTGCACAAATATATTATGATAGATTGCAGATAAGAAATACAGGCAGTCTAAGTTTTACAAACTCTAAAAAATTTGAGAAGAAAACTCAGAGAATACTTTCATTATTTTTTTAATAAACGTATGAGAACTTAATAAATAAATAACTTGTGTTCTACAAATTAGTTAAATATTATATTTGTATGCGCTTGTAGCTCGTCTAAGGTGATCTTATCCGATTACCAAAGTTAAGAAACTGTGGATGCGCGACTGTCTTTGGATTGACAATTCAAAATAATGTTTATTTTTTTAAAGTGACATATTCATCTTTACGCTACCGTGGGTGGAAAGACACGATTAATTTAAGGTTCCGGCTGTTAATTTTAATACAAGCAGTCGTTTAGCCAAGTCAGAAGCCTTCGGGCCGCTTAAAACTCTCGACACCAGAGCTAAGTCACTTAACTTATACGAAATTATGGAAATAAATCATGATTAAATTATTGTAACTTATATTAATGTTTTAACTCACCTCAGTCACAAAACAATGTCAATCACCAATCACTATTATACAAGTAATATCACTTTAGTTCATCCACACAGGGAAATCCTGAGACAGCTCTAGAAATCAGGGAATTAATAGATTGCATTCATTTTTACGAAAAGCAAAGAAAAATATTGGTCACTTATATATTTATAATAAATAAATCTAGATATTTATTTATTTATATTTATAATATTACTAATGCTTTCTTTGTAAGTAGTCAACTTTAACAATGACTTAAAAAGCATAAGATCTATAAATATATATTAATGTTATTCAAAAGTTTTGTTGTTCGGTTAAATGGCATTCAAAATTTTTGTTGTTATTTGACTATGGTGACAAAGTAATAAGATTAGAAAATAAATATTTATTATTTTATTAAATGGTGTATTCAATATATTTTTAATTATACAGGTATTTAATTTGCTCAAATCTTGAATTTGATGATACAGTGATTTATTCTTATTATAATTTTGCAGCTGTTTTTTGTTTTATTAAATAAAATAAAATATGACTCAACTACCACTTAATCACAAACTGTGCTTTATACAACTTGTGTCTTTTTGTTATTTTAACTAAACACAGCTAACCATAGAATTTTAAACAAAAAACATGTAAAACCAATATTTTTCCTCACTTTTTTACACAAAAAACAAGCTTAGTTTCCGTAAAAAAACACAACTGCACACGGATATTTAAAAATATTTTTTTTTAATTTTTTGTTAAAAAGAAAGTTAGATAAAAAAGCACACAAATGCGATCCGCTAATTTACAACACCTTTTTTGTATTTTCTCTCTTTTTTTTTAATTGCGATGACGTTGTACCCGCAAATTTTTTTTCTTAATATTTTGTTAAAAAAGTAAGATTAAAAAAAACACAAAAGTGATCCGCTAAACCAAATTTACAACACCTTTTTTGTATTTTCTCTTTTTTTTTTTATTGCGATGACGCGAATGTAGGTAACCCGCGAATGCCCTGCGAGAGCGTTGGCTGCGCGTGCGCCGGCTACGTAAAGCGAACTGCGGCTCGCGCGGCTCTCAGCTATCAAATTAATATCACTTACTAACTATACTTGTGTAATACGAACAGTAGACTAGATAAAGATACATTTTATTTGTGCAGTTTTTTTTTTATAAATATTAGGACACATTTCACACACGGCTGGTTAGCCTGATAATACGTAATACGGATTGTTCACCCTTAAATATTTTTAATTATTGTTTTTTTATTGTTTTTTATTTCATTTTATTTGTGGAGTTTTTTTTTAAATAAATATTAGGACACATTTCACACACGGCTGGTTAGCCTGATAAACTAGAAATGGTTCAGTAGGTATGCGTATTCAGTATGTCTGAGAATCAGCTGCTATATATTTTTCATACCCCTAAGTAATACGGGTTGTTCACCCTTAAATATTTATTTTTAAATTTTTGTTTTTTTATTGTTTTAATTTTTTTATACTGTGGCACTAAAAATACCTACATACAACTCTAAATTTTTACTTTTTTATCACCAACTCCTATTTTTTATGGTCATTTTAGTAATTTAAGCATTTTTCATCCCGCTCGATAACAATTATATTGTTTTTAACTGTACTTAAAGCAAAACAACGTTTGCCGGGTCAGCTTATTTTCCCGCTCCGGGTCGTTCTTGGTGCAGAGGTTGGCCGTAGCTATTCAGCGCGGTAATGCAGCGAGCGTGATGGGCACCTTTGCACCGGGGGCGACCAGGGGCGGGTTATTTGATTAGTATTAGTTTTTAATATGTGACATTTATATTGGACGTACTTTTATATAGTATTAAATTATTTTGACGTTTCAATTGTATATTGTGATATATAACATAAAATTATTATGTAAGTAAAGATATTTTTACCGACTCAAATCAAAATCACCAAACTTTCATCACAGGTGAAAGAACTCACCGGTTACGTAGTCGCTTCGCTCACTGCGCTCGCTTGGCGTCAAAGCTGGTTAGTTACATCAGATCGCAGTGTTATGTAACTTGACGCACTATGCTGAGAGAAATCACTTGGATCTGTGTCTAGTTCATTAGTAGAATGGATGCTTTTACTTTCTTTCGCACTTCGTCTTATTATATCCGTTTACGTGTTTTGGTCCGCGATCTACAACCGCGTACCTGCGACTGTCCGGGATGCACCTTCCACCGCCAGCTTTAAGGCTAGACTCAGGGTTTGGCTATTAGATAAAACTTTTTATAATATAAATGATTATCTAGAAATGAAAATTGACATTTGATTCATATCATGTACTATTGTAATGATATTATATTACTAGAATTAGATGTGACAATTGACATTTGATTAATATCATATACTATTGTAATGATATTATATTATTAGAATAAGAATTGAAAATTGACATTGATACATATCATATACTTTTGTATTGATATCATATTATTTGACTTATAACTTTGGTGTTATCAATAAATGATTTGTATTTGTATAACGATACCGGAAATTTCAATTGTCGTAAAAGACAAAACACGACTTTCAGGAGAGCCAAAAAACAAAAAGTTTTTGGCTTATAACTTTTTTAAGCAAAGCAATATATTACTGGTGTCAAAGGGCACCCTATCGTGTTTTATTAATTTAAATAAACAAAATGAACCTAATTTTATAAATAACGAAAATGAGTGTCCTTTACGACCCAAAAAAATAGACCTGAATGTCCTTGACGACTACAAAAATTGGTTGTGATAAAATCGGATGTAAAGTTAAGTAAAGTAAAAAAGCTATTTATTGAATAACAATCATTATAAGGTTCAGTTTCAATATCACAAAGTCACTATTTATCAAAATTTAAATTTAAATATAATTATCAAAAAAAACACTGTTTAATTTTTAGTATTTAGATATGTCAATTTATCTTGTAAATAGTAATAAAAAAGTTAAATAATAGTGGATTTAAATTTCAGAATGTCAAAAATATAATAAAAATCGGATGTATAATAATATTAAAGGACTAATCTTCGTCATAAATGGGTAGTACTGAAAAAATGGGAATTACGACCTCATTTTTCACATCTTTACGTCTTTGTGAAAATTTTCGTCGAGTACAACAAGTACAACAAGAGTTGAGTTGAGAGATGTGAAGGTCATTAGATATTCGTTGTTGGCGCCCAATATTCGCGCGCAACAAATTACACAGCTTAGTATTCCCGGCGAACAGAGAAACGTATACGTACGTAAATTATACAGACGATGCTTTGTGGCGTGATGGGTTCATTTCGGCTGCTCTAATGAAATCATATTATACGGCCAGTACCTACTTTTTTGGCAAAAACGGGACTCTATTTGTTCGATATATGAACATTCAGATAATGGGAGCTTAGTGGACTGTATAAAAAAAATGACAATGCAGTGGTGATGCACCGATACAAACAAGAAAACAGATAAGAGGAGGCCAAGTGTTTCGTGTTTTTTGCTATATATCGATAACGGTAGCTGATAGATACTTAAAATTTTCACGAATTATGTAAAGGTATATTAGCTATCAAATTAAATTATAAAATTTAATAAAATACATATTTGAAGGGTGTCCCATAGAACAAACGTACGAGGGTGGAACAGAAAACTTCGCATCCTAATACATAAATAAAATAAACTATTATTAAATACTTAAACTATTTTAATGTAACCATGACAACCATGTCACAACTCTGGTTGTCAAATGGTCTAATTCAATCCCAGGTCTGTATTTAAATTATGCTGAATTTTGTTAGCCTTTGTGCAGCGTTTTTAAATAATTTAATTAAAAAAGAATATTTCAGTTGTATGGGATGGGATGGTATGGGAGTCATATGTATACAACAATGGTACGGAACCCTTCAGGCGCGAGTCCAACTCGCACTTGGCTAATAATTTTTGGTTGGCCACGGGGAAATCTGCAATAAAATCTAGATAACAAAAAAATATTAAGACACATTTCACACAAAATTAAACATAATAGAACTGAAAATACCGTAATACTATCAATAAATAAAACTATATTATCCTATACTATATAACTATATTATCCTATACTCGTATCTAATTTGAAAAATTTGTTAATGTAATTTGTAACTATGGGCTAAAATCCTGCAATAAAGATTTTTTTCTTTTTATTTATTTGATGTTTCGTTCACCCATTCAAACACTGAATGTATGTGCGATAGCAAAAATCAATCATCGACTTCGGTGATCGATTGATATCTCTGTAGTCAGCCGCTCGGAGCAAAGGAAATTTTATTTCCGCGAATTCATATAAAGATCCCTTCACTCAATAAATTCGACTTTACCACGGTGTACGGATTTCCATTTAAATATTCTATTTTCGCATTTCGTTCGATGGAAAATTTATTGTTTGTTTACTTTCACCAAAATCCATGGGCTTTGAATTTGTATTGTCAGCTTAATGTAGATCATTATTTACATGTCATCATCATAATCAGCCAGGAGCAGGGATCAGAATACTTACTAGAGATGATTGCTTTTTTTACGCTTAATAGGCTTGCGCTTGACCACAACTTACCTGATGTTAAGTGATACTTGCCTAGAAACAATGCCTTGCTGATTCCCATACAATAAAGCGCAGCGCAGGCTAGCCCCATACTAAACCATTTCTAGTTTGTATTATAGTAACTAACACAACTGATATAATACATTATATCGATACATATTTAACATCCAGACCGACAGCCAACAAATTTAGTTTATCGCAAAGATGTTGGCCGTTCCGGAAATCGAACCCCACTAGTTGGCAGTCCGGCATGGTAACTAATACGCCAACGAGGTCGTCAAATATGAGAATCTATTATATTTATTGGTCTTTGGTATAGGCCAATAAATATATACCTTTCGCTTTCTTTTTTACACATTCACACAGGGCTGGTTAGCCTTATACTGAACCATTTCTAGTTCGTATTATGGTTGCTAACACAACTGATATACTACATATACACCCATAAATACATTATATCGATACATATTCAACATCTAGACCGACAACCAACAAATTTAGTTCTTCACAAAGATGTTGGCCGTTCCGGGAATCTAACCCGGGTCCCTATGGTTGGCAGTCCGGCATGGTAACTAATACGCCAACGAGGTCGTCAAATATGAGCATCTATTTATTGGTCTATGGTATAAGCAACCTTTTGCTTAACCAGTATGAACGAACTATATTGATTTTTTTCACTACAGAATTTACATATAGAAGAAGAGAGAGAGATTATATTCACCATTGCAGGACTATCTAAAAATATATACGAACATTGTCCAATGATAAAAAATACCTATATCAAAACGACAATAGAAAACAAAGTTTCGCCTATGTGAAATCAGAAGAGCTAATTTCTACAGCGGGAGGTTTCTGTTTGAAGGCATTTGACCAGAAGTTCGCACAACTACATAAGTCAGCTACATTCATTCATTTATCGTATGAGCTAAGTGGCCAAGCTCTGGTGTCGAGAGTTTTCAATCCGCACGAAGTCCTCTGACTTGGCTTAACGACTGCTTTTACTAAGACTAACAGCCAGGACATAAAACTTAACGGTAGTTCCCAGATGAAAATGCCACTTGAAAAACGACAGTCGTGTGCATGGTCACCCATTCAAACACCGTCCGCATAGACCGTTGCTTAACTTCGATGATCGTGTCAGATCACCTTAGCTTGCCGAGCTAAAGGCACTACAGCGACGATAAACCTAGTCTGTATTTACTGGCTCTCAAAGAGCCTGCTAAGATAGTTTCTTAATTCCGTTAGCCTTTTGTTTATACTGTTTGGCACAAGAAATATGAGCTGGTGATGGATCGATCCATCTCAATCCATCTTCTGATTTATCGAAACTATCTACATACATATATGTAAGTACTATATATATATTTACTTTCCTATGCACACTTGACCGATAATCAGTGGCGATGTTAGGGTAGGGCGTATTGGGGCAAACCGTTCAGGGCGCCGAATAAAAATACGCATGAAAGGGCGCCCTTTTTTCAACCAACTTCAGTTTTCTGAGATATTAAATGTATTTAAAGCATCTTCGTTTTTCACTTGCTGGTAAAAAAAATGTGTCATAATATTATGGCAAAAAATACTTTTGATGTATGGATCCGCCCTTTCTTAATGATAAATAGGCTTACGTTTGACCGCAGTTTGCCTGATGTTAAGCTTGCCTGTAGTCTAAGATGTATCACGCTTGCTTAGAAGGAACCTATTTACTCTAGATTTGAAGACCCTCAAATTGTACTTACATTTACAAATTGTACTTACCTTTTCCCCTCAAAATTATTTTACTAGTGATATTGTTTTTGGTTTTGAATTTTATAACTGTATGCTTTGTAAATAATTGTATTTAGAATTTAATTATACCGGTGTAATTAATCTTAATAACCGTTAATTTTATTTCATTGTTTTATTCTAATTTTAGTATTTACAGTTACAGCGACCAACCGAAATATTTCGTGTATAAAAATGTTACCTCTCTAGCTATATCTGTTCTTTAGATACTGCCAGGTGACAGATGGACAGACTGACGGATAGACGGACTGCGAAATCAAATTAATAATACCCGCCTTTGGATACTGACCTCTCAATAAAAATATTTCCATTTTTCAACGCTTCTGAACTAACAGCCCGGACCTAAAATCTTCGAGGGCGTCATAAAACACTGGCCCTTTCAACGCTTCTCAACTAACAACCCGGACCCAAAATCTTCAGGGGCGCCATAAAACTCTCGCCCAGGACGTTGTCAGTCCTAAGACCGACACTGTCGCTCCTGGCATTTCCTCAATACCAAAACACAAGACCCTTACGTAACAGTCGCCATTTTAGCCGGAGCGGGAAAACCATTTAAATATTTGCTCAATCCTACCGACCTCTGGCGTTCCGACCCAGAAAATACATTCGAAGAAAAATAAATTCATTTGCAAAATAACCCTTATTCAAACAACTTTAAGTCCAAGTTAAAAAAACACTTCTGCTGTAAAATACTGAAGGAAAATTACCCTCATAGTGTCAACTTAAGGCTTTCGATCGATAGAAAGGTGTATCAAGATTTTTCAGTAAGATATTAAGACCTAGAATTCCCGCTAAACTCGTTTAGAGTAAGGACCAGAATCGTTTGCCAATTTCAGTTTTACTCAGTTTTCTTCGGTTGTCACTGTGTACATTGCTCGCTTGACTTATTAAATAATTCAATGGGTACTTCTTAAGCCCCAACCTTCGATCAAATATATGCCAGATTCAGTGTTGCATACAAAGGCAGCACAAAAATGGCATGAGTTTACTATACTATTGTATCTATTACAATATACTTACATAGAAATACAAAATATGATCACGTCACAAAAAATATTTCAGATAAACCAATTTTCATTTAGTTTTTTTGTATATCCGTTAATAAAGCAGTACCAAAATAAAAAAATAAAATAAGAGTTTTTAAGTAAGTGTGACTGTTTTGGTGCAAATATAATAGGTATCAAAATAACTGTGACGCAGTCACAGTGTGTTTAGGCAGCCACTTTGAGAGAGAGAGACTAGGCATGCTTCACCTGGGCAGAGTATCGCTAATGAAGTAATCATCTAAGCACGTGTGATTACGCGCCCTGCTAGTCAAATGCCTGTAAAGATTAAAAAAATGGTTGCCTGTAAAGTCGGTTTTACGGGCGAAGATTTTACGTGACAACGTCTGCCGCGTGCTGCGCGCGCGGCAGGCCGATCATAGTTGAGTGGGAGAGAGACGCAAGGCATTCGGCGGGCCTCTCTCTCGTTCGGTGACTCATCGTAACGTTACCGGGCGTTACACTTTTTCATAAGTGACTCCCAGCCGCAACCTAATTTAAGACGTTGTCACGTCAAAAAAATAAAGTATTCGATTTTTTGTTATGGTCTCATTAGTTTGTGTTACACGTGATACGTTTGCTTTTATGTTACTAGAAAATATAGACAACTAAATGTAATAGACGCTCAACCTTTTCTTGAAAATCGTACTACGTGTTTAATCTGATGCAGCCAATAGCGCCATCTATTCGTCTTTCCTTAAAACGACTTCACTCGGGTCACATAATTTACTATCGTTATATCACTATGCGACGTTTCGGAATTTGGCAGTAGCTAGGCTGCACGCTCGATTTGCAACCTAGCTACTAGCACACCATACAGTTTGGTAATGACGTTAGCGCGTACTACTGAGCAAAATGGCGGCTTGAGAGTTCTATTCTTATTTGGCACGCATAATAGTATGTATGTATCTCATTCTCTAGTAATCAATAAATATCACAGTGATACATGCCATTTTGATATATTCATGGACTCTGAATCTAAATTCAAAAATAATTTAAATGCTGTGCTTAGGTCACAAATTGAGTTTTTTATATATATATACTAGCTGACCCGGCAAACAATGTTTTGCCTTAATAATTATTTCTAAATATACAGTAGCCGATTCTCATACCTACTGAATACGCATATAAAATTTGGTAAAGATCAGTCAAGCCGTTTCGGAGGAGTACGGTAACAAACAATGTGACACGGAAATTATATATATAAGATAAGATAAGATTACTCGTTATACTTTTCAATTTATGTATCTTTTGTTTGCCATAATTCACTATTTTTGTTATATAACTATTATTAATTAATTTTCCAAGATTTATATTAATTTGTGCATGTTGTGTTTGTCTTAGCAAGTTAATCAATTAACTGTCATCAAATTTAGAAAATAAGTACGTGAATTATTGTATTCGCTATTGACAAGCCTTATTCAATGAAATAAAAAATAAAAATAAAATAAAAATAAAAAATAGTATTGTGATCCGTGGTAGAGAGTAAGCAATGTATGTCGAAGTGAAGAAAGTATCGATGTATAAAGAGTTATGTAATGTTAGCGTGGCCAGACGCGGAAGGTGCAGTCGGCCAATGGAGCAACGAACGCAACGCGTACAGGGTTACTGCTCACTTAAGCCGGTGTTGAAGCAAAATGTGACGACCTCATTGGCGTAATGGTTACCATGCCGGACTGCCAATCAGAAGGTTCCGGGTTCGATTCCTGGCACGGCCAATATCTTTGTGCTTAATCAAATTTGTTGGCTGTCAGTCTGGGTGTTAAATATGTATCGATGTAAAATATGAATATTAATAATAATAAATGATTTATTTGCCACAGAAACTTAAATCTAGGTTACATTGAGTTTAATATAAGTATGTATGTATGTATATGTAGTATATCAATTGTGTTAGCAACCATAATACGAACTAGAAATGGTTCAGTATGGGGCTAACCAGTCGAGTGTGAAATGTGTCCTAATATATATAAGTATAATAACATAAGTATTTTGAAAAATCTGCGAAAATATCCTACTAATATTATAAATACGAAAGTTTGTGTGTGAGTAAGTCTGTTATTACGGGAAATTCATCCGATATAAAATCAACAGTGATAATATATCCAGGGAATGAGGATTGACTGCCGGGGAGGTTGAAGAGTACATGCATGTTTCAGCCCCCCGGCTTTAAGGAGCAGCGAGGGAACACCGTGGAGGTTTTAGTCGGTAGGGGTCGCCACTCTGGTACCGAGTCCGACATACCCCGCCCCCTCCCCGCCATTGGTGGACATGCGTAAATGCATTTCCTCCCCGCCAAAAAAAAAGGGAATGATGATTGAGGGATGAAGAAATTCGTTGTATGAAGGAAGAACAATACCGGTGTGATTTGAGTGGATGGACTAACGACCGGTCGGAGGAAAATAAGTAAAAAATCATAGATTTATTTCAATTTGGTCCATATCACAACGGAAATACGATACATAATTGTAATTTCTTCCAAATTCAATAAAAAAGAAACATATTACTTTTAAACATTCTTTACCCAGGAGTGGCATATAATGGGTTGTAGATGATGAACGCAAGAATCATAACGTTATCTAGTGTCAAAGTGATTGCGAGTTTTTGCCAGTAACCCTGTATGAAACAAGTCTCATGCCGGCTTAAAATGATGTGGTAAAACATGTTTCGTTAATTATTGTGCAACGGATTGTTGTGCTGCGTACCTTGTGGGTAAACAAACGTAATCAGCGTTATTATATTATACTTTAAATAATTGGCCAAGTGCGAGTCGGGCTCGAGCTTGAAGGGTTCTATACGATTCTCGGGATCTTAATAAATGGCGTTTAAACAAACATGTTTGTCGTATAGGACCCCCTTAATTATTTGCTTCATTTTTATAATTTACTAGCTGACCCGGCAAACGTTGTTTTGCCTCACTTAGGGGTACAGCGCCATCTATTGATTACTTACTCAACCCAGTCGAAAGATATCGACATCTGTTAGAATCATTTGGAGTTAACAGATAATTGTGACTGTCAATTAATAATAACAGACAATAATTAGCAATAAATTAAAATTGCGACTATAATTTGAGATTTAAACTATCCTATCTATCAAGTTGGATCGAACTGCACATGGTGTGCGAATTTTATTATAATCGGTTAAGTGGTTTAGGAGTCAATTGAGGACAAACATTGTGACACGAGATTTATATATATTAAGATTTTAAATGGTAAAAAATAACAAGATACTCTGTGGAATTTAAAGCGTCATTTGTTATCGAATATGCGAAAGTTTGTGTGTAAGTGTGTATATTTGTTACTTCTTCACGCTCAAACGATTGAACCGATTTCTATGAAATTTGGTGTGAAGATAGGTAAGATCCTGGATTAACATTTAGGCTACTTTTTATCCTGGACTATCGCGGGTTACACCACGGGGCACAGCTAGTTAATATCATAAATGCGAAGTTTGTATATGTGTGTTACTTCTTCACACTCAAATGGTTGAACTGATTTCGATGAAATTTGGCATCGACATAGTTTATACTCTTTTCACCCCCTTAGGATTGGGATGTCTAAAAATCCGTTCTTAGTACGCGTCTACATACTAAAACAAATACACCCACCCAAATTTCATACGCCTAGGACCAGCCGTTTGGGCTCTGCATTACCCATAGATGAATGAATGAGTCAGGACAAAGAGTCTCATAGTATAGAAGATTATAAGCCTGTTGTGTCCCACTGCTGGGCAAAAGCCTTTCTTCTTCCAGCCAGCCCGGCCTTTGGCTTTGGTGGCCCAGTCCTTATTGAATGTCCTACATAAATCGTCACACCACCTTTCATGTGGTGTGACGATTTAACCTTGTTCTACCGCAAAATAATTATAAATCGTTTCTAGGTCTTTATAGGTACCTACTTCTTTCATGCACATTATCTTATCATATTTAATATTATCTTAATGTCAAATTATGATTAATTAACGAGCAGTATGTCAATTATAATGATGTCAAAAGTATAATTATAATGTGTCAATGTCAATGCGATTATTAAATTCTGTCAAATATTGGAATGCTGATGTCGCCTCATTAGCGTAGGTGTTTATACATACACTAGCGACCCGCCCCGGCTTCGCACGGGTGCACAGCCGATACTAAATATATCTCTATTAGAACTAACTAAAGGACCGCCCGCAAAGCGCTAAGTCTTGCTCCCGGCAAAAGTGTTCAATTCTGCCTGCAGTCCCGCAGTGCAACTGATCGTAATATTTTAATTTCACCACAACTTCAAAATCAAACGTCCAATTTTAATCATTCAAGACCAAATATTATCAACATAAACTGTACTTATTGATGAAATAGTTTATTTTGATAAGGATTAATAGCATGAGTAAAATAAACGCGTTTAAATGTAGGCCAAAAAAAAATTCTAGATTTTTGAATAAAAATGTGGTTGTTGTGCCTCACTCGACATAGATAGGTATAGTGTGTTGCGGACTTTTTTGTAGATATTTAGATATTTAAAAGATCTACAAATAATTAAGACATTTTATGGTTCTATCTTTTGTAGTTTAGGCAGCGTACGCAAAATAAGTAACTTCTTTGGTTGATTTTTTTCAGTTTGTGTCCGAAAAATCCAAATATCTTACGGAACCCTATTTTTTTCCAAAATAAAATATAGTCTAGGTTACTTGTGTATAATGTAGCTTTCGGATGGTGAAAGAATTTTTAAAATCGGTCCAGTAGTTTTTGGGCCTATTCATTACAACCAAACAATCAAACAAACAAAGTTTTCCTCTTTATAATATTAGTGTAGATTAAAGAGTAGTAGGTATGTCAATTATAATGATGTCAAAAGTATAATTATAATGTGTCAATGTCAATGTGATTATTAAATTATGTCAAATGCTGATGTCGCCTTAGGTAGGTATTAGCGTAGGTTTTTATACATACACTAGCTGACCCGGCAAACGTTGTTTTGCCTCACTTAGGGGTATGAAAAATAGATAGTGTAGCTTATATGACACGTTCGTAGATTTACCATAGCAGCGCCATCTATTGATTACTTACTCAACCCAGTCGAAAGGTATCAACATCTGTTAGAATCATTTGGAGTTAACAGATAATTGTGACTGTCAAATAATAACAGACAATAATAAGCAATAAATTGAAATTGCGACTATAATTTGAGATTTAAACTATCCTATCTCTCAAGTTGGATCGAACTGCACATGGTGTGCGAATTTTATTATAATCGGTCAAGTGGTTTAGGAGTCCATTGACACGAGATTTATATATATTAAGATATGTACAAATGCGTTATTCAGCACTAATCCTGTGTACGATTAGAGAGGAGTTTCGTAACGCCTTGTCCTCAACACGAGTGAGTGGACTTGAGCAAGATCCTGTGAAGGCTTCCATTCTAATTGTGTGTCAAGTAGATGATTGATGACCTCGTTTTATTTTTTTAATTTATACTTGCACCGAAAGTGGAGGCGTTTGTTTGCACGCGACGCGAAAAGGACGGGTGTTATAAGTTTGACTTTTCTGTGTGTGTGTGTCTTTTTTACACGCTTTCTATTAGCCTCACCTGTATGTTTGTTTGTAACCGACTTCTTTGAGCGCGATTTTGTCCCACTTTAAATGGCCAGATTTCGTTCAAACGTTGTAGATTTATTGAGGGCCGATGACAATACACTAATTTGATAAAATTATTCCATTTTTTGTTTGTATGTTTGTTTGTAACCGACTTCTTTGGGTGCGATACTGACCCACTTTAAACGGCCAGATTTCGTTGAAACTTTGTAGATTTATTGAGGACCGATGACAATACACTAATTTTATAAAATTGCGGTTTTCTATAAGAAGCGTGTTTTTTAGTTTTTTTAAACTATTATTATTATTTATTGACGAGTGACTACTAACCTTGGCGTTATGGTTACCATGCCGGACTGCCAATCAGAAGGTTCCGGATTCGATTCCTGGCACGGCCTACTTACATCTTTGTGTTTAACTAAATTTGTTGGCTGTGGGTCTGGATGTTAAATATGTATCTATATAAAATATGTATGTATATGTAGTAGTATATCAGTTGTGGTTAACCCTATACTGAACTATTTCTAGTTTGTGTTATACAAACTAGAAATAATTTCGGTTCAGTATGGGGTAAAATAATATTTATTCATTTATTTTTATTGGAGAAGACATTAGCTTCTAATATACAGTTTATAGAACTAGTTTGGAAGCCTTTAAATTGTAAATCATTATGTTGTTGTGTCAAATAAAGAAATGTTGTATTTGTATTTTCGTATGAGTTAAGTGACCAAGCTCTGGAGTCAGTTTTCAAAACGCCCGCAGTCCTCTGACTTGGCTTAAAGACTGCTTGTACTAAGACTAACATCCGGGAATTACATTTAACATGACATCCAACCCACGGTAGCGCCTAGATGAAAATGCCACTTTTTAAAAGACAGTCTTGAGAATGGTCACCCATCCAAACAATGTTCGTATCGACCGTTGCTTAACCTCAATGATCGCATAAGATCACCTTAGTTTGTCGAGCTACAGGCGCTACTGTGTCTTTGAGTTTTCTTATGTTTTAAAAGTATTTTATTCGGGAGTAGTTTTAGCTACGTTTGATGAAACGATTTTAATTTAAGATGGCAGATATGAATTATTTTTAAACTCCCTCAAAAAATAAGGTAAAGGTATCAAATGACATCACTTGATTAGTAAAATACATAAGTTGTGATACATTTCAAATCTAAAATGGCAGCCATTTTGTTTTTCTTACCACAAAAACGTGGAGTCGCTCTAAATTTTCGATTTTTAATGATTTTATTATATAAAACAAATTTAGCTAAATAAAAATTCAGCCAACCTTGAAGTACAAGTTATACTTGTTATCCGACTCAAGGTAGCGCCTAATTAGTTGATATTCAGGTACTTAACGCTTCAACCATACGGCTATTAAATAAAAACAAAAATAAGAATTTTGAGAATCGGTCCACAAATGGCTGAGAAATCGGTGAACATACATAAAAAAAAATACTTACAGTCGAAAATATACCCTCCTCATTTTTTGAAGTCGGTTAAAAATCAAACAAGCATTAAGTCCTCAATATATTTTATTTTTATAAGAAAATCATTTCCGTCCATCCATCCGTCTCCTAAACTATATATATAAATACATAACGCCGGCGGCATAGAGCGATATCTCAAAAATAGCATTGGCTAGTTAAGAAAATTTAGCTAGCATTCATCATTATCATCAACTAGCAATTACATCTACATTCGTTAACTACTCATCATTAACTATAATACAATTTTAAGGAGGCTTACAAGACCATTGATAGAGTAAAATATTTATAGAGGCGACATATCAGTTACGATTATTCCGAAATAAATATTGCCAAATGCTAGTATCGCAATTTGAATCCACGCTATGATTGGTCGAACGGTTCCGACTAGTTAACATTTTCGGCCAATCAAATCGCTCTTTTCTAGCTTCAACAATGCATCTACAAGTATTTTACTGTACGAATTTCTATTTATTAAATTACATAAAGAATTATGTCCAGATATTGCAGTACATTTTGTTTAATTTTAGATAATCGAGTTTGAATATTGTTTTCTAGCATATAAATTCAAATTCCGTAGTTAAAATATGTTTACAGTATCATAGCTAAGGCCAGGTGATTTTCGCAACTGTATATACTTAACAATAAGTAAATAAAAATATATGATTAATACTATTACGCGATATAAATCTCCAGCAAAGCGCGAAATACGAATAAAAGACGTATTCACGGCTTTTTATCAATTCCAAGTTCAAATCGCAAGACGCTCCGCCATTTTGAAAACCGTTACAAAATTCAAGATGGCGGCTGCTATAATTTATTATTTGAATGGAATCGTATTTAAAACTAAAGTTACAAAATCTCCCTCACCTCAGCTACGATTTTCATATCACATACATACAATAATATTACATATAAATTATGTATGTATGTACGTATTTGTTTACATTTACAATAAATGAACAATCACATATAAGCAAGTTTATAACAACTAATCATAAGTACGAAAAATAATCCTAAACATATTACACAAAAAAAAAACAGCTGGCACAATGAAGATCTAAATAAACAAGTTTACATTTTTATATTTTTACATTTAACCTTTACTGTATAAAAAAATCATACATGAGAAATATGTATGTCATATATATTTTTTTATAACCAACAATATACACAATAAATTAGATGATGGAATGTTAATAATATTATTTCCATTTCTTTTTAATCTGTGTAACGCATAGAGTATATAAAAAACTTTACTATTTTTACCCGACTGCTATAATAGAGGGTTATGTTTTTTTTGACAGATTTATCGGAAAATGTACGATAGACCAACCATACGCAAATCAATGTACTTATCCTTCTGAAAATCTCATAAAACTTTATTTTTTATTTATTTATATTTTTACAGAGTTTCAATGGCATATTACTTTTGCCCAATAATCAGTTATTATTCCATTTAACATAACTTTTTCATATCGAAAATAAAAATACATAGATATATCTGTATCCTGCAACTCAATATTACTACATTTTTAAGATACATTTTGATTTTTTTTTTAAGTTTACCATACATTTTCCGAATAACCGTATACAATAATGCGTTTCCTATAGTAATTACATAATACATGTTAATCATAATCAGATACACAAGTAGGCCACAAGAGCTCTTTAAAATATGCATTAATAAATATACGAAACAAAGTAATGTCACCAAAAAAAAAGAACAGGGTATTTCACTAACACAAAACCTATTTGGGATGATCTAGAAAAAATATGTTCTATGACTTTTGGAAATAATCAAGAAAGCGTCAACTCTTTTTATTGTAGAAAAATATTTTTTTTAATAAAAAACTGTTATTTGACATATGTGCAAATGTGACTGTCTAGACTAGACATACCGAACCCCCACTTAAATAGTGGGAAGGGGGGCGTTATTTATATTATTATTAACAAAGTAGTATTTTATTATTATCCCCTATTTCCCAATGACTATAATCTTGCGATTTTTAAGGCGAAAGTGAACCGGTTTCTTCTAAATAAGCGCGCTCCACCGTAGACCTCAATGTCACTTACCATCAGGTGAATTGTGTGTGGTCAAGCACAGACCAATTTTATGTAAAAAAAACCCGAAAAATTATACAGATAAATTAAAAGGTTGAATATACATATATTTGACAACAAATATAAAAGATAATTTTAAAAGACACTACTTTGTGCCATATATTCAATGCACTTTTTAAGAAGCCCACAAACAGTATACACAATTCTAAATCATTAGAAAAAATCGTGTTCAACTATTTTACTAAAAATAAAATCAAGCCCAGTTTTGAGGTTTTTTTAACTAGCGCAGAAATCAAATAATAAACAGCTTTTTCACTGATTCCCTCACTATTATTTTCGGAAACACAATTTCGCGAAAATTTCATACAAAATTCCATACAAATTGACAAGCACATATTAAATACAGGCCAAGGTGGACGGGCGATTCCATACAAATAGTTATTTATCATTCAAATATACAATCCTCTTTTCGTTGGAACCAAGTGTTTGAGCTCTGTTGTCGAGAATTTTCAAACTACTTGAAATCCTCTGCCATAAATTCTCATCTGACATACTGAGACATTTGAAGCCTACAACTTAACTAGTTGCAGTGGCAAAAAAATGGTTGCCTGTAAAGTCGGTTTTACGGGCGAAGATTTTACGTGACAACGTCTGCCGCGTGCTGCGCGCGCGGCAGACCGATCATAGTTGAGTGGGAGAGAGACGCAAGGCATTCGGCGGGCTTCTCTCTCGTTCGGTGACTCATCGTAACGTTACCGGGCGTTACACTTTTTCATAAGTGACTCCCAGCCGCAACCTAATTTAAGACGTTGTCACGTCAAAAAAATCGACAATGCATGACAATG
Organism: Mellilla xanthometata; assembly: GCA_035578125.1. Classification (NCBI taxonomy): domain Eukaryota; kingdom Metazoa; phylum Arthropoda; class Insecta; order Lepidoptera; family Geometridae; genus Mellilla; species Mellilla xanthometata. The sequence goes on along the minus strand of JAPUBQ010000049.1, from coordinate 644,073 downwards.
AAATACGTAGAATAATTTTATTGTGATCCAAGTGTGGTAAAACAGCCATATATATAGGTGATATATATCTAACATTTATTTAGGGATACTTTATAATATAGCCACAATTCTGGCTTTTAGCCATATATCTGGCAAATGTTACAGATATGTTTTTTTTTGCATCTTACAGCTAGGCGTAACCATATGAGTTAGCGACAGTCTGGTCTAAGCTGGAGCATGCCTAGCCTGGAATAACTGGCTTTTAGAGAGGCTGCCGGAGCTCAATATAAGGTGCTTGGCTTGTTTGCCATATTTCTGGCACTAAGCCATAACTCTAAAATATCTCATACATATTTATTATTCTAGAGTTATGGCGTAAGACTAAGGATGAAGGGAAGGATAAGGGGAAAAAATGAATTTGCACTTTTTTGCAATAAATTATAAAGTGTAAGAAGATGAATAAATATCTTATAGACCGTCTAAAGAAACATGCTAAGAATATTTATACATATTTTGGTACCAATCAGATATATCAATATGGAATAAAACTGATTAAAAAAAATAAGTTTCAGATATGTTTGAACCAGTTTTTTCCTAATTCATAAGTCGGACAAGTACCATAGTAAGGATAAATATTCTTAGGGTAATCCTTTAGACCGGTCATTAAGTAATTTTTTCAATGATTTTTACCATTTATGATTTACATTAAAAAAAACTATAAATTCAAGATTTTGCCTAGCCTTAATGCCAGAAATATGGCAAATACTATGCGTGCCAACTAAGAATAGGACTGTCAAAACCGCCATCTTGCTCAATCATACGCGCAAACTTCATAACCAAAGTGAATGGTATGCAAAAAGTTTTATGAACAAATTATATTCAGTTTATATGTTTAATGTACGCTGTTTTGCTATTTCTTATACATTTTACGGCAAATTAATTTAAAATGAGTAGGATTACAAAGTAAAAGCATTTTTATAAAATATAATTTCTTTTTCATTTTTGTCACTTCTTTTTGTACCAAATAAAAGCACTAAGTCGAAACTATCCAAAACCAATGTCTCGTCACGTGTTTTTTTTTAGGTGTTGTTAATTTGCCTTGGGTACTTCTTACCTGTAGAATTAATTAATCCAAAATTATCCAGTAATAAAATCAAGGACAATTAAACAATAATTAAATTTATATCTATGATCCAAAAAAATAATTATTAAATTTATTTTTTACGCTTTCTTTGCTAGCAGTACTTTTTTGACAGTTATCGTGTGAAGTTGAAGCAAGCGCGATCCTATTCTTAGTTGGTACGCATAGTATATCTATAATATATACAAATTTTACCAGACTTTTCCCACTACATATCTAAACCCCAAATTCATTCATAGTACAGGCGTTTTCAATAACATTTAAATCTTGTGAAGTGTAAAATAATGATGAGTCCACACTACATTTCTGCGCAAAACACAATAAAGTTATAATGTACAGCATAAAGGTGCGTTTAAAATTAACTGTAGGGCACTTTCTTTGCGTTTTGCCTCATTTTTATTTTTTGGAAATCTCATACGCTCAGTCGATACTCCGGGTTAATTCTGCTGAACCAAGGACAGAAAGCGGTCGACCTGAAATGTAAAAAATAAAGTAAATAAGTATTTTCGATAAATAGTTTTTTTTTATCCTTAGAGCTTTTTTGACTATCAGGGCTCGTAACTATTACACGCATAAAATACAAAACACACTACGCTCACCAAACACACATAAACACACTCTTAATCAAACTAAACATTGAAATTTAGTTAAAACTAAAAGACACTAAGATTATTTACAATTTATTGAAAAATGCATTTTTTTGCATAACATAAATTATTTTTATTATTAACTATACGACTAAGCGACACTTGGCCCATCATAACTAGTCTGAAATAACTGGGCATTGCACTTTTTAGGATGTTGCAAGCGAGGGGATACTAACTGTCATTGCAGAGATGTTTTTACATCTATGCGTCCTCTGATTGGTCAGTCACCGTGATCGCAACCGTGCACGCAATCTGAGCGCGTTAGTTTAGTATAGGTTTAATATGTGTAGCGTCGCCGCACTCGCGTCCCCCCGCCCCCCGCGTCAGTGTCCACTCACCTTATACACACAGTATATAGCTCAGTTGTCGGAGTAGAGCGTGGTCGCGATGTACGTGGTGGGCACGAAGCCCTCCTCGCGGGTGTGCGCTCGCCGCACTCGCGTCCCCCCGCCCCCCGCGTCAGTGTCCACTCACCTTATACACACAGTATATAGCTCAGTTGTCGGAGTAGAGCGTGGTCGCGATGTACGTGGTGGGCACGAAGCCCTCCTCGCGGGTGTGCGCTCGCCGCACTCGCGTCCCCCCGCCCCCCGCGTCAGTGTCCACTCACCTTATAAACACAGTATATAGCTCAGTTGTCGGAGTAGAGCGTGGTCGCGATGTACGTGGTGGGCACGAAGCCCTCCTCGCGGGTGTGCGCTCGCCGCACTCGCGTCCCCCCGCCCCCCGCGTCAGTGTCCACTCACCTTATAAACACAGTATATAGCTCAGTTGTCGGAGTAGAGCGTGGTCGCGATGTACGTGGTGGGCACGAAGCCCTCCTCGCGGGTGTGCGCTCGCCGCACTCGCGTCCCCCCGCCCCCCGCGTCAGTGTCCACTCACCTTATAAACACAGTATATAGCTCAGTTGTCGGAGTAGAGCGTGGTCGCGATGAACGTGGTGGGCACGAAGCCCTCCTCGCGGGTGTGCGCTCGCCGCACTCGCGTCCCCCCGCCCCCCGCGTCAGTGTCCACTCACCTTATAAACACAGTATATAGCTCAGTTGTCGGAGTAGAGCGTGGTCGCGATGTACGTGGTGGGCACGAAGCCCTCCTCGCGGGTGTGCGCTCGCCGCACTCGCGTCCACCCGTCCCCCGCGTCGGTTTCCAGCACGAGAAGGCGCTCGCCGCACTCCATGCGCATCGTCGACCCGCTTCCTATACCTGCAAGAAGAAAAAAAAACAATTAATGATATTTTTTTACCCCGACACGCTAGCTAGGTGTTTTATATTGAACGTGTCTGTGTGTTTATCTCTCTGTGGTATCTTTCTAATGGTTTGATCTAGTTTTTTTTTGTTTGAAAGGGACCCTCCGGGTCCCCATGTTCCTCCCCGTCCCCGTTAGAACATCAGTTTTTTTTTATTGTCTTAATAATCCATACCTTCAAAGCATATAAAGCCTTGCAGTACCCAACAGGCTGTAGATCAGACTCGCATTAATAAAATCTTTCAAACTCAAGCTCGGGGACTCGGAGAGACATAAGTCTCTCCGAGTCCCCGTGTTCCTCCCCGTCCCCGTTAGAACATCAGTTTTTTTTTAATTGGCTTAATATTCCTTACCTTCAAAAGCATATAACGCCTTGCAGTACCCAACAGGCTGTAGATTAGGCTCACAATAGTAAAATTTGTCAAACTCAAGGTAGTGTCTCTCCGAGTCCCCATGTTCCTCCCCGTCCCCGTTAGAACAACAGTTTTTTTTAAATTAACGTACTAATACCGTACCTTCAAAAGCATATAAAGCCTTGCAACACTCAACAGGTTGCAGATCAGTCTGGCAATAGTAAAATTTATCAAACTCAAGCTTATGTCTCTCCGAGTCCCCATGTTCCTCCCCGTCCCCGTTAGAAGAACAGTGTTTTTATTTTTTTTATTATATTGACATACTAATACCGTACCTTCAAAACCATATAACGCCTTGCAGTACCCAACAGGTTGCAGATCAGACTCGAAATAGTAAAATTTGTGTCCCTCGGAGTCCCCATGTTCCTCCCCGTCCCCGTTAGAACAACAGTTTTTTTTTATTGTCTTAATAATCCGTACCTTCAAAAGCATATAACGCCTTGCAGTACCCAACAGGTTGCAGATCAGGCTCGCAATAGTAGAAGTTGTCAAACTCGGGATCATGTTCCTCCGGGTCCCCATGTTCCTCCCCGTCCCCGTTAGTGTGTTCATGGTGGGCGGCCGCCAGCTCCCCGCCCAGACCGGACTCGGGTGAGCCGCCCGCCGCCCGCGCGGCTACCACGTTGGTGCCGGTGCCTGTGCTCATTGAGGACTCGGAGGCGGAACGTGACAGGGACTCGCTGTTGTTTGAACCGATGCTGGAAACATGGGAGGAAATACACGTTACAATTTTGTTTATTTAAATGTTCGCAGAAACATTGTATTTTATAAACTGTGAACATAATTTGTAATGTAAAAACCGCAAAAACCGTCTGTCAACAGGTTTTATGAAAAGCAGGGCACCTAACCATATGAGTGAGCGACACTCCGACCTAAGGTGGGTCATGACTAGTGACGATGCCGAAACGCACTGTTAGGTGTTTGGCGACAGATTTTTCAACTCGAGGATGGTTGCTAGCCAGGCGAGCACTATGAAATGCTCTACCAACATGTTATGGTTTCCTCACAAAGTTTCCCTTCATCGAAAGACAGATTTCATTGACGGAAAGGCGACTGCATGCCCCGACTGACTAGTCGTTGCTCCATAAATTTTGAATAAAATTTTGAAGATTTCGCAGACGGACGAGCCAAATGTTTATTGCTTAACTAATCCTAACCACTGAGGGCATCATCCTGACACACTGAGGGGGGAAGGGGTAGTAGATTAAGTGCCACAACTAAAATCCAGACTACGTCCCAACATTGGGAATGGTAGTTTGCTGGGGTTCTACATATATTATATTAATGGCCCAAATCATAACTATGGTTTATGTTTCAGTTTTCAAAATGCTTGTCCAAGCAGTGGTGGAAGTAAGACCTAAGCCTTTAAACTTTCTTAACCACGAGGAAGTTGATTAAATTGGTGACCAAGCAGTGAGTGTGGGCGGTCCTATATGTTGCGAAAATATTGTATGCGCGATTCAGCTTCGCGATGTTTTTCACCTAGCGCCATCTATTGGCGAGCGGCGTAACTATTTCTTACGGCTTGATAAGGTCTGCCGCCTGCCCTGCTTAGCGCAAAAGCGGTAACTCAAAAAAAACTAAAATTTGATTTTTATGCCATTGGATAGCTTAAGAAAATACGCATCTAATGAACTAAGTCTTATGTGAAACAACCCTTAATAAAGATTTCTCTATCTCAGTTTTACCTAAACTTATTTAGGGTATAAGAGGTATACCAATATTGTGTAGGCAACCAGCCGTATATTTGAATACCGCCAAATCTCTTAAAAAAGAACACAATTTTTTCTAAGCCGATTAGCGGTAAGTATAACGCGTGAAGATAATTCTGACTTACCGCTATAACTTCAATTATCTCGAAACTAGCGTTCATTGGGATACCGCCTTTGCGCTAAGCAGGGCAGTGCCTATGTCATGCTTTTTACAGTAAAACATTATAAAAGTATAACAATATATAAAAAATCAAATCTTACAAAACTTCATTTATCTCGAAACTAGCGTTCATTGAGATACCGCCTTTGCGCTAAGCAGGGCAGTATTCTTACAGTAAAAAAAAATGGTTGCCTGTAAAGTCGGTTTTACGGGCGAAGATTTTACGTGACAACGTCTGCCGCGTGCTGCGCGCGCGGCAGACCGATCATAGTTGAGTGGGAGAGAGACGCAAGGCATTCGGCGGGCCTCTCTCTCGTTCGGTGACTCATCGTAACGTTACCGGGCGTTACACTTTTTCATAAGTGACTCCCAGCCGCAACCTAATTTAAGACGTTGTCACGTCAAAAATGAAAAATATAGTTTTCCCTGACCTGGTAGCGGGCGGCGGCGCGCCGTTGGTCCGGGCGGGCGGATGGAGCGTGGCGGGCGCGCTGACCTGGTTACTCGCCTCCGCGAGCAGCTCCTCGTACTTGTTGAGCTGCGCGCGCAACTTCTTCAGCTTGTCGCAGCACTCGTTCAGTTGACCTGTACAAACAACACACTAACTTTTTCAAAATACCCTCAACACAATTTGAAAAAAAAATAACCTAACTTTTTAGGTTTTCCTTCGATTTCCCTAGGAATCCATCATCCGATCCTATTTTGGTGACAATGGGACCAATTCAGAACCATACTCTTTCAATTAAAAAAAGAATTTTGAGAATCGATTCACAAATGGCTGAGAAATCGGTGAACATACAAAAAAAAATACTTACAGTCGAATATATAACCTCCTCCTTTTTTGAAGTCGGTTAAAAACCTAGGACTTTATTAGCCATTAACATACATAATTACATAATATGTTAAAGCCAAGTCACACTACAAGCATTACTTAAATACTTAAAAGGATTAGTTAGATAAATTAAATTAAACTAAATAATATCATTGAATATTTTACACCATTAAATACTACACGCAATAGCAATTGTGTTTCCATATCTATTAAATTTGAAATACCTAAATTATTTTTAACAAAAGAATAAACATCATTTTGTAAAAAGTGATTTGATTGATTTTAAAAGTTCTTTATTCACATAATTATAATAAACATAACATACAAATTTAAGCATAGCCTACAATTTGTACAAACATAATTTCTACAATACTTATCAGGCTAAACACCTCTTTGAAGTTTTTAATAACATAATGTTAGTTATAAAAGTCGATTAATGCTTATATTTATACAAAACTAAGCAGCATACATAATTCTAAAAATAAATTAATGAACTTATTGTACCAAGTTCATTTTTAAAAAGATAATCTAAGAAATTATTTTAGATTACGAACGAAATTCGCGAAGTATTTATGAAAAGTAGTATGAAAAAGTAGTATTCAATTCAATGCAAGTTACATATTTTCACTTTAGTTATAAAAGGAAATACATTCACAAAAACTCTTTATTTTCGCACTTCGCTATTAATTTTTGTTACCTCATAACTCTGTCATTTATGAAGGCCTTTTTGTAAATCATTCCTAGTATATCGTACCCAAAGGATACCAAGGGACCTGAGGATTTGTACTATTGACTTGTAACTTTGGTGTTATCACTAAATGATTTGTATTTGTGTACGGAGAAGGTCGTACCTTCGACAGTCATGGGGTCCCCCAGCGCCGGAGTGCTCTCGTACACCCCCTTCATCTTCATTAGACCTTCCATAGCCGCTTGCTCTTGCGCGACCTGGAAACAATCACACAATATATATAATTATTTTGATATGACCTCGTAAAGACGCTCACTGGCCTACCTATTGCCGAAGCCTTTAAGACCCCCGAGGACAGGAAAAAGTGGAAGACCATTGTTAACCGAGTGATCGACACTCCGTATGAGACACGACCTTCAGTAATGAAGTTACGACTAAGAAGAAGAAGAATGTCTTTTTCTTTGACTATTTCCCACTAGGTTGAGTCGGCACGAGGGCGCCGCCCCCTTGAGGTGGGTCCGCTCGGACTGCGGACAGCGGCCTGGGCGGGGAGAGCAGCGGCATTGTGCTGTGCGGTCCTGCATCCCTGCCCCCGTCGTGAGATGGGACACCGTGAGGTTGTAGTCGGTAGTGACGCCCCTCTGGCTCTCGAGCCCGACATACCCCGCCCGCCTCGTCCAGGCTTGTGGCGGGAGATGCGTAAATACATTTCCTCACGAAAAAAAATGTTTATTGAAACTCAGAAAAGACTGTGGAACAGGCGAACCAAGTTTATTGTTATAAACTAATAATATTAAATCATGAACATTTGATTGTCGATTCTCTATTTTTAGGTTAGTATTCCTAGAGTTGATATTAGTAAGTTTTGTAAAATTTATTTGTTTTTCACGAATAAACTCTGTTTTCAGATGAATCAAGTCGTGTTATATTTTAAGAAGGAAGCAGTGTCTCCCTTATAAGTATTTGATAGATTTTTTTAAATGTTTTCAAGTATCGTTTGGAATAAATTTCAACTCACCTGTTTACTTAACTCTAACACTTTAGCTTGCAGTTTCTTCTTCTTCTGATTCGGCGGCAAGTCTGAGTAGTCCTCCTTCCCGTCCAAAGACATGTTGTTCTGGAACACGTTATAATTCATTTTAATATTACATTTCAACAAATATTTATAAAACAAACTATACATTTGAACTAGCATTTATAAAACACTCTGGCACTCCAATACTTCAAACTTCACTCGTGGAACTAGTATTTGTAAAACAAACTATACATTTGAACTAGCATTTATAAAACACTCTGGAACTCCAATACTTCAAATTCCACTCGTGGAATTTTTTATGAAACCAAACTATACATCTTAACTAGCATTTATAAAACTCTCTGGCACTCCAATATTTCAAACTCCACTCGTGGAACTAGTATTTGTAAAACAAACTATACATTTTAACTAGCATTTATAAAACTCTCTGGCACTCCAATATTTCAAACTCCACTCGTGGAACTAGTATTTATGAAAAAAACTATACATTTTAACTAACATTTATAAAACACTCTGACACTCCAATACTTCAAACTCCACTCGTGGAACTAGTATTTGTAAAACAAACTATACATTTTAACTAACATTTATAAAACACTCTGGAACTCCAATACTTCAAACTCCACTCGTGGAACTAGTATTTATAAAACAAACTCTACACTAACACTCTGGCAGTCGCAAAACTTCAAACTCCACTCGTGTTTTGATCGTCTTCAAAAAAACCCACGTGTTTGTTATCTCATAACAACCAATGAACCAATTTTGAAAATCATATTTTTGAATACTCGACATAAAAACTATAGAGTAGTATAGAATACCATTGTAAAAATTCAGGAGACCGGAGACGCCATTGCTTTAGCTGTATTTATTGTAATCTTTGTCAAATAAATATATATTTTGATGTCAAAATATTCGAAATCAATGATAGCTGCCGACAGAAATTGTTGTGTTGGAGATTTTCAATATTTTTTTTGGATTTTCTAAATATTTTCGTTTTTTAATTCTTAATATTTAATTTACACTTGTTTACACTGCAAAAAATAAACATATTTTTCCGAATGCTCACAAACCATATGTACATATGTATAAATACAATATCAAAATTGGTTCCGTGTTTTTTAAATTAAAATCAGTTTTGCAAAGTTTAATTGTTCACTATTTAGCTATGTACAATACTTTTAAACTAGCACATTGGATAATGATTTTGAAAACATTGTTAATCTTAGTTCTAATATAGACTTTTTTATATTGCCAATAGGTGTTTACTTAGCATGCATAATAACTAGTATTTTACAAACATAGGTAATGAATGTATTTATTTACTTAAAGAAATCACAACTAAACTGTACAATATACTATTTGTGTAAAAAAAAGTAAAGAAGAAATAAGTGACAATTATTTTGTTTTACGACGGAATAAAAATTTATCTTTTAACTACTGCAATAATATTTAAGTAATAGGTACCGTTAATTACCATATGACCATTAATTATTTAATAGTAAAAAACGTAATAATTAACTCCAAAAAATGTTTTGAGAGAAATCTAAAATATGTACATATAAACGAAACAGGGTTCTCCTAGCGCAGAAGCCACAAGAATTTTTTATACCTTAAATTAATAAGTTACCATAACAACAGAGTTTTGTAAAACTATTAATCAATGTACATATGTTTTTAGATAAATAAACTATTATTATTATTAAAAACTATTAAATCATAAAACATAATTAGAATCCGTCTCACAAAAGTTGTCACTGGAACATTTTAGATCTGTCACAAAAGAAATATAAATTTTACAATTTCAAATTGGTTCTCTAACAATTTTCTTTAACAATATATATATTTTTTCATAATTTTCAATACGTTTTATTACTATAACATATTGTTTGTGTAAAAGTGTAAGTTTGCAACTTACATTTATTGGCTAAGTAAGACACTTGTTTACCACTTTTTTTTTTCAAACATCACATAAACACAATGTCACTTTCCTGTGAGTGTTCTCTTATAACACGCATTCTAATTAGACAACAAACAAACAAACACACAAAACGCTAAGGAGTGCGCGAAAAACCATGGGTAGGGCGTGCAAAGCATGGTTGTTAAGGGAAAGCAAAGCCAAACATTACACGGGTGAGGTGTTTCTGTAAAGGAGTCACTTCATTTCAGGTGTTTTCCACTCAATATAAAACATAAACGACTTTTAATTTAATATTGGTAAGTATATCGCTCATTAAATGAAAAAGGGCCACAAATAAAAAAGAAACAATTTTTTTTAATTGCGAAAATTTTAAATAACTTATATTTATAATTCCGTTTAAAACAGGCAACATTTTTGTTCGTCCGTAGAAACGCATAACCGCTCTTTTGGAATTTTGACGGTTTGGTTGCTAAGTTCAGTGCAACGACGCCATAAGACGCCTAATTTTATAAATACACATAGATACCAGAGTGAAAAACACAACTTTTGATATATATTTATATTCATACAATTTGATAAAAATTAAAATCTGTTAAAAAAAATACTAATCCTGTAAAAATAGCTAACAAAAAAAAGTCAATAGTTTCGTCATATGGCTCTTTTGTATATAAGAAGCGATATATAGATTTTATTACAGTTTACTGTTACGCATTTGGCTAGCAGGATGGCGACACTGTGGGCAAAGGTGGAGAATGCCTAGTCAGTATTATTTAAGGGTGGATCCCATACAATAAACGTATATTTTTAACTCTTTATCTTTATAACTACATTTGGTACACCTTCTATACATTCACATAATATAGAATTAACTTTAAAAATAAATCATTAAATGTTTTTTTTTTCGTTACTACTTTTTTTTTAGTTTTACACAATTTTCGCTTTGTAGATATTATTCATAAGTTATGTTTAATTTATTTTTATCATTACTTTTTTTTGTCAATAAAATCATAAAATAAATTAATATTTCAGGGTAGCTCCCATACAACAATGGTACGGAACCCTTCATGCGCGTGCCCGACTCGCTCTTGGCCAATTATTAACTTTAAGGTGGGCAATAGAAAAGAAAATATAGAAAATATGATATAGCAAAACTTTGGTCACCTTCGGTCAAAGTAGAGAGCATTACTAGTAAGTATTGTCTCTCAAGAAGGCTTGAAGTGGGAAGCTAGCCAGTCCATCTCCAATGTATAATCTAAAATATATCCAAGCTAACAGACGTCGTTTCGACAAATCGACCGATACAATTAACGATCACTTTTGGTCGGATGGCACGTTTAATTGTAGGTCCCGGCTGTTAGTCTTAGTACAAAAACTCGTTAAGCCAAGTCAGAGGCCTGAGAGCGGCTAGAAAATCTCTCGACACCAGAGCTTGGTCACTTACTTCATACAAGGAAGAAGAAGAACGATAACTTTTGTTTTAAATTTACAAAAACATTTAATAAATATTAAATGTTTACATTTAAAATCTTGGCAGCTTCCTTTGCAAATGTACAGATTAATTTTAAAATTTAAGTAAAAAATATACAAATAGCTGCCAATTGATTAAAAATTTAGTAGATTTAAACAAGTAGATAATCAATGAGTCAATCATCATTCAAGAATTCCATTATTTGCTATCATAATAGAATTAGCTACTAGCTTTGGATTTATGTAGTATGCGTATTCAAAGCACGTAACGCATCATTGTTTCATTTGACCGTTACGATACTATGACATAATCAGGGTTACCCTATTAAAGTCTCCAATGATAGATAATCTTCTTCTTCATCGTATAAGCTTAGTGACCCAACTTTAGTCTCGACAGTTTTCAAGCAGCCCGAAGGGCTTTGACTTGGCTTTGACCGATGATAATATCCCACTTGATGGGCGATGTCTCATATTAGCGCTGTTCGCCTCTGCGGTCGCGGGACGCGATGCTAGCAAAGGACAGAGCTATAATGTGTCCGTGCGGTAGAGCAGGACGGACTAAAGAGTTAAACTGGGAGTGTCAGTGTTTTAATTCTCACGTGTTCGTCATAATATCTGTATTTCCCGAATGTATTTTTCATGTTTTATTTTACTGTAGAAAGAAACTCAAGCTTTTAGACGGACTGATTTTTATTTATTAAGAAAAAAATTATACGCACTGCGCGGAAAGAGTTAGTGAGAAAACACTTATATGTTTCGAAAAAGGGGTAAAGCTTTGCGCTATCAAGTGGGATATTTATTATTGCTGGTGACTAATGCTACTTTTTGAGCGAGACTTATATACAGAAAAAGAAACACAAACTGTATAAAACGAGATGATATTTTTATCCGTGTATTTTTTTTTTACTATTTTTGTAATTTATGAAAAGATTTTGATTATGGTCTAGTTTGTTGTAACTAAATTAGTTCTTAAAATGTAAACGCATACCACTTTTATCAGTAACTCTGTATATGATACTAGTGTAAAACGTGATCCAAAAACCTATAAACACCTGTTGAGTGACTCAATCGCTTTACAGAAACACCGGTACAGTTGCCGGACAGCTCAAGACACGTCTTGTATACATGAGAAACAGAGAGAGAGAGAAATATTCTTTGAACTTAGAACTTAGATATCAGGTCTTAGATAATTTATGAATGGTGTTTTTATTATGTACTTTGGTACATAATAAAACATCATTCATTCTAAATTATATATACTATCAAGTCTATACTGAACCACTAAATTTAAACTTCGTTTCGTATTAGAATATAGTTTTAATATACGATTTGCAAAACTTTATACTTCTGCTCAAATAATGCCTTTAAATACAATGAATGTTTAAAACGAGATAAAAAAAATAGCGAGGCATTCGTATGAAACTTATTCGAATTTCAGTAAATTCTTGCAGAACATTGACGTAATTTTACAGATATTTAATCAAATTTTGAAGTATCTTCACTTTTTGTCCTTCTACATGCAATATTGGCGCTAAATCATACATAGATAGATAGAAAATATAAAATACTGGATACAAGCATTATGATTGATGCTAATATTTCCTGATTTCTTATTTATATTCTTTACAATATATTAATTGACTCATAGCAAAAACAAGTCTTGCTTATTATTGTTAAGAAAAATAACGTCAAGGTATAGACTTTTTCCTCTCTCTCTCTCTCTATCACTCTAGAGATGCAATGAGGCTGAGAGAGACAGAAAAAACCTTTCATTCTGTTTCTCTCTCCCTCTCTCATAATATCCCTAACCCCGACGTGCCTTACAACAGGCCGTGCACTGTACAGCCCGTCAGCAAACTAACCTTGATGGAGTTGCACGCCTCAACAATCTTCTGCGGGCAAGCATAGACGGCGACAGATGGGAAGCAAACATAACAAATAAGGTAAGTTCGGCAGAGACTTAAAATAATACAAACAAAAGTATGGAGAATGGAAAAAAAATTACAACGGTAAAAATAATTAATGTAATAATTAAAGCAATTATAAGGGCAAAATATTGAATTTGCAGTTATAACGTTATAAATCATAAACGGTCAAAAATATAGGAAAAAGAAAGCTTGAAGACCATCAAAAGAACAACTCTAAAAATAAATACTTGGTAAATGGTACCATCTGGTGGTAGGATCTATTATACTAGTATAATCAAAAAAATATTTTTACTAGTATAATTTTTACTAGTAATATTATACTAGCATAATAGATCCTCTAAGGGTACCAACCAGACCTATGAATCAGAAATGAAACTGGTTCAAAAATATATTTTTTATTTATCAATAGATAAATTGGATTGCTACCAAAATAAGTTTAAATATTCTTAGAATTGTTCTTTAGACGGTCTGTAATCTATATTTTTTTTTATATTCTATACCGTTTATGATTTATAACGAAGAAACTGTGAATTCAAGAGTTTGCCCTTAAAATAGCCTTAAATATGTCCAAATAATGAATTGAAATTAAAAAGAATTTGAATTGTGAATAGTGTTACAACTCGAACCAATCAATAAAGAATACATTTAAAAGTTTATGTCCTCTAACTTGTGTGAGGTTTTGGGAAATGTGGGTAGTTCTATAAGTTATTATACTTTGTGTATATTGAATAAACCAGTACAGTGTCACCAACTTAGCTGTTCAGGTGGGCAAAATTGGAACTAAAAGTTCGACAGCATTCTTAGGTGGCAGCAGACCTCCACTAGCGCCACCGTCAACTGAACAGCTAAGTTGGTGGCACTGTAAGCTGTCAACTTGGTACGGCTTTTATTTGACGTACCAACTGGCATAACCAAATGAACGAGAGCAAAAGAGAAGCTAACTTACAAATGTGTTCTTTATTGAATCGTATTATATGCCGGGTCTTCTGCTAGTGTTTTCTCACAACAAAATATGGGCGTGTCCAAACAGTTTTGAGAGTTATTATTGGCTACGTCAATATTTTGCTTTTTCATTCATGTTAGGTGTCCGAAAACAGAGGCGCAGGAGACTCGACTAAGTTTTTTTTTACCCGACTTAGATTAACTAAAATAACACTTAAACTTAAATTATGTTTAGGTTTATAGGTAGCATTCACAAATAAAGCTGAGGTGTCAAATTAGAAGATATAGGTTAGAAAGAAATTAAGATATGTAGAAGTCATAGTAAAATTATAAACACAGGGACAGTACATAATGCATTATTACATGATATATGTGTGTATGTAGCTTTGTTATCAATGGTGACAAAGAAAAACGATAAATTAATAGTTTGCCTACAAGATACTATTAAGTAGATGATTTTTTGTATTAAAGTCTGTTCAACCAATCAAACGAATAGAGAGATAAATTCCTAGCACCTGATTCGTCTGACATGACACTCATAGATAGCGTTGGTAGATCCATATAGCGATCAGAATACTAGAAGAGGATTGCTGATTCCCATACAATAAAGCGTGGCGCAAAAGTTTGCTATAATTACTGATGATATGATACGCTGCAAATCGAACGAGTGTTTCAAGAAAATCCTCATAGATGGCGCTACGTGTATCATTCTATACGCGTAGTACGATTTTCACAAAGAGGTTAAGTTGTCTATTATATTTATTAGTTTATGAATATAACAAAGATAACTTTGAATGGATAAGTTTTAAGTTTTGTATTATTGATAATTTCTATTGTACGAGTAACTAAGGTATATATATTTTTCTGTATTAAACAAATTGGAATTTGAATTGAATCCAAAGAATGTGCTGCTTAACCTCGATGATCGCGTCAGATCACCTTAGTTAGCTACCTTAGTTAGCCTAAAGGAGCTACCTTAAGATTGACTAGAAGAACAGGCAACTATATTATTAAGTGCACTATTCAAATATGCCTTACGAAAGTTTTGATACAGTGATTGTGTTAAGTGCAACGGTTATTTGGTAAACCAGTTAATGATATATGAATGCAATTTTTTTTTAACAAATAAAGTTATTTAGAATAAAAAAATAAAAATTAGTTTATTGCATGAATAAATCTTAAGAGTTTAGGTACATAGAGTAATGTATAAGCTATGTGAGTGAAAAAGACGTAAGAAACATGCATAATTCTCCCACCACGGGTTAAAAAACTTACTTTGATCATTTTCCATTCGTCAGCCAATATAATATGTTTTGTACCATGATTGTACCATATGGACCCATATTAGGTAGGGATCGAAACGGGAGATTTTGAAATATAAAAAAAAAAACAAATTAGTAAATAACCTTTTAAATACACAAATAAATATAATAATAATAATAAATATGGTGAAAAGCCGGCGCGTGGTTTCAGAATATTTCATACAAATCTTGGCCAATTCTAGTCAAAATTTTTTTAGAAAATAATCACGTTTTTTGTTGTTATACAGAACTGAAATATGTAAAGAATTTGAGACAGTCAGAAAACAAACTCGTACTTCGGGTTGTCAGTTATTTCAACAACTTTTTCTTCAACTAAAAAAATTTCCACACAAATTTTATAAGTATCTTTTTGTTATGATTTAGACCAATATTTTGCGTCTTAATAATTATTTTAATTTGTAATTTGGTTTTTAACAAAAAAATGCAATATTTTTAAATTCCTAGTTTGCTACTAAAACCCCCTTGAATGTTTCACGAATTATTTTGATTTTCTTAATTAATTTTATTTTTCTTAATGACTTTTTTGCCTCAATTAACGTACCTCCTCAAATGTATCTTGTCCTCAAATTTTAAACTGCAAATCTAATTAAAACATTATATCTGAAATTAGCCAAAAGCCAGATCTGTTCATTTCAGTTGATTTTCTAACCCAGGGTTGGGCCCTTCTTTGGGGGGAGGATGGGCGCTACCCTTGAGAAGTCCCTCTTTTTCAAAGCAAAAAGCCTCAATGGAGCCTCACGTGTCACTACAGCACTCCAAAATAAACATAATTAACTTGACTCATACAGCTAATGTTTACTAAAGTCTTTATAAATGTAGATCCAAGACCACGCGCCAGCTGTTCAAATAATAAAATCGTAATATAGCAGAATATAATTTAAATACAACTTATTCTATAACGTAAATGGTTCCCATTCAACCATGCTTGTGAAGTATGAACAGAGTTACTGTGTGACTAACCCACAAACTATAATGTGAATAGGTTATTACAGTAGAAACTCGATTAACCGAACTAATTGTTCGGATAATCGAAAGTATAAAGAAAATTGGGTTTTTATGATTTTCCGGGAGAAGCGGGCGGGGTGATGCCAGTCTCCTTTATTATTTGACACCCAGACCGACAGCCATACTAAACCACTTCTAGTTTGTATTATGGTTGCTAACACAACTGATACACATAATTATGTATGTATATGCATACATACATAAATACTTTATATCGATACGCATTTAACACCCAGACCGACAAATTTAGTTGAGCACAAAGATGTTGGCCGTGCCGGGAATCAAACCCAAAACCTTCTGATTGGCAGTCCGGTATTAACCATTACGCCAACGAAGTCGTCAAAAATTATACTTCTCAAAAGAGATTTATATGAGTGAAAGAGAACGGAGAACCAAGACAAGCCAGTTGCTAGATAGAAATGGGCACCAAATGCGATGATGCACATTTTTTTTACTGGGTGTCTTGCGCTTGATCGCAATTCACCTGATGGTAAGCGATAATGCGATCTAAGGTGGAGCGCTATCAATGTTAGAACCAAAACTTTGGAAATATAAAACCTGCGCATCTGTGTTAGTCATCCTGACATTTTTTTTATAATTTAGGATTTAACATTAAACTTTGATCAAAAGTTTATTTATTATCTTTAAACAAAAAAAACGCGCGTTAGTTTTTACCAGTAACCCTGTCCATACTTAGCATTCGATATAATAATAGGTATGCTAGAATATTCAAGCAACAATCCCAACCAACCACAAAATGCTACTAAACCCTAATCAATAAAAAACACATTTGAAAGTTCACGTCCTCTCGCTTTTATACCTGTACTAGTTGTTGCTCGCGGCTCCGCCTGCGTGTAGGTAGATTTTTTTGCGAATCGAATTTTCCCTGGCGATTTTGTTTGCTACTGCCCTCACGGAGCCCGAAACCTTTCCAACGAATGCTGTACCGTGGAAATCGGTTCGTGCGTTATGGAGTTATAGCGTCAGGAAGGAAAACCCGACTTATTTTTATATTATAGCTGTTTAAGTGAAAACGAGAGCGGACTTTTAAAAGTTTTCTTTATTGAATCGAGCTATATACGACTTAAATAATACTGACGTTTCTACGTTTTTAAGTTCTTTGCTCCTACTTCGTGTAAAATGAATGCTATAATTATAAAAGGCAACAAGTCCAGAGAGACTTGAAAACTTTAACACCAGAGCTTACCACTAAACTCACGCCAAAATCAATTTTATTTCAGTCGTATATAATTTAATTTTGGCAGAATATTATGTAAACAATTCAATGTCATTTATAGTTTTTTCATTCTTTTAAATACTTTAATATTCAGAAATAAGCTATTATTACTAAGGTGTTTTAACGTTTTGGTTGGCGTAATGGTTACTATCACAGACTGCCATCCAGAGGGTCTCCGGGTTTGATTCACGGCACGGCCAAAATCTTAGTGGTCAACTAAATTTGTCGGTCTAGGTGTTAAATATGTATTGATATAAAGTATTTATGTATGTATATGTAGTATATCAGTTGTATTAGCAACCATAATACGAACTAGAAATGGTTTTAGTATGGGACTAACCGGCCGTGTGTAAAATGTTTAAAAAAATTATAAATATGGCGATTGATATAGTTTCTTCAAACCTTTTTAGGTGAGTCCAAACACGATGGATTTATCTTGTTTAAAGTCAAAGTCAAACAATTTATTGCAATATTATGTCACATTACAGTTACATAATTACCCATAAGGCATTAAAAAAAATTATGGCCATAAGTACAATACAAACTCATAAAAAACTTGTAAAAATACGTAGTTAAGATCTTACTAAAGTAGATATCTAAAATCATTAAACTGTATCATTAATAAATTAGTTAAAAGAATGTCATATTTATATTATTTTTTTTTCACGTTCAAACGATATAAAAACACTCATAAATTGCATACATTGACTTGTTTACGCTTCTATTCTGCAAGATAATTAAAGAAAATAAATAAATTTCACTGAATATATTAAACCACTAGAACCTGCATTGATTGAATCAATAAAATAATATGTATATAAAAAAACTAATCAAGAATATTTTTATCCTAAAACTATAGTAAAAATACAATCTCACTCATTTGTATGACATCATACAAAAAAGCTAATTTATAAACGCTACAGGTCAATTAAATTACATCTAATGCCATAGGTCACCACATAAAAACTAGATTCCTACTTTGAAACCTGTTTCTTTTTTCAAATATCATATGAATGAGCAAGATATTTGACGGATAAAATATGATGGAATTATTTTATGGGAAAAATTCAATACAAGGTGTTCCGAAAAGCGAGTAGTTTTTTTTTTTAAAACGAGTTTCTGAAAATGTTTTTTTATGTACTTGTATGTGCACACAAATTTTTGTTTGTATTATTTATTTATTTTTAATCAAAATAGGTCAGCGCTTGACCGCTCACCTTATGGTAAGTGACATTGAGGTCTACGGTGGAGCGCGCTTACCTAGAAGGAACTGGTTCACTCTCACCTTATAAAAAGCTAGTTTATAGATATTGGGGAACAGGGAATTCGGCAAGGGATTCTAAAGTTTGGCGGTTTAGACAACAAAGGTGAAGGCAAAACGTGCGTGCCTTACGCAGCTCAAATGTAAACCGATGCCGCCTTGGCGTTTCCCTGCTCGTCCGATAGTGAAAGGGGGCGGGGGGAATTACTTCATGTAATTTCATGCACACTCGCATTTTTACAGAACACCTTGTATAATATATATCAACAGTATAAATATAAAATTGTAAGCACACCACCCAAGCAACACCAACCTTGACATGGTAAATAGTATAAAACTCAAGATTTTCACAAAACAGAGCATAACAAATTATAATATTAACTCTTGAAGGCAAAAGTTTATAAAGAACTAGTTTTCAACTGCGCGTTTTCACCCAGCATGATACAATTTTATTTAATTACTAAATTTGGGGTTAATGTTATTTCAGGCGAAAACAAGGGCAAAACTTTGATTGTACATATTAACTAGACCTGACCTGACCCGGCAAACGTTATTTTGTCTTATCACTTAGAGGTATGAAAAATGGATAGTAGCCGATTCTCAGACTTACTGAATACGCATATAAAGTTTGGTAAAAAAATCGGTTAAGCTGTTTCGGAGGAGTACGGTAACTAACATTGTGACATAGAAATTTTATATAGTAGATAACGCAGCCCCTTTAAATATTATGTACGGTACGGAATCCTTCATGCGCGAGCCTGACTTGCACTTGGCCATTTTTTTATATGATCAATTAAGTAAACACCGTTTGTGTTCTTTTGCGATTAGTCAATAAGTCTTGTTATCACCGAGGCAACAAATTTCGTAATAGCGTCGCGAGGACGCTTTCCTTGCCCTTGCCCTCATTCCAGTTATCTAGTTAGTGGAAAGTATCTAACGAACGACCTTTTAGCGAATAATAAGTCAAGTATAACAAAGCATCTAGTTTAAATTATATAAAACGAGTGCAGCGAGTTTCATAATATTAACGAGTGTTTTAATACCCGTGTTATACGCAGTTGCATACACTACTTTATCTTCACTAATGCAATTAATCAAGAGTAGAAGCTGACAATAGTTTATTTTCTAGATTTGTCTGGCAAAAGATTGTGAGTTACTTTTGTTGCCAATTCTAGAATATCCGGAGGCGTACAAATATCATCGTCGCTACCCATTTATAACTTTTAATTTGTATGTTAAAAACAAAACACATTGCGAAACATTAAATTCACGCGTACGTGTATTGTCACAGTGAACTTGCCGCCATTAAAATCTAACCAATGAGAGCGCAGCTGCGCGCGCAGGACCAATCAGGAGCGAGCAAGGGGTGTTATAATGAGATTTTACGATATCGATGTGGATATCATACCATCATGTGAAATTGCTTAAATTTAGTGTTTTGTTGTCTGCGCTATAACACAGTAGTAATTATAGGTCAAATATTGGAAACATAAGTAGAATGTTACAACATTAGTGTAGATAAAAGAAGCAATCTCCGTGCCCCGAACACTCACCTTATTCGAGCTGAATATGGACAACAGTCCCGTTCGCTTCTTGTCCCGCTTGCCGGAGACGGTCCCCCGGGCCGCGGTCAGATGGTTGTAGGGGTGCTTGGTCGGGGCGTCCGTGGTGTCGGCAGCGGATGCCGCCTCGAACTGGAAGTCTTCCGGCGGCACGAAGCCAGACTTATACCTGTCTATCACCAGCTTTGTGTCCTGGAATTGGTAGTAAGAACTGCATTAGCTTTAATAAGTAACTTAGGATTTTAATTTAGATTGATTTTCAATTTCACGCGCCTTACTGGTAAGAATATAGCTGACTTTATATATTTTAATTACATGTAACATCTTTTAATTGTTGTGTTCTGTAAATAAATGATTGATTTTGATTTTGAGGTTTTGATTTTGTTTTTATTAATTATTTACATAGCATACTTGGGATGACCAATAATGGTTGTCGGCCGACGACCACTTACCCAGAAAGAGGAAAGAAAACTTCTAGTTACTGAGCGTAACGTGTACCGGAAAATTCTTGGGCCAGCCAGAAGAGAGGATGGGAGTTACAGAGTAAGAAAAAACAAAGAATTAGAAGACCTTGTGGCAGAACCTAACAATCAAGGGCGAAAGTAAAGCACATCGGCTCCGTTGGTTCGGCCACGTGGAAAGGATGGGAGAGGATCGGGCTGTGAGACGAGCATACTTGGGACGACCAATTGGCCGACATCCGGTTGGTCGACCCAAGTATCGCTGGGAAGACTTAGTGCAGCAAGACCTGAGCGCACTTCATGCCACAGACTGGCAGGAGACAGCACAGGATAAAGAAAAGTGGCGTCTCTTAGTGTCGGAGGCCAGGATCCATTTTAGGGTTAGCGAGCCATCATAGTTAAATAGTTAATAATAATTAGGATACATTTCATACAAGGCTAGTTAATCCCATACTAGACCATTTCTAGTTTATATTATGGTTGCTAACACAACTGATACTAAATATACATACATAAATTCTTTATATCGATATGTTATATTGAACACCCAGACCGACAGCCAACAAATTATTCCATCACAAAAGATGTTGGCCGTGTCGGGAATCGAACCCTCTCTCTCTCGCCAACGATGTCGTCATTCGAGGCATAATTTGAGGTCATTTCAGGTTTTTAAAGCAATGATAACTCTGTTTCCTACTGAGCTACCATCCACGCCTTGCTAGTGCTATATCACTGGCTTTTGGTGCTATTGTTATCTCACTGGCCATTTACTGTGCCTAGATAGTAAGCTAAGGCACAGGTTGAAAACGCGCTGGAGTACCTACGAGGTACTCTCAGCATTATGCTGAACTTGCGCTTTTTGTGCACAAAGATAATTGGATTGTCTATATTATGTTTGTAAATTTTATTAACTCTTTTAATGCATAATAAAACATGTTTCTTTCTTTCGTTCCTTGCATCTACTACGTTCAAAACATAAATTGTAACTTTGACGTAGGATTGCCCACATCAGCCGTAACTAATACGTAGTAAGTACCAGCCGCTTGTAACCGACCAAAATCAAACTCCGAAACGTTTTACTGTTACCTCGACCTCGACCAATTAAGTTGCGATTCTTCAAACTAAAAACCAATCACAACCAGTCGGTAGTGTGACCTTGTTAAAAAGTTAATAAATCAATCAAACATATTCCCAAAGAATATATTAAACTTGTAAACCGTGTTACAGTAATAGCCACTGGAATCTTGGAGATTGAGCTATAAAAAAGTTAATAAAGAATTAGTGATTGGAGTCTTCTTTTATATAACGACGTATAATAAGACGTATAAGCTAAGTAGCCAAGTTCTGGTGTACTGAGTTTTCAAGCCGCCCGAAGGCCTCTGACTTGGCTTAACGACTGCTTGTACTTAAGACTAACAGCCGGGACCTACAATTTAACTTTAATAAGCCGACCCACGTTAGCGTCCAGATGAAAATACCACTTTTAAACGACAGTATTGTGCATGGTCACCCATGCAAAAACTGTCCGCATCGGCCGTTGCTTAGCTTTGATGATCTCATCAGATCACCTTAGCTAGCCGAGGTAAAGGCGCTACAATGATTGGAGTCAAACGTAAGCTTATTCATCAATAAAAAGAATTTAAAAAAATAGTCGTAATACTTTACACTATACCTCTACTGGTGTTCATGAAATTTACAAGTCTAATTTATCTAACTAGGCTTTTTGAGTATTTCAGTAAAGATGGTAGTGTTACTTGCCTTTAACATATATATGTTAATGACCAATAAAGTTCTGTGTTTTTAGTTTCAAATGGGCCAAAAGTCTTTCCTTCTGCAACGGCAATGTGTAGAGCTACAATTAGACGACCTCGTTGGCGTAAAGGTTACCATGCCGGCCTGTCAATCAGAAGGTTCCGGGTTCGATACCCGGCCCGGCCAACATCTTGTGCTTAACTAAATTTGTTGGCTGTGGGTCTGGGTGTTAATATGTATCTATATAAAGTATGTATGTATATGTAGTATATCAGCTGTGTTAGCTATCATAACATGAACTAGAAATGGTTCAGTATGGGGTTAACCAGCCGTGTGTGGAATGTGTCCTAATATTTATTTTATAGTATAATTTAACAAGGCCAAAGCAGTCAGAAACGCTAACAATCATATGTTCATATCAAAACAAGAAACCTTTTTAAAAAATATCTGCTCTAGGCTTTTTCTGTTTAATCATATACTTCAAAAAATATGTAAGTGTATTAAAATTTCATATGTGACTCGGAATTTCGCAAGGGTATGACTTAAATACCATAGTTTTGCATACCTATACATTTTTCAAAATATGATTTAAAATTCTAAAAAATGGTTGCCTGTAAAGTCGGTTTTACGGGCGAAGATTTTACGTGACAACGTCTGCCGCGTGCTGCGCGCGCGGCAGACCGATCATAGTTGAGTGGGAGAGAGACGCAAGGCATTCGGCGGGCCTCTCTCTCGTTCGGTGACTCATCGTAACGTTACCGGGCGTTACACTTTTTCATAAGTGACTCTCAGCCGCAACCTAATTTAAGACGTTGTCACGTCAAAATTTCCAATATTTTCACACACGTGCCGGTACTTAAAACTGGCAAGTAGGCAAACAGGCCCCTCGTATATCGAGTCTGGCAACTTTTCTTTGATATTTATTGCCAGCAATAAAAATATGATGTTCCGAAAATTGGTTCAGATTAATTTTATCATTTGTATACTGTTTATTTATGCTGGACGGGTTATAAAAAATTGATGATCAAAAGAATGTAGGTACCATTGAAATGTTGTTTAGAGAATGTTGGAATTTTTATGGCATATTTTTATGTGAATTTAGGCTTGCCCATCTCATATTAATTGAGATAAGTAGGCTTCATCTGATCTACATTAATAGCAATAGAGAATAGAAAAGAAAAAAAGGTGAGCCAACTTATACTGCATGACGAAGAAGACGTAGATGAATTGTGTGAAGGAAGATATGAATGAGAAGGGAGTGTATGTGGAGATGACGGCTGATAGAGTGGCGTGGAAGCGAAAACAGGCTGTGCCGACCCCACTTAGTAAAAGTAAAAAAAGCCTTTATTACATATTTTAATTTACACCTTTTCATGCAAAAGTTGCCGCTTGGGCATAGGCCTCCTCCGTTTTTTTCCATCTCTTTCTCGCCTGTCTCATCCATGTTGTCCGCATATCTTTAGGAATAGGTCCCTCCATCTCTTCCTTTGTCCTCCAGGATTTCTTTTGCAATCTAGAGGAACCCATTCCGTCACACGTTTCGGGAAATGGTTAAGAAGAAGAATAAGAATTACTGTAAAAGTATCATAAAAGAAAGATTAAAGGAAGGCGAGGCAGAGGAACACCTAGAAGGTAATTCTTGGACCAAATAAGGAGAAGACGAAATATCGTATAGTGAGATCAAGGAATTGGCCGAAGTTGAGAAGTGTTTAAAAAAATCTCAACGGAAAGGAACCCAGCTCTTAGACAAGCTAGAAAAGGAAATTGTCGAGTCAGATTTTTGCACAGTGGTAAAGAATCCTATAGCTCACCTGGCTAGCAATTTCAAGCTGTTAAACTTTCGCCGTGTGTTCTTGCAACATCTACACATATATTCAGATTAGGCATGCTCCACCTTTAGCCAGTCGCTACTAGCAGCTGTAGCTCGGCTAGCTGAGGTGATCTGACGCGATCATCGAAGCTAAGCAACGGTCTATGCGGACGGTGTATGGATAGGTGACCATGCACAACACCGTCGTATCAAAAGTGACATTTTCACCTGGACGCTATCGTGGGTCGGATGACACGTTAAATTGTAGGTCCCGGCTGTTAATCTTAGTACTAGCCAAGTAAGAGGCCTTCAGGCGGCTTGAAAACTCTCAACACCAGAGCTTGGCCACTTAACTCATACGAATTTCTAAATATACTATTTCTATAATATAAGACTCTTTGTCCTGACTCATTCATTCATTCATCTATAGGCAACGCAGAGCCCAAACGGCTAGTTTTTTTACTCCGCACAGCTATTTCTTCTACAGTGTACTGCACTTTCTAAGCCCTAAATTCAAAAGAACCTCAATAAAAATATATACATAATTATTACATACAAACAAATCATTGAAAAGTTACACGCCCAAAAACAAAAACTAGTTTTTTAACGGAACTATGGCATTCTTTTCAAAGCCACGGAACACCTGTTTATTTAAACTAATCTATGAATCAATTTACATATTCAAGCAATTTCTCTTTCTATACATTAGTCTGCATTCTGCATCTGGTGTGATTATGTAAATATTACAACATTAATGGCTAAATGATGAGCTCTATTAAGATATCCTGTCTTTTAATTATATAATCAAGACATATGTATTAACTGGTTGCGCATCTCTGTTTCATCCGCTTATAAGACAAGTAAAGTGTTTTAATTTTTGCGTGTTCATAATAATATATGTAGTTCTTGATTAAAACATGTTGAAAAATTAAGTTAACCTGTAGAAAGAACTTGAAACTTTCTGATGTATCAATTTCGAGCTTGTTATACTAAAAATAAGTACTATGCGTGCCAACTAAGAATAGGATCGCGCTTGCTTCAACTTCACACGATAACTGTCAAAAAAGTACTGCCAGCAAACAACGCGTAAAAAATTTTTTTTTTCGTTCATCGATATAAATTTAATTGTCGTATAATTATTATTGATTGATAATTTTGGATTACTTAATTCTACAGGTAAGAAGTACCCAAGGCAAATTAACAACACCTAAAATAAAATCACGTGACGAGACATTGGTTTTGGATAGTTTCGACTTAAGTGCTTTAAGCAGTATAATAAACTCTTTTTATTTTGTACAAAAAGTAGTGCCAACAATGAAAAAATTTTTTTTTTTTTATAAATATGCTTTTACTTTCAAATTCTACTCATTTATAATTAATTTGCCGTAAAATGTATAAGAAATAGCATAACAGCGTACATTAAAAATATGAACTGAATATAATTTGTTTACCTTTTTTTTGCACACCATACACTTTGGTAATGACTTTAGCGCGTATTATTGAGCAAGATGGCGGTTTGACAGTCCTATTCTTAGTTGGCACGAAAAGTATATATATATTTTTTTTTGTTTCATTTGTTGTTTTTTTATAACGTACCTCTTTCTCGTTAATACTGTTGGCGGCCAGCTCCATACCGTCGAGGCACTGCATGATGATGGGGAACACCTTCCTCTCCACGTCCACCGAGTTCAGCATGAAGTTCTTTATGTTCTTTATCCGTTTCTCGTCCAGATCCTGCAAATGGAATACAAATAAGATTTAACCCTTAAATGGACAATTTTTGTGTCACGTTTTAAAAAAATATATTTGTGTAATAGACATGTAAAACTGTCTAGGAGAAATTAGTAAAAAAAAATCTAGGCATTCATTTACTATACTTTTTTTGCAGTAATGTGAGAGTTGTTTATAAAAAATATTGCGCAAAATGAAAAAAAATAAAAAATAATTTTATGTGTGATTTTTTGGTATGTTGTTTAAAAACAACATTCTACATTTGAGGGTTAACAACGTTTTGTTTACTTATTGACAAAACTAGAAGTAATGATAAAAATAAATTTAAACATAACTTAAGAATAATATTTACAAAGCATAGTAAAAACGAAAATTTTTTAACTAAAAAAAAAAAATAACAAAACAAAAAATTAAATGACCAAAATTAAGCCACCCGCCCAAACTTACTTACTTTGTTTACTTATATATATATTTTTAAATAGGATCGGTACCATATAGTATACTAGCTGACCCAGCAAACGTTGTTTTGCCTCACTTAAGGGGTATGAAAATTAGATAGTGTAGCTTATATGACACGTTCGTAGATTTACCATAGCAGCGCCATCTATTGATTACTTACTCAACCCAGTCGAAAGGTATCGACATCTGTTAGAATCATTTGGAGTTAACAGATAATTGTGACTGTCAAATAATAACAGACAATAATTAGCAATAAATTAAAATTGCGACTATAATTTGAGATTTAAACTATCCTACCACTTAACCAATCATAATAAAATTAGCACATCATGTGCAGTTCGATCCAACTTGAGAGATAGGAATAGTTTAAATCTCAAATTATAGTCGCAATTTTAATTTATTGCTAATTTTTGTCTGTTAATATTTGACAGTCACAATTATCTGTTAACTCCAAATGATTCTAACAGATGTCGATACCTTTCGACTGGGTTGAGTAAGTAATCAATAGATGGCGCTGCTATGGTAAATCTACGAACGTGTCATATAAGCTACACTATCTATTTTTCATACCCCTAAGTGAGGCAAAACAATGTTTGCCGGGTTAGCTAGTATACATATATGAATCTACTCATCCATATAACTATACGAACAAGTACATCGTAAGTACGGATAGGAGTTCAAGTCAAGAACCGTTTAAAGTTTATTTTTAGCGACATACAGAAACTTGTATGACTGTTCCGATCCGCAACTAACAGCCGACCATTATCAAGTTTTCTACATCCTTTTCTAGCGCAAAAAGAGCAACGACTCTATTTCTTTCTTTTTTTCGTACGAGTTAAATGGATAAGTTTTATGACGTTTTAAAAACTAAGTGTCAAAGTGCGGTTTTCAAGCCACGAGTGAACCGGCTTCTTCTGGGTAAGGGCGTTCCACCTTAAGATCACAATATCGCTTACCATCAGGTGAATTCTGATCAAGCGCAAACCCATTATAGTATAAAAAAATAAGTTGAAACATGTGTCGCTAAGGACCTATCGGTGTGTTTCGGAAACCTTCTTAAGAGCGGGTTATTCTAAACTAGTCATGCCCGACCTTAGTTCGTAGTGTCCCTGACTCGTATATGTACGTTTAAAAAGTATACCTTCTATGAAGCAAAGAAAAGAAAATAGGTATCTTCTAAAATCTAATGTCATAAAGGTACTCTAGAAAAGGCTACTCTCTAGCCCTTAACATAAGCATAAGCAGCCCACTATACGTTCCTCCTGCTGAGACTCGAAGCTATCTCTCACGAGGAGAAAGATATAAGCCATAGTCCACCACGCTGGCCAAGTGCGGGTGGGCGGATGACACACGTCTTCAGATTTTGCAGTCCTCAAACGTGTCGGTTTCCTCACGATATTTTCCTTCACCGTAAAGCGAGTGTAAATCCACACATAACTTGAAAAACAAGTCTTTGGTGTAGGGCTGGTATCGAACCAGGGGCCGCCTGATTGAAAAGCAGAAGTTTTTACCACCGAGCAACACTCGCTTTTTGAACCCCTTAACACCCTACAGTAATTATAATAAGAAACGTCGAAACAATTTGTTGAAAAAGAAACCTAATGCCAACGTAATAAGTGTGAATTTCGCAAATTTTAAATACATCGAGGCTCCAGTTAAGGCGAAAGAGATGTTTTAAATGTATTAAAAATTCACGCCTCGATGATTTTAGGGTTCTACGTATTGAATACTAAGGGCATTACTTCACTTAGTATTCGTATGTACTAGCTGTTCTCCGGACAGTAAACCTTGCGACCTTTTTTACCGAACATGTTTTAAAAATTACCGAAACAAAATTTTTTTCTCTATCAACAATTACTCGACCAATATTATTTATATTCAGAAAGTCCCTTATTGACATGGAAATTAGCCGCTCTACCAAAACATCATAAAAAATGGACCAGTCCATTTCTACTTTTTTTAAGAATCACAATATTTTTTAAATTTCAAACGACATTTTTTCAAAAAATAAATCTATCGAGCTAATTTTAACTATTCGTGTTATGGAGCTCTAATGATTATGATCGCGAGCTCTATCAGTTGGTGTACTTGAATACTTGAAAATTCTTCCTTAAATAATAGTAGTTTAAAAAAACTAAAAAACACGCTTATCTGGTCGTTTTAAGTGGGTCAAAATCGCGCCCAAAGAAGTCGGTTACAAACAAACATACAAACAAAAAAAAAAAAAAAAAATATCAAATTAGTGTATTGTCATCGGTCCTCAATAAATCTACAAAGTTTCGACGAAATCTGGCCGTTTAAAGTGGGTCAAAATCGCGCCCAATGAAGTCGGTTACAAACAAACATACAGGTGAAGCTAAAAAAAAAAGTCTTTTACGACCCTGATT
Organism: Mellilla xanthometata; assembly: GCA_035578125.1. NCBI lineage: Eukaryota > Metazoa > Arthropoda > Insecta > Lepidoptera > Geometridae > Mellilla > Mellilla xanthometata. Next base: position 614,977 of record JAPUBQ010000049.1, on the reverse strand, counting down.
TTCAACAGCCGTAGCACGTATTTTTATGATTTGGGATGTATCGTAAAATCATTTTCCTAATAAGATAACGTCTCTTATTAGGAAAATGATTTTACGATACTAGTCATTTATACAAAATAAAAACTTCTTAGTTTAGTTTAGTTTCTTAAACATATTTAATTTCTTTTTACCTTTTACCACCATAATCTTTGATTTAATTGATGAGTACTAAGTACCTATTTTTCGTGGTCGTAAAGGATATTTAGGTCTATTTTTTTGGGTCGTAAAGGTCACTCATTTTCGTTATTTATAAAGTTAAGTTCATTTTGTTTATTTAAATCAATAAAACAAGATAAAATAGTTAGGGTGCCCTTTGACACCAGTAATATATTGCTTTGTTTAAAAAAGTTATAAGCCAAAAACTTTTTTGTTTGTTTGGCTCTCCTGAAAAGTCGTGTTTTGTCCTTTACGACAATTGAAATTTCCGGTATCGAATTATAGACAGACGACAGCAAAATTGGCCAGTTAACGCATAGATTTCGCTCGCTTCATTCGCTCGGTCAACTATACGAGTGTATACATGTACCTGCATTATGAAGTTGACTTTTGCTGGGGTCGGTTATAAAGACGTAGTAGGGGCAAAACTCATTATTTTTGAGGGGACAAAATTATTGCATTTTTATTTGCGAACTTTGCGTTGAAAAATCTTTTTAACTTTTATTATGATAGAAGCGAACGTTTGTATGTGTATGTATATTTGTTACTTTATCACGCTCACGACTGGGCCGATTTTGATGAAATTGTAAAAGTTATATTGGATTTACAACATTATTTTATGTTTCTTTGTTTGAGTGTGTGTTTATAATATTGTATTATGACTAGCTGACCCGGCAAACGTTGTTTTGCCTTAAGTACAGTTAAAAAGTCTATAACTGATCAGTTATCGAGCGGGACGAAAGAAGATTCAATCACTAAAATGACCATAATAAATAGGAGTTGGTGATAAAAAAGTAAAAGTTTAGGGTTGTATGTAAAGGTGTAGGTATGTATTTTTCATTGCCACATTATAAAAACCAAAAATAATCATCAAGAAATAATAATTAAGGGTTAACCCTTATCACTTAGGGGTATAAAAAATAGATAGTTACCGATTCTCAGACCTACTGAATACGCATATAAAAATTGGTTAAAATCGGTCAAGCCGTTTCGGAGGAGTACGGTAACTTACATTGTGACATGGAGTTTTTTTATTTTAGAAGAAAATTAGATTTACGATATAATACTAGATACTTCAGTAGTGCTATAACTAACATTGTATGCGCATTCAGGTTTATAGTAAGAAAAAACTGTTCTGGCTATGTAACTAAATAAATGAATTATGTGTGTCTGTTTTGTGTGTGTGTGTGTGTTGGTATGCAAATATTGGCACTACATGTGAATTCTGAAGTACCATATCCGTTTTTTTTCCTATTATCCGTGGTATCAACGAATGCTTCTAATTCTAACTGCACTCTGGCCCCCTGCCAGCTAGGTCAGAATGGAGCGCATGTTATTAAAATAGCTCCCATTTTAGTGGATTCCATGGGTATTGCCTAATTCGTGGCACTTGGGAAGATTTACAAAAATAACTTCATTTATTGATTATAAATTCCATCTAAGACAAAATCGGAATCCATGTTTACTAATAGGGTCCCGTCTTCTTTTCGTCCTTTTAGGTGCTGAACCCTTCGAATTGGCGCATAAAGAGTTTTGTTAGGGTTATACATACTAGGCAAGCGTGGTACATCTTACACCACAGCCAAGCAAGCAAGCGGCGGTCAAACGTAAGCCTATTTCATCAATAAAAAGAGTACAACATATGCTATATTTCTCTTTGCTACTCAGATTATTTTAGAAGAAGTGCGAAGTCGGTACCCCGAGGGATACGAGTACTAGTACCTAACAATTAATTCACTAGGAATAATCATAAGGAAAATTGAAGCTGCTATGACAAGTATACGAGTGTGATGAGCTAGAATGAATACAACATTTTACAAATCGCAAAAACTTCCATTGATCAACAACAAAAGAACATAGATAGCTATAATGCATGCAATTATGTTAAACAGTTATGATAAACTAAAGCCGCATTTGAGTCGGCTGAAATGTACGAGTATTATCTGCATAAATGTATCAAAAAAAACTAAGCAAACATATCGCCTGTAGCTCGTTAACTAAGGTGATCTGACGCGATTATCGAGGACCACGCAGAAGACTGTCAATCAAGTTACTTGTCTAATTACATTAGAGAGATAGAGAGGCAATAATCAAATGATATTTGATTAATAAATCAAAAAATAATATTTCTTTATAACAATGTAATATCTTTGTTTCAATAAAGCTATTTAATTATATTCCTTTTTATTAACTAAGTATATACTCTCTGTCTGCGTGTCTCTATCTGCCCCTCTCTATCTCTCTCTCTCTACCTAACTCTCTATCTTTCTGCCCCCTCTCTATCCCTTACTGCCTCACTTTCTCTCTGCCTGCGTCTCTTTATCCTTTGTCTCTCTCTATCCCCCTGATTCTCTCTATCTCCCTGCCCCTCTCTATCCTTTCGCCTCTCAATCTAACCCATTCTCTCACTTTCTTTCTGCCTGCCTCTCTTTATCCTTGCCCACTCTCTTTCTCCCCTTCACTATCTTATTGCATCTCACTACACATCTCCCTGCCTCTTTTTCTCTCTCTCCATCTCTTTCTGTTACCGTCTGCCTCTCCTTGCCTGCAGCTGCTTAAAGACGCTAACACCCCATGCTCTGCCTTTTATACTTTCTCCCTATCTCTTTCTATCTTTCAGCTACCCTTTCTCTGCCTCTGCCTCTCAGACCTCTGCCTCGTACCTGCAGCGGCTTAAACACGCTAACACCCTACGCTATATCTCTCTCTGCATCTTATTCTTTTATTCTTTCTCCTTGTCTCTTTCTATCTCTCTGCTACCCTCTCTCTGTCTCTCTCCCTCCGTACCTGCAGCTGCTTGAAGACGTGCGGCAGCCTCTGCTCGTAGTGCTGTCTCTGCGCCTCGTTGGTCTTGCGGAGCTGTTCCGTGTACTCGCGCTTGGCGTCCTCGCACGCCTGACTGCGGAGCTTCATGTTCGCCTTCTGCTTCTCCACCTCGGCTCGACTGCGGGTACACAGAGAGAACAATTCATTCATTAATTATTTTGAACATTTGTTTCTATTAATTTTTTTGAAAGTAGCACCAGTGAGTGAGAAACTAAAAAGTGGGAGATTAGCGTGGTATGGGCATGTGATGCGTAGAGAGGAGATGCATGTTAGTAGGAGATGTATGGAAATGGAAGTGCAAGGAAGAAGGGCAAGAGGCCGCCCGAAGAAGACATGGATGGAGTGTGTGAATGAGGACATGAGAGTGAAAGGAGTGAGTGTAGAGACGACGGCTGATAGAGGAGAGTGGAAGAGGAAAATTTGCTGTGCCGACCCCACCTAGTGGGATAAGGCAAGGAAGAAGAATTTATATCACTAACGATTAAAATTGTATTAAACACATAAATATAATAAAATTATTTTGAATAGTAAATACTGTATTATTTAGGGTTATTTGATTAATCTTAGAAAATTTATCAAATCTAAACGTAACTTATCAAAATATATCCAACGTGGCAATGCTGCCAGCATTTTGGGCACGTCTTCCCCTGGACTTTTGTAGGTTAAGTTTTAGTTTAGTATTTCATATCATTATTATGTTGGTTATAAATAAATATTGTTAGAATATATGATTTATAACTAAATTTTTAATGGAGGCTAATAATTTTTTTTTAAATAAATTTATTGAATTTGAATTCCAGTTCTGAATGTCATGTACTGGTAAAAGAAATAATTAATAGTTTAAAAAAAACTAAAAAACACGCTTTTTAGAAAACCGTAATTTTATCCAATTAGTGTATTGTCATCGGTCCTCAATAAATCTACAAAGTTTGAACGAAAACTGGCCGTTTAAAGTGGGTCAAAATCGCGCCCAAAGAAGTCGGTTACAAACAAACATACAAACAAAAATACAAAAAATGGAATAATTTTATCAAATTAGTGTATTGTCATCGGTCCTCAATAAATCTACAAAGTATGAACGAAATCTGGCCGTTTAAAGTGGGTCATAATCGCGCCCAAAGAAGTCGGTTACAAACAAAAATACAAACATACAGGTGAAGCTAATATAAAGCGTGTAAAAAAATCCCTGTCGGTACATATACCGACAAGGATTTTTTTGAGAGCCAGTTACTCCAGACTAAGCATACTCGACCTTAGGTCGATTCTCTAATCGCTAACCCTTGAAGTTACGCGCCCCGCTAGTCAAATGGTAAAAGAAAAAAAAACAACTGTTATTACTAGTAACAGTGTTTATTTGCCTCACTCACTACTACTAATGTCTACTCACGAGACACCCGAGTTTCCTCACATCGGAAACCTACGCTTGTGTCTAATTTGCCGAGCCAACAGAGACGGAACAAGCGGAACATGTAAATAGCTGTGATGGAATGCGAAATCGCTGAGAACCATCCGTACAGACTTATTTGGTAAATGTGTAAGTATATTAAAATAAAAACATATTTATTGAACTGCGCCCCGCGGTGCCACCCGCGTTAATCCGGGATAAAAAATAGCATCTGTGTTAATCCAAGATCTAAACTATATCCGTACCAAGTTTTCGGAATCGGTTCAGCCAAACAGCTGAACCGATTCCGATCGTGAAACATACACACTCACTTACATTCATTTCATAGTTTCAAATTTATCATATTCTAATTACCAATATTGAAGCAGTTAAGGAAAAAATTTACATCCGCAATTATTTCGCGGCGGCCATCTCGAACAGATTCTTATTTTTTAATTATAATTCTTATTAATTAATTAATTAATTTATTAATTCTTATTAACTTATAACAGCTTGTTGTTTTTGCGTCGAAATCTTGTAAAAGTTAGTGATACCCGAACGAATATACGCAATTTGCTATGAAATGTATGAAGAGATAATATTTGCTCACAAGAGCCATATCAAATTGAACTACCGTAACATTATCAGGCCCCCGAAAAGAATAAAACTAGATTCAATAAAGAATACACTTAAAAGTTTGCTTCCACTTTCCACCACAGTAAGTTTATAGCACGAATTAACTATACTATCAATTGTGTATGTTGTAACAATAGCATAACTGTATCTATTAAAATAATAAGGCTAAGAAGAAGAATTTAAGACAAAGCAGATAAGGCAAAGAAGAATAATCGGATTAAAATTATTACTATTAAAAATCAGAACTCAATAATACCTATCTAATTTTGGGTCATAAACCCTCAATCTCCTTCCAACTACCTTATTCGGAGTCACAAACAGTTCTTTTCCGACTGACCCTGTAGCACACAAAGCTACAATAACCTCTGAGCCATCATCGAATCAAGAAGCCAAAGACCTCTCTCGCGATGACATAAACCCGACAATTTGTCCGAGACTATAGATGTCCCACTTGATGGTGTATAGCTTATTAGCCCTCTTCCTAAACAAGTAAGTGATTCGTCACTAACTACTTCTGCGCAGTGGGCTACGCGCTTATTTTATGATCAAATAAATGAAAATAATCTGTCTGAAAGCTTGAATTTCTTTCTACCAGTAAGCTTATTTTTTCATTAACCCGTAAATTACTTTGTCAGGAATTACCGATTTTTTTAAATGAGATCTACGCTTAGCCACCAACTCGCGCAATGGTAAGCGAAGCTGTGGCCGCTGATTTAGATGATGAAGCACATTCTAGAAGAAATCTGTTCAATCTCGCCTTGAAAAATCCAAGATTTTATCAGGAAACACAATATGAGGCAATCAATTCCATTCCTTTGCAGTGCGCACGATGAATGTGGAGCCAAATCGTTGCGTACGGATTTATGGAACCTCCACAAGAAAAAAATGATAGTATAAAGCTAACCTCCTACTGGTCCTGTAGTGGAAGAAATCATGACAAACACGCAAAAATTAAAACACCGACACTCCCAGTTTTAAATTTTTAGTCCGTCCTGCTCTACCGCACGGACACATTATGGCTCCGTCCTTTGCTAGCACCGCGTCCCGCGACCGCAGAGGCGAACACCGCTAATATGAGACATTGTTTATATCGCCCATCAAGTGTTATATTATCATTGGTCCTGCTCTACCGCACGGACACATTATAGCTCTGTCCTTTGCTAGCACCGCGTCCCGCGACCGCAGAGGCGAACAGTGCTAATATGAGACATTGCTTACATCGACCATCCAGTGGGATATTATCATTGGATCCGAGACGACAGCGTGTTTGTCGCATGTCGCGGCGATTCGCGGAACCTTATCTCTCGCTTGAGAATGGAGAATTAATGGGTCAGCTGTCGGAAAGCCGGGCTCCGTAGTCAAACCAATAATAATCAAACTTTGGAACATTCAGGACTTTGATGGCTGAACATATCTCTATATGGACATAAAGTTATTGAAGACTTCGAAAGTGACAAAGCAGAGAGACTAACTAGGTTTATGACCTTAGTTCACAATGAGAAGCGACATAACAAAACGGTAATTCAGAAGCAATTTCTTCTTGCTTATAAGACAAAATTAAATATTTAGTGTATTTCCGCTGTGATTTGAAACACAAATTAAGATAAGCAAAGGAAAAATTTAAATATAAAAAATAAAATTTTCGTTTGCTGATCTTAATTTGGGTTTCAGATCACAGCGGAAGTACACTAAATATTTAATTTTGTCTTCTATTTCCAATGGATTTCCTCCAAAGTAACGCCTGAGTCAATAGGATATTCTTATTGCTTCTGAATTACCGTGCGTTTACAGACCATATTAAGAAGATGGTAAATGTCAAAACGTACAAAGAGGCAAAGGTTAGGGCAGAGGATACAAATGGATGGCGAAAACTCTACTGTAGAGTCTAGCTCTTAAATACGAAGAAGAAGCGAAGTGTTGTATAAACTCAATATAAACGTATATTAGAGGAAGTTTGAAAGTGGCCCTGTTTCAGAGAAAGTGAAGAGAGGACGATTAGCATTGTACGGACATGTAATGCGTAGAGAGGAGATGCTTGTGACTAGGAGATGTATGGATATGATTGTAAGAAGTAGCGGAAGGAGAGGTAGACCAAAGAAGACGCGAATGAATTGTGTGAAGGAGCAGAGAAATCAGCTCTTCAGGAGCTGTCGCCTATTGACTAACGCAGCACACCATCTGTTTGTACAGTTTGCTTGTAGGATAACTGCTGTTCTCGAGCGAAGCCATACCTGAGATTGAGGTCCGCGTCAGCTTTCTGGAAGGTGTCGAGCGCTCGTTCCGACTCGCGCGCAGCTCGCTCGTACGCCCGCCGCGCTCGCTCCAGCGAGCCTATTGACGAGCTCAGCACGCCCATCTGTTTCGCGCCTTCGTTTAAATGTTGCTGGAGAGAGAAAAAACACTTCAAAACCAGTTACATAAATAGATTAATTAATATTAGGACACATTTCACACACGGCTGGTTAACCCCATACTGAACTATTTCTAGTTCGTATTATGGTTGCTAACACAACTGATATACTACATATACATACATATTGACGTGACAACGTCTTAAATTAGGTTGCGGCTGGGAGTCACTTATGAAAAAGTGTAACGCCCGGTAACGTTACGATGAGTCACCGAACGAGAGAGAGGCCCGCCGAATGCCTTGCGTCTCTCTCCCACTCAACTATGATCGGTCTGCCGTTGTCACGTAAAATCTTCGCCCGTAAAACCGACTTTACAGGCAACCATTTTTTTTTATATAGATACATATCACCCAGGCCGAAAGCCAACAAATTTAGTTCAGCACAAAGATGTTGGGCGTGCCGGGAATCAAACCCGGAACTTTCTGATTCGCAGTCCGTTACCAACCATTACGTCAACGAGGTCGTCATGGAGACATTGCAAGGATGACTGACAATAGAAAGACCAAGAATGGACAAGCGAATATTTGAGGTGACGGTAGACTTAATTTCAAACCACCCAATATTCGCAAACTCATTAGTTGTGTCATGCTTATAGAATTTAGAAAATAATTTATGTGAAATAATTATGAGTTACGAGTATCAAATATTGTTAAATAATGGACAAGCGAAGATGGGCAAATGTGTTTACATAGATACATTGAAAGAACTGAATAAGATTAACTCGAGACAGAAAATTATTGAGGAAGTGGGGGGGTGCCAGTGAGGTGACATCTGCACCACAACAAGATTGACATGAAAAATAAACGTACAATCGCTTTCTAATTATTATTAATTTATTTTATTTCAGAATAATCCATCCATACAATTCAAACAAATATCAATTAAATAAAATTAAATACAATCAAATTAAATTAAATACAATCAAATTAAATTAAATAATATACAAATCAAATTCTATAGTAGTCATAACTTTTCTCCCGTCACAATTTTCATCCATTTAAAATGTATAGGGCAATCTAGATTATTCTGACATTAGTAACAACATTTGACATCATGTGAGATGGAGAGAGAGAGTGGGATAGGGAAAGGTAGAGGGAGATGGAGAGGGAAAGGGAGATGGAGATGGAGAGGCAGAGCCAAAGACAGAGTGAGAGGGAAATGCAGAGGGGGTGGGAGAAGCAGAGGGAGTGGGAGAGGCGGAGGGAGTGGGAGTGGGAGTATTACCTTCCGCTCGTCCCGGAGCTCCTTGGCGAGCAGGTGCAGCTCCCGCACGACGTTGGACTGCAGGTTCTCGGCGACCACCTCGCGCTGCCCCGCGAAGTCGTTCAGCTCCAACAGGAGCTGCTTGAACGCTTTGCATACTGTGTACCTGAACAATAACATGGCATCCTTATTATATTACATTTATTACATATATTACCAGGTTGCTGGGCCGTGGGGTTCAGAAGCAAAAAAGTTTATGGCGAATTTGGGGCGGCGTCTCCGCGATAGGCGGCGGGACCCGCGGGCCGGGGAATACCTAGTGCAACAAATTTCACTTGCAATACAAAAAGGCAATGCGGCTAGCCTGATGGGCACGTTTGGGCGGGTGTCTTAATTTTTATTTTGTTTTTATTATTATTTTTTAGTTTACTAAATTTTCGTCTTTTCTAAGCTTTGTAAATATTCTTAAGTCCTGTTAAATATAATTATTTCCTTAGTACATGAAATAATTAAGTATTATATTAAGTTCTAAAATTGACATGGTAATTTTAATTACATGTCAGAAATCATTTATTCAACAAAATTATATAAAATTACGTCCAATATAAATGTCACATACTAAAAACTAAAACGAATACTAATCAAATAACACGCCCCTGGTTGCCCCCGGTGCAAAGGGTTTTCATTAAGTTCTTAAAAATTATATAATCTTAATAAAATATTATTTGTAAGTGACGTGCCGTGTATGACATTTTTTTTTTTTATAATAGAACACATTCACACACGGTTGGTTAGCCCCATACTGAGCCATTTCTAGCTCGTATTATGGTTGCTAACACAACTGATATACAACATATACATACATACATATTATATACAAATACATATTTTATATAAGTAGTTTTAAGATTAATAAATGATTTGATTTTGATTCATCAGTCAGTTATTTTAATTGAAAAAAGCGAGTGTGGATCGGTGGTATAAACGTCTGCTTTTCAATCAGACGGTCCCTGTTTCGATTTCGGTCCTATACCAATGTCTTCCTTTTTATGTTTAGTGTGGATTTGCACTCGTTTTACGGTGAAGGAAAACATCGTGAGGACCACGATAGATATCCAAAAATATGTGTCATAAACCAACCCGCACTTGGCACCCGTGCTTGATTATGGCCTTTATTTGTTTCTTGTGAGAGAAGGCCCCGAGTCCCAGCAGTGGGAACGTAAAGTGACCTGCTTATGCTACGCCAAGTCTTTAAAACTCTCGTCACCAGGAGTCACTTAGCTCATACGCAGAAGTACACTTTTTTTTGAACACTTTTTTTTTCTTTTAATGGGCTTGCGCTTAATCGCGTTTCACCTGATGGTATGCGATATTGCGATCTTAGGTGGAGCGCGCTTGCCCAAAAGAAACCGGTTCACTCTTGCCTTGAAAACCGCTAGATTATAGCTATCGGGGAACTGGGAATTAGGCAAAGAATTCCACACTTTGGCGGTACGCACAATGAAGGTGGAGGCAAACCGCTTAGTACGCGATTTAAGCACCTCCACAGTATAACGATGCCGCCTTGGTGTTTCCCTACTCGTCCGATGGTGGAATGGGGCGGGGGGATCAATTCATGCAATTCCGTTGCACACTCTCCGAAATGTAAAAGTAAAGTAAAAGTAAAAAAGCCATTTATTCAATTACAATCATTATAAGATTCTGTTTCAAATTCACAATCACGATGTCATGATGTATCAAAATTTAAATATAATTATCAAAAAAATCTCTTGTTTAATTTTTAGTTTTTTAAATATGTAATTTTTTCTTGTAAATAAATAATAATTAAGTAAAATAACAGTTAGTTTAAATGCCCGAATGTCAAAAATATAATAAATTATTTGTGAATTAAGCGATTTCTCTTGTCAGTTTTAGGTTGCTGTAATTGTCGCCTCGTTGGCGTAGGCCTCTCCCAGCTTACTCCATAATTTTTTATTTTTTTATTTATTTTTTTATTGATGAATAGGCTTACGTTTGACCGCAGCTTGCCTGATGTTAAGCTTGACTGTGGTCTAAGATGTAACACGCTTGCCTAGAATGAACCTATTTACTCTAGATTTGAAGACCCCCAAATTGTACTTCTCGGGAAAAAGAGACTCAGGAAGAGAGTTCCAGAGCTTCGTAGTTCTCACAATGAAGGTGGAAGCAAAACGCTTTGTGCGAATCTTTGGAACTTCGACAGTGAATCGATGTCTCTTCGCTGTACCCCTGCTCGTTCTGTAGTCCTATCTCTTGCCAACCTCGTCCATTCCTGTCCGTATCTTTGATTAAACAAACTTCCCATGTTCTATTTCTCCGAAATGTAACGTACAAAAAAGCGAAAGGCTGGCCACACTTACTGATATTCGTCCTCGTCCTTCTTCTTGGGCTGGAAGTTCTTGACGAGCCGCCTGAGCTTGCCGGCGTACTCGAGCTCGATGGCGCACCGCTCCTTCACGAAGTTGCCATACTTGTCGAGGAACTCGATGCCGCGGTGCGTGTGTGACGCTAAGTTATCATACTGATCCTGCGGGCGAAGGAGAAGTTTGTGTTATTTTTTTGCGTATACAGCTGATTATTTAGAGTAAAATTTAAAATTTGTATTATATTCATGACATGTAAGCAATTGGATAAAAAAATTACAAATTACATATTAAAAAAAAAAAATGTCAATGTCAATGTCAATTATGTCTCAATTCAATTAATTCATAATTCATTGCTAACAACTCGACGTGCGCACAATGCCGCGAGTACCTTCATAATTAGTTGTAAAATATGTTTCCCAACAAAAAAAATATAATTATAGATTTCATAAGAACTAAAACTCCTACAATAGTTAGTCATAAGATTAAATAGGTGATTTTAGCCTGTAAAACACTTTACTTCTAAGATTAAATGTTACATAACTCTTTAACGCCGTGTGAACATACTATATAATATTGTTTATGTTAATAAAGAATTTTCAAAATCAATCAATCAATTAATAAGTAATAATCTAAAATTATGAAATTTAACTCATATTTATGAGACATAATATTATGTATTATTAATGTATTATTGTTATGATTTAGCAACTTAGTTAACTGTTTTTTTTTTATTCTTTTTGTGTCAGTCAAATTATTTGATTGTTTTAGGAAGGACTAGCTGCCAAGGCACGGGCTAACGCCTATTTTGGCAGCTAGAACTTAATGATTAAAATATATTTTTTGTGCCAATAAATTATTTTGAATTTTTTGAATTCCTTTATTCCTAATTCCTTTGGTAAAAGCAGGTGGTAGTAGGTACAATTCTTTAATGATTGGTAACTCTGAAAGCTATACAGCAAGTAAGCCAATCTGCCTTGGGTTTGTTTTGTTTATGTCACAGACCAATGTTTTGGCGGCTTGAAAAACTCTCGACACCAGAGCTTGGCCACTAGCTTATACGAAGAAGAAGAACTTATAAATTTCTTTGAATGAATATTATGCACCATTGAAGAATACTCATACGAGATGGCAATTGTTTTTCTGTATCGTTTAAATTTAAAATACCTTTATTACTTTTTACACACGAATAATGATTCTGCAAGCTCCATATTCATATATTCGCTTAAATTATAAAAGCGATTACTTACACAAAAATTCTTTATTTTCTTTTTCAACATATTACTATGTACTAAAATAAGTGCTGATAAGTAGAGCCCGGCATTAATTAACATACTCGTACATACATCTTATTCTTGGAAAACAATGATTGATATGAGTACCTATAAAGCAATAAATAAACCTAATTAACGAGTATAAATAACATAAAAGCGGACAGAGTATAGTGATGACGAGTGAAGAGGAAACGGTCCGCGATAGGAGGTCAGAGGAGCGGGAAACTGACCAACCATGTGGAGAGATAAACGCATACTTCTCCACGCAAGCCTGAATCATTCATATTCAAATGTATTTTAAATCTTAATATATATAAATCTCGTGTCACAATGTTTGTCCTCAATGCACTCCTAAACCACTTAACCGATTATAATAAAATTCGCACACCATGTGCAGTTCGATCCAACTTGAGGGATAGGATAGTTTAAATCTCAAATTATAGTCGCAATTTTAATTTATTCTGTTATTATTTGACAGTCACAATTATCTGTTAACTCCAAATGATTCTAACAGATGTCGATACCTTTCGACTGGGTTGAGTAAGTAATCAATAGATGGCGCTGCTATGGTAAATCTATGAACGTGTCATATAAGCTACACTATCTATTTTTCATACCCCTAAGTGAGGCAAAACAATGTTTGCCGGGTCAGCTAGTTGATCTATAAACATAAGGCTAAATATATACACCAAACAATGAAATAATACTAGAGGTAGCTTGGTTTGCTGGACCTCACTCTAGGCAAGCTCTTTTTTAACGTGAGGAAATGCATTTAGCATGCCCACCACACCCGGGGAGGTGGGTGGGGTATGTCGGGCTCGATGTCAAAAGAACATCACTACCGACTAAAACCTCACGATGGCCTCCCGGACAACCCCGGTCCGAAGTCCTAGGTCCCCCGCAACGGTCAGGTCCGTGGCCCCGTCACCTGCCACTACGGCCGCAGAGAATAGGGTAAGTGGTATTTTGTGGTACCACTCCCTTCTCCCTGCGGCCCCACCGCGTCCGCCATCAACGGTGGCGACCCCGTCGAGGCCGCGGCAGGTAGAAAGAGGGGCGCATCGTAATACCGACACTTCTCTCCTCGCGGCCCCCCCGGGGGGGGGACTCTAGGCAAGCCTGTGTCGCGAGATCCAAGTTCCCTTCCCTTCTGAACACTAATTAAAGAAATATTTCAATTACATTGTTTTTTGTTTGATGGATGTGTTAGTCGGCTACAGTATCTAGTCTAAACATAGCTAATGTTTAATGGCATATTACATATTATTATTACGTATTTTTTCACAATGCCACCAATATAGGGCCGTGGGTCAGATGACACTTTAAATTGTAGGTCCCTGTTGGCTTGAAAAACTCTCGACACCAGATCTCGTCCACTTAGCTCATACGAAGAAGAAGAATAGTGTACTATTGTTCTTTCCTACCTCTGCAAATGATAATTCCAGGGTCTAACAGCGCGTCAGTTCGTTGCACCTGCCCGACGCAGTCAAGGGCCGCCCGAGGTCCCCTCGAGGCCACACGCAACCACCAACACTTACGGAAAACTTTGCAAAGCCTTTGTACAGCAATTTAGCTTTTAGCTGCCTTGGTATAAGACTTGTTTTACCGCAATTTGTAGTTGTTTTGAAAGAAAGAAAGAACATTTATTTCAGACACATACATTATTACAAATTACACAAAGTTTTATGTAATATGAAAAAAAAGAAGTTTTCAGATAAAAGTATCACTAACATTTTCAGTTATACTAGGGATTTTTATTTATTCACACAATACAGCTAGACATTTGACTAGCAGGGCCCATAACACGCGCGTCTACGACACTTACTTTTAAAAACAGTGTAAGCTCCATGTAACGTCACTCGATTTAACGACAAACTCTCTAAAGCGTCGAAATCAATTGGCTTTAGTTGGTTTAGTTTGTATTCCATACATTCTCTCCATTTAACGACCACTCTCTATAACGCCATATAATGCACAGTCCCTTCAGTGTCGTAATATAGAGTTTATTTCCTTCACTGTATTTCTATAGAGTTATACTGTATTATATAGAGTTTATTTTATTCACTGTATTTCCTTCTGATATATATATTATCTCCATTTAACGACCACTCTCTATTACGCCATAAAATGCACAAACTCTTTAGTGTCGTTATATAGAGTTTACACTGTATATAAGTCTCATTCGTAGCTAATAGTTAATGAACGCAAACATTCATTCCAACGTCTATGAGACGTCCTTAATTAAACATCATCAAAACACGGCCAATTGGTTCAAGACACAAAGTGTTTAGAGTCCCACGTATTATAGTAGACTAGCTAAAACATCGTAGAATATAATTGACTAGCAGATCGTCCCAGCTTCGCACGGCCTATAAAAAAATCTAAGTTGCAAAAAGAAACAAAATACAGCCTAGGTTACTAAGAGATAATGTAGCTTTCAGTCAGTTTCAGAGCCTATTCGCGTCAAACTAAAAATCTAACTTTTTCTCCTTATAATATTGGTATAGATAAAATAAGTGCAAAGCACACTGTACGGAAAGTGTAAGCGATACAAATAAAAATCATTTATTGATATCACCAAAGTTACGGGTCAAATAATATGATATCATAACAAAAGTATATGATATGTATCCATGTCAATTTACAATTCTAATAATATAATATCATTACAATAGTATATTATATTAATCAAATGTCAATTGTCACATCTAATTCTAGTAAAATAATACCATTACAATAGTATATGATATGAATCAAATGTCAATTTTCAATTCTAGATAATCATTAATATTATAAAAAGTTTTATCTAATAGCCAAACCCTGAGTCTAGTCTTAAAGCGGGCGGTGGCAGAAGATAATTCACTTACTTGTTTTGGAAAAGAAGTAAAGGTATTCACCATCAATTGGGATATTTTTTAAATAATTTTTAGAATATTTAGATTTTTTTTTAAATATTTTAATATTATGATTGCCTGTAAGCCAGTATATGTGGGGTACGTTAAACCCAGCTAAAAGCTACATTATACCACTCGACACTATGAGAGCACGGACGTGGGAGAACTGGCTTCACAGTCTGTGAATCCCATACATTATAACTAAACCCACTTGCAATTGCTCTGAGGAACATCGAATAGATACTCTGTAGAGATGCCATTCAATGGACTACTATTTGAATAAAATAATAGTAGTTTAAAAAAACTAAAGAACACGCTTATCTGGCCGTTTTAAGTGGGTCAAAATCGCGCCCAAAGAAGTCGGTTACAAACAAACATACAAACAAAAATACAAAAAAATGTAATAATTTTATCAAATTAGTGTATTGTCATCGGTCCTTAATAAATCTACAAAGTTTCAACGAAATCTGGCCGTTTAAAGTGGGTCAAAATCGCGCCCAAAGAAGTCGGGTACAAACATACAAACATACAGGTGAAGCTAATATAATGCGTGTAAAAAATATTCTATTGCATAAAAACTGCTATACTAAGACTAACTTACAATTTATTTAATTTTAAGCCTGATAGTTACTACCCATTAACATTCTAGCTGCCAAAACAGCTTACTTCAGAACCTAAAGTGTTATAAAGGTGATATAGTAGGTGTCATTCTAGTTTATGGGCGCAAAATAATGTTAAAAATTAAAGCGTGTTTACGAAACGGATACTAACACAGAATAATAACTTGTACTATACTAGCAAACATCTAGAGTTATTTTTAGTATGCGTTTCGTAAACAACTAACATATTTTTAGATCTCTAAAGGTAAGTGTTCTATGCTTCAATGATATGGAGTATAATTAAAACTGGAGCTATATGCAAGGACATTAACTTACCCCGTTCAACCAGTGAACTGCATACAGACACGCATTAAGACATGCTATTTTTAACCAGCACTTCAAATACGAACCATCGCTGATTCATTACCCTGTAACTTGACACTTATTGCAATGGAATAAAGTTCACTTTTCTATGACTGTAATTTTATTAAAAGAGAATTTGTTATTAGGAATCCGTGCCTAAAAGGTAAAAGCGGGACCCTAATTCTAAGCCTCCAATGTCTGTTTGTCTGTCTGTCTCCTGGCTGTATCTAAGAAGCAGTGGTGTATAAAATGGTGAAATTTTCACAAGTTATGCATTACCCGCGCCGCTGTAACAACGACAACTAAAAAAATAAAATAAAGAGTTCATAAAAGTTTTTTTTTCGTATTTTTTACTATATTTCAATTACTGCCACATGTAAACGCTTGAAATTTTCACAGAATATATACATGTATATTACTTTTCCATATAAATACTTAATAAGATAAAAATAAAATAAATATTAAAGCTCGGCTACCATATAACAAACGTAATTTTTATGCAATGGTTTACTAGATCTTTGTAACGACAAATGGTATAGTCCCTCTAAATATTCACAGAATATTTGATTATGTTTAAGCTTTAAAAAGATATGATTCGTTTAAAATTTAAATAATATTAAAGGGGGCCTCCCATACAACAATGGTACGGAACCCTTCATGCGCGAGTTTAACTCGCACTTGATCAATTATTTAGGAAAAGCCGCAAAAGCGGTGTAACCTTGAGAATCATGGCATACATTACATGGAGGTATTAATGTGTATACAGCATGATCGCCTAAGGCGGGATTGCATTAGGCAATGAACTATGGGTATGGGTAAGGATGATGAAATTATATGTAACTAGTTGACTCACCCGGCAAACGTTGTTTTGCCTTAGTAAAAAAAATAAAATTCTAAATATACAGTAGCCGATTCTCAGACCTACTGAATACGAATATAAAATTTGGAAAAAATCGGTCAAGCCGTTTCGGAGGAGTACGGTAACAAACACTGTGACACGGAAATTTTATATATAAGATTAATAAAGATGAATTTAGATTTATACTAGCGTGCTGACCCGGCAAACGTTGTTTTGCCTTAAGTACAGTACAGGGTGAACAGCCCTTATCAAAATCGATAGTAGCCGATTCTCAGACCTCCTGAATACGCATATAAAATTTGGTAAAAATCGGTTAAGCCGTTTCGGAGGAGTACGGTTACTAACATTGTGACGTGGAAATTTTAAATATTAGATTACGACGCGTTTTTCCTATCCTAAAAAGCGAGTGTGGCTCGTATTGGCTTACTAAGTACTAAAGACTGCTAGTACTGAGACTGACAGGACCTACAATTAAGCGCGTCATGCGACCCATGGCTAATGGTATGACAGTAACAAATACGAACTCGCATTGAACAGTATTCGCTGAGAACGCACCCACAGACTATGTAAGAGTAGATAGCACGCAGCGTCGCGCGAGGAATGCGCGCGCGCAACCAGCCGACATTAGTATGCGAGCCGCGGCCGGCGGAGGCACGTCGCGATTCAGAGTTACTATGTCTAGAGTTTACTGCCTCTTTGGTACACTGGTCTAACCCTCATAATTACACTAACTAGAAATGGGTGAGAACTGCGAAGCTTTGGAACTCTCTTCCTGAGTCTCTTTTTCCCGAGAAGTACAATCTGGGGGTCTTCAAATCTAGAGTAAATAGGTTCCCTCTAGGCAAGCGTGATACATCTTAGACCACAGTCAAGCTTAACATCAGGCAAGCTGCGGTCAAACGTAAACCCATTTAGCATTAAAAAAAAAATTGGGGCTAACTAGCCCCATACTTAGGTACCCATTGGGTCATAGTTAAAAAAATAACTTACTTATTTCACTTTAAGCTTTAACCCAAGACTTGTCTCCGATCCGAGCTTTATAGCAAACCGAAGCGTCTAAGAGAATACGCATAACAAAGAACCCTGTATATATATCCTACCATACTATTACATATATTACGAACAGCTCCCTGTGTTTACCTTGACCAATTAATGCAGTCACACACACACACACACACTTGGCGTGACAGCGAAATAATGAACCGACCCGATCGAAGGTAAATAATACAGTCGTACATTCGTTTTTTGACGTGACAACGTCTTAAATTAGGTTGCGGCTGGGAGTCACTTATGAAAAAGTGTAACGCCCGGTAACGTTACGATGAGTCAACGGACGAGAGAGAGGCCCGCCGAATGCCTTGCGTCTCTCTCCCACTCAACTATGATCGGTCTGCCGCGCGCGCAGCACGCGGCAGACGTTGTCACGTAAAATCTTCGCCCGTAAAACCGACTTTACAGGCAACCATTTTTTTTTTATTGTCATAGTTATTGATACAAATTCAAAAATTCTAAATATTTTTATTCATGAATTAATTAATGTATGTACATAATTTAATATCCCTAACCCTCAAACTGGACTGAGCGCCCGTGTCATGGAGGTTAGTTCCTTCCAGTGACTTAAATTAGAATGTCGTACATCAGTTAATAGAACTACAATTTCAAATATTTGTGACATGCTTTAATTTACTTTTTCTAACAAAATCAATTATTATTATTACATTACATTATCATTTTATTATATTTATAACATTACATTATCACTCTATTACATTCATTAAATTATATTAGAGGAGGAATCATTGTCGAAACAGCAAATAATATTAATCAACAGAAGGCGTTGTTAAAATACATTAAGAAACGAATGCTAGTTAGTTCTTTACATAAGTGATTGGGAAAAAGTAGGGACTTACACTGTAATATCTATGATTAAGAAATTTATTAATTCAGTTTAATTAAGTTCTATTCAATTCAATTTAATTAAGTTTACGGCAACTGTTATGCAGTGTCTAGGTTTTAGTAAGTCGATGACTGATGATAATTTAGTAAGTCCAGTCGATGATTGACTGGCCAAATAAGGACAAACGTGGGTACATCTTTAAAAAAAAATGCGAAAAAATACATTAATTGTATGGGCACCCCACTTAATATTTTTTATTAGTTTTTATTTTTTTTTAGTATTTGTTGTTACAGCGACACGGGAAATACATATCTTGTTAAAGTTTCAGCTTTCTAGCTATTACAGTTTCTGAGTTACAGCCTGGAGACAGACAGACAGCAGAGGCTTAGCAATAGAGTCCCGTTTTTACCTTTTAGGTACGGATCCCTAAAAATACGAAAAAACACGTTTATACTTTGTAAAAGTTTCAGCTTTCTAGCTATTACGGTTTCTGAGATACAGTCTGGAGACAGACAGACAGCGGAGGCTTAGTAATAGGGTCCCGTTTTTACCTTTTAGGTACGGAAGCCTAAAAATACGAAAAAAACACGTTTATACTTTGTAAAAGTTTAAGCTTTCTAGCTATTATGGTTTCTGAGATACAGACAGGCAGGATCCCGTTTTTGCATTTTAAGTACAAAACTCTAAAAATGGGTTCCGTTTACGATTGAGAAGAATATATATTATAACTGTAAATGGAAGATAACGCCCATGTCATCACCTTTAACACTCAGGAAGTATTCCGCCAATTCAATTCAAACACATTGTTGCAACGCGCGCAGTCATAAACCACGAGTCATATTGGGCACTCGGCTCCAGTGTCACTGAACTTTACGCGGGTCACTGCGAAGACGACACTTTGCCTTCACCAAATACAAATACAAATCGTTTATTGATAACACCATAGTTACAAGTCAAATAATAAGATATCATTATATAAACTTGTTTTAAAAAACAAACAACCGACTTCAAAACCATGACTAATAAAATTGTTTTAAAAAACAAAGAACCGACTTCAAAACACAACTAAAAAGGGAAAAATAATTTTAAGCCTACATCAAATCAAGAATAGTTATATAAGTAGAATCGAAGAGTTTATTTCATGTACTTATAAAAAACTATTTTAAATTTTTATTAATCCTGTATTCTTGGAGTCGGTGCCAGCAAAGAAAGACAATTGAAAATAGTTTTTTTAACAAACATTAAATTGTTCTTCTTAGATGGCACCGACTTCAAGAAAACAGGATTAATAAAAATTTAAAATAGTTTTTTATAAGTACATGAAATAAACTCTTCGATTCTACTTATATAACTATTCTTGATTTGATGTAGGCTTAAAATTATTTTTCCCTTTTTAGTTGTGTTTTGAAGTCGGTTCTTTGTTTTTTAAAACAATTTTATTTTTACATTTTTAGTGGTTAGTCATGATATTTTTTAAGTTTTAGCTATAGAGAGCCAAATAAACTTCACGATCAAAAAACCTCTGGCGTATACCAGGCAGGCAACCAATTGCGAGCAAATTGAGCTGTATGCTAGCGAAGCGAGCGCGAAAATATTCACCGTATTTGTTCGAACCGTTTGAGCATAAAGAAGTCCAAAGCAGCACAAATTACATAATGTTTGTTGTGTCAAAACGTAATAGAACCAATTGCGAGCGAAGCGAGCCGGATGCGAGCGAAGCGAGCTATGCGCGAGCGAAACGAGCGCGAAAATTTTCACCGTATTTGTTCGAACCGGTTGAGCATAAAGAAGTCCAAAGCAGCACAAATTACATAATGTTTGTTGTGTCAAAACGTAATAGAACCAATTGCGAGCGAAGCGAGCTATGCGCGAGCGAAGCGAGCGCGAAAATTTTCACCGTATTTGTTCGAACCGTTTGAGCATAAAGAAGTCCAAAGCAGCACAAATTACATAATGTTTGTTGTGTCAAAACGTAATAGAACCAATTGCGAGCGAAGCGAGCCGGATGCGAGCGAAGCGAGCTATGCGCGAGCGAAGCGAGCGCGAAAATTTTCACCGTATTTGTTCGAACCGTTTGAGTATAAAGAAGTCCAAAGCAGCACAAATTACATAATGTTTGTTGTGTCAAAACGTACTAAAACTAATTGCGAGCGAAGCGAGCGAAGCGCGAGCGAAGCGAGCTTGAAGAAGTCCAAAGCAGCACAAATTACATAATGTTTGTTGTGTCAAAACTTACTAGAACCAACAGCGAGCGAAGCGAGCCGGATGCGAGCGACCCGAACTATGCGCGAGCGAAGCGACCGCGAAAATTTTCACCGTATTTCTTTAAACCGTTTGAGCATAAAGAAGTCCAAAGCAGCACAAATAACATAATGTTTGTTGTGTCAAAACGTACTAGGACCAAGGGCGAGCGAAGCGAGCTGGATGCGAGCGTATCGGGCAATGCGCTCAAAAAAAGAATTTTGAGAATCGATCCACAAATGGCTGAGAAATCGGTGAACATACATAAAAAAAAAAATACATACACGTCGAATATATAACCTCCTCCTTTTTGAAGTCGGTTAAAAAGTAACCTTCGTGTTATACAAAGTCTAGTCTACCCCCTATATCAAATTTTAGCGAAATCAGTGTGTCATGTGTTATTTCGTGCATCCCACGAGAACAATAATTATTTTCGGGATAAAAAGTAGCCTATGTGTAAACACATAGTCTAACCTATCTTCATTCCAAATTTCATCAATGTCAGTACAACCGTTCGAGCGTGAAGAAGTAAAAAGATTTATATGTTATTTGGTGCATCCCACGGGAATAGTATTTATTTTCGGGATAAAAAGTAGCGTTTGTGTTAACACATAGTCTTACCTATTTCCTTCTCAAATTTCATGAATATCAGTACAGCCAAACGAGCGTGAATCTCTCTTCATGCGTAAAAATAACCTAACTTTTTAGGTTTTTCTTCGATTTCCCTAGGAGTCCATCATCAGAACCAGTTTTGGTGACAATGGGACCAATTCAGAACCATACTCTTTCAATTAAAAAAAGAATTTTGAGAATCGATCCACAAATGGCTGAGAAATCGGTGAACATACATAAAAAAAAAAAAAAATACATACACGTCGAATATATAACCTCCTCCTTTTTGAAGTCGGTTAAAAAGGGAAAAATAATGCTATTAATAGGCTACGAAACTAGTGGACCGATTTGAATCATTCTTTCACCGTTGGGAAGCTACATTATCTCCGAGTAACATAGGCTATAGCTTGTTTCTCTTTGCAACTTAGATTATTTTATAGCCCGTGCGAAGCCGGGACGATCTGCTAGTTAGAAATAAAATATATGTTTGATTGTTTGTTTGACGCGAATAGGCTCCGAAACTATTAGACCTAGGCCTATTTAGAATTTCTCTTTGCGAGTTAGATTATTTTGCAGCCCGTGCGAAGCCGGGACGGGATGCTAGTATATTATATTGCCCTTATTTGAGTATATCAGACAGTGTGGGGGTTGTGAGTCACGCGGGGTGCCGGGGGCGCGCACCCTGTGACGTCACGCGTGACTCACGACCTGCACCGCCAACTACGGATACGACGAGGGGGTTAAGTACAATACTTATTTTTAAAATCTATATAAATACTAGCTGACCCGGCAAACGTTGTTTTGCCTCACTTAGGGGTATGAAAAATAGATAGTGTAGCTTATATGACACGTTCGTAGATTTACCATAGCAGCGCCATCTATTGATTACTTACTCAACCCAGTCGAAAGGTATCGACATCTGTTAGAATCATTTGGAGTTAACAGATAATTGCGACTGTCAAATAATAACAGACAATAATTAGCAATGAATTAAAATTGCGACTATAATTTGAGATTTAAACTATCCTATCTCTCAAGTTGGATTGTACTACACATAGTGTGCGAATTTTATTATAATCGGTTAAGTGGTTTAGGAGTCCATTGAGGAAAAACATTGTGATACGAGATTTATATATATTAAGATATGAAGATGAGATATATTTTTTTATTGATGAATAGGCTTACGTTTGACTGCAGCTTGTCTGATGTTAAGCTTAATTGTGGACTAAGATGTAACACGCTTGCCTAGAAGGAACCTATTTATTCTACATTTGATAATTGTAGTCTATGTGACATAAATAAATTAATATATCTTCTAAAATATAAAATTTCCATGTCATAATGTTAGTTACCGTACTCCACCGAAACGGGTTGACCCATTGTCAACAAATTTTATAAGCGTATTCAGTAGGTTTGAGAATCGGCTACTATCTATTTTTTAAGGCAAAACAATGTTTGCTACACAACACCCCGTCACGTTTGCGTCGAAGGTGAAAACTAAATAACCTTGAACCTTAACTAAAAGATGTCAGAGAACCAATGACAAACTTACAACACCCTCCTTTATTAATGGAAGTGATAATTATAGAGCAGCCGGTACTCGGCTTGAATTAGACCGGCGCGTGATGCGTACAACGGAAATACAAGTTTTTTATTGACGCATATGTTACTTACATCCACTTCTTGTTGGAAACGGAACTAGGCGTTTTTTTTTTATCGAAACTATTTTTAGGGTTCTGTACCTACAATAAATACACCTTCCGAACCTACACCTACAACAAATATACAAAGGTAACAAATTTCATGAATATCAGTACAGCCGAACGAGCGTGAATCTCGTTCGGGCGTAAAAATAACCTAACTTTTAAGGTTTTCCTTCGATTTCCCTAGGAATCCATGATCAGATCCTAACTTGGTGACAATGGGACCAATCCAAGACCATACTCTTTCAATTAAAACAAGAACTTTGTATTGAACATCGGTCTACAAATGACTGAGAAATTGGAGAACGTACATAAAAAAAAATACAAACAGTCGAATATATAACCACCTCCTTTTTTGAAGTCTTAAAGTCGGTTAATAACGGGACCCTATTACTATGTCCATACTGTATCTTGTTATTGATATTAATTGTATTTGTAATAGGATACGTTATGATGAATAAAAATATTCTATTCTATTCTTAGACTCCGCTGTCTGTCTGTCTCCAGGCTGTATCTCAGAAACCGTAATAGCTAAAAAGCTGAAACTATCACAAAATATGTATTACCCGTGCCGCCATAACAACAAATACTAAAAATATTAAGACATGATTTTAGTTGTTTTGTCTGTGGTTCAGATCGTGCTGTCTCTTTCTGGCCACCTAAGATGAAAAGAAACGGGGCTTCTTTAAATTTAGTTTAGTCGTGTGTGCCGCTGAATCGCCACCAATATCAATGTTGTACGTATAGGAATGCCAAAACATGCATATGACATAATATTCTGTCAGGACCAATCGTGACATAATCGCTAAGGTATGGAGCCACCATCATTCATGAATTTAAATTACATAAAAACCCACGTGTGTTATCGAGGCCTCGATTTTTTCACAAATGTTTCTAATTTTTTAGCCCATATGATGTCGATTTCGAGTTGAAATTAACAATGTAGAGATTTTAAATTCGGCTTAACTTACGTCACGGATAACAGAAATAATCAGCCAAGTGCGAGTCAAGGCAGACAGACAGACAGAACCGTTTGTTAGATTTCAGGTGCGGAACTCTAAAAAAGGGTTAAGTAATTCAGGAAAATATAAAATACCTACAGTATAAACTCTATATAACGACACTGAAGGGACTGTGCATTTTATAGCTTTATAGAGAGTGGTCGTTAAATGGATAGAATGTATCATTGTATGGAATACAAACTAAACCAACTAAAGCCAATTAATTTCGACGCTTCAGAGAGTTTGTCGTTAAATCGAGTGACGTTACATGGAGTTTACACTGTATCAAATATCAATGTCTATGTCTTCTCCTACGACATCTAGTATTGCTTTACCAGGAATCAGAATACTCTAGATAGCTGATTCCCATACAATAAAGCCTGGCATAAACCTAGATGGCGCTGCAAATCAAGCGTGCAGCCTAGCTGCCGCTAGATTCCACAAAGCGCTGTTGCAAGATAGAAAGAAAGAAGAAATACGAATAGATGGCGCTACGTGTATCGAATGAATGATACACGTAGTACGATTTTCAACAAGAGGTTTAGCATCTATTATATTTATTAGTCTATGGCTTTGCGCATAGGAGAGGATATGGATATTCAAATATTTTCATTTACGTCTAATAGAGTTAATCCTATGTTAGATGCAAGGATAGAACGTTTGACCACAACCCGAGTTTCTAATTGCCCGTATCAGTGGAAAGAAACTATATTTACTGCATTCTCATTAAATAAAATTACAGTTGCGATCACCTCATTAAAAGTGAACAACACCATTTAGACGCGCCTCTCGAATTAGTTGTTCCATTATAGAACGATTAACCTCATAGTTAGAATTGTATGCGACTGCGTCATTTATATTTCACCTGTATCTATCTACTCTAACATTGAGGTTTGAGCACAAATTTGGAAGCGACGACAGCTCAGTCCGGTGTGTCTCACAAACCCGAAGGTCGTGGGTTCGATCCCCGTTATTATATTTTTTTTAACTCTAAACAACATTCATAGATAGTTAATAGTTTATATTAGTTAATACAGTGAAACTTGGATAAGTGAGAAACCTCCATAACTGGAACTCATGCTGAGGTCCCAACACTTTGACACTGAATTACCTCTGTTAGTGGGACGAGGTAAACCTCTATTTCTGGGATTTGTTCTTTCTATGATTTAACATTATAGTTACCTCTATAACTGAGACAGCGAGGAAATTTTACATACATTAACCTCTGTAACTAAGATAACATTGTTTGTTTACTCATTCTTATTCTACCCACAAATTCCACACGTAATGCGAAGTACGTAAGTACAAATTTTGAGCTTCAATTACCTTCAGTTTTAGTTTGTTCCCTCTGTAAATGAGACAGATATTTATTTATACCTGTATATCTGAGACACTGGGTAAGTGGATTACCTCTATAAGTCAAACGACATTGCAGGTCCCTTGATGTCTCATTTAACCAGGTTTCACTGTACCAATTACATGTCAAAAATAATAAAATTAAATAAAATTAAGTCTAAGTCTATAAAGACTACGTCAAAGCCCCTCGCCCAAACGTACCCATTAGGCTGGCAGCATTTCCTCGCTGAATCGCGAGAGAAATTAGCTGCCGCAAGTATTCCCCAGCCCGCGGATCTCGCCCCCTATCTCGTAACCGCCGTCCGAGATCTGCCACAAACTTCCTTGCCTCGGTTCCCCAAGGCCCCGCTACCTCGACAGCAAACGGCATAACTCTAAATAGGTCAGCGCTTGACCATAAATTCACCTGATGGTAAGTGACATTGAGGTCTACGGTGAAGCGCGCTTACCTAGAAGGTACCGGATCACTCTCGCCTTGAAAATCGCTAGATTATAGTCATTGGGGAACAGGGAATTCGGCAAGGAATTCCAATGAGCTTTTGACTTGTAACTTTGGTGTTATCGATAAATGATTTGTATATGAGCTTTTGGTGAAGAAAAACATCGTGAGGTGACAAATCAATGCAAGTTATGAAGGAGAAATCTAGCGATCTAGCGATTTTCAAAGCGAGAGTGAACCGGTTCCTTCTAGGTAAGCGCGATCCACCGTAGACCTCAATATCACTTACCATCAGGTGAATTTTGGTCAAGCGCTGACCTATTCAGAGTAAAAAAAAAATGCTATTACCAAATCATTATCTATGAGATTATGATAATATGATTTATACAATACAATGGTCTCAGAATAAATATTTAGTTATGTCATACAATGGCACAGGATGATCTAATTATGAGCGTCATATTGTAAACAGTGTTTAATATATGTACATAGTACATACACGTACGTAGTTATAGACTTACTAAGTATTTAGGGTTGCCAATTTTTTGCGACGGAATAAAGCACTTTGAGGTCCGGGTAGAAATACAAACAGTATCCGTATTTTTTATCAGATTAACACCATATTTCTTTTGCTTATCGCAAAACTTTTGAAGATGATATATTTTTTAAACTTCACAAGTTTCTCCTTCCTTCTATAACAGATTCACGGATGTCAGAATATACTATCTTGATATCATTGTGTATTGCATCACTATAAATATGTAAACTATTTTGTCTAAATATACGTATAGACAAAGTTTAATGTATTAAAAATAAAATAAGACTTAGTAATCTATTCAAAAAAAAGTTCTTCATTATATTTTTATATTTTAATACCATTATATATAGAAGTAATTTTATATATTATTTGTATTTTTTAATGGTTCTGTATGAATTTCAACCCTTTTTTACACATAACATTTGTTTGTTAGCCTCACACTGAACTATTTCTAGTTTGTGTTATGGTTCCTAACACAACTGATATACTACAAACATACATAAATATTTTATATAGATACATATTTAACACCCAGACCGACAACCAACAAATTTAGTTCATCACAAAGATGTTGGCCGTGCCGGGAATCGAACCCGGAACCTTCTGATTGGTAGCCCGGCATGGTGACCATTACGCCAACGAGGTAGTCAGAGTTTGTCAGCTTTGTTCATATTGTTTCAATTTTTTTAACTTTACTTACATTAAAGTTAAGAAGATTTGCATTTTTTTATTGTTCCCTCGCTAACAGTACAGTTTGGCAACCCTACCTCGGTGCTATGATAGTATAAGTATAGAGTAGTGATGTGTAGAATTAGCCGTATCGATGTTATGAATGAGTGAACAGTCCAGCGCGCACTACAGGTGGTTAATTGAACACTGTGACTATAACATGTTATTATGCTAATTATCAAATGAAGAGTAACTTAAAAAAAAAAAGTTTTTGACGTGACAACGTCTTAAATTAGGTTGCGGCTGGGAGTCACTTATGAAAAAGTGTAACGCCCGGTAACGTTACGATGAGTCACCGAACGAGAGAGAGGCCCGCCGAATGCCTTGCGTCTCTCTCCCACTCAACTATGATCGGTCTGCCGCGCGCGCAGCACGCGGCAGACGTTATCACGTAAAATCTTCGCCCGTAAAACCGACTTTACAGGCAACCATTTCTCATTAATACTTGTATGTATGAGTTTTCGTAGCTCTTAAATAAAGAATTTGAATTTGAAAAGGGCTTAATGAGATAGATAGACTAACTCTTTATTGGGCTGATAATACGTACAAGTCAATATAAATAAAATTGGGCAAATGCGAGTTGGGCTCGCGCATTAAGGGTTCAAATGAGAGGTAACTTTAAAAAAAAAAATCTTATGCATGAGTCTTTGTGGCTCAAAAATAAAGAAATTTAATTTGATAAGGGCTTAATTAGATAGATTGATTAACTCTTTATTGGGCAGATAATACGTACGATATAAATAATTGGCCAAGTGCGAGTTGGACTCGCGCATGTACAGTTCCGTACCTTTGTTGTATGGGAGCTCCTCTTAAATATTATTTTTATTTTATATTTTATTTTTATATTTAGGGTATACCGAATGTCGTTATAAAGATGTAGTAATAATGCTTAAAAATTTTATTTGAAATGTACATTTATACATTCCGTGAAAATATTTGGTGTCTACAAGCTACCGTTATTGATATTTAGCAAAAAAAAATACGAATAAAATACGTTAATTGTATGGGGACCACCCTTAATATTTTTAGTATTTGTTGTTATAGCGGCACAAGAAATACATCTTGTGAAAGTTTCAGCTTTCTAGCTATCACGGTTTCTGAGATACAGCCTGGAGACAGACAGACAGACAGCGGAATCTTAAATCGGATCCCGTTTTTACCTTTCAGGTACGGAACCCTAAAAGACACGTTTATTGTAAAATAGTACATTGTAAACTGTTCACGTAAGGCATCTTAATATTTCCGCGAAGAAAATGGTCACACTTACTTATTATTAAAAGTTGGAATGAGTGGAACAGTTTCGGTGCTTTCCGAGCACCATCTTCAGGGGCGAGTGTTACACGGACCGCCGCCGACGAGATCCACGCGGGCGCATTTTAAAATAAATGTACATTGCAATTTTAATCAAACAGAACACTCCGGACTAAAACAACTTAAAACAAAACAACACGTTCTATTCATTCGGGAGTTACAGATTGCCAAATCAGTTTAACTAGGCGAGCGACAGACGGCACAGCCTAGTTAACTTCAGCGGTAACCTAATATCAACTACAGGTCTAGTGCTTAACTCTCTCTTTACGTAATGGTAATCTAGACTCCTAGACTTGCACAACTACCCACCACTTGAGGGTGACATAAGTAATTTACTTATGCGATAACTTACCTATAGGATTATTTTGTCTATGCGATAATTCCTGACTGGAGAATAACTACCTATTTAGTCGTATGCCGGTATTTATCAATACTGCCTAATAGAAAGGGCTAGATGGGTCGACGACATTACAGCTGTGGCGGGTCCAAACTGGACTAGATTGGCACAGGACCGAGACAGATGGCATGACAGGAGAGAGGCCTATACCCAGCAGTGGGATAGAACAGGCTGTGGATGATGATGATGAGACAGGGCTGCCTTAGAACTCGCAGGTCGTGAGTTCTATTCCAGCCAATGAGCTAAGTGTGATGGTAAAGAATTTTCTAGAGCTTAACCGATTACCACATTCAAGTTGAAACATTGTATTTTTTTTTGTATGACCCCAAATTGTACTTTTTCTTAAAAAAAATGTTTTTCTTCAAAACATTTTTTTTTTCATAAAAATACAATTTGGGGGCCCTCAAATCTAGAGTAAATAGGTTACTTCTAGGCAAGCACGATACATCTTGGACCACAGTCAAGATTAACATCAGGCAAGCTGCGGTCAAACGTGAGCCCATACATCAGTATAAAAAAATATATAAAAATTTGCTTCAATTCAGAGCGGGTAACTCCGCGAGATACAATTAGTAATCTTAAGCTAAATATTGACAAGGCTAACCTTGTGTCAGTTATCATTCGACACTGACAAGCTGATAAGAAGTCGTTATCTCTTGAGCGAATTAATTAACTTGTCTCTTATCGGGACAGCGTCAATTACATAATTATTTAATTAATTAAACAAATATTGTTTACAAACATTAGTAAAGTCAGCGTCGTTCAACTCTTCTAGTATATAAATAAATAAAAAATAAATATTAGGACACATTTCACACACGGCTGGTTAGCCCCGTACTGAACCATTTCTAGTTCGTATTATGGTGGCTAACACAACTGATATTTTATATAGATACATATTTAACACCCAGACCCACAGCCAACAAATTAAGTTAAGCACAAAGATGTTGGCCTGGCCGGGAATCGAACCCGGAACCTTCTGATTGGCAGTCCGGCATGGTAACCTTTACGCCAACGAGGTATCTATTATAGTTTTGATTTCTTCTTCTTCGTGGGAGCCAAGTGGCCAAGCTCTGGTGTCTTGAGTTTTGAAGCCACCTATAACGGGTCTCTTGGCTTAACGACAATTTTTCACAAGAATGGCCAAATGAAGAACATTAGTTAGTTGCCAAAAGTTGTGTTAATAATTTTGTATGAGTTATCTATTCTCTGGTATTGAGACTTTTCAAGCTGCCCAAGGGCCTCGATACAACAGTATAGTAAACTCATGCCATTTTTTTGTGCTGTGTTTGTATGCAACACTGAATCTGGTATATATTTGATCGAAGCAGTAGGTAAACAAAACACAACCTTGGACTTGCATTCTAATCACATGCTTCCGCGCAATTTCCGCGAAACGATTTGCTAATTGTTATTAGCACACGCGGAAAGCAAATCTTGCTAGTGTTAGAATTCGGTTATTCTAATTTTCCAGCATGACCTATTATTATTTCGACCTCAGGACTCGAAAATTCAGAACGATACTTAAATATTTACAGTCTTAATTATAAAAAATGCCTATTGTAGGTTTGAAGCATATTATAGCTAAAGTGTTCAATAACCATTTAGTGTGTTCTGTAAAGTTTACTATTAATAAACGTTCTGTAAGCCTTCAATAACTATAGTAGCCACAATAAACCAAATCCTTGCCAGTATGACGAAAAAGTCAAAGAAGAACGATATTAACCACAGATTATTTGTATAAATAAAGGTGAACTGTGTCATATAAAACAAAAATTTGTCTATACACAGATACAAACAAATGTCAAAAAGTCGTCAAAAAATATAGGTGACTACAGTTATATTATTTGCTGCAAAAACTGATAACAATGATAAAAACACATATAAAAAGAAAAAAAAACTTGGTATCGTTGCATTTTTTGCGTGGTATCCCGAAATCTCACACTAACCATAACAAGAATCAACACAGTCCCATCAATACGAAATTTGATGGTTTACATTTGTGTCCAATGTCAGGAAATTAGCTGATGACAGATAGTCGGCCATATTGGATCTTATTGCGTCGCTATTGTACGGTTATAGTAGAATCCTGGCCACTACAACTTTACAGTAGGCTAAAAGAACTGTCTGGCGCTATACTGCGTTTATAAATAACGATTTTCGTCATTTTTGCTACAGTGAGGTTAAAGAAAACTTTAACAGTTCCATAACTTTTTATAAATATGACCTTTAGTTTTTATTTAAATACAAGCAAACCCGGTGAACTCCGTTTCGCCAAAAAGTTGTAATTTTTCCTGAATTTTGTTTGCTGCAAACCTCAAGGAGCCCGTTGGTCCGTAGTGTAAGTTACATTTAGCTCGTTCTTCATTTATTAGCCTCAGTGGTGGCGATTCTGGCGTACATACGACTAAACTAAATTTAAAGTAGCTCTGTCTCTTTTCATCATAAATGACCAAAAAGAGATGGTACGATCTAAACCATATACAAAACAACTAAAATCACGTCAAATATGGAAAATGCACGTAGTTTTAGAAGTGATACGTTCTAAAATCGCTTACCTTTTCCATATTTGAAGTTATTTTAGTTGTTTTGTGTGTGGTTCAGATCGTGCTGTCTCTTTCTGTTCACTAATGATAAAAAGTGACAGGGCTATTCTAAATTTAGTTTAGTCGTGTGTTCGCCTGAATTGCCACCACTATCTATCCACTGCCTATTGTCACAAGCTATCTATGCCCCTTATCACTATAATCTAATGTTATCAGCCAAGCTGAGGGCATTACGTCGCTGAGTAATGTACTCGCTAATCAGACAAGCGACAGGACGTTCCCGCACACTGCCCGCACTGACTCATCCAAGGAGTTCGATTGAAATGAACAAACCACTGCAGCCGGGCTTAGGGTTGCCTAGTGCCAACTTTGTTATTTTTGACAAAAATATTGAGTACTAACATCCCGTCCTAGCTTCGCACGGGCTCTTTAATAATCTGAGGTAAATAATAATAATAAATAAATAATAGGACACATTTCACACACGGCTGGCTAACCCCATACTGAACTATTTCTAGTTCGTATTATGGTTGCTAACACAACTGATAAACTACATATACATACATACATGTTTTATATAGAAACATACTTAACACCCAGACCCACAGCCAACACATTTAGTTTAGCACAAAGATGTTGGCCGGGCCGGGAATCGAACCCGAAACCTTCTGATTGGCAGTCCGGCATGGTAATCTTTACATCAAGTAGGTCTTCAAAAGTTGCAAAGAGTTTTAAAGAGAAACAAAAGATAGCCTATGTTACTAGGAGATAATGTAGCTTCCCAACGGTGAAAGAATTTTTCAAATCGGTCTAGTACTTTTGGAGCCTATTCGCGTCAAACGAAAATGAATTTATATCTATGCAAATAAATACTTTATTTTGCAATAAGAATAATACTTTATTAAAAAGCTAAGAATCTAATGACACAAGATATTTATAATTTTAATTATGTTTACTGCAGCATCTCCTGGTAAGTAGTCACTATGACACATACCTATCCTTAATCTTGCGCTAATCAAATCTAAATCGATCATTGAAAACCTCATCAAAATCGAAATTGGGGCAAATTAAAGACATTTTATACTGGTCTCCGTTTTCTATCGGGCATAAAGGCAGTACAATTACATTAGTACATTTTAAGGTTCCGTACCAAAGGGTAAACCCTAAGCCTCTGTTGTCTGTCTGTCTGTCTTTATCCATGCTGTATCTCAGAAACAGATAGCAAGAAAGCTGAAACTTTCACAAGCTATGTATTGTCCGTGCCGATATAGCA
The DNA here is from genome assembly GCA_035578125.1 of Mellilla xanthometata. Classification (NCBI taxonomy): domain Eukaryota; kingdom Metazoa; phylum Arthropoda; class Insecta; order Lepidoptera; family Geometridae; genus Mellilla; species Mellilla xanthometata. The sequence goes on along the minus strand of JAPUBQ010000049.1, from coordinate 581,909 downwards.
AAAATACTTAAAAAAAAATATAAAGGGACCCCATAAAAAAAACGAGATTTTTTCTTTTCTCTTATTTTTTTATATATCAAAAATGGTAGCTAGTAGACGCTTAAATTTTTCATAGAAAATATAAATGTATATTATATAACCTTTCAAATTGAATTAAAATATTTAAATAGAATAGTCGGCAACCCTATAGGGATTTCAGTTCCGGCATGAATCGACTGATACTCGTAAACGATTCGATTGTCGAGATATTACCATACATGCGTGTGAAAAGTTGAATAAATTGAGCGCATATTCGCATCAATGCAATTGGGCGAGCGAAGCGGAAATCTGCTTTTCCCAAACTGAAACAGATGTTAATTCAAATAACCTAAACGCCCTGTACGTAAACCGATATTGACCTTAGCGACTGTAGCTCGGCGTAATAAAGTATTCTAACGCGATCATCAATATCGGTATTTTTTATTTAATAATGAATAGGCTCACGCTTTACCGCAGCTTGCCTGATGTTAAGCTTTACTGTTAGTCTAATATATTAATCAGTCTTTGGATGGATGACTGCAGTTGCGAGCGCTACCATGGGTCAGATGATACGTTAACATGTCCCTGAGGTCACTCAAGATGATCTGACACGATCATCGAAGCTAAGCAATGTTCGATGCGGACGGTGTTTGGATTGGTGGAAACGACAAGACTATCCTTTTTCAAGTAGCATTTCTATCTGGGCGCTACCGTGGGTCGGATGACATGTGAAATTGTAGGTCCCGGCTGTAAGTCTTAGTAGAAGCAGTCGTTAAGCCAAGTCAGAGGCTTTCAGGCGGCTTGAAAACTCTCGACACCAGAGCTTGGCCACTTAGCTCATACTAAGAAGAAGACGTCGTTGATGTTAGTCTTAGTACAACTATTAGTTAAGCCAAGTCGGAGGTCTTAGGGGGGCTTGAAAACTGCCGGTCGACTCCGGAGCTCATACGATTTTTTGACGTGACAAAATCTTAAATTAGGTTGCGGCTGGGAGTCACTTATGAAAAAGTGTAACGCCCGGTAACGTTACGATGAGTCACCGAACGAGAGAGAGGCCCGCCGAATGCCTTGCGTCTCTCTCCCACTCAACTATGATCGGTCTGCCGCGCGCGCAGCACGCGGCAGACTTTGTCACGTAAAATCTTCGCCCGTAAAACCGACTTTACAGGCAACCATTTTTTTTCAGAAAAAGACACATAACATGACTTGGAGTGTGAATAATGTGTGTTACCTGATATATACGTAGATAGCTACATAGATATATGTAGGTATGGGTTGCGGTGAGGCTCGCATGACATTGGCATTCAACTGAGACGCTGATGCTACTTAGAACGCAAGGTCGCCGTACTCACATGAATTATAATTAAATCTTTATACATAAGTAAGAATATCACTTCTATTATAAAGGCGAAAGTTTGTGTGTACAGACATACACACTAGTATGTTTGTTACTTTTCAACGCTTTAACGGCAGAACATATTTCGATAAAATGTTGTCTGGCGATGGTGACGCCCTGGGATTAACACATACATACTACTACTAAGTTTAACTAAATGCTACTTTTATTCGACGACATCGTTGGCGCAATGATTTCCATGCCGGACTGCCAATCAGAAGGTTCCGGGTTCGATTCCCGGCACGGCCAACATCTTTGTGCTTAACTAAATTTGTTGGCTGTATGTCTGAATGTTAAAAAAGGTAATATGTAGCGTATACGTTAGTTTGTTAGCAACCATAATACAAACTAGAAATGGTTTAGTATAGGGCTAACCAGCCGTGTGTGAAATGTGTCCATATATATATATATATATATATATATATATATAGAGATACCCTTACGGTAAATGTTGATCTGACGCGACTTAACACGAGTTATTTGTTGATCCAAAAACGTATGTTGATCCGCCGCCTTTTGTTGATCCAATATGCATTTTCGGGAACATATGTGGCTCCGACTGGATCAACATCTACAATCACGTGACTTTTTACTAGCGCTTGCATATGTTGATCCGATATACAAATCCACCTTGCGATAGTTACGGTAAATGTTGATCCGATTCAAATGAGCCAATCAGAGCACAGCAAGCGCTCGGATTGGCTGAAAACAGCCAAGACCTACTACTTATTATTCTGTGCTAAGACCTTTTTGTTATTAACAGATTCATGGTATCAACATATTATTTTTAACCGACTTCAAAAGGAGGAGGTTATAAATTCGACTGTATGATTTTATTTTTGTTTTTTTTTTGTGTTTACCGATTTCTCAGCCATTTGTGGACCGATCCTCAAAATTATTTTTCACGGTGTCACTATTTCCCATTGGTAATATTTTAAAGGCAAAAGTTTGTGAGAGAGCGTGTGTGTGAGTGTATGTTTCTTACGTCTTTACTCTGAAACGGCTAGACCAATATAGCCCAGTGAAATTAGGTAAAAAAAGGGGTCAACCTCGGAATGAAAGATAATAAGCTGGAAATTGGTAAAAACCTTTGTTTTGTTACCCTAAATATTGTCTCAAAAGTCACTCTTCGCGCTCTACCTCAAAAACGGTTGATCGTATAAAAAAAAAAGTTTAGACAAAAGTTGTAGAGAATTTTATACTCTACAACTTTCATGGTAGGTGAAAATATCATTTAAGCAATAGGAACTGAGATATTCGCGAAAAATCGTTTTTTGTGACCTTTGACCTTCAATATCTTAAGACGCGGACACGATAGCATTTGTGACTTTTGAGACAATATTTAGGGTAACAAAACAAAGGTTTTTACCAATTTCCAGCTTATTATCTTTCATTCCGAGGTGAAACCCCTAATATGACTGGGCTAAGTGTTTATTCTAAAATAAAATTATTATTAAGCTGTTGCAGTGGTTGAAGTAAATTTCTTTTAATCCTTAACCGATTTTGACAACGCTTCTAATAAGGTATATGTGCAGCGTACAGTCATATATGAGCTAATGCAGGGTCAAGCTCACGCTTGACCCTCCGCGTGCAATCCGCTGCACTAGCCGCACTCTTCGAGCTCTACCACAAAAACGGTTGATCGTATAAAAAAAAAGTTTAGACAAAAGTTGTAGAGAATTTTATACTCTACAACTTTCTAATAGGTGAAAATATCATTTAAGCAAAAGGAACCGAGATATTCGCGAAAAATCGTTTTTTGTGACCTTTGACCTTCAATATCTTAAGACGCGGACACGATAGCATTTGTGACTTTTGAGACAATATTTAGGGTAACAAAACAAAGGTTTTTACCAATTTCCAGCTTATTATCTTTCATTCCGAGGTGAAACCCCTAATATGACTGGGCTAATATAGATTGAATTTGGTAGAGATGTAGTTGACAGTCTAATTAGTACGAAACATTTTTAGCCATAAAATATTCCAGTGGCCGAGGTTAACTAACGCTACGCGGAGTTAGCATAAAATGCATTAGTATAAATAATTGGCCAAAGGCGAGTTGGGCTTTCGCGTAAAGGGTTCCGTGCGATTATCTATATCGGTCAAGTCTGAGACGAAGTCGCGCCTGTTTGTGTAATTTTTTTTAATTATTTATTAACAAAGTTGATATATTAGTGATACTATTCCAAAAATCTATCAAAAGTCTTGAAAAAGTTTGAAAAAAAAATGCTTTCGTTTTATGAGAATGCTCTTAAATACTTATTTATTTTATTCTATTTAGTATTTGTTGTTGTAGCGGCAACAAAAATACATCATCTGTAAAAAAATCAACTCCCTAGTTATCAAGGTTTATAAACTACAGCCTGGTGACAAACAGACAGCGGAGGCTTAGATAGTAATAGGGCGCCGTTTTTACCTTTTAGGCACGGAACCCTAAAACGCTACTAAAACAACAACAACAACTACTACTACTAATACTTTGCAGCTGACTGAAATTGAAATAACTTAAAGTAAGTGTGTGTGTGTCACTGTGTGTGTGTGTGTGTGTGTGTGTGTGTGTCAGTGTGTGTGTGAGTACGCGGGCGTGTGTGTGTGTGTCAGTGTGTGTGTGAGTACGCGGGCGTGTGTGTGTGTGTGTGTGTGTGTGCGCGCGCGCGCGTGAGTGTGTGTGTGTGTGTGTGTCAGTGTGTATGTGTGAGTGCGCACGCGCGTGAGTGTGTGTGAGCACGCGGGCGTGTGTGTGTGTCTGCGTGTCTGTGTGCGTGCGCGCGCACGCGCGTGGGTGTTTGTGTGAGCACGCGTGGGTGTGTGTGTGTGTATGTGTGAGCACGCGGACGCATGTGTGTGTTTGTATGTGTGTGTGTGTGTGTATGTGTGTGTATGTGTGTATGTGTGTGTCAGTGTGTGTGTGTGTGAGCACGCGGGCGTGTGTGTGTGTGTGAGCACGCGGACGCGTGTGTGTGTTTGTATGTGTGTGTCACTGTGTGTGTGTTGCAGTGTGTGAGTGTGTCACTGTGTGTGTGTGTGAGTTGCAGTGTGTGTGTGTGTGTCAGTGTGTGTGTTAGTGTGTGTGAGCACGCGAACGCGCGTGTGTGTGTGTGTGTGTGCGTGTCAGTGTGTGTGTGTGTGTGTGTGCGTGTCAGTGTGTGTGTGTGTGTGTGCGTGTCAGTGTGTGTGTGTGTGTGCGTGTCAGTGTGTGTGTGTGTGTGTCAGTGTTGTTGTGTCAGTGTGTGTGTGTGTGTGAGAACGCGGGCGCGCGCGTGTGTGTGTGTGTGTGTGTCAGTGTGTGTGCGCGCGCGTTTGTGTGTTTGTGTGTCTCAGTGTATGTGAGCAAGCGCGCGTGGGTGTGTGTGTGTGTGTGTGTGTGTGTGAGCGCGCGGGCGCGTGTGTGTGTTTGTGTGTGTGTGTGAGCGGGGGTGCGTGTGTGTCTGTGTGCTAGCGTGTGTCAGTGTGTGCGTGTGTGTGTATGTGTGTGTATTCGTAATGTAAAGCACAGTGTTTCCCTCGGGTGAAAGACTTATTTAGTCCCTTGAACTATTAGCGCCCTCACTTCGTACGGGCGCCAAACTCATTCTCGGCCCTAAATAAGTTTCTTTAGTAAATAATTTAATTAAAAATAATATTCAAGGGGGGCTCCCATACAACAATGGTACGGAACCCGTCATGCGCGAGTCCAACTCGCACTTGGCTAATTATTTTTATTTTATTTCAAGAAAGAAATAACGTCGTTGATTATCAACTCAATATTCTCATAAACCAGTTGGCGAATATTCTTACAAATCACGAAAACAAGATATATAAAAAAATATTTTAGCAAACAGCAACAATTAACTTTAAATAAACAATTAACATAACAATTAAAAAACAATCTATTAGTTTCATATTAAACTAAATTTTTCAAAGAAAATCGATATAACACGAAACTATACCAAGGCCAAATTAGTTTAACCAAGGTAAAATAAAATAAACTAAGCATTTCAAAGTACTCGTACTCATAATTATTAAAAAATATATATCGCTTTGTTTTCTAATACCTATTCGTCAATGTTGGCTCCGGATCTAAGAAATCACATTCAGTATGTTTTTTTTGACCGTTACGGATCAAACGATGTCGGTGTATTTGGTGAAGAGTATACGGAAAACGTGCTAGTGTAGATCCACCGACGTCACGAGTATACCAAGGCTGGATCAGGGTATATCGGTTTTAATGGCGAGGAGCCGAAAATACACGCAAAATAGGTGGATCAACAATTGTTCCAACTTCACACTGGATCAACATTTACCGTGAAAGGTTCATTATATTTATACCTATATATACGATGTCAACACGCATACCTATGTAAATTTGCTATGCCAAGCTCTTCTATTGAAAAATATATTATATCTTTCTTGCCTAATCCCACTAGGTGGGGTAAGCACAGCTAAGTTTCTCCATCCACTCTCCTCTATCAGCCGTCGTCTCTACACTCACTCCTTTCTCTCTCATGTCCACATTCACACACTCCATCTATGTTTTCTTCGATCGACGTCTTGCCCTTCTTCCTTGCACTACTATACTGTCGTAAATGTATATGAAGCAATGAATACCTTATCATTATTAGCAAATGTTTGTACAAGTTATATACACATATTGTTATCAAGTAATTTGCTAATACACACTCGTCATATTATACTCCTATCATTATTTTGTGAAGGTTAATTAAAATTAAATTGACTAACTATTCAAATTCTTGACTGATAAGACTATGAGTCAAGGCAATGATAATATCCCACTTGAAGGACGATATAAGGAATGTCTCATATTAGATATGTTTACCTCTGCGGTCGCGGTACGCGGTGCTAGCAAAGGACATATCCAATATAATGTGCCAGATATTTTCAGACAATCTAAGCACGTTGCACCTTAGGCCGAAGTGTCACTGACTCGTGTGGATACGCGCCCAGCTAGTCAAATGCCTAAGCACAAAGCAACTTTTTTCTAATAAAAAAAGAAAACAAGAAAAACTAAGTAACTCTCGAATCCTTGCTAATCTTAGCCAACTCCGCTCGTCTCAGCTTATCTCAACCATCTCCCTTATCTCAACTATCTCCGCTCATCTCAGCTTATCTCAACCATCTCCGCTCATCTCAGCTATCTCCGCTCTGCTCAGCCATCTCTGCTAATCTTAGCCATCTCCGCTCTGCTCAGCCATCTCTGCTAATCTTAGCCATCTCCGCGCTGCTCAGCCATCTCTGCTAATCTTAGCCATCTCCGCTCAACTGAGCCATCTCCGATCATCTTAGCCATCTCCACTCACCTTAGCGATCTCCGCTCATCTCAGCCATCTCCACTCATCTTAGCGATCTCCGCTCATCTTAGCCATCTCCACTCATCTTAGCGATCTCCGCTCAACTCAGGCGCCTCCGCTCATCTTAGTCATCTCCGCTAGTCACAGTCATCAGCTCCGCTCTTTTCAGCCATCTCCGTTCATCTTAGCCATCTCCGTTCAACTTAGCCATCTCCGCTCACCTCAGCCGTCACCGTTCATCTCAATCATCTCCGCTTATAACAGCCATCTCCGCTCACCTTAGCCATCTTCGCTCATCATCGGTCATTACAGAGTATTTTACAAATATAATCAAGCAGCCCGTACAAAACGTGCTTCACACACAAGCAGGTATATAACAAGTCGGAAATAAATGTAATCACGTACGAATGTCGAAGTTGTCACGTTCGGACACTTTCTACGAATGTTTTGTACATTCGCTTATGTAATCGGAATTATTCATTAATACACAAAGTTGTAGTTATTTGTTCGATTAACATAATATTGTTAAAGCCGGATCTATGTAGGTACGTCTACTCCAAATTTCATTCATACAAGTTTTATTTGCATTTCCGTTTAACTATTGCTTGTCTGATGTTGAGCACATTTTAGTACAATACTAGCTAGCTATGCTACAAAGAGATACAAAATATAGCCTATGTTACTCACAGATAATGTAGCTTCCCAACTGTGAAATAATTTTTCAAATCAGTCCAGTACTTTCGGATCCTATCCGCGTGAAAAAAACAAACTTTTCAGTGAAATATAAAAATGTTGTCCTTCTGAGAGTAATTAATATACCTACTACAACAAATCTTCCTTTTTCTTGTAAGTAATGATATTATCTAGAACCGTTAGACCTTACAATTCCAATATTGCTAATTTACATTATATGAAATTATTTCGTGATAAATTCACAGCGTTTAGCTGAAATATATATGGCGTGTCTTAGCTCAGTACAGTAGCGCCTTAAGGGTGGATGTACGAATACTTAGTATATGTATAGTAGCATCATCACAACATAATTACCAAGCAAAGCTTTGGAAAGCGGTCGCCGCAGGTAGAAAGCGACAATCTCATTAAAGATGGTGATACGGATATTCGATATATTACGTAATAGCCTCCGGTATAAGGTGAATATTTTTTACTCCCTGATAGCGTAGCGCTTGTAGTTTAGCTAGATAGATAGATAGATTAACTCTTTATTGGGCAAATTATTGGTACAAACTGTACAAAGTTGCAGCTAGCTAAGGTGATCTGACGCGATTAACGAAGCTAAGCAACGGTCGATGCGGACGGTGTTTAGATGGGTGACCATGCACAAGACTGTGGTTTTTTAAGTGGCATTTTCATTTGGGCGCTACCGTGGGTCGAATGGCACGTTAAATTATAGGTCCCGGCTGTTAGTCTTTGGCATAACAGTCGTTAAGCAAAGGCAGAGGCCTTCGGGAGGTAAGAAAACTCTCGACACCAAAGCTTGGCCACTTAACTCATACGGAGAGAAGAATGAATGAATGAATGATTAATTTGTCTATAAAACTAGGTACATAGGTGGTATCATAAAATGTCATATAAGTTAAAACTATATACAACTAAAATGTATGTACTTAGTAATCCTCTAGTTTTTGCCCGTAGGGCTAAAACCTCGGAGTAACCCGGTTGAAACCGCAGGGCGTAGATAGTGGTTAATAAAAACAATGATTTCAAAACAATAGACGCAACACATAATAACAAACGCCCAAAGGTTAATCGTGGCACAAATAGTTTCATACATTATGTAATCACAAGTAGATTTGGCATAATTTCCACTCGAGGTGTCGAACTAGCGTACCACTTTCACAACTGTTGAAGGTTATCCGTCTACGAACGGACGGTTCGCTGATAACAAGAACTTAATTGTTTTTTTTTAAGATAGGGTAGCTGACCCGGCAAACGTTGTTTTGCCTCACTTAGGGGTATAAAAATAGATAGTGTAGCTTATATGACACGTTCGTAGATTTACCATAGCAGCGCCATCTATTGATTACTATCTATATGACGACCTCGTTGGCGTAAAGGTTACCATGCCGGTCTGCTAATCAGAAGGTCCCGGGTTCGATTCCCGGCCCGGTCAACATCTTTGTGCTTAACTAAATTTGTTGGCTGTGGGTCTGGGTGTTAAATATGTATTTATATAATATGTATGTATGTATATGTAGTATATCAGTTGTGTTAGCAACCATAATACGAGCTAGAAATGGTTCAGTATGGGGCTAACCAGCCGTGTGTGAATGTGTCCTAATATTATTAATAAAAAAAAATTACTCAACCCAGTCGAAAGCCTGGCCGCTGTCGCTGGCCATTCAGAGAGGAAATGCCGCCACCCTTATAGGTACTTATGAGTATAAGGCGGTCACGTAACTAACCTAAGCTAACATGCCTCTCTCCTATCCTTCCTCTTCAATGTTAGTCCATAAAAATTGTCGGATGAAAAATTAAAGTTCCGTGAAAATACAGGAAGCTTAAGCCTGGAAGCTTTTTTAATTTCGTGCAAAGCTCGCTCACGTATTGCCAGACAATTGCAGCTCCGAGCTTCCGAGACTGCGAGTTTTAAACAGAGCCTACCGTTGCACTTCCCGTTTATTCACGATGCCCTTAACTCATTTGCATATCTATACTACAACTCCGAAACTACTGAAACGATTTAAAAAAATATTTCATCGTTGGTAAGCTGCATTACTACAACGTATATTTTGTTTGTCTTTGCAACTTAGATTAATTATTTTAAAGCCCGTGGAAAGCCGGGACGGGATGCTAGTTTTTTATACAGTACAATATTATGTTTTGTTTTTGCAATAAAATGTAGCGTCTGTAGCTCGGCTAACTAGGGTGATCAGACGCAATCATCGAGGTTAAGCAATGGTCGATGCGGACAGTCTTTGTATGGGAGACCATGCACAAGACTGTTTTTAAAAAAAAGTTTACAATAAACGTTTTTATTGTATTGGGACCCTTAATATTTTCATTTTCTATTTTCAGTATTTGCTGTTATAGCGGCACGGGAAATACATAACTTGTGAAAATGTCAGCTTTCTAGCTATCACGTTTTCTGAGATACAGCCTGGTTGTGTATCACCAGGCTGTATCTCAGGAACCGCCAGACAGCGAGGGCTTAGTAATAGGGTCCCGTTTTACCTCTCGGGTACGAAATTCAAAAAAGTACCACCTGGGGGTCTTCAAATCTAGAGTTAATAGGTATTTTCTAGGTAAGCGTGTAACATCGTAGGCCATAGTATTGTTTAACACCAAGCAAGCTGTGCTCAAACGCAAAAATATCTTCACTAATATAATAAAGAGGAAAACTTTGTTTGTCTGTTCGGTTGTAATGAATAGGCTCAAAAACTACTGGCCCGATTTTAAAAATTCTTTCACTATTTGAGGCTACATTATCCACGAGTAACATAGACTATATTTTATTTTGGAAAAAAATAGGGTTCAGTAACATATTTGGATTTTTCGGACACAAACTGAAAAAAATCAACCAAAGAAGTTACTTATTTTGCGTACGCTGCCTAAACTACAAAAGATAGAACCATAAAATGGTATAATTAATTGTAGATCTTATAAATATCTACAAAAAAGTCCGCGATACACTATACCTATCTATGTCGAGTGAGGCACAACAATTACATTTTTATTTGAAAATCTTGAATTTTTTTGGACTACATTTAAACGCGTTTATTTTACTCATGCACCTTATCAAAATAAATTATTTCATCATAAAAAAGGAAATTAATTTACTATGAAAAATCTTAGCTCTGTGAGTGGAGGGCTGTGTCGTACCTGGGGAAGTAATCTGACACAGGATACTATCAACAAGTGAACGTTACGTGGGAAGGCGTGGAAAGACAGCGTCGTGCCGGCGCGGGCGCATTATGCTGCGCCTTCATACTATAAAAAATGTTTTTGTCATTCCATCGCTCATTGTTGTAGCACAAAGGGCTTGTTTCCTGCCATTTAGATATTGACCTGCTTATGTATGCACTTGCAATGCTCGATACGTTACTGTGCTTTATCATATCTCTTATATATAAAATTTCCATGTCACAATGTTAGTTACCGTAGTCCTCCGAAACGGCTTGACCGATTTTCCAAATTTTATTTGAGTATTCAGTAGGTCTGAGAATCAGCTACTATCTATTTTTTATACCCCTAAGTGTTTAGGGTTAAAAAAAAAAATATTAAATAAAATTTTTACTCAAGGCAAAACAACGTTTGCCGGGTCAGCTAGTGTAAGTATAAAAGAAATAAAATGCTTGCTATATATAAAGCTGTCTGGCAATATTTGATACGCCGGCAATATTAGTTTGGCAACATCTCTATATCGTTCCACTGCTGTCTGGAAACTCTTGAACTACAATACGGGTCAGCCGAGATCGCAACTATTATGTCCGCTGCAGAAATTCTTCTTTCCTTGCTTGACAATATCACTTTAATATTATAAGAAAAATATTTGGCTTAGTTTCGAATAAAGATGAAGATAAGAGTCCTTGAGATTGCATGCCGCCTGCGACTGTAAGCATATCACCCCTACGGAGGGATGTGATTGGATTACTGCCCCCAAGATATCTCCACCCTTATTGAGAAGGGTGCAGGTAAAGCGTTCCTTTCTAAGCTGATGGCGATTTTGGTTGTAATCCCAAATTTACGATTTTAAGAAACAATTTGGAGTAAGTACTACTCTACTATGTACTAGCATCCCGTCCCGGCTTCGCACGGGTTATAAAATAATCTAAGTTGCAAAGAGATACAAAATATTGCGTGTTACTCAGGGATAATGTAGCTTCCCAACGGTGAAAGAATTTTTCAAATCGGTCCAGTAGTTTCGAAGCCTATTTGCGTCAAACAAAAAATCTAACTATACCTCTTTATACTTTATCATAATAATATACATCTTTATCATTTCGTGTATTACGAGTATGTTCAAGTGATGTAGCGATCTAGAATGGAGCGCGCTTGCCTATATGTAAGTAACCGATTCAAACTAGCCTTTAAGACGAAGACAATAACAAAATCTTGATTTTAACAGTTACGAGTATTTTGCTAAATATCGTAACTGGAAAAAATATATGGAAATTTAATTTAAAGGCCGTCTTAACAAAACATCAACAACTCTTAAAGAATATTTCCGATTCTTTCTAATCACTAACGATGAAAAGAGACAGGGCTACTTTAAATTTAGTCGTGTGAACGTCAGAATCTCCACCAATATCTTTCCCAGTACGTTTCCGTATCAACCAGTCCAGTCTTCTTCTTCTTCGTATGAGCTAAGTGGCCAAGCTCCAGGGTCGAGAGTTTTCAAGTCGCCCGAAGGGCCTCTGACTTGACTTGACGACTGTATGTCCTAAGACTAACAACCGGTGCCTACAATTTAAAGTGTCATCCGACCCACGGTTGCGCCTAGATGAAAATGCAACTTGAAAAACGACAGTGTTGTGCATGGTCACCCATCCAAACACCGTTGCTTAGCTTCGATGATCGCGTCAGATCACCTTAGCTAGCCGAGCTACAGGCGCTACAGGCTATGGAACGTGCTTTATTTTAATTTATGGGAACCGTGACGGGTTCTTAGCATAATGTATGTCTGTCTCTGTTCTTGGAATAATTCACAATGCCAGCCCACGTCGAGTACGGTGAAGTATTCGATATAAGGCTGGGTACTGTACGTAAGTGTACAGAGTTACTGTTGAACATGACACCTTCGCTGGCGTAATGGTTACCATGCCGGAGTGCCAACTTGAGGGTCTCGGGATCGATTCCCGGCAAGGCCTACATCTTTGTGATGAAATAAATTTGTTGTCTGTCGGTTTGGTTGTTAAATATGTATCGATATTAAGTATCTTTAGTTAATAAAAATAATTGGCCAAGTGCGAGTTGGGCTCTCACATGAAGGGTTCCGTATGGTGTCCATTCTTGTATGGAAGCCCCCTTTAAATATTTATTATTTTAAATTGATAGCTAATATACATTTATATATTATGTGAAAATTATAAAGGCCTACTAAGCAGATACAGTTAATAATGTATGTAATAGCAACAAAAAAACTTTTTTATTTTTAGTATTTGTTGTTATAGCGGCACGGGAAATACATATTTTGTGAAAGTTTCAGCTTTCTAGTTATCACGGTTTCTGAGATACAGCCTGGAGACAGACAGACACAGCGGAGGCTTAGTAACAGGGTCCCGTTTTTACCTTTTAGGTGCGGAACCCTAAAATCAGTGAGGCTGGCCAATGGCCCGGTTGGCTCACACGAAGTGGAACAATAACTGAGTACTGCGCATGCGCGAGCGCCATTGTGGAGACACGCGCGCTTCCGCTTTCTCGTGGAAAAATGCGCGTGCGCACGTTGGAAAGTAAACGTGTGTGGAGCTGAGATAATATAACCAATTGATGGCCGATGTAAGTATCTGCAGACTATAAGTCATTTATTCGTAAACACAAGTTTACACATCAAAAAATATTTAACGGTCATAATTTATAATAAAAATTAATTATATCAAATACAAATACAAATCATTTATTGATAACACCAAAGTTACAAGTCAAATAATATGATATCATTACAAAAGTATATGATATGTATCCATGTCAATTTTCTATTATATTCTAGTACTATAATATCATTACAATGGTATATGATATTAATCATTATCAATAATTATAAATTAATATAAAAGCAGTATATATATATATGTAATTATGAATGATCTAAAGATAACTCTGGTTATTTATTTTATTTGACAATTAATAAATTCCTCAAATGAATAAAAGGTTTGCTCTATACGTTCCCAATACTGGTACTCGGAGCCTTCTCTCAGTCTTCTTCTTCGTATGAGCTAAGTGGCCAAGCTCTGGTGTCGAGAGTTTTCAAGCCACCCTAAGGCCTCTGACTTGAATTAACGACTGCTTGTACTGATACTAACTGCTGGGACATACAATTTAACATGCCATCAGACCAACGGTAGCGCTCAGATAAAAATGCTTTTGATGTAGAAAGAAATTCAATTAGACGTTTTGATTTTATTTGTTTCAACATAAAATAGCATACAGCTCGGAAAAAGTGGGTGACGAATCACTTACCCTTTTCGGAAAGGGGTAACTCTTTGCGCCATCAAGTAGGGTATTATTATCATTGGTAGCTATGTATGTATGTTTGTATACATGTTCTGATTTCGAAAATACTCGTTGCGACTATATTGCTGTGCTTCTCTCTGGAACGGAGCGGACTTGGGAAAATATTAAGTTAATGTTCTTGTAACAGTAATTTTAATGAGTTACATTATTTAATACATTTCTGTATAAAATATTACAATAGTATTACTAGCATCCCGTCCCGTCTTCGCACGGGCTCTTAAATAATCTAAGTTGCAAAGAGAAACAAAATATATGTTATTTGGGGATAATGTAGCTTACCAACGGTGAAACAATTTTTCAAGTCGTTCCAGTAGTTTCGGAGCCTATTTGCGTCAATCTTTTCCTCTTTATAATATTTAAGTAATCGATAGCGTAGGGTTGGAAAATCGCCATACACCGAGCAGAGTGTCCCGGCAGCCTTTTTGAAAGCTATTTATATTAGACTAGACATACTCCACTTAAGACCAAGGTATTGCTAACTCGTGCAGTCACACGCACTGCTGGTTAAAGACCTTAGTAAAGTGTAAGTAAAATCTAAAATCATTCCAGCTTTTTTTTTCATACTGGTTAGCCCCATACTGAACCATTTGTATTATGGTTGCTAAAACAACTGATATACTACATATACATACATAAATTCTTTATATCGATACGTATATATGTAACACCCAGACACACAGCCAACAAATTTAGTTAAGCACAAAGATGCTAGCTTATCATTAAATAATGTCAACTGTTCATTTTATATCAAAATATTTTATACATTCTCGAAAAGACTGACTTAAAAAAGTATTTTTACTGAATGTACTTATCAAAAAAAAATCTAAAAATAATCACACACATTATTTGTCTTTAGTGTTAACTTGTGTTAAAATTCGAATCAATAGCAATGTACTTAAATATTGTTTTTGATTATGTTTTTCAATGATTAATTATCACGATGCAATCATTCATGGTATTATTATAAGAAAATAAAATGCAACACCCGCAATTCAGGACTGATTTTTTGCAGACAACCCTATACCACCGTGTTCGTTATAAAATTATCTTTATTTTATTTTAGTTTCATTCAATAATCAGACCGGTGCAAGTTATTAGTATCGATTTACCTGTTTACACCTGCCTACCCAAGAGTTGTGACGGGAAATAACTAGTCAACCTAATGTTTGTATATTCCATAGGTTTCATATTTTCGATTGGAATGGAATTTGTTCATTAACCAAGCCAGTGTAATTTGAAAAAAATTTTTTTTTTAATTGTTATCTAATCATATCATGGACTGAAATTTTTTAGACAACCCATTCGCAATATATTGATTGACATATTTTATTTGATAAAAAATATCTTTCATCCATTAACCAGCTCGGTGATCCTATACCATATCGTCTTTAGCATGGCATGCAAAGCGCATGTGATGTTATTACGGCGAGTGATTCAGTGATAATGAATGCGCGTCCGAGGTCGGCGCCGGCGCCTCGAGCCCCGCTGTTTGACAACACCTCACTGTTTGGGACTTGTACGCACTCAGAGGTTGTTGACTGCCTCATGTGTGAGACTCGCGTACCAAAGGTTCCGTACCATTATGCATGCAAACTTAAAAAGAAAGAAAAAAAATGTTTAGATAATAAAGAAATAAAAAAAATAATAATAAATAAATATAAGGACACATTTTACACACGGCTGGTTAACCCCATACTGAACCATTTCTAGTTCGTGTTATGGTTGCTAACACAACTGATATACTACATATACATATATACATACATATTTTATATAGATACATATTTATATATATTTAACACCCAGACTCACAGCCAACAAATTTAGTTCAGCACAAAGATGTTGACCGGGCCGGGAATCGAACCCGGAACCTTCTGGATGGCAGTCCGGCATGGTAACCTTTACGTCAAAAAGGATAAACAAAACAAAGAATATGAAAAAAATGTGGGCATTTACACAAGTGCTTTTACTTAAAGTGTTTGTACATTAGGTTCAACTTTGTGGAGCTCACTGATGGATCTAATAACTTGAGGGATCACTGAATGAACTCTCTGTTATGATGGCCCTCTAGTTAGCAGGCAATTGTTCCTGATTTGTTTAATACTCGTTCGTATGTAAATTTTATTATGGTTATAAATAAAGGCAATTCATTTACCAATCATTCCAATAAAAGTAAACTTCAATATAAAGCGGTCTAACAATGTCTCTGACAACTATCATATGGTCAGAAGAAGTATAGACGGAACAACAAAAAAAAAAATGCATGCTAGCGCCCGTAGCTCGGCTAGCTTAGGTTATCTGACGCGATCATCGACGTTAAGCAACGGTCGATGCGGATTATAGGCTTTGGATTGGTCGACAACACTGTCGTTTAAAAAGTGGTATTTTCATTCTAGGCGCTAGCGTGGTTAGGATGACACGTTAAATTGTAGGTTCCGACCGTTAGTCTTAGTACAAGAAGCCGTAAAGCCAAATCAGAGACTTTCGGTCAGCCTGAAATCTCTCAAAAGAGATCGGTCACTGCGCATACGAAAAAGAAAGAACATGCATGAAAACAGCAAATAATAATATTTGTACGGGCCTTCTTTAGATAATTAATTTGATTCTAATTTTAACGCCTAATTTTAGTACCTAAAGGATACTAGTGTCCTACTCTAATATTTCTATGGCACGAGAGCACACGCGGTCTCAGTATAGGAGTTGAGACTCATTTATAAAATTAAATGTATAAATTAAATTTAGTATTTAATATACCTTTAATAGGGAACCTTTGTTAAGTATAACTGATTTAACAGTGTTAAAATATTGTGATGTACATATATATATTTTTATTGACCTGTAATGTTTTTATGAACAAAATAAACGAATTTGAATTTTGCCGTCTTTCTGTCCCCAGTCTGTATCTCATGATTGCTTGAAAGTTGCACTTTCCTCTAAAACAAAGTAGATTATTTAGAAATTTTACGATACGGAACCCATGCGCGAGCCCAACACGCACTTGGCCAATTAATTCGCCATATTTCTCAACTAAAGTCGTGCGATTTTACGTAAATTTCGGAGCTAACACGAAACAGTCGTCTGACAAACATCCATTGACCTAGTTGGCTTTGCGTCGCGAATAATCTAAGATTTATAATGCCGCCCGAATTGGGCTAAGCACGAATAGATATTGCGAGCAGATTTAGTACGTTGGTCGTCCGCCTATACGAGTCACTAGCAGATCGTCCCGGCTTCGCACGAGCTTTAAACAGCGAACTGCCAATAAAATGGTTCCACCATCCACGCGTAAAATACCGCGGTGGACGGGGCAAAACAGCTACCCGCGCGGCTAGTATCGGTGGTGTGACCTTGATGCTTTGTGTGTGTGTGTGTGTGTGTGTGTGTTTCGTTGGGATAGCAGTATAATTGTGAGCAGATGGATTCAAAATTCTAAGCGGCAATAGTATGTAATCCCAACGGTGAAAGAATTTTACAAATCGGTCCAGTAGTTTCGGAGCCTATTTGTGTCAAACAACCAAACTAAAAATTAAACTTTTCCTCTTTATCCATACCAATTACAGTATAAACTCCATGTAACCTCACTCGATTTAACGACAAACTCTCTAAAGCGCCGAAATCAATTGGCTTTAGTTGTTATAATTTGTATTCCATACAATGATATATTCTCTCCATTTAACGACCACTCTCTATAAAACCATAAAATGCACGGTCCCTCAGTGTCGTTATATAGAGTTTACTATGTATCTTCTGTAGCTATTACGGTTTCTGAGATACAGTCTGGAGACAGACAGACAGCAAAGGCTTCGTAATAGGGTCACGTTTTTACCTTTTAAGTACGGAACCCTAAAAACTGACGTCTAGGTCTCAAACTCTAATTAAATCTTATAATATATCAGCTACCTACTCATATTATATATCTATCAAATGTTTACGTTTCTACATATTATATTGCTAACTCGTTCGTATATGGATATGGATGATTAATGGTTATTTTTGTTCTATGTATTTATTAATTTTACAAAAAGCTATTTAAAACACTGAAATTGTATTAGCAGACTAGACCGGGTGATAGCCTTCAGGGCACGAATGCACCTGCAGCGGCCGCCGACCCTTCAGTCCTGCGCCGGCGCCACTCTACTGTGAAATTATGCACTTATGTCAACCTAAACTATCGGCTTGATCGGTTTTTAAACTGCGGTTCTAGCCACGTTATACTAGTATCATGTAGCATAATAATATGAATTAAATTAACTGCCAAAATTATCGACGCAAACAATTGAAAGAAGCAACTGTGACTCGGTGGTACAAACGTCTGCTTTTCATTCAGACGGCCCCTGGTTCGATCGTAGCCCTACACCATTGACTTGTTTTTCAAGTTTTATGTGGATTTGCACTCGCTTTACGGTGACGAAACCGACACGTTTGAGGACCACAATTTCCGAAAACGTGTGTCATCCGCCAACCCACACTTGGCCAGGGTGGTGGCTTATGGCCTATATCTATCTTCTATTAAGAGAAGATCCCGGGTCCCAGCAGTGGGAACGTATAGTGGGTTGCTTATGCTATGCTTATGCTTAAACAATGAAACTATTTTTTTTTTTACAACTTATAGGTTTGCGTTTGACCACAGCTTGTCTGGTGTTAAACAATACTATGGTCTACGATGTTACACGCTTACCTAGAAAATACCTATTAACTCTAGATTTGAAGACAGGTGGTACTTCTCAGGAAACAGAGACTCAGGAAGATAATTCCAAAGTTTTGCAGTCCTCACAAGGAAGCTCGAAGCGAATCAGCTTGTGCGATACCGATAACTTCCATAAGCATTCCTTTAAAATCTAACAGGTTATTTTACAAAACGAACCTGCGTAGTGGCAAAAACTGAGCATCAAAATTTTCAAACCAAATTTGTAAGAGAACGCGACAGTGGCTCCCCCACCGGTTAGCTAATAAGCCTGGCACCAGCGTAACACTGTCCAAATGGCCCCATAGGTTGACGTAAGCATTTGCACTCCAATCTATTTTTGGCGTTTCAGGCGTCCATATAATGAACGATGATTAAATGTATTGAACAGCTATTGTTTTTCGATTGGTCACATACCAAAACACTGAGTAATATTCTTGAAAAAAAAAGTTATAAGTTCAATCTGACAATCTGAAATAAATACATTCTATTATATTTGACGACCTCGTTGGCGTAAAGGTTACCATGCCGGACTGCCATCCAGAAGGTTCCGGGTTCGATTCCCGGCCCGACCAACATCTTTGTGCTTAACTAAATTTGTTGGCCTGGGTGTTAAATATGTATCGTTATAAAGTATGTATGTATGTATATGTAGTATATATCAGTTGTGTTAGTAAACATAATACAAACTAGAAATGGTATGGGGCTTGAAAGAAAAAAAAACATTTTGAATATTCACCATTATTGTGTGTTAAAACAGCGAAATAAATAGCGAAAGCTGTATATCAACTTTACAAGTCTTCAAATCATTGAGCACACTTTTACTTTAATTCGAGCATTTTAATTGATTGATTCATTCAAGAGAATCTTTGAGTGGAAAAAATAAAACGCGTGCTTTCTGTGAATTTGGAAGAAACCGGAAGAATCTGGCGGATGAGTAATGCTGTGTCAAGCTGAAATACCGTTAAGGATTACACTTTTGATATATGTTTACGCTTAGTAAGGATTTCTTGATTGGTTTAGCGACAATATATACGTAACCTAAATATGCATGTATATTCATGACCCATTTTTAAAATCTAAAACTAGATCGAAAGGGGTAAATTCTACTAAGATGTATTTTTTATAATATTTTATGAGGTAAAACTAACCAGGTGGGTTTAATGGTACTTTAATGTACCTAGACATGTAGATGTCGTGTGAGAAAATAGTAATGCTGACAGATTCCTTAGATATAATTTGTTTTTTAATATTTTTAGTCAACATTTGCAAAACACAGCGTTATGGTTTTAGGGCTCTGTACCTAAAAGGTAAAAACGGGACCCTATTACTAAGACTCCGCTGTCTGTCTATCTGTCTCCAGGCTGTATCTCAGAAACCTATATATATCAATAACGGTAGGTGCTAGACAGTAGACACTTGAAATTTTCTCAAAATACATAGAAGTATAGTGGCTATCAAATTAAAGTATAAAATTCGACGACCACGTTAGCGTAAAGGTTACCATGCCGGACTGCTAATCAGAAGGTTCCGGGTTCGATTCCCGGCCCGGTCAACATCTTTGTGCTTAACTAAATTTGTTGGCTGTGGGTCTGGGTGTTAAATATGTATGTATTTATATATAATATGTATGTATGTGTATGTAGTATATCAGTTGTGTTAGCAACCATAATACGAGCTAGAAATGGTTCAGTATGGGGCTAACCAGCCGTGTGTGAAATGTGTAAAAAAAAAAAAAAAAAAAAAAAAAAAAAAAAATTTAAATAAAATAAATATTCAAAGGGGGCTCCCATACAACAATGGTATGGAACCCTTCCTGCGCGAGCCCAACTCGCACTTGGCCAATTATTGTATATTAGTTTTGGCAATAAAACACAGTCAAAGGACATATTTTTTTTTACTACCTGACGTTTTATTCTGTAATACGTGGGCAAAACGCATGATTAGTGACTGGATTTTCTTTCAATAAAGAATTGTTAACGCAACTTCTATTTTCAAAACAGTTTTGATTCAAAGCTCAAAACGTACTCTTATGATCTGTACAGCATCATGCGACGCAGAGTACGATCACTTATATAACAAAGTCCGTTCACAACATTATAATTATACATACATCTATACCAACATTATAAAGAGGAAAAGTTTGATTGTTTGTTCGACGCAAATAGGCTCCGAAACTACTGGAGCGATTTGAAAAATTCTTTAACCATTGGTAAGCTACATTATCCCCGAGTAACATAGTCTATATTTTGTTTCTCTTTGCAACTTATATTATTTTATAGCACGTGCGAAGCCGGGACGATCTGCCAGTGTTAACTAAACACGTATGTACGTAGATCACAGGTTGTTCTGACATTGGAACGTGCGCGAGTAAACAAGTCAATTGAATAGCCGCGCACCATTTAACTAGGAGCTCGGATCACAAATAGGTCCATTATAAATAGCCGGGTTATTAGCGGACTGGCGAGAATACTTTTGGTTGGATTTCAAAGTTAGGACCAATAGAGTAACCAATAGGGACTTTGCGCTGGTGCTTGAGACATTGGAGTCCATTGAGCGGCGTGCCAAGAAGCTCATCGGTCAACCTTGTCTCGCCAAATCTAGACTTCACAGTTTGGAGCACCGGCGTAAGGTTGCCAGTCTGTCGGTGTTTTATAGAATACATTTCGGGGAGTGCGCAACGGAGTTGCATAATATAATACCACCATCTCCGTTCCATTACAGAACGAGCAGAAACTCAGCGAAGAGACATAGGTATACAGTTGAAATCCCTAAGTTTCGCACAAGCTGATTCGCTTCTACCTTTCTTGTGAGGCAAAACTTTGGAATTCTCTTCCTGAGTCTCTGTTTCCTGAGAAGTACAACCTGGGGGGTCTTCAAATCTAGAGTTAATAGGTATTTTCTAGGTAAGCGTGTAACATCGTAGGCCATAGTACCTATTGTTTAACACCAGGCAAGCTGTGGTCAAACGCAAACCTATAAGTTATTAAAACAAAAAAACTTCAACCAGCACAAAGTCCCTATTGGTTACCCTACATGTACCATGTGTAGTTGATAAATTTGCATTAAGTTGCCTAAATAAATGTTATTATTTATTTCTAGTGAGGAATGCAGTAAAATGAACTGTATGACAACGACATAAGAGTCGAGAATTGTAGCGAATTCTGGACGTGCTTTTGGTTTTATTTTGAGTCCGTCCATGGCATTTTTTAATGATGAAAAAATTTGTTCTTAAAATACAGCGTAAACTCTATTTAACGACACTGAAAAGAAGGGTAATATTAATTAATTGACTGACTATTTAGTAATTGACTGACATTTAATTGTATTTTTTATCACGATTGTCATTTTTATTATTTAGTCATTGTGTTATAATATAATGAGCTAGGTATTTATACCATATCTACACATTTATAATTGTTGAAATGTAATATTCCTTAGTACCAATAAATTAACTATGAACTAAACTATAAATATAAACTAAACCAACTAAAGCCAATAGATTTAGACACTTTAGAGAGTTTGTCGTTTAATCGAGTGACGTTACATGGAGTTTACAATACTATACTATATTTATGACGCGATGACAGCTCAGTCGGGCGTCTTACGTCCCTTAGGTCGTTGGTTCGATCCCAACCAATGAAGTCGAGGTTTCGGCGAAGGGATACATCGTGAGGAAAGCATTAGCATGGTAGTGGAGCATTTTCTATCTACCACCCTCAAGTTTAAAAAAAAAATCGCCTAAAAGTGTAATCCGGCAGCTACCTAGCGATTTTCAAAGCGAGAGTGAACCGTTTCCTTCTAGGTAAGCGCGCTTCACCGTAGACCCCAATGTCACTTGCCATCAGGTGAATTTGTGGTCAAGCGCTGACCTATGCAGAGTAACAAAAAAAAAAAAAACTAGCGAGTTAGTCAAGACTAGGCATGCTCCACCTTAGTCAAGCGTATCGACACTCCATCTATCAGCTGTCATCACTATTAATGTTTTTTTTTAGTCTAAAGTTTTTTGGTAAGACCAAACAACGAATGTATCGCTTCCACCCCAAACAAAAACAATAAAATACCAAACAGCAACATGTGGCATTCAAATATTCGAGGGGTCATAAAGCTCGGTGAACTGAGCACGCGACCAAAACCTGTCCACGATCAAGTTGGAACAAGCGTAAAATAAAAATTTTGAAAACCCTCGGCACATTATTTTAGGTGGCTGGGGCTTCGATCAAAAATGTACTAGATATTGGTGGCGATTCAGCGGCACACACGACTAAACAAAATTTAAAGAAGCCTCGTCTCTATTCATCTTAGGTGGCCAGAAAGAGACGGCACGTTCTGAACCACAGACAAAACAACTAAAATCACGTCAAATATGGAATGTGCAGGCAGTTTTAGAGGTGATACGAGTGAGTGCGTTCCAAAGTCGCCTATATTTTCTACATTTGACTTGATTTTAGTTGTTTTGACTATGGTGCAGAACGTGCCGTCTATTTCTGGCCACCTAAGATGAAAAGAGACGGGGCTTCTTTAGATTTAGTTTAGTCGTGTGTGCCGCTGAATCGCCACCAGTGTACTAGATATAAGGTCGAGTAGGGAAACACCAAGGCGGCATCGTTATACTGTGGAGGTGCCAAATTCGCGTACTAAGCGGTTTGCCTCCACCTTCATTGTGCGCACCGCCAAGGTGTGGAATTCTTTGCCAAATTCCCTGTTCCCCGATAACTATAATCTAGCGGTTTTCAAGGCAAGACTGAACCGGTTTCTTCTGGGCAAGCGCGCTCCAACTTGAAGATTGCAATATCGCTTACCATCAGGTGAATTGCGATGAAGCGCAAGCCCATAAAGAGTAAAAAAAAGGTGATATCTCTAAAACGGCAAGGGAAACAAGACCACGTGTAAGAGTGGTGTCTTATTTGAGTTTGAGGAATTTAAGCGTTATTAGTATAGTAATACAGTTGAAATTTTATTTTAACGCTCGCTGCTTCATAAAATTTTACAACCCGCACTTGGCCAGGGTGGTGGACTATATCTCTCTCCCTCGTGAGAGAAGGCCCCGGATTCCAGCAGTTAGAACGTATAGTGGGCTGCATAGTCACCCATCCAATGACTGTCTGTATCACCCTTTGATTGACCTCGATGACCGGTTCAGATCGCCTTAGTTTGCCAGTTATTAATCTGCCCGCTCAGTTCATCTGTTACAAACTAAAAAGTTTACAATAGCAGAGAAACCGCTGTGATTCATTCAACACAGAGTTGTACAGTTCTGGCGTTGAATCACGTGTATATAAAAAGCTTTCAAAGTGTTCCTATACAAATAGTTTGAATGCTCAATGCAACTGCACCCACTTCACAGCTGTATTGCTTTTATACATACAAATATACATAGATACTTGTTGTATTATGTGTGGTATAACTGGGCGGTTTTTAAGGCGGATGATAAGGGTAAAAATCTTTATTTTTTTTATTCTTAGTATTTTTTTGCTATAAATCGTATCGTATAATCGGTAAAAAGTATCGAATCACTATAAGAATATTTGTACTTATTTTGGTACCCAATAAGGCTAATCAATACGGTTCAAAAAACTTAATTCAAGGTTTTTTGAACCAGTTTTATATTTAATTCATAAGTCTGATTTACCAAGCAAAATAAGTATAAATATTCTTACAGCTGTTCTTTAGACGATCCTTAAGCTATTTTTACACGCTTTATATAAGCTTCATCTGTATATTTGTATGTTTGTTTGTTTGTAACCGACTTCTTTGGGCGCGATTTTGATCCACTTTAAACGGCCAGATTTCCTTGAAAATTTGTAGACCGATGACAATACACTAATTTGATAAAATTATTACATTTTTTGTATTTTTGTTTGTATGTGTTTGTAACCGACTTCTTTGGGCGCGATTTTGACCCACTTAAAACGGCCAGATAAGCATGTTTTTAGTTTTTTTAAACTACTATTATTTCGATATTTTTTAACTTTGAAAGAGTGTGTTTTTTTAATTTACACAGTACAGCTAGACATTTAACCAGCAGGATACGTAGCCACACACGTCTGATGTGGAGCATGCCGATTCTGGAATAACTGGCTCGCAAGGAGGCTGCCGGGCGACAACTTCAATTGTTTTTAACATAAATTATCAACTAAATATAGCAAAAGTTCTGTTCAAAGCTCAAAAATATATGTATTTTTACACGCTTTTTATTAGCTTCACCTGTATGTTTGTAACCGACTTCTTTGGGCGCGATTTTGACCCACTTTAAACGGCCAGATTCCGTTGAAACTTTGTAGATTGAGGACCGATGACAATACCTACACTAATTTGATAAAATTATTAAAAAAAAATGTTTTTTTTGTTTGTATGTTTGTTTGTAACCGACTTCTTTGGGCGTGATTTTGACCCACTTAAAACGGCCAGATAATCGTGTTTTTTAGCTTTTTTAAACTACTATTATTTAAGCTTAAAAGGCTTGCGCTTGACCACAACTGACCTGATGTTAAGTGATATTGCAGTCTAAGATGAAGCGCGCTTGCCTAGAAGAAACCTGTTCACTCTCGCCTTGAAGACAGTAAGGTTGTAGTTCAGTGGGAACAGGGATTCCGGCAAGGAGTTCCACAGTTTGGCCGTCCGCACTATAAATGTGGTAAATTACGAGTAAAATAGACTAGAAGCTTCGACACAACTATGCAACTGCTATTTTGTTGTGTGGCGAATTCAATTTTCCATTTCACGTAGTTTCCATTCACAAATGAACCTTGAACGTAATGTAGCTAGATTACGTTCAAGGGAATCGGACAAATACCTATACTAGTAACAATTTAGCTAATTTTATTGACTCATTGTTAGGAGGGTAGTTTAGGGATTGGTTTACTGGTGTGAGTTGTAGTGGAGGTGTGGTGGTCGGTCGGAGGAACACACCTATTTTTTTTTTTAATATTTAAATATTTAAATTTTTCATTTGCATATCTTAATTTGGGATACAGATCACAGCGGAAGTACACTCAATAGTTTGTCTTCTATTTACAAGTCCATAGAGCGCCTTGTCGTATATAAGGGAAGGTAGAAGGCACCAGAGCGCGCGGAAGGTCACCCGCGAGATTTTAGTTGTTTTGTGGTTCAGAACGTGCCGTCTCTTTCTGGCCACCTAAGATGAAAAGAGACGGGGCTTCTTTAAATTTAGTTTAGTCGTGTGTGCCGCTGACTCGCCACCAGTATACATCAAATCCGGACAATTCACCACAGCCCACCCATCAGCCAGTCAGTACATCTAAACACCATAGTTATTTGATCAGTGTTCTCATCACAGCGTATTAAATAGTTAGTACCACCTAACGTTCCCACGCGGAATTACATTCGCAAATCATAACAAGCAACCTCCTGAGGAATTCCCATACACGCCACCCAACATGTGGCATTGTTCCGCGAAAAAACTGGGAGCTTCATATAATAATTGGGCAAGTGCGAGTCGAGCTCGCTCGAATACAAATACAAATCATTTATAGTAACACCAAAAGTTACAAGTCAATTACGCAATCATTAATTAAGCACGTGTTGGGTTCCGTGCCACTAACTAAAAAAATAGAAATAATTGGCCAAGTGCGAGTTGGGCTCGCGCATGATGGGTTCCCTACCATTGTTGTATGGGAGGGAATATTTATTTTATTTCAATTTTATAATTTAATTTGATATGAGATACACTTTTATTTATTTGTGAAAATTAAGTGTCTAACACCTCCCGTTATTGATATACATAGGTATAGCAAAAAATACGAAAAAACACGTTTATTGTATGGGGATCCCCCAAAATAATTTTCATGTTTTATTTTGAGTATTTGTTGTTATAGCGGCACGGGAAATACATATCTTGTGAAAATTTCAGCTTTCTAGCTATTACGGTTTCTGAGATACAGCCTAGAGACAGACAGACAGACAGCAGAGGCTTAGTAATTTGGTCCCGTTTTTACCTTTTAGGTACGGAACCCTAAAAACGTGCTGTTGCCATTTTCTATGAAACTTATCCTTAACGAAATGAAACGGAAACCTTCAGGCGCAAGTCCAAAATTAAAAAGGTAAATTTTTACTTCTCGCCCGGAATACATGGCAATAATAGTGATTGTTATACCGTAGCAACGTGAACGATCATAGGTATGAGAAATACCTCGCGACCGAGTCGAGTGTGACCGACGCACAGCGGCTGGGGGAGGTGGAGCGAAACAGATCACTCCACTTGCTCACAGACAGGGCTGGCAGACAAACACACTCGCCGAAATACAACCGATAGAAGACCGACAGACTGACAGCAATGCTGCGGTGCTCTAGGCAAGTGTGGTGTCCCCCACGTGGGGCCCCGCATTGTCGAGGCGGGGGGGCTCAGTAACCGTGGCCTTGTCACCCACGGTGAAGCGAAGAGGGTCCCTGAGGCGGGCCACTCTCTACACTTGTACTCCCCCATGCAAGTTCTAGATGGAGTGGCACCAGTAGGTTGCAGAACCTCGTTTTGGGGGGGTTTCGCAACTGAGTCGGGCTGCGGTGTGGTTTGGGAGGCACCGCAGCTGAAGGTGTGGGGCCGCGGCAGGAGAGAAGTGTCGGTACTACGATGCGCCGCTCTTCAATAAAAATATTTATAGGTATTTTTTTTATATTGTTAGTTTTATGTTGATTCTACACAACACAGAAAGACTTACGAACCGCCCATACACAAATAATACCTAGTGCATATAAATACATAACAGATGTTATACACTCTAAATGTAGGCAAATTAGAAACAGCCAGTCGAATCGAATCGCTAACGAGACACGAATCAGTAGAAATATGTGTGGGAAAGCACAACACTATAAATCCAAGAGAAAAATTATAGCGCTTTTCTTGTAAATCGAGTTCCCTCGAGATTCCGGTTTGTAGGTTTTGGGCGCGACAGCCCTACTTGGATGCAAGTCCGGCACAACCGCGACGCACCTTCGATACAACACTTTCGCTCGCATATGTACGTAGCCGTACGTCCAGTGGCATGATAGGTCGACAACATCTTATGAGCTAAGTGGCCAAGCTCTGGTGTCGAGAGGTTCCATTCCACTACAGAACGAGCAGGGGCACAGCGAAGAGACATCAAATCAATGTCGAAGTTCCGAGGATTCGCACAAAGCGTTTTGCTTCCACCTTCATTGTGAGAACTGCGAAGCTTTGGAACTCTCTTCCTGAGTCTCTGACTCCCGAGAACTACAATTTGAGGGTCTTCAAATCTAGAGTAAATAAATTCCTTCTTGGCAAGCGTGTTACATCTTAGACCAAAGTTAAGCTTAACAACAGGCAAGCTGCGGTCAAACGTAAGCCTATTCATCAATAAAAAAAATGATTTTCAAGCCGCCCGAAATCCTCTGACCTGGCTAAACGACTGCTTGTACTAAGAATAACAGCTGGAACCTACAATTTAACGTGTCATCCGACCTACGGTGCCGCCGTCATTAAGGGGGAACTACTTGCATTCCCTTACTCGTAAATGTTAACACAAAAAAAATTTCATTTACCTTTTTTTTACTTTCACTGGACTTGCGCTTGATCGCAATTCACCTGATAATAAGCGATATTGCGATCTAAGGTGAAGCGCGATAATAGTTATCGGGGAACAGGGCGTTTGGCAAAGAATTCTACACCTTGGCGGTTCGCACAATGAAGGTGGACGCAAACCGCTTGTATCTCTTAATAACAACCGTTTCTAAACTTCAATCAAAAACAGTTATAGGAATTCCTCAAGAAAACAGTTAAGACACATGAATGGGCGTCAAATTACATAGATCATTCTGTAATGTCCGAATATAAAATTGGGCCTAAATTCTATTGACCTTGATACTGTCCACGCCTTATTATTTTATGTCCAAGCAAAAGGTTTTTAGAGAAAGTTAAGTAGCCACTTAATATTAATAAGTGGCAGGTGTCGAATTTGAATTTCGAATAGCATTTTGGCCCTTTGGTGGGTATTTTTAAATGTAATACAAGCAGTCGTTAAATCAAGTCCAAGGCCTTCGGGCCATTTTAAATTCTTGACACCAAAGCACTCGACTCATACGAAAAAGATGTGGTACTTACTTACTTATTCATATTTACTCGTAGTTCCTCAATATTTATTAGAACTCCATAACATATGTGAATGCTATTTTCTTTATTATACACTACTTCTATTTTCAGTCGTTTATTAACTCCTCTCCATCCAAAGATTGCCTAGAACAGATCGCTTTAAGCTATAAGGCCGCCGATTGTGGCTCACTATTTTTATTTTAGACTTTCTGCGTCCAGCCGATTTAATCCAAAACAAAAAGAAGCCAATGTCTAACCTATCTTCACAACAAATTTCATCAAAATCGGTTCAGCTGCTTGAGCGTAACAAACTTACACAAACTTTCGCATTTATAATATTAGTAGAATTAAATAGTTTGATATATGTGTCCAAATAAAGAATCATCTATCTATCTATAATATATGAAATAGTTTATCGATAATATATAAAGAATTATCCATCTATCTAGAATATACTTAAAAAAATAGAAGATATTAATAAATGTATTCTCTGTAGCCGCCAATCAGGACCTATAGGGTACCTTCCAGAACATGTATTATATCTAATCTAGCATGTAAATCATATACCAAGACATTGGGAAGCGGTTGGTCCTCGCTTCTGGAGATCCAAGAGCTGGCAGCTATTTCTTACAAGACTAAGTTTAGCTGTTCAACGGGGTAATGCTGCCAGCATCTTGGGAACTCTGCCCGCAGCGACAGCCTGGATGGTGAGCTTACTCTAATTTAAATTGTAGTGTTTAAGTTTGTATAGTATTTTAATTGATGATTTCTGTAATAGTTATTTGTAAATAAAATGTTTTTACGGTTAAAATCATATACCCAAATAAATGATAATTAACATTTTAATATTTTAAACACCCAATAGGCAGTTCTGGTTAATTACATGTTTAGGTCAATCGTTAACTGTTTTAGAAACGTGTTTCTGGTACATGAGGGCAAACTTTTGGTACGTACCTACATTCATATCTACTGATCGTGAGAATCTTCGGTAGATTAGACAACGCTTCTTTGATTAGATAGAAGACGTTAGATAGGCAGGTTGAGTCAGAGCTTCGAATCTATATTCTGAGCCTACTTCCTCCAAAAATATACAGTAAATTACCTTCGAATATAATAAATAATAGTTATAAAAAAAAAACTAAAAAACACGCTTTTTATAGAAAACCGAACTAAAAAATAGAAAAAAAAATTAAATAAATAAAAATTAAGATAATCGTGTTAAAAATTTTAATGAATATAAATTAATAATAGTATGAATAAAAAATAAATTATTTTATTTAAAAAACAGCGTGGTGCATGATGTCAATGGTTATAGATATTTTATTGACAGATATGAGTAGAGTGATTATCTTTTCGATAATATCTTAAAAAGCACCCAATTTTTTATATTCATTGAAATTTTTAACACTATTTTCTTTATTTGATTCATTTAAATTCATTTTCTAACTTTTAACGACTGCTTATACTAAGACTTAACAGCCGGAACCTACAAACAAACGTGTCGTCCGACCCACGGTAGCGCCAGATGAAAATGGCACTTGAAAAACGACAGTCTTGTCCATGGTCACCCATCCAAACACCGTCCGCGTAGACCGTTGCTTAACTTCGAGAATCGCATCAAATCACCTTAGCTAGCCGAGCTACAGACGCTACCGTTGTTTTATTTAAAAATACATACATACATATATATTTAGGTCAGGTCAAATGCCCGAGATAAATCGCGTAATGTTTTGACTGGCAATGTCGATTCTTATCGCGACCGATAATAATTGATAAGCATGTTTAACGGACAAATATTGATGTTAGGAATATATATAAATAATATTTTTTAACGGAAGTTGCTATCGGTGTCCTGTTTTTAGAAACGTTTGGTTTGAATTTAATCTAACTTTTATTTCGCTAGAGCTAGGTACAATACAATACAACCATCTATTAACACCTTGTTACACGACAAAAATACATTGACATTGACAACCTTGTTGGCGTAAAGGTTAACATGCCGGTCTGCTAATCAGAAGGTTCCGGGTTCGATTCCCGGCCCGGTCAACATCTTTGTGCTTAACTAAATTTGTAGGCTGTGGGTCTGGGTGTTAATTATATGTATTTATATATAATATGTATGTATGTATATGTAGTATATCAGTTGTGTAAACAACCATAATACGAGTTAGAAATGGTTCAGTATGGGGCTAACCAGCCATGTGTCCCTCCCTCGATACCGGAATTCCCTCCTTTTTTGTTGATATTTTCCCCGAATTTTATTTGCTTCAAACCTCACGGAGCCCAAGACCTTTCCAACGAATGCTGTACCGTGGAAATCGGTTCGTGCGTTCTGGAGTTATAGCGGCAGGAAGGAAAACCCGACTTATTTTATATTATAGAAAGAAAGAGAAGATGGTTTATCTTGTTTTTCGTATCACACATCGCAAAGTTCACATTAGACATTAGTACGTAAATGATCAAACTTATTATGATAACACCTTTATCAAGTTTACATACATTCTGACTCAAGCATCCTTATTACGTGTGTCTAGTTTATCTTGAAGGCCTTGAAGAAACTTTTTTAAGACCGGCATACAGGTGTTGGAAACCAGATGGAAGAAGTGCATAGAATTAAGTGGAGATTACGTGGAAAAACAAGATTATTTTTGCTTATACAGTGTTAACTCCATGTAAAGTTACTCAATTTAACGACAAACTCTCTAAAGCGTAAAAATCAATTGGCTTTAGTTGGTTTAGCTTGTATTCCATACAATGTTACATTCTCTCCATTTAACGAGCACTCTCTGTAACGCTATAAAATGCAGTCCTTTCAGTGGCGTTATATAGAGTTAACACTGTATTTCATATTGTTTTCTTGCTGAGGCTGCGAACTTTTCACCCTCGTATTGACATCTATTTTTTTTTTATATTTGACGTTTAATTCATAATTACCAATAGTTAAATGGTTCGTCTTATTGACGTGACAACGTCTTAAATTAGGTTGCGGCTGGGAGTCACTTATGAAAAAGTGTAACGCCCGGTAACGTTACGATGAGTCACCGAACGAGAGAGAGGCCCGCCGAATGCCTTGCGTCTCTCTCCCACTCGACTATGATCGGTCTGCCGCGCGCGCAGCACGCGGCAGACGTTGTCACGTAAAATCTTCGCCCGTAAAACCGACTTTACAGGCAACCATTTTTTTTTTTCGTAAGACATTGGTACGTAAATGATCATGCTTATTATGATAACACCTTTATCACTTTTACATACATACATTCTGACTCACGCATCCTTATTACGTGTGTCTGGTTTATGTTGGTACGAGACGGCAAGTGTCACGTGACGTCACTCGTACTCACCTGTGAACAAAAACAAACACCACATTAGCGCGTCTAGTTTGGACGTATTGGGTAATAATTGAAGTGAAAACAAAAGGCTACTGCAATAGTATACGTTATGTAGCACTGCTTAATAATGGTACAAATACAAATCATTTATTGATAACTCCAAAGTTACAAGTCAAATAATATGATATCTTTACAAAAGTATATGATATGTTTCAATGTCAATTTTCAATTCTAATTCTAATGACATAATATAATTACAATAGTATATGATGTATCTAATAGCCAAACCCTGAGTCTAGTCTTAAAGCTGGCGGTGGAAGGTGCATCCCGGACAGTCGCAGGTACGCGGTTGTAGATCGCGGGCCCCAACACGTAAACGGACCTCTCCAATTTCACAAGTCTATGTACCGGCGTTTTCAGTTGCATCTTTTCACGTTGCTACGTAAGTCCCACGTTTTATTAGCACCCCTGCGTTGAAATAATTCAAGGTACGTGTGTGTGAAAAGTACAACTTGATATATAAATTCACATGGTAGAGGCAATATGTCAAGGTCTCGAAAGAGTTCAACGCAGGAGACGTCGCTCTGAACCCCGAATAACACTACATAGATAGTGTAGCTGGTTATAGTTGTAGCATCTGTAGCTCGGCTAGCTAAGGTATTTTGACACCATCATCGAAGCTAAGCAACGGTCGATGCGGACGGTGTTTGGATGGGTGATCAATTAATCATGGACAGAACTGTCGTTTTTCAAGTGGCATTAACATATGGGCGCAACCGTGGGTCGGATAAACGTTAAATTGCAGGTCCCGGTTGTTAGTGTTAGTATTAGCAGTCGTTAAGCTAAGTCAGAGGCCTTATGGAGGCTTGCAAACTCCCGACACCAGAGCTTGGCCAATTAGCTCATACGATGAAGAAGAATAGGTAATAATATAAAATTTCCACGTCACAATGTTAGTTACCGAACTCCTCCGAAACAGGTTGACCGATTTTTACCACATTTTATATGCGTTTTCAGTAGGTCTGAGAATCGGCTACTATCTATTTTTTAAGGCAAAACAACGTTTGCCGGGTCAGCTAGTTATTGTAACTTAAGGAGCTTGCTTCTTAAGTAATAAAGACCTTACTAAATTTGTAGGTAATAACATTATCTTGAGTCGTTAGAGCCTATAACTTCAATATTGTTAATTTTTGTTTATTGATTAATTTATTTCTTAAAAAATCCACTACCGTACGTCAGACGCTTCGCTCATATATGTATGGCGCGGCAGAAGTCAGTACAATAGCACGTAGCCGTTTAACTAAAATACATCAAGTCAGAAACCTATAAAAACAGTTATTCAGACCCAAACTAAGTTCGTGTCAAGTCGTTTTTGCGCGAAATTCTCGTCCAAGGCCGCCGACCGGTATATTATCAGGTAATTAAAACTTCTAGACCAGACCAGTTGTGTGTAAAAATCTAGAATTAGATATTAGTATACAACTTTCTAATGCGCTGAACGCTTATTGCATAATCTATTAAGTCATCGACTTCGAAGATATTCGCTATAGCGTAATATTAAAAGTTTGGTGTAGCTATTGATTGTTTGTGATTCTAGTTAAGGCTCAAACCAAGTAAATAAAAATTGTACCTAACCTATTAATGTTTAGTTTACTTTGTTGGTAATATTTGATTTCTTCATTTAATATAAATATGTGATAGAATTGTTTTTTTGCCATGTAATAATAAAGTGTCCTATTTACTTATGTACATATTCATATACCTACTAGCTGACCCGGCAAACGTTGTTTTGCCTTAAGTACCTACAGTTAAAAACACTATAATTGATCAGTTGTCGAGCGGGATTGAAATATGATTAAAGTACTAAAATGGGCATAAAAAACAGAGGTTAGTGATACAAATTCTAAAAGTTAGGGGCGGCACGCGGGTAGCTGTTTTGCCCCGCCTACTGCGGTATTTTACGCGTGGACGGTGGAACCAAGTAACTATTCTATTTATTCTATTTCACTGGTACTAACTTAAGCTAATAAATTAACTGGTATTAATTTAAGAAGTAGGTATTGATCGAAATCGAGCGTAAATTTTACAAAATCTACAATCCTGCAGAAAACAAGAAACTTGTTTATCCAATAGCTTTATCGAGTCGCATAATATTGCAATAAAACACCACTAGTTATGTGGTCTTAGATAATAATATTTGCAATCCTCGATGCTCTTGCTAAAACCACTTTCTCACGAGAATATTTGAATCTATACATTACTGATTACCTGGAGGAGTCTCCATATCACAAAAAAACGTTGATTTCTCTGTCTGTGTGTATGTTTTTTGGTTCTTGCGTAGAAGCCGTAATTTTGAACCAATATTATTTTTAGCTGGCAACTAGCAAGGCAAAAGAAGCGATGGTAAGACGACACCTCAGATAGCTTTGGAACTCTCTTCCTGAGTCTCTTTTTCCTGAGAAGTACAATTTGGGAGTCTTCAAATCTAGAGTAAATAGGTTCCTTCTAGGCAAGCGTGATACATCTAGACCACAGTCAAGCTTAACATCAGGCAAGCTGCTGTCAAACGTAAGCCTATTCATCAATAAAAAAACCCTGGAGCTCAATGGTCGAAGGATCGAAGGCCATGGGCCAGCAAGAAAGAGGCATTTGGAAATGCCCTGATTAAAAACATCCTACTAATATAATAAATGCGAAGACTTGTGTGTGTGTGTGTATATAAGACTTAATTTCTAGAATTAGTATTAATTAGTTAAGGTAACCTATACTTAATGTTTGTTTTGTTTAGAATGTAAGTTGGTCCAATAAAATTATTTTGTATTTGTATTTGTATGTTTGTTACTACTTCACGCTCAAACGGCTTAACCTATTTTGATGAAATTTACTATGAAGATAGGTTAGAACTTGGAATAACACAAGGGCTATTTTTACACGCTTTATATTAGCTTCACCTGTATGTTTGTTTGTAACCGACTTCTTTGGGCGCGATTTTGACCCACTTTAAACGGCCAGATTTCGTTGAAACTTTGTAGATTTATTGAGGGCCGATGACAATACAGTAATTTATTAAAATTATTCCATTTTTTGTATTTTTGTTTGTATGTTTGTTTGTAACCGACTTTTTTGGGCGCGATTTTGACCCACTTAAAACGGCCAGATAAGCGTGTTTTTTAGTTTTTTTTTATTATTTCCTGGATTTACGCGTTTAGCACCGAGGGGTGCACCTAGTATACGATATAATATGTGTGAGGGCTCTTTTATATTATCACACCTTTATGAAACACCTTGTATACAGATAGTGCAGTATGCCAGGTCAGGATTGGAGGTCGCTGGAGACGGTTACGAAATCCACGCGCGAGAATATCTGTGAACCGAACTAAAGTGAAAGTACTCGTCTGCTTTGTTTTGTTCACAATCAACAATATTATATTGTTTTACTTTGTTTTTGATTGTTTTTTTATTAGAGTTCCATACCTAAAAGGTAAAAACGGGACTCTATTACTAAGCCTCCGCTGTATGTCTGTCTAGTCTCCAGACTGTATCTCAGAAACCGTAAAACGAGTTAGAGAGCGGAAACCTTCACAACATATGTATTTACGTGCCGATATCAACAAATACTAAAAATAAAAAGAAATAAAATAGTAAGGGGGTCCCACACAATAAACGTGTTTTTGTCGTACTTTTTTGCTATATATATCTAGGTAGCTGCTAGACACTTAAAATTTTCACAAAATATATAAATGTATATTAGCTATTGGTGGCGATTCAGCGGCACACACGACTAAATTAAATTTAAAAAAACCCCGTCTCTTTTCATCTTAGGTGGCCAGAAAGAGACGGCACGTTCTGAACCACAGTCAAAACAGCTAAAATCACGTCAAATATGGAATGTGCAGGCAGTTTTAGAGGTGATACAAGCGAGTGCGCTCTAAAGTCGCCTATATTTTCTACATTTGACGTTATTTTAGTCGTTTCGACTATGGTGCAGAACGTGCCGTCTCTTTCTGGCCACCTAAGGTGAAAAGAGACGGGGCTTCTTTAAATTTAGTTTAGTCGTGTGTGCCGCTGAATCGCCACCATTAAATGAAATTATATAATTTAATAATAATAAATACTTAAGGACGATCCCATACAACAATGATACGGAACCCTTCATGCGCGAGCCTAACTCGCACTTGGCCAATTATTACCTTTTAGGTACGATACTATAAAAAATATCCCAAGTTAACCGAGCTTCATCGCCTTATAATCATGGCTACTATATTAATATCGCTCAGTATCAGTTCTAGGCAGATCCTGTATGACTAACTAACACCTACACAATAACACACCATGTATGTAGCCTATTCGCATCGGATACAATGCCCCGTTGTTAAACTAGCACCAACTTATCTGACAAAACTGTTGAGGGCGCCACTGTTGCATCTTCTATACGGAAATCAGAATACTAATGTCTGAAAACTTGTAGTTGCACGATTTAGCCGTTTTATTAAAACAATTTTGGTTCAACTGCATTGCGTGCGCGTGTGTGAAACGTATATGGGTATGAATCTGCAATATCATCTTTAGTTATAGTAACGGAATTTCAGTTCAGATGAAAGTTTGTACTGTTAAACAGAACAACGGTAGCTTTAGGGCTTTTATTGCTGTCATGGGAGAAATCTTCAACAAGATTAGCATAAGCATCCCACTGCTGGGACTCGGGGCCTTCGGTCACGAGGAGAGAGATGTAGGCCACAATCCACCAGGCTGGCCAAGTGCGGGTTGACGGATCTTCAGATATTGTGGTCCTGAAACATGTCGGTTTCCTCACGATGTTTTCCTTCACCGTAAAGCGAGTGCAAATCCAAACATAACTGGAAAAACAAGTCATTGGTGTAGGGCCGGGATTGAACCAGGTACCGTCTGATGGGAAAGCAGACGTTTTTACCACCGAGCCACACTCGCTGCAACAAGATACCCGGGTACAAATAGGAAGCTGGCAATCGAATGGCAAATAGAAGTCTGGTTATGTGGGATTTGTACCTACAAAGCTTCGACTTTATTTTGAATTACAGTGTAAACTCTATATAACGAGACTGAAGGGACTGTGCATTTTGTAACGTTATAGAGAGTGGTCGTTAAATGGAGAGAATTTTATCATTGTATGGAATACAAGCTAAACCAACTAAAGCCAATTGATATCGACGCTTTAGAGAGTTTGTCGTTAAATCGAGTTACATGGATATTACACCGTAACATACTTATATGACATTCCTAGAGGTAAAACATAACTCTAGAAATGCGACACAAGAACATAATTACCGCTAGAGTAAATCATGCATATTCATCACGACAAGTAGGTAATATTTCCGCAAGCAAACTGGACGGGTACGTCATAACGACAGCACACAGATTACGCGGCTTTAGTTTATCTTACGATGCGACACTTGTTACAGTCTAAACTTCATGTAACGTCACTCGATATAACGACAAACTCTCTAAAGCGTCGAAATCAATTGGCTTTAGTTGGTTTAGCTTGATTTCAAACAATTAGCGATCACTCTCTATAACGCCATAAAATGCACAGTCCCTTCAGTGTCGTTATATAGAGTTTACACTGTATATGCTAGCGGTGTGTTCTGGCAGCCTCCATGAATGCTAAATTCCAGACTAGGCATACTCTACCTTAGGCCAGAGAGTCACAGACTTGTATTTCGTGGCCAAATGTCCTTTTCCTAGATTGACCATTAGATTACGCTTAAACAAGGTTTTTATATCATATATGATATTCTTTTTTTTACTCATAATAGGCTTGCGCTTGATCGCAATTCACCTGATGGTAAGCGAAATTGCAATCTAAGTTGGAGCGCGCTTGCCCAGAAGAAACCGGTCCACTCATGCCTTGAAAACCGCTAGATTATAGTTATCGGGGAACAGGGATTTTGGCAAAGAATTCCACACCTTGGCGGTACGCACAATGAAGGTGGAGGCAAACCGCTTAGTACGCGACTTAGGCACCTCCACAGTATAACGAAGACCACAAAACAAATTTAGAAGACCACTCTGGACAGAAACTGAGGAAAGTCGTCGTCCTCGTGAGATGGGACACCGTGGGTTGTAGTCGGTAGTGACGGTCCTCTGGCCCTCGAGCCCGACATACCCCGCCCGCCTCGTCCAGGCTTGCGGCGGGAGATGCATAAATGCATTTCCTCAGGAAAAAAGGGCTACGCGAAGAGCGACTCACACGCGGATGGAGCCGCGGGCAATATCCAGTATAATATATACTGACAACAGTAAAACAAAATGTATTAAACTAGAATCACACACAATTCGTCGAAGCGTACTGTATTTTAGAAGCAGCACAGACTTCCCAAGACATAGTCGTATCGCGTTACTTCCCTGAACAGAGCACCGGATGACTATTTGCGGTAACGCATGCGCACTATCCCTTATACTGGGTTACTTGTTTAAACGAACAGTCCGTAAGCCAGGTCTGAGCCTTTCGGAGGCTTTAAAGACATCGATACGACAGCTTGGTCAAGAAAATAGCTCGTATAAAGAAATAAAATAAATGTCGTCAATACCAAATACCAAACAAACCAGAGGGAGTTCCGGCCTGATGATAGCAGCTCAAGATGAAAATTCGCCTCCCATTGCTAATCTTCAGACACACAGACTATCTGACGCAATAGGGGTGGAACAGGTATGCCAGCGAGCCAGGGCTGTGCTCCGTTATTTCAAGGAGCTTGATTGGCTTGGGTAGTCTGGTAAGGGGGGAATGCACAATACGCCCCTAGCGGGATGTCAGTGCAGGTCTCATCAACCCCACTTCAAATAAGAATTATAATTAGAAAGTTGTTAAGGCATGTTGACAAAAGTCGTCAAGAACGAAACCATTCAAGTCAGTATTGTGTTAAATCTTAAGTGATAGCAAAATCCCAAGTGTTTAGTGCTAATAATAATAGTTTAAAAAAAAACTAAAAAACACGCTTTTTATAGAAATCCGTAATTTTATCAAATTAGTGTAATGTCATCGGTCCTCAATAAATCTACAAATTTGAACGAAATCTGGCCGTTTAAAGTGGGTCGAAATCGCGCCCAAAGAAGTCGGTTACAAACAAACATACAGGTAAAGCTAATAGAAAGCGTGTAAAAATAAGACATAGGTATAAACAAAGTATACACGACTTGATAGAGACATTAAGAAATGTGCTAATGAGCACATTCTTAGAGACTTTACGTAATTAGTAGTTTATATTAAAGTGCGATTTATTGGCTTAGCAGGCTAGATTATAGTTTTATTAAGTGATAAGTTAATAACCTAGCACAGTACC
This sequence comes from Mellilla xanthometata, assembly GCA_035578125.1. Classification (NCBI taxonomy): domain Eukaryota; kingdom Metazoa; phylum Arthropoda; class Insecta; order Lepidoptera; family Geometridae; genus Mellilla; species Mellilla xanthometata. Next base: position 542,621 of record JAPUBQ010000049.1, on the reverse strand, counting down.
TAAAAATGTTCAGTTCTCAAGCAAGTCAGAAATATTATTCTGTCGCTAATATCACTCTTAGACGACCTCGTTGGCGTAAAGGTTGCCACACCGGACTGCCAATCAGAAGGTTCCAGATTCGATTCCCGGTCCGGCCAATATCTTTGTGCTTAACTAAACTTGTTGGCTGTGGGTTTAGAGTGTTAAATATGTATCTATATAAAAATAAGTATGTATGCATATGTAGTATATCAGTTGTGTTAGCTACCATAACACGAACTAGAAATTGTTCAGTATGGGGTTAACCAGCCGTGTGTGAATTGTGTCCTAATATATAATATTAGGTCCTTACATATGAAATTGGCGTTTTTCGTACTGGCCACTTTAATCACAAATTTCTCCTCTTTGTTCAACTCCGATGAGGCAGTCCAAATCGCCTTCAAAGATTTTGTTGATTCCCGTTCGACTGTTTTTTTTAGTAAAGGGATCAATGAACTACCTATGAGATGGCAAAAGTGCATAGAAAATAGTGGTTCATACTTTGATTAATTAAATATATTATATTAAAAAATATTCGACTTTTTGTTCCTCCCATACAAAACGCCAATTTCATATGTAAGGACCTAATATAAAATATTCTTGATAACCGTGTAGAGTAACGTCGGAACGATGATTTTAACTGTTATAAAACTGGCGATAGTTTACGTTACGGCCATAGTATAACTAGAATGGCCGAAGCTGGAAAAGTGGCTGTTAGATGTGGTTATTGGCCGAGTGGCGTGCTGCGCCGTGATCAACATACATACGTCATTCTATCTCTTCATAGATAGATAGAAAATTCTTTCTTCTTCTTTATCTTTACCATTTCCCACTAGGTGTGGTCGGCACAGCCTGTTTTTCTCTTCCACGCCACTCTATCAGCCGTCATCTCCACATTCACTCCCTTCTCATTCATATCCTCCTTCACACAATTCATCCACGTCTTCTTTAGATAGAAAATTCTTTATTGGACACATTCATTAAATTTTAAAAATAATAATTATAGTTTAAAAAAACTAAAAAACACGCTTTTTATAGAAAACCGTAATGTTATCAAATTAGTGTATTGTCATCGGTCCTCAATAAATCTACAAAGTTTGAACGAAATCTGGCCGTTTAAAGTGGGTCAAAATGGCGCCCAAAGAAGTCGGTTACAAACAAACACACAAACATACAGGTGAAGCTAATATAAGAAAAAGAAAGAGCTTACAAATTAGTGTGTTACAATTGGCGGCCTTAGGTATCGCTTATAGCGATCTCTTCCAGGCAACCTTTGGATGGAGAGGAGTTTATAAACAACTGGACAATGACTTCATCTGGTATCGATATACTGTGTAAGCTCCATGTAACGTCACTCGATTTAACGACAAACTCTCTAAGGCGTCGAAATCATTTGGCTTTAGTTGGTTTTGCTTGTATTCCATACAATGATACATTATTTCCATTTAACGTCCACTCTCTATAACAACATAAAATGCACAGTCCCTTCAGTGTCGTTATATAGAGTTTACACTGTATTTACTTTATAACCTACTAGCAAACCCGGCAGAAAAAATAAAAAAACTAATTTTCATTCAATCAACATTTTTCATCAAATCAACTTTGTTGCGAAACGGAGTTTGCCACAAAGTTGAATTTTTCCCTGAAAAATGTGCATTTTATGGCGTTATAGAGAGTAGTCGTTAAATGGAGAGAATGTATCATTGTATAGAATACAAGCTTAACCATACAAAAGCCAATTGATTTCGACGCTTTAGAGAGTTTGTCTTTAAATCGAGTGACGTTATATAGTTTACACTGTGTCTCAAAATCGTACCGAATTCACCGGTAGACACACATGTGAGAAGCGTCGAGTGAATAACCTCGAACTTGTATGAGGAAATAGATGGTAAAGTAAACTTATGCGGTCCGAGACAGGTGAGGCGACTAGTGAGGGAAACCGGCCTATTACACTGATCAACAAAAAAACTAATCAAATTAATATAGTTACATATGATTTTGTGGACAGAATAGGTAGATATTTCGAAATTACTAGGGTTATGTAACGTACCTACGGACATTTTGGTTGCCTCATATTTGAAACGACGTATCATTGTTTATACCCAACATATACAAATAGTTTAACTCTTATGTTGTAGGGAATATGATCTAATATTACTGGTTTTTTTATTATGTCTCCAGTGTTGCCATTTTATTATTTTATCACGCTAGTTTTAAATATGGTGTTTTGTCCTCAGGTACGTTACTTGTTTGTACCTTTGGACAGCACTGTATGTACCTTGGGGCGAAATAAAAGACAGTGATTTCTGAGTAATCAGGCTTTATATCTCCTTAGTATTAATAGGTAATTATTTTTGTCAAATGTAACAAAAATGTCTTCTTCTGCTTTTAAAACAATATCACTATTAAATCACAATTTAATATAAAATTTCTGAACACGAACTTTGTTGAAGCAAATTGCACGCGCTAGACTCGTTGCTTCTGGTTTCCGTAATGTTGGTTCAGGGTATTTGCTGCAAAATACCTACTTACTTTTCTTGTTACAAAATTTTGTTGATCAGTGTTATTTATCTCTTTGAACCACGACGAAAAATGGGATATAATAAGTTTAACGTGGGTTTCGTACCTAAAAGGTAAAAACGAGACCCTATTACTAAGCCTCCGCTGTCTGTCTGTCTGTCTCCAGGCTGTATCTCAGAAACCGTAATAGCTAGAAAGCTGAAACTTGCACAAGATATGTATTTCCCGTGCCGCTACAACAACAAATACTAAAAATAAAAAACATTAAGGGGGTCCCGATACAACTAACGTGTTTTTTTTCGTATTATTTTGCTATATATATCAATAACGGTAGCTGCTAGACACTTAAAATTTTGAAAAAATATATATACGTATATAAGCTATCAAATGAAATTATAAAATTTAAATAAAATACGTATTTGAGGGGGGGCTCCCATACAACAAACACACGAGGGTGGACTCGAAAACTTCGCAGCCTAATACATAAATACCTAAATTATCTTAATGTAACCATGTCACAACTCTGGTTGTCAAATTGACAATTTTTATCCCAATTGACTACTTTTAAATTAGGCTAAATATTGTGAGCCTTTGTGCAGGGGCTCCCATACAACAATGGTACGGAATCCTTCATGCACGAGTCCAACTCGTACTTGGCTAAATATAAAAAAATATTATATAAAATGCACAGTCCCTTCAGTGTCGTTCGTTAAATAGAGTTTACACTGTATGTACTTAATTTTAGTAGTATTTTTTAACCATAAGATTAACCATTACAAAAACAGGCGTGTCGTGTCGTGTTAAAAATTCACCATGGCCCGTATGAATGGTAAGAAGGTGAAAAGACGCCACTTTCACACGAGACTCGCGTTTGGTAACATTTCGACGAGCATGCATTCGGACTGTCAGATTACCGCCGGCTTTTTATATAACGACGTTAGGTACGCCACGACGATAGGTACCTTGACTTCGTTAAATTCCAAATGACGTACACTCACTTCTGTTATTGGTGACGCTACAGCGGCACACACGACTAAACTAAATTTAAAGAAGCCCCGTCTCTTTTCATCTTAGGTGGCCAGAAAGAGACGGCACGTTCTGCACCATAGTCAAAACAACTAAAATCACGTCAAATGTAGAAAATAAAGGCGACTTTAGACCGCACTCACTTGTATCACCTCTAAAACTGCCTGCACATTCCATATTTGACGTGATTTTAGTTGTTTTGTCTGTGGTTCAGAACGTGCCGTCTCTTTCTGGTCACCTCAGATGAAAAGAGACGGGGCTTCTTTAAATTTAGTTTAGTCGTGTATGCCGCTGAATCGCCACCAATGAAGTGAGTGTACGTCATTTGGATTTAAACGAAGTCAAGGTGACTTTCCTAACTGACTCAGGCTTTTTTAATTCTCGGAAGTTTTCCTTGATGACCTTCATGAATGGCATGCAAATGAAATACTGGAATCCTTTAGACTGGCATAATCTTTGGTTATGTTTGACGACCTCGTTAGCGTAATGGTTACCATGCTGGACTGCCAATCAGAAGGTTTCGGGTTCGATTACCGGCACGGCCAACAAATTTGTGATGAACTACTATTTATTAGCTGTCGGTCTGGGTGTGAAATATGTATATACAGTGTAAACTCCATGTAACGTCACTGGATTTAACAACAAACTCTATAGCGTTGAAATCAATTGGCTTTAGTTGGTTTAGCTTGTATTCCATATATTGATACATTCTCTAATAATATAAATATATAATAATAAAATATAATAATAATTTAACGACCACTCTCTATAACGCCATAAAATGCACAGTCCTTTCAGTGTCGTTATATAGAGTTTACACTGTAAGTGTAAGTATTAGCAACCATAACACAAATTAGAATTGGTTCAGTATGGGGCTAACCAGCCGTGTCTGAAATGTGTCTTCTATACCAATATTATAAAGAGGAAAAGTTTGATTTATTGTTTGTTTGTTTGACGCAAATAGGCTCCAAAATTACTGGACCGATTTGAAAAATTCTTTCACCGTTGGGAAGCTACATTATCCCTGAGAAATATAGGCTATATTTTGTTTCTCTTTCTAACTTACATTATTTATAGCCCTTGCGAAGCCGAGACGATCTGCTAGTAACTTACAAAAAAAATATTATATCTTGTTTTGTGTAGTCATATCATATTAATTTGTCATAATAAATAATTTTCTTTCTTTCTTTCTTTCAAAATATAAATGTTCTAGTCAACAACTGAAACCAAAGCCAAAGTAAGCAAAGCAATGTTAGGGTGGGTCTACAAAGTGGGCAACCTAATTAGCCGGCTAGAATTACTAAGGCGCGACCTTTGGCCACCACCCTCGACTGTCTGATGGGACCGCGCCTTTACTAACCGTAACTCATTTTACAGGTAGGTATTTTTATACCATTATAGGTTACAGGTTAGTCGGTTAAGGAATTATGACCTGACTTCTTCTTCTTCGTGTGAGCTAGAGTTCTCAAGCCGCCCGAAGGCCTCTAACTTGGCTTAACGACTGCTTGTACTACCTACTAACAACCGGGACTTACAATTTAACGTGTCATCCGACCCACGGTAGCGCACAGATGTAATTGCCACTTTATAAACGACAGTCTTGTCAATGATCGCATCAGATCACCTTAGCTAGCCGAGCTAGAGGCGCTATATATCATATACGTAGTACACCGTTGCTTAACCTAATTGATCGCGTCAGATCACCTTAGCTAGCCGAGCTACAGAAGCTACCTAGCTGTCTTGTTCAAAGAGTTAAGCTACTACTAGGATTAAGTTTGTTAAATTAAATCTGGGGTCAAATTTTTTTTACTCTTAAAACCTACGGATTTGATCAGCAGGGCACGTTAGCGACACCCTGCCTAAGGTGGAGCATGCCTAGTCAAAAGCAAACTTATGCTATTTTAATCAAACGGCGCCTGGTTCTCGAACCCGGCCCAACATCAACTTGTTTTTCAAGTTATGTGTGGATTTGCACTCGCTTTACGGTGTAGGAAAACATCGTGAGGAAACCGACACGTTTGAGTACCACAATATCCGGAGACTGATGTCATCCGCCAACCCGCACTTGGCCAGCGTGGTGGACATGGTGTATATCACTCTCCTAGTGAGAGAAGGTCCTGAGTCCCAGCAATAGGAACGTATAGTGGGCTGCCTATGCGATATTTGATGTTATTCTTACGACTCTACCGCGACAAGTCAATTGGACATTCTTTTTCTGTTTTCAAGCTTTCCAAAAAATCTCTGTTATGTTTTTAAATTAAGCTTACGCTAAAAAGGAACTTAATGTTCAACGAACGAGCGAATTGCACATACGTACGAGTACATTATAGCGATCGTAATATTACGAAAAAGGTGCGTAGGAGACGTTTAAGGCAACTCGTTCGTAATTCGAATGTAACGAATCCTGCCAACTCGAAAACATTCTCGCGTGGAAACCACCTTATCATACTATTTTAATCTTTATGCTTGAGGTATTAAAGTCGTGTTTTGTTTACTTATGTTTCAAAATAAACCTAACAGCGTGGCTTGACAGTTTAACTAGTAATTTTGAACTCCAATTCTAGAGTCATAAGAGCGTGTTTTGTTTATCGGATTGTAGTAAGGATTGTTTCAAATAACAAGCTATTTTAGGTTTAAATACAAGGTGATAGAGTCGTTTTTTGTTTACCAGATCGTGTTTGCGATTATTTTGGCGTGGTCCCGTGCTCTCGTCTGACCGGTTTCGAGCCTCAGGCGTGCGCTGGACCTTAGTGTTGTTGAAATATCGACAAGTATCGATAAATGAATCTAATTAAATAAACTATAAAATTCAGATTGTTTATTTTCTAGTAAGTAACAAAGAGTCAAAACCAAAAAAAAAACTATAAACAAGGGAATACTTAATTACATAAAATAAGTCCTAAATGTATTTAAAATGTCAAATTAAATACATTATTTTTTAAAGAAAAGAAAGTTTCACTTTATATCGAAAGCTTAGTTCTACGATAAAATTTACAAATAAACGTTGCTTTAGTGAGCAGTACATCTTATTTCAGTATTCAACAAATCAAAATAGAAAAACAGACATAAAATATCTATACTTAAAAACAGACTTATATAAACAGACCTATACACTGGAAATATCTGTATCAATAAAAAACAAAAAAGAAATTCATAATCGGTTCACTAATGACGAAAGAGTTTGAAAGCTCACTTCTTCTTACATTGTTTCGGTTATGCAAATTGTTTTTTGAGTTATACAAACATTTACATTTATAATTGAAAAAAAACTGCGTCAGCGGATAAAATATAGTCTATGTGTTATTCTAGGGTCTAATGTCTCCATGTCGATTTCATCAAAACCAATTTATCCGTTTGAGCGTGAAGAAGTAACAAACACACACTCACACAGAAACTTAAAGAATAGTACAATTATTGGCAAAAATATATGCGGACTGGACGGAGAGATCGAAATAATAAACGCACACTGTGTACTACTACGGAACCGGAAAATAAAGACTATCAAATTCAAATACTTTATTTCAAGCAACAAAGACTCATACATATTAGAAAAACTTAATTTACCAATATACCTACAACGTCAATACAACCAAAATAAAATAAATAATTAACAGAATTAAAAACATTACAATTTGCAAATTAATAATAATTTATATAAATAATGCGCGGGACACCTGGCTAGGCGAACTGACGGCAGGTGGAGCACGGCTGTGACCGAATGGTGGCCAAGATTAGGAAAACGCAGCGTCGGTCGTCCGCCGGCAAGATGGCGCGACGACATCATATCAGTCGCAGGTCGAATCTAGACACGATTGTCACAGGACCGAGATGAATGGCATATTAAAAGAGATATACCCAGCAGTGGGAAAGAACCGGCTGTGGATGATGATTATGATGATGATAAATAATAATAATAACTATCGATACCGTTATATCGAGCAGCAAGCAGCAACACTATGTCAGTCCGGCGGACCTGCTCGCGCTGCCAAGTTGCCAAATGGACTCCTACACCAACTTGTTACTATTTAGTACAGAATGGCTCGCACCTACCGCAACCATACTAAACCTTATTCCACTCGTATTGATATACCTACGATTTTATCTAACATTAATGAAGGAGAAGTCTCTTCTTCTTCTTTACCATTTCCCACTAGGTGGGGTCGGCACAGCCTGCTTTTCACATTCACTCCCTTCTCATTCATATCCTCCTCCTTCTTAATCCACCTTCTTCACAATTCATCCACGTCTTATTTGGTCGACCTCTAGTTCCGCTACTTCGTAAAATCATATCCATACTTCTCCCAGTCACATCCATCTAATCTATTGAAGGACAAGTCGAATCAAATATTTGATTTGAATTCCTCTACTACATTTTTATTACATTCGTATTGTAATAGTTTTTTTTTTCACACACGGCTGGTTAACCCCATACTGAACCATTTCTAGTTCGTATTATGGTTGCTAACACAAGTGATATTATACTACACCCAGACCGACAGCCAACAAATTTAGTTCAGCACAAAGATGTTGGCCGTGCCAGGAATCGAACCCGGAACCTTCTGATTGGCAGTCCAGCATGGTAACCATTGCGCCAACGAGGTCGTCAATTTTATTTAACATTGATGAAGGACAAGTCAAATCAAATATATGTTAGATTTCCTCTACTATATCTATATTCTATTCGCATTGTTATAGGATTCTATCGAACGTTTATAAAGGACTCAAATATTTGATTTGATTTCCTCTACTGTATCCTTATTCCACTCGTATTATAAAAGGATTTTATCGAACGTTAATGAAGGACAAGTCAAATCAAACATTTGATTTGATTTCCTCTACTCTATCCTTATTCCACTCGTATTGTGATAAAATTTTATCGAGCCTTTATAATTAGGACAAGTTAAATCAAATATTTTATTTGTTTTCCTCTAACTACTATATTTTATTCCATTCGTATTGTTATACGATTTTATATCGAACGTCTATGAAGAACAAGTCAAATCAAATATTTCATTTGATTTCCTCTACTTTATCCTTATTCCATTCGTATTATTATAGGATTTTATCGAACGTTAATGAAGGACACGTCAAATCAAATATTTGTTTGATTTTCTCTACTCTATCCTTATTCCACTCGTATTGTTATAGGATTTTATCCAACGTTTATATGAAGGACAAATAAAATAAAATATTTGTTTGATTTCCTCTACTCTATCCTTATTTCACTCGTATTATTATAGTACCTATTTTATCGAACGTTTAGAAAGGATAAGTCAAATCAAATATTTGATTTGTATTCCTCTACTCTATCTTTATTCCACTCGTATAGTTATAGGATTTTATCTAAAGTTTATGAAGGACAAGTCAAATCAAATATTTGATTTGATTTTCTCTACTCTATCCTTATCTTTAAAGCTTGTCCACTAAGACGAAGGAATAGAAGACTAACTTCCTTATCTTAGCAATAGGCATTACAAAGATTAATTTCACCGCAAAGCTATCTTAATAAATGTATTGAGAAAGGCTTATCTCAGTACAGCGCAACAGACAAGTATGTGTCAATGGAATCCAATCAACCGTAACTTTGTACGTAAGGTAACACTTATTAAGTCTTGTTTCCACATTGGACGTGCCTTTGCAATTTTGTGAGAGAGCCAAGTTTGTTGGCAGCCTCTTACCGACTTATCTTTTAGAGGACTTATAGTGGCTATGGCATAAATCCTACTTATATTACTGTATAATAAGTAATAATAGTTAAAAAAAATAAAAAACACGCTTTTTATAGAAAACCGTAATTTTATCAAATTAGTGTATTGTCATCGGTCCTCAATAAATCTACAAAGTTTGAACGAAATCTGGCCGTTTAAAGTGGGTCAAAATCGCGCCCAAAGAAGTCGGTTACAAACAAACATACAGGTGAAGCTAATAGAAAGCGTGCAAAAAGTGACATTTATTTATTAATTCTGATATTCGTCTGTATTTAATTTCATTTACATAACTTTTCATTTACACTAATATAATTATCATCAATTTTTGCTTTAATTATAATTAGTAACTATTATTTTATTTTATGACATTTACTTAATATTTGTATGGGATGACCAAAATTTTAAATGTTTTTATTATTTTCTGTATGGACCTAATTTGAAATAAATGATGATATGATTTAAATTATAAACGCGAAAATTTGTATGGATATTTGTTCCATTATAACACGAAAACTATCTAATGTGTTTTAATGAAAGTTCACAATAATATACACAGCTTGTACAACGTTAGAAAGCATTCTACATCGTATAATGATGGTGTGTTACTCAATAGTCAAAAATCTTAATATATATAAATCTCGTGTCACAATGTTTGTCCTCAATGGACTCCTAAACCACTTAACCAATTATAATAAAATTCCAACGATCCAACTTGAGAGATAGGATAGTTTAAATCTCAAATTATAGACCCAATTTTAATTTATTGCCAATTATTGTCTGTTATATTTGACAGTCACAATTATCTGTAAACTCCAAATGATTCTAACAGATGTCGATACATTTCGACTGGGTTGAGTAAGTAATCAATAGACGGCGCTGCTATGGTAAATCTACGAACGTGTCATTTAGGCTACACTATCTATTTTTCATACTCTTAAGTGAGGCAAAACAACGTTTGCCGGGTCAGCTAGTAAATTATAAACGATCGATAGAATCAATCTAGAATTCTAGAACATACTTAGTTACCGCTATACAGTTGAAGTTCTGAAAATCCGTACGAAGCGTTTCGCTTCCACATTTATTGTGCGGACCATTAAACTGTGGAACTCATTGCCGGGATCCCTGTTCCCTCTGAACTAACCTTACTGTCTTCAAGGCGAGAGTGAATCGGTTTCTTCTAGGCAAGCGCGCTCCACCCTAGATCGCAACATCACTTAACATCAGGTGAGTTTCGATCAAGCGCTTGCCTATCCATCATAAAAAAAAAAATACTTACCCGACAGATTGTATCGATTTGTAAGTCCAGTCACTGTCATTGTGCGCCGAGTCATAAAACCGTCTAGGCACGCATACCATAACATATACATATATGTATAGCATAAAACAATACCTAACATGTATGACTAGACGCTTTCGCTCGGCTAACTAAGGAGATCTGATACGATCACCGAAGTTAAGCAACGGATGATGCGGACAAACTTTAGATGGGTAACTATGCATGCACCAGTAGCTTGGCTAACTAAGGAGATCTGACGCGATCGCCGAAGTTAAGCAACGAACGATGCGGGCAATATTAAGATCGGCAATTAATGACAATTGTAGCGTATAAAGCTTGGCTAGCTAGGGCGATCTGACGCGATCACCAAAACTAAGCAACGAACGATGCGGACAGTGTAAAGATGGATGACCACGGATAAGACTGTCGTTTAAAATGAGTTATTTCCAACTAGGCGCTACTGTGGGCTGGATGAGGCGTTAAATCGAAGGTCTCAGCTGCTGTCTCAGTACATTTAGTTGTTTACACCGAGTCAGAAGCTCTTGCGCGGCTTTAATCCTCTCGACACCAGAGCTTGGCCGCTTAGCTTATACATTCATCATCAGCCTGTATCTTCCAACTGCTGGATATAGGCCTCCTCTCCAACACGCCATACAGTACGGTCTTCTTATACATTGACATACAATTAATTTACTATTGGGTGTGGTAGTTAATGACATAATTATCACCGGCAATATCATTAACTCAAATGGACTATGAGCGGTAAAGAACTAATTTATAATCACTAATTTCATTACCAACATGGTATGAAATAACAATGATGGTCTTTCAAGGAAAGATGGAATGACAATTTATTGAAACGATGGCAGTTCAGTCAGGCGTGCGGTCACCTTACCTCCAGTAGGGCTTAGGTTCGATCCCCGTCAATAAATTTGAGCTTTTACTCTTTATTGCAACACAAAGGAAATAAAAAACAGAGAGAAAAATAAATAAACAACTTATTAGTAGTATTACACGGGGCGTCACTGAAAGCGATCTCTTCCAGGCAACCAAACCGAGGAAAAGTTAGATCTTGGATTAAAACAAAGGCTACTTTTTATCCCGGATTAACTTCTTTTGTCCCGGATTAAGGTGAGTAACACATCGGACGCACCTAGTTATTTTTTTTGACGTGACAACGTCTTAAATTAGGTTGCGGCTGGGAGTCACTTATGAAAAAGTGTAACGCCCGGTAACGTTACGATGAGTCACCGAACGAGAGAGAGGCCCGCCGAATGCCTTGCGTCTCTCTCCCACTCAACTATGATCGGTCTGCCGCGCGCGCAGCACGCGGCAGACGTTGTCACGTAAAATCTTCGCCCGTAAAACCGACTTTACAGGCAACCATTTTTTTACATCGTTGATCGACTCGTGCGTTTTATAAAACTTCACTTTCTCATTATTAAACTGGCGGAGTGTGAGTAAGGCGTGTTTTACATAAATTGCTGGGAGATTCGTTCAGCTGGACAAGTCCACTAAGTAATGACAGAATAATCGCTACAGCCGACTTTTTGTAACGGCCAGTTTTCCTATATTATTGCTGTAGTAGACAAATATGTGTGTACATTATTTTTAAATTAGGACGTCTAGCAAACAGTAGACTGACTTATTGTGAAGACTAATTATTGTAATATCGTTAATACTTACTAATTAAGAAAGAAAGAAATCTTGTGAGACATACAGAGAGTAGATAAAATAATTAATATTTACAACCTAATTTTTATCATCTCAATTAAGTGACCAATTTCACTCATATACGAGAGACGCTCCGTTTGCTGGGTTATACGTCATTATAAGTAATCTGTTACAAATTCTCTGAATAATATTTAAAATATTAACTAAATATACATATATTTGAACTATTGCAAACTTAATAATTTACGAAAAATTTAGCATGGCATAGCATAAGCAGCCCACTATAAATTCCCACAGCTGGGACACGGGACCATCTCCTAAGAGAGAGAGAAAGAGATAGAGAGAGATAGACCATCCACCACGCTGGCCAAGTGCGGGTTGGCTGAAAATAGACTATAACTTAATAATCGCATAACCATTATATTAATTTACTTTCTAATATCGGAAAAACATTTTCATTTACTCTCGACTTGGCGTTCGAAGAGTCAGCATCTCCTGATGATGCCTTGTGGTTAGGCGAAACACGTGTAGAGTTAAGACTTTCCGAATTGTGATAGGTAACGTTAATCTTAATTAATCTTAGTGTAATGATCTTAGTTAATTGATCTTAGTTAATTAATCTTAGTTAATTAAGCTTGGTTAATTGATCTTAGTTGATTTTTCCTTTACTTGTCTTAATTTGGATTTCGGATCACAGCGGAAGTACACTAAATATTTAATTTTGTCTTCTATTTACAATGGATTTCCGCCTGAGTCAATAAGCTATTTCTTGCTGTGATATACCGATAGTTAGTTGCTATAGAATAGCCACCACGATTCTTCTATCATTCATTGAGCAGACTCGCGCATCTGAATGGGCCCGTTTCTCGAGTTGTAGAGCTGTATAGTTAACAAGTTAACTACTTAAATATGTATATATAGGTATATACATATAGAGTTACTTGCGAGGAATGCGGCCCGCTTCGGCCTTGCAATGCGCAGCTAAGATGACCGTATCGCAATCGCACTCATTTCATTGTAGAGGCGAAAGCTTATGTAGATTGAAATCATACTTGATACAGAAAAAAAACTTGTAAACTTCATCAGACCCGGGGTTGACCCAGATAAATATAGCCGTCATGATCTGGACAAACAGTACGAAATGACGCACTAAAGCACAGCAAACCTAACCAAAATTCCTTAGAAAATCTTTAGTAATTACCGAAAACTGATTACTTGACCAGTTTTATTAATATACCAACAGGAAAACTTTTAGAATTTGGTATTTAGTGCCTTTACCAAATATTTTTTTTTTCTCTCCATACATTAAGTAATATATATATATATAATTTTAATATTAGGACACATTCACACACGGCTGGTTAGCCCCATACTGAACCATTTCTAGCTCGTTTTATGGTTGCTAACACAACTGATATACTACATATACATACATATTATATATAAATATATATTTAACACCCAGACCCACAGCCAACAAATTTAGTTAAGCACAAAGATGTTGACCGGGCCGGGAATCGAACCCGGAACCTTCTGATTAGCAGTCCGGCATGGTAACCTTTACGCCAACGAGGTCGTCGGTACATTAAGTAATTGCCTGGAAGAAATCGTTTTTAATGATAATTTGCTGTTCTATTTTCTAGGAATGATTCCCCAATTAGAAATCGCCTAGTAATAAGTAATAGTAGTTACCTAGATTTGCAGAGATTGGTTCAAAATTACGGCCTCTACGTGAGAAACAACATACATATGTGTACAGACAAAAGCACACATGGCCAGTTAAAATAGAGACATTGCTTGCTCATAGGTTTACCAGATGAAAAAATCAAAAGACCGGAGAAAAGGCCTGTTTTCCATGGAAAAGTCCTGAGATTTTATACAGTTTAACATATTTTCTCAAAAAGGTATTACTTAACTATTATCGTTTTATACACTGCCGAAATAACTTTGATAAATAGGTATTGATTTGAACTGTGCAATAATCGCACAGTTCAAATCTAATAATTATTATTATTACCAAAAGAAGATTATTTTTAGTTTGTTGTACTTAAATAAATAAGTATTGATTTAAACTATTCAATTGTTATCAAAAGAAGATTATTTTTAGTTTGTTTAACTTTTAATTAAAGAGATTTTATAATGTAACATGTGTTTTATTAAAAATCCTGAGATATCACGAGATTTGCAAAATCCGGCCGCAATCCTGAGAAAAGTCGAAAAATCCTGTAATCTCAGGAAAAATCCGGAGATATGGTAACCCTACTTGCCCATCTAATAATAACCTCTGAGAAAGATCTACATAAATATGAAAGTTTAATCTACTAATAATCTAATATATAAAATTTCCATGTCACAATGTTAGTTACTGTATTCCTCTGAAACGGCTTGAACAATGTTTAGTTACCAAATTTTATATGTATATTCAGTAGGTCTGAGAATTGCTACTCTCTATTTTTCATACCCCTAAGTGATAAGGGCTGTTCTGTTCACCTGTTACTGTATTTAAGGCAATACAATGTTTGCCGGGTCAACTAGTCTATTTTTTAGATACACTTTTATATACCAGCCTAAGTAATTATCTATTACATCAGACAAATAAACTTACAGATGTACCCAAAGACAATTAATAATAGCATCACTATTTACCAAGTAACTAATCCTACAACAATATGGCGCTTGAATATGTGCGTATCTTAGGTCACCAACCTCAGTAACGCTTGTAAAAAACTCCCATCTGCGAAATACTCTTTGGTGATTGTCAAAAAGTTTACAATAATTAATGACTATTTTTTTATGCATTACAGCTACGCATTTTAATAGTTATGTTATAAAAGCGAGTGTGGCTTGGTGGTACAAACGTCTGGTTTTCAATCAGATGGCCCCTGGCCTCCATCCATCGATCCCAGCCCTACACCAATGACTTGTTTTTCAAGTTATGTGTGGGATTTGCACTTGCTTTATGGTGAAGGAAAACATCGTGAGGAAACCAGACATGTTTGAGGACCACAATATTCGAAGACGTGTGTCATCCACTAATCTGCACTTGGCCAGCGTGGTAGATTATGGCCTAACTATATCTCTTTTCTGGTGAGAGTAGGCCCCAAGTCCCAGCAGTGGGAATGTATAGTGGGCTGCTTATGTATGTATGTATTTTAATAGTAGGGTGCGTAATCTCATGAGTAAGTGACATCAGGCCAAGGTGGAGCATACCTAGTCTATATTAACTTGTTGCCAAGGAGATAAGAAAACACTGTTAATTGCTAGGCGAAAATTTTAACCAGCCCTTTACTTTAAAGCTTACAACTTGGATTAACAATAACTAAGGCTGGGACTACAAATTGGCCGACGTCCGGTTGGTCGTCCCAAGTATCGCTGGGAAGACCTAGTGCAGCAAGACCTGAGCACACTTCATGCCACAGACTGGCAGGAGACAGCACAGGATAGAGAAAAGTGGCGTCTCTTGGTGTCGGAGGCCAGGATCCATTTTGGGGTTAGCGAGCCATCAAAGTTAGTAAGGCTGTAAAACTAAGGTCACTTTTATCCCCAACTAGCTCTGACCTGCGATTTTATCCAGGTCTAAAAATCCTGGGATCCTGGGGTCCTGGGATAAAAGTAGCCTATGTGTTAATCTAGGATCTCAACTATGTTTATAGTCTAAAAGAATGTTTGAATGACTTAACTAATGATAGTTAGTAGATAATTGAATTGTAAAATGACTAATAATTATTTTAAATCATATCAAATTATGTGCATATTGTTATCTAAATATGTAATTTCATGAAAATCAGTTCAGCTGTTTGGGCATTTAGAAGTTACAAAGATTCAATTTCGATTAAGTTACATTAACAAACAATCATTTAACAAACAACACTAAGTAACTACTTAGGTAAAGTTGATTATTTATTTTTCTCTTTGTTTTGTATTTTCTTTTGTGTTGCAATAAAGAATATCTATCTATCATTCAAATTAATAGTTTTGGAAGGATCAATAATATGTATATAATATAAAATTTCCATGTCACAATGTTAGTTACAGTACTCCTCCGAAACTACTTGACCAATTTTTACCCATTTTATTTGCATATTCAGAAGGTCTGAGAATCAGCTACTATCTATTTCTGATACCCCTAAGTGAGGCAAAACAATGTTTGCCGGGTCGGCTAGTAATATGTATTATCATGAATAGCAGTTAAAGTCCTGACAGACCTTTTAATTAATGAAACTTTGTATCATTACAATATTAAATTAGATTTGTCGAAGCTGAAGATTCACTGTTTTTATTTCACAGCAAAGTTTTTATGGAACAGCACTGAGTCTCGGAACATTCTAAGTACATTTTAGGTATTATTTTATTTATTAATATTTATTTTCATAAGCCCAAAGAATAACTAAATTAAGTATAACTAAGTAAAAGTATGTTGATTTCTACAAATATTATGGCTTAAGATAATTTTCTAAGATACACTGCATTCATATAAAAAAAGCTGTAATTGTATTGTTTAATAAATATATAATTATCTCCATATGAATATAGTGTTTTCATTAATGTGTCTAGCATTAGTGACTTTACCTTAACTAAGTTATAAGAAAATACCTACTCTTACTGTATTGATATTATTTATTTCTAACTGTTCATTTTCTGGTTAAAAGGTTTGTGATTAAATTTACAGAACTTGGGAATTAACTACCATTAAACATATTTTTTTTTACAAATATAGCCAATCTTTATTAATATTTGACAAATTTGTTGTAACTAAACTAAATTATTAATATTAGTTATTAAGTAATACATAATAATTTAACATTATTAATATTTGACAAAGTTGCTGTGGAAAAATGTTTTTTCCTGTTTACTAGTTGAGTTTGTAAAAGGGGATTTCCTGCTCCATAATATTGCATTTATTTAAAAGTGTATTACAAATTTCTCTTTAAACATGTAACTTATGTGAATATGACTTGGTTTTGTATAACTTTTTCCTAATTCGCAGGTATTTCAAACATAATTGCGAGTTTAACTGAAATTCAGACCTGTTATTTATTATCATTATACATGAGAAATGAGTCATTCATGCAGAAAACACCACATACCTACACACATAGTTTCACACACCTAATTTTGTAACTAAATCGATGTTTTTCCATATTTTTTCTTTGTAAATCTGCATATTCCGCTAATATTTGTATTTATAATATTAATTGCTACACAAAGTACTATAGTAATAAAATCTGTTCGGACTACACAGAAGTTTTTATATGTATAAACAAACATATACAGCTAGTTCCTTCATATCTAAAATTGCTTGTAAAGCCATCAAATGTATCCGTCTACGTAATCAACGTGAAACTGCAATACATACGAGTACAATCTGCAAGCTCAACAATTTTACAAGTTGAGCAACAGCGAATGAGACCTAAGATACAGTCACCACTAAACATCGGACTTACCCAAAGCTCAACACCCCAACTCATTTTTGCAGCTGTTATTATCACTTCACATGCACAAGAAAACACATTTAAAATGCACAATTTCGAACAGTCGAGCACACGAATTAGGCAATTATGGACACAACTTTTTAATTTTTATCACTATCACCATTTCAAAACACATTCCACAGAAATAAACATGGCTGACTGATCGCGCTGTGACAGATCGGTGACCACTCCGCTCATGACACTTCGGCAAACTGACTTCTGACAGCTCCAACCGGAAGTGAGGGGTAAAACTACTGTTTTATTGAGTTACTTGCCAGCTTTCAAAATGTACCCTGGCATTATGTATGAATTAAGCTCTAATATTACTGATTACTTTTAGACTGATGTACGATAAATATTTATTTGAGAATAAAAGACAAATACACGCACAAACACACTTTAATTTTATGTAAATTAGAAAAATATATCAAAATTGGACTGCACCCTTAAATTTATACTGTTTACTACGATACGAATATTTTTATATGACGTTGGGTATTTTCACTACGTGGCTGTAGAAGAGATCCGTCTGAACCACGTCGCACGAGAACAGTTTTGCGAATTTCCTGAAATTAAAATACATGAAATTGAAGATAACTGAAATGATAATAAATAAATTTATCTGTTTAGTCACAGGTAAAATATAAACATGGAAATAATATTGAGAAATGTTTCTTGTGTGCAAAATGTCATAAATGTAATTACCACCTTTTCAGATATGATTAGTATTTTCTATTTCATAAATTTAAACTGTATAGTGTACTATTTAAAGAAGGTTTATACGTACCATAAGAGGTTCCAAAATCATATGGTGACTAGATCGACGAGATGTAGGAGGGCCTGTGATAGAAGATCCTTGGGAAGATGGTGGAAGATTCTGAAATACCAGTAATTGGACAAGCACTTTAGCTGTTATTTTAATTATTATAATACCTACTTTATGTTACGGTCAATTAATGATTACAAGATTTAGTTACCATTACCTTAAAGGCAGGAATAAAGCTGAAGTCTGATGGTAGAGGCTGAGTTTGCATGCTATAGAAGCCTCCTTCCTCTGATGCAACAGATACTATGGATGGACGAGCAGATAATTGTTGAGCAAACAACATCGGATCGGCATCTGGCAAAAGGATAAAACGACATCAATTGAATTATTGGTTACATTAGAAAATATATGCTTACAAGAGTTAAGTCATTACATATGGTAATTGTACCTATATTCATGCCCTTGACTACACGACTCGCTTGAAGAAGTCTGCTGGCACTTCTTCTGAATCGGATTCCTTTCTCGGCTTCCCGACGAAGTCTTTGAGCTGCAGCAGCTGCTTCAGCTATAGCTACTGGCATAGACCCCATGCCAGAGCGTTTTAGATTCACATCTACTATGTAGCTGAGACAAATTGCATTTGAAAGAATACTGTCACTGGGCTAAAACAAAGAGACGGCATACGTAAAGATGATACCATATTTTACATCTAAAATGTTCTCCTCTGATCTTGCTACTTACAGAGCCAATATCATTAACACTTATGTCTAATGATCTGAGAGGTGTTTTTACTAAGCCAATAGCTCGAGCCAACAATTCACCGCATGTGGGCGGATTTTCAGCGCTTGTCAGGGACCATACGCCACTCGGTGCTTTTGTTAATGGCCCTGGCTTTATACCACAACCAGATAAATTTAAGCTGAAAACAATCAGTTTTATTAATGTGTTGCTTAAAGTTATACACATTTGAGTAGACAGTGTTGGAGATTCTTGATTAATTTTAAAACAATAGAGTGTTATCTCTTAGTAACTGATATAAAAATAACAAGAGCGTTTATTTCTATTTTACAAATATTTGTGTTACTGAATAAATATTACTGAGTCAGATTGCATCCTCTGGCCAGCGAAACGGCAATGTGAGCAACACCTTCAGACCCCAATTTACTATTTAAACGTAAATCCAATGATCGTATCGTACATCCAGTGTGATTTAGAGCGTGAGAAATACTTTCAGCACCCGTTGGACCTGTGGAAATTAACCTTTTCATCATTAATTCATTATAAATCACAATTCTAATAATCATGTTTCATTAGGAACGACATAATAGTTACCAAAAACATTGTCAGCCAATATTAAATTATGTAAATTTTCTCGCTTTGATATAAATTTTCCAACTGCCGATGCACCATCATCTCCGATTTTGCAGTGGCTGAAATCCAGTGTTTCCAAAAGTCTGCAGTCAGTCAAACCTCGTAGAATATATTTGGCTCGTTGACAGTTCATGTCACTTCTAGTTATCCTAAATAAAATTATAATTTGTAGGTACATAAGTAATTTAATTTTTATACAAATGCAATAGATGTGCACAAGAATTTATTACTTCATAATTTTCAACTGCAAACATTTTTCTAGGCCTTTTGCTAGATTTTTCGCATCATTGTTAGTAAACTGAAACTGATCTTTACGATATTCTACTCCAATAGAACGAAGCTGGTAAGTCAAATGTAGCTCCGTTAAATTAGTCAAACTTCCAATAGCAGCATGTAAAGAGATATGATCTGGAATAAATAAAAGATAAATAGTCTAAGCAAAATGACCCACATTGTCACATTTTAGCATTTCACGAAACCATTAGAATGTAACGTGTCAGAAATATGGAAGTAATACTTTACCTCTCAAATATGTTTCACCATTCTTAACCTGATGTTTAATGCTGACGTTCGCAAATTGGCTTGTAACCAAATCTGCCATCTCAGGTGAAGTCATGCGTTGTACAGGTATATCAGTAGGAATCAGACTTCTGATCGATAATGACTCGATGTAAGGCCCGCAAAGATTTACTAAATCTGTAATCTGATAAAAATATATATCAAGACATTTATCATAATTAGATGTAGTAAACAATTTACAATCATTGAAATAAATGTTAATGATTCAAGAAGCTATTGCCAGATAAGTTTGTGACATATGGTGCTCAAACTTTCTTTACTTTCATTGTTTGAATTAGTAATTTACATGTTTAAACGTTGCATAGTAACTGTACCTTTTCAGGGTCATAGTTGCGTGGATTCATATTTTCCAAAATATCTGCAAAATGCCTTTCCATGAAAATGTTAAGCCACGGTCTCTTATCGGACGCTAAAGGAACTTCCTTCCATTTTGAAAAGTAACACCGCTTCCAAAATATATCACTTTTAATGTTGTCTACAAGAATATTTAACGGAACATTAGTATCAAGTATTTGTATAAAAAATTCTCTATCCTTTGCGATCAACTCGTCAAGCTTAGGGTAACCTGCAAGAAATTATACATAAGTTAGAGAAAAGTTTTTATTTCTTTCGTATTAATAAATTAATAAAGATTTAATTTTGATGAGGTTCTATTATTTTTAAACAACATTTCCACTTACCCATCCAGTTTTGAGTTAACTGTTCTATACATAAACAAACTAGGGTTTTTGGATGGTCCACATCCCAATCAAAAACTTCCGATTTAATTTTCCGACTCGGTTCCAAATTATCGTTTGGTTTGTATGCTAAATAAGTAGTGCGTTTAATAGTTGCTGGTAATTTTAAATCCATCTTGTAACTTTATTTCCTGCCTATATAACTGAACTAGATAATTTTGAACTCGAGTCTTTCAAGGCTAATCTAATCGATCCAATATACATCCTACATAATGCGTCACTAAGCAACTGAAATTGTTTTCCTAAAACGTATTAATAACTTTACTAGTAACTTAACTAACAAAATTAGTATTAAATAGTGTTAAAATTTATGAAGGTTTCAAACCAAAACTTTGATCTTCATATTATTATTATTATTTTAATAGGCACCGAAATTTACTGCATGTTGAAGTTTAGTATAGGTAATATAAATAGACGCTATGGCAGCACTATACTTTCCATTTATGACGACTTCCGGTACACGCTGATTCGTTGATTACATCACAGAATAAGTAGTAGAGACTACCGCATTTTAGCTGTCACGCATACGTAAGAAAATGTCAATGTCAAAATTGTCAAATTTCACCTGTTTTCATTGCTGCTGAGTTGAATTGTTTTATTTTCCAGTTTTCTTCTGTAATTTCACAATTAACTCCAGATTTCGCAGTAATTTTGTCGAACTCCACCAAAATGGATAAGCACAACAGCTCAGAACTACTAAACTCTGACTTTTCTTTGTCCAAAAACGCCAGTTCCGATTCTCTGGATTCGGATTCTAAATCAAGCTCATTGAATTCCAAACACGGCCAGGATTCCGTAAGTTTCCTAAATGGTTTTAATTTATTCGTACCAAATATGACTGCAGAAGCTTTATTTCCTGTAGGTTTTATTTTAGTCGTGGTTTAGTCCTGATATCTCGAAGTCTAGTGCAAGTCACCAAATTGTGCCAACAAGTTGTTTTGTATTGGTAACCATGAGTAAAGGAAAACCTGAACACAGTTGCCTGTTTGTCCATAGAATCCACAGTCACAGAATGCACCGGGAACTGTTTAAGGCTTGTATTTGACTAAAACAAAGTGTTTATTATTGTATTTTGTTGTGACTCTATGCATATAGTATAGAGAAGAGAGTTGTTTCAAGAACTCGTTTTGACTAATTGCTTGTTAACTGAGATTTATAGTTTGAATCAGAAGTAAAATACTAACATATAATCTAAATCCTTTGAAGTTTAAGGTCGGGAAAATTGTGTCTTTAAATTATGTGCACTTGGAGTTAAAGATTTGTTTAGTTTTTACCATTTATATCCAAAACTAGTACTCTGATTTTGATGAGAATTTCAGTGATAGTTTGGTTTTGATTAGTGTACATTTTTAGATGCTCATTTTCCGATTTTTTTATCCAAACCAATGTTGCTAATATTTGACTTGTTTATTTAATTGGAAATTTGTAAAGGGCGATTCCGTACTCGCCAGTGCTACATTTAGACTCACTCAAGGCTTCTTACTAAGAAAATAAAAACTCTTTTTAAAGAAATGACTGGTCACAGGATTACATTGTAATCTGTTTTACAAAAATAAGTATAAAAAGCATTTAATAAAATTTATAAATAGACACAGGAGAGGTCCAAAGTGCTATCGCGGGTGCAACCAAATCGGCCCGCCATTAAAGGCCATAAAGCTATAATGAAAAAAGTCTGTTAATTATGGAAGATTTATTAAATTATTTTTACATTCTTTAAAAGAATACAAAACAGAGTAATTATTAACTGAAATAAAAGTATTAAAAGAAACGAATATTATGAATTATTCACTTTTTATCCAGTCGAGGGTGCAACATCAAATTATCGCGGGTGCAACACGTCTCACTGTAGTGAATGTATACATTTCCATGTAACTTTAAATTAAAGATATGAGATCATAGATGCTGTATCACTAATTAGCACTTTCCTATGTAACTTCAATAAATTATTTGTTTGGAATAGTCGGCGATTTATCAGCTTTAAGGTTCATCTTCAGAATTGCCGTAAACATCAGAAACGCGTAACTTTTGCGAATTTTTTTTTTGTAATTTTATTACGTTTTTTTACTAAGTTTTAAGTTTTTATTTAATTTTATTAAGTTTAGAATTTTCCTTTAGTTTTCGCCGATATTTTTGACAAGCAGTTTCTTCTTGCTGTTATTTTGCCATTTTATTTGATCTATTTATACAAAAGAAGTAAAATATTAACAATAAATTATTATTAAATAGGAATCAGTAATTATACATACTATATAAAGTTATCAAAAACTTGATAAATGAAAAATATATGACAAATACCAATGTAATCGTAAGAGTCATAACTGTTGAACCCGCAATTCTAATATTTTGATCGCAGGTGCAACTCATTTTAGTCAACATTAATTTTAATAAAAATGACAACATACCTTCTATTGCGACTGAATCAAGTTTTTCTTTTATTTCTCCTTACTTCAACAAAGTTTCAAAAAATTACCAATTTATTTCTTCAAAAAAACCAAACTTTCAGTTCTTTTTTATCGCGGGTGCAACTGACCAATATTGATTTCTTATTTAATCAATGTTGTTAGAAAAATAATAATAAATATTATTTTTTTTTATATAAGGCAATAAACAAATGTTAGGACTTCAATATGCATCAGTGAAATGTAACCTTAATCCACCGGTAATAGCGATTTCGTGGAAAAAATATCAACTGTTGATGAATGGTTTGCATTAAGTCTTCAGGCGCAACCATTTCTGAGTGTGCCAAAAAATCAAAATAATAACTTAAGTTCTTAAAAGTTTTTTTATTATTAAATTTATATCTTTCTCTTTGTATTGGTATAAAAAAGTAACACATACTGTGATTTAAAAATGTATGTCAAAAATCGTCTCACGCAGTATCGCCCTAAAGTAATAATTTTTTTTTGTATTTTTTTTTTACACAGGTCCTACATTTTACAATAATGTGATCTATATACATATTACAATAATGTGATGTATATTATCTTATTATGACAATAATGTGATCTATATATTTACTTTTGTAAATATTCATAAGGAGGTGCAGCAGTAAATCTCTATTTTTTGTTGTTGATGAGTCAAAGCCAGGTTATGTGGAATTTGTAACCACTAAACACTTCCGATAACCTGCCTCAGTGCTTAACGGAGGACTCCAGGTTATTACAGGAAACACCCTGGAGAACCCCTTACACTGCTCAGATTGCATATATATCCGTCCCTGTCACACACCTCTATCATCCACTCCAGACTCGATGAAGCGAGTGTCGGGAGCCCCATCTACGAACACCCTCGAGTCTTATGCCCCTTTTGGTTGCGTCTTAAGACAAGCAGGGGCAGTTCCACAGCCTTATTTTATCACAGCTTCTGCAAGTTAAGCTGCAGTAAACCTAACATGCACCTTATTATTATTGTTTAAATGATTTTATTGCTCCTAGATAAAAAATACTATTTTAGTATTTGTATATAATTACTATCCCAATTATGTTATTACTTCTGATAAAAAAAAATCATACATATCAAAGGTTTTCCGGTCTCAATTATTTACGAAAATATTATAACGTAACATTTTTGTACTTTATTTTATATAATAATAATTACATATGTTCAATATAAGATTATATTTATATTAAACTAGCTGACCCGGCAAACATTGTTTTGCCTCACTTAGGGGTACAGCGCCATCTATTGATTACTTATTCAACCTAGTCGAAAGGTATCTGTTGTGATAATTGTGACTGTCAAATAATAACAGACAATAATTAGCAATAAATTAAAATTGCAACTATAATTTGAGATTTATCGATCCTATCCTATCTCTCAAGTTGGATCGAACTGCACATGGTGTGCGTATTTTATTATAATCGGTTAAGTGGTTTAGGAGTCCATTGAGGACAAACATTGTGACACGAGATTTACATATATTATTATTATTATTATAAGTAAGAAAGATATATAGATGTTTAGGGTTTATATAACGAGTAAATTAATAATTTACTACTTTTTGTGATTTCAGCCCCATGTCCTGGGTGATATACAACTCTTGGACGGAGAGAAGGTAATGAGTGTTGCCAAAGACGTGACATACTTATGCCCGTACAATGGACCGTCAAGAGGGGTACTGAAGGTGACCAATTATCAGCTTCATTTCCGCCCCACTGATGCCTCTACACTGCAGGGGATTTTGAGTGTTCCTTTGGGAGTGGTGAGTTAATTTGATTTATTTCGACAACCTTGTTGACGTAATGGTTACACAGCTCTACAAAAAATTTTTTTTTTTTTGTTGCCCTGTTTATCATCGCAAATTGTTACGTTTTTAAGTGCCCAGATTACGAATATATTCGTAAAAGTACTAAATATGCTCAATTCTACAAATTGAATTTTGAATGATATATCGTCAAAATTATTTTTTTCAGTCATTTGTTGAAAAAAATCCGAGCAAATCTTACAAAATCATTGATATTTTCACGAATTGTGTGTATAAACGGACCCAAAATCATCATCATATCAAAGGCAACAAAACCACTGTAGACCAGTGTTATCGGCAGATGGTTATTTAAGTATTACATGATACATATAAAAAATAAATCGTATATATAAAATTTCCATGTAACAATGTTAGTTACTGTACTCTTTTTTTTATTGATGAATAAATATAAATAAAATAAAATATTAGGACTCATTTCACACACGGCTGGTTAACTCCATACTGAACCATTTTAAGTTTGTGTTATGGTAGCTAACACAACTGATATACTACATATACATACATACATATTATATAAATACATATTTAACACCCAGACCCACAGCCAACAAATTTAGTTAAGCACAAAGATGTTGACCGGGCCGGGAATCGATTCCGGAACCTTCTGATTAGCAGACGGCATGGTAACCTTTACGCTAACGAGGTCGAACTTTAAACATTGACATTGAACAATGGACATTTTATGAACTGTTCAAAATTAAATTTCAACTCAGTGTGATATAGGCACATCAGCATATTGCTGCTCGCCTATAAATCAAATAAATAAATATAAAATTTCCATGTCACAATGTTAGTTACCGTACTCCTCCGAAACGGCTTGACTTGGCTGAATTTTATATGCTAATTCAGTAGGTCTGAGAATCAGCTACTACCTATTTTTCATACTCCTAAGTTAGGGAAAACAATGTTTGCTGGGTCAGCTAGTAAAATATAAATAAAAGAACAAGAACTCTACAAATAAAATGGAATTATACAAAGTAAGATAGGTATATTTATAGTCTTCATCAAATTTAAATAAACTTAAAACTTTTTTTGAAATCAAAATTTCAGGTATCAAGGATTGAAAAAGTTGGTGGAGCATCATCCAAAGGGGAAAACTCTTATGGCATTGACATTTTCTGTAAGGTAAGTGGAGTAATTAACTAAGCGAGTGAAGCATCTTGTTGCTTTTGTTTTATTAATTTAATTTATTTATCACTTAGGCATTCACAATCTCATGACAGACAGAATGATTTTCCTTTGTGACTCCTTCACACTCTTCTTCTTTGCGACCTTCCCGATCTCTTATCCTAGAATTTCCTCACACACTCGATCACTCCAATTTATACTTTTACTCTTCTTTCACTGTACGAGCTGTTAGACTGTGGAACGCTCTGCCTTTATCTATAAGGCAGGCTGAATCTCTAAACATTTTCAAATCTCAGTTATTTAGTCACTTTCTTTCCATTGCTTAATTATTATTTATTTTCCTTCCATTATTATGTTTGTATGTATTTTATTTTTATAGTTTTTATATGTTGTTTACTTGTACCGCTGCCTTCTTTTGTATGTTTTATTTTTCCATTCCCGGTTGCCTGGTAGAAATCACTATAGGTGATAAGGCCGCCCTTGTACTCTACTTTTAAGTTTTAATTTTATATATTTACATTTTTCTTGTTTGTGGTTGTACAATAAAGTTATATTCTATTCTATTCTATTGAGAATGCCTAAGTGATATATTAAATTATCATTGACTCTGAGTGTTTGTTTTTCTTCATTAATATTGATAACTTTGATAATCTCCAAGTAAAGATTTTTTTGTCGAAAGAGATTGTTAATCACTCAGTAAGTAAATATTTTGCATAACAAAAGGCAAAGAGTGTAAGAGACTTCAAATTGTAATCTTACTCGTAATAACCCGATAACCCATCGTTTGAAATAAATGAATTGAATATGAACATAATTTCTGTAGTGATTGATTGAGATTGGTTGTAAATTCAGTCATTAGTTAGTATTCGAAAAATCCTTTACTTACAAATAATATATTTTTGTTATGCAGAGTTTAAGTCTGAATATGGTTTTCTATCTATACCAATATTATAAAGCGGAAAAGTTTGAATTTTTGTTAAACGCAAATAGGCTCCGGTGCTATTGGACCAATTTGAAAAATTCTTTCACCGTTGGAAACCTACATTATCCCTGAGTAACAGGCTATATTTTGTTTCTCTTTGCAACTTAGATTATTTTATAGCCCGTGCGAAGCCGGGACGATCTGCTAGTCAATTACGCGACACCTCGAATCGTAACACGATGCCTTCACTTCGTGTACAATAGTTATTTTATTTTATTATCAATTAATTATTACGGCTAGCACCAATTACAATAATTAATAAACTTAAAACCTCAGAATACAGAAGTATTCTGAGCTTAAAACACATATGTAAGTCAAAAATGATTAAGAAACACCACAATATCACAATAAAAATAAAATCACAATATAAGTTACTTAAAAAATGTCAGGTAAATAAAATTGCAATAAATTATATATTGATAGCTAGCATTACCCTAAACCATAATGTCAGCAAGTAATGTTATTAAGTTTATTATTTTAAAATGTGTATTAGTTTATAGTTATTGTTTTATATTTATCACATATTGTATTATATGGGCCTCTAGTTGCCTGTAATAAAGGAATAAATAAAATAAAATAAAAAAAATTATGTATACTGTCACCAACTTTGTTCCTATCTATATTCAGTAACTGATGTGCTTTGAAGTTATTTTTCTTATTTACCAGGATATGCGAAACCTACGCTTCGCACACCGTCAAGAAAACCACTCCCGTCGAGGCATCTTCGAGAAACTCCAGCAACTTGCCTTCCCACTGTCGCACAGGCTTCCCCTATTTGCCTTCAGTTACTCAGAATCTTTCCCTGAGGACGGCTGGCTTGTTTATGATCCTGTGGCTGAATTGAGGAGAATGGTAATTTTTTATTGTTAACCGATTGGTTGATGACTTGATTGATTGATAAGCTGATTGATTATGACTTGTAATTACTGTTATGACAGAACCTGTGTGATGTGATCACACTTCAGAGTTTGTATGTATGTAGTAGAAAGTCATAAAAATAAATATAATTCAATTCATTTCATTGATTATTGTTATTGATCAAAATAAAAAATATATTAACAATTGAGCCATTTCATTTAATTGATTAAAATTATCGAATACAAATACAAATCATTTATTGATAACACCAAAGTTACAAGTCAAATAATATGATATCAATACAAAAGTATATGATATGTATCCATGTCAATTTTCAATTCTAATTCTAATAATATAATATCATTACAATAGTATATGATATTAATCAAATGTCAATTGTCACATCTAATTCTAGTAATATAATATCATTACAATAGTACATGATATATGATATCATTACAATAGTACATGATATGAATCAAATATCGCCAACACACTAATATAAAAAATAACAATTTAATTTGTACTAAAGAACACTAGTACGAAGCTACTCGTAACTATAGCAAAGTACATCTAGACAATCAGCTTTTTCTAAAGCGTTAGAAAATATGCGGAAAATATTACAGTCCCTCCTAAAAGCTACTATTTTTGTTACCAGTGACACCATATAAAATATATGACTTATTTTTTAATTTTATATCTGTTTCAGGGTGTAAACAATGACATGTGGCGTATAACGCGCATTAACGACAAGTACGAGGTGTGTGACAGCTACCCCGCAGTGTGGGCGGTGCCGGCTGCAGCTAATGATGACTTGCTGCGATCCGTCGCTGCCTTCAGGTAAACACACTTAACACAAGCACACGTTTCGCTCAACGGTTTGGTGACTTTATTAATGCCTACGTATACAAGAACGTTGTCAAAGCTTGTGACCTTAGAAATAAAAAAATGCTGGATCCCAAAGTATTAATACAGTCTTGGTTAACAACACTGTCATATGTGGCTACAGAAAATCTTCTTAAAATCATTAAATAAGTCATAGTTTGTAACATTATCGTAGTCATTTTTTTATTGGTATTATGTTTTATTTGTTATACTGTCTTGTTAAGTTTATTTTAAATTGCAAACAGGTTGAATTGGACTACTAAGATTCAGGCCTTGCCTAGTTTAGTAGTGAGAATATGTAATCTAGTATAATACGTTAGTAAATAAATATTTTTCATTTTCACATACTCGTCAGTCACACTAATATGAAAATTGAATTTGTTTGATTAAGTGCTTGATTGATTGTTATGCTGTAACGGGTGACGATAAGATCTATATAAACAACGATATCAGGCTTTACCAACAAGCCTTTGTGTAACTTTGAATGTCTAAATTGACCAGACTAATATGGAGCTTGCAGAATCGTTATTCACATGTAAAAAGTAGTATTTTAAATTTTATAGAAATTAAAAACAAGTGCTATTGTGTGTTGTATTTAATGGGGTAGAAAATTTATTTAATGAAATTTGTAAGTTTATTTAATTTCATCTTACTAATATTTTCAAGTATATAGTATTTATTGTATGACTTCCCTTTAACGTATGTTATTTATGGCCAATATTGTTCTGTATTTTTGTATTTGTGTCTGCTAAACTGTAGATTTAGTGGTGCCAGCTGCGGCTAATGATGACTTGCTTAGCTCTTGTCGCTCGCTACCTTTAGTGAAACACTCTAAACACATAAGCTAATTCTAATTTGAAGTGTGGGTGATGAGACCTGCACTGCCATCCCGCTAGAGGAGTATTGTGCATACCCTTACCAGCCTACCCAAGCCAACCGAGCTCCTTGAAGTAACGGAGCACAGCCCTGGCTCGCTGGCATACCTGTTCCACCCCTGTTGCGTCAGATGGTCTGTTTGTCTGAGGATTAACAATGGAAAGCGAACTTTCATCTTAAGCTGCTATCATCAGGCCGTAACTCTCTCTGGTTTGTTTAGTAGCCTCACAGTGCAGTAGCACGTGTTCTACCGTTTCATTATCTAGTTACACATAAGCTAGTCAGTTGCACTAATATAAATAGGTCTATGTATATGCCTATATGTCAATAAATGAGTTTATGAGTTAAACATGAGTATGTACAGTATGTATGTTTGTTTCCCAGGTCTCGTGGCAGAATACCAGTTCTATCATGGATACATCCAAGCTCACAGGCTACGATCACCAGGTGTAGCCAACCGTTGGTCGGGGTGAGAGTTTAATGGTTTTACAAGCATTAATTTAACTTGCACTATACTTATATAAGCCAGTGTGGCTTGGTGGGAAAGCATCTCATTTTCAATCTGACGGCCCCTGGTTCGATCCCGGCCCCACCCAGATGAATTATTTTTCAAGTTTTGTACTATTTTCATTCGAATGTCACGTAATGGTGTTTTGGCACTCTAACTAGTTTGTTATTTATTGTAAAAATATATTGTATGGTATAATAAACCTGGCCATAAACCGCACAAAGTGGCACAGACTGGTAGAGGAGGCCAAGACACCACCCAGGGTTGTAGAGCCACAGGAAGTATAAGTAAGGTATAATATAGTTTTTCAAAATATGCTATTTTTTCCATTAAAAAAAAACATTCGAAGAATCGATTAAAATAAACTGGGTCATTTAACCATAGTAAATACGTAATTCAGCGAACTTCGTGAGAAATTAATTTTAAGAACTTCTGCGGTTAATATTGACGTACATAGTTTGTTAAGTGATGGAATTAGCGGTTTATGATTCATTCTAGAGATTCTCCTAAACACTGATGAATAGTTTACGCAATCTTTGCTCATTACATCAAAGAATTAGATCTATATTTTTATAAACTTCCCCAATGACTATAATGTAGCGATTTTCAAAGCGAGTGTGAGCTTCTAGGTAAGCACGTCCCACCGTAGACCACAATAACTATGACCTAACATATTTAGAGTAAAAAAACAAATATTATATATCTGAAAGAGTCTCTAGCTCTGCTAACTTAAGTTCCAATGCGGTCTCAGCGTCAGCAACTGATACGACAAAATAATGATAATGGGCAAGGAATGACGACCTCTTTGGCGTAAGGGTTACCATGCCGGACTGCCAATCAGAAGGTTCCGGGTTCGATTCCCGGCACGGCCATCATCTTTGTGCTGAACTAAATTTGTTGGCTGTCGGTCTGGGTGTTAAATATGTATATATATAAAATATGTATGTATATGTAGTATATCAGTTGTGTTAGCAGCCATAATACGAACTAGAAATGGTTCAGTATGGGGCTAACCAGCTGTGTCTGAAATATGAAAAAAAGTCTAGTAATATTCACATCATCATCATTCTCAGCGTGTAATCGCCCACTGCTGAATAGCTAAATTTAGTTTAGCACAAAGATGGCCGAGCCGGGAATTGAAACCGGAACTTTCTGATTGGCAGTCCGGCATTGCGACCATTACGCCAACATAGTCTTCATTATACTTCTTCTTCTTTTTCTTAACCTTATCCCACTTAGGTGGAGTCGGCACAGCAAATTTTCCACTTTCCTCTATCAGACGGCATCTCCACACTCACTCACTCCTTTCTCTCTCATGTCCTCATTCACACACTCCATCCATGTCTTTTTCGGCCGGCCTGTTGCTCTTCTTTCTTGCACTTCCATTTCCATTAATCTCCTAGTGACATGCATCTCCTCTCTACGCATCACATGTCTATACCATGCTAACCTTCCACTCTTTATTTTCTCCCTCACTGGGGCTACTTTCACACTTCCTCTAATGGACTCTAATATCTAAGATGTACTAGTAACCGTGTGTGTGTAAACGTACTATCCCGTTTGCCAGGTGAGCGGCAAGAGAAGTCGCGAAGACGAGCGCTACATACAACTGATAATGGACGCCAACGCGCAGGCGCACAAACTGTTCATAATGGACGCCAGGCCTACAGCCAACGCTGTAGCTAATAAAGCCAAAGGAGGAGGGTGAGATAAAGATTTACTTTTTTTTGTACCCCTTACATCATGGTATGTGACTAGCAAAGTACTTACGTGACCACACGAGCGACAGTCGTTTTAGCGACACTCTGGTCTCATAGGTGGAGCATGCCTTTTTTTTTTGTTGACGAGGGGGAAATCTTAGACAAGATACCTGGCTACGATGGGGCGCAGCCAGGTTATGTGGTGGGATTTGTATCCACTAAAACCCCCCCCCGGTGACCTGCCTCAGTGCTTAACGGAGGTCTCCGGGTTCTTCCGGGAAACACTCCGGAGACCTCCTTGCACTGCGCTGTGGCCCTTCCCGGATTATTTCACCAACGACGCGACGGCGCGCGGCGACGGTCACGCGACGCCGTCGTCGTTCACCCCGGACTCGATGGAGCGGGTATCGGAACCCCATCTCCGAACACCCTCGAGTCTGATGCCCTTTTCAGTCGCCTCTTACGACAGGCAGGGGCAATTCCGCAGCCTTATTCTTTCACCCAGGCTGCAGGGTTAAGGTGGAGCATGCCTAGTCTGGAAATACACTGAACACTGAAAGGTGCTTGTCGACAGATTTTTCAACTTGAAGTTAATTGCTAGCCAGACGAGCACTAGAAAATGTCCTACCACCATGCAAATTTTTATCTTGTACTTTAATAAATCTTTATTTACTTATAATATACTAACTGTCCACTGCAAATATAAGATAGACTTGTATGTTAAAATGTGTAACTCAAACGCTAATGCCTGTCCTGGAGATCTTATCGCTGAAAGCGATCTCTTCCAGACAGCTAATAACTGGTTTGTATTAGGATGGGTGAACAAAAGATGCTATGTAGTTCCATACATAAGACTACAAATTGGTAACTTCATACTATAATTAGTAACTTCATACTTCTCCTTAAAGTGGTGTGTTTTATTGTACATACGTATAAATCGATAGCAGTTGCCCGCGGCTCCGCCCGCGTGTAGATCGCTTTCGCGTCTGCTCCACCACCATGCAAACCCATATTGGTTTGTAGTACATGCTATGTATCAGAGATGGCGCTGCATGTGAAAAATGATTTTCCCTGTTTTCCTTCTTTTTCTGTTGAATTTTTCCCTGAATTGTGTTTGCTACAAACCTCACGGAGCCCGAGTCCTTTCCAACGAATGCTGTACCGTGGAAATCGGTTCGTGCGTTCTGGAGTTATAGCGGCAGGAAGGAAAACCCGACTTCATTTAATTTTATAGATTTACCTTTTCAAAAACTAATTTAAATGTTGTTATATTCCAGTTACGAATCCGAGGACGCGTATCAGAACGCGGACTTGGTGTTCCTCGACATCCACAACATTCACGTGATGAGAGAGAGTCTGAGGAAACTCAAGGAGCTGTGCTTCCCGCAAATTGATCAGACAAGGTAAACTAACTAATCTGACAGTGTATGAAATGTGTGTTAACTGAATTGCCCTTTACAAGATTCGTGAATAACTTGGATTTATTCAGGGTTGCCAACTCAGCACTAAAAATGCTAGATAATAAGTGCTAAATCTAGCACTTTTATTGCTGAGTTGGCATCCCTGAATTAATCCAAGTAGATCACGTAACCTGTAAAGGGTTATTCAGTCTCAAATTGTGTAACATTGCCTACTCAACACTTTTAGTGCTAGGTCTAGACGACCTCGTTGGCATAATGGTTACCATGCCGGACTGCCAACAGAAGGTTCCGGGTTCGATTCCCAGCTCAACCAACATCTTTGTGCTGAACTCAATTTGTTGGCTCTCGGTCTGGGTGTTAAATATGTATCTACATAAAATATGTATGTATGTATATCAGTTGTGTTACCTACCATAACCACGAACTAGAAATGGTTCAGTATGGGGTTGACCAGCCGTGTGCGGAATGTGTCCTTATATTTATTATTATTATTTTATTTATATAACAAAGATAACCTTAAAAGAGTAATTATTTTAGGTTTTTATTACTTATAAATTGTACTGTAACTAAGGCATTTTCTGTAATGAACAAATGTGAATTTGAATATAAGTAAATAGAACGGGGTAAGCTAATTAATGTATGTATTATGTTATTTTCACTGTATAACCACTGCAAAAACTGGCAAATAATAGCAATTGATCGTGATAAATAGAAAGAGGGTAGAGAGGCATTTGCTCTTCAATGGGACACATTTCGTCCCTTTACAGCGCCTATGTTTAAGTTTAATGTTATTTTTTGACAAATTGTTACAATGTACACATTGGTGGCGATTCAGCGGCACACACGACTAAACCAAATTTAAAGAAGCCCCGTCTCTTTTCATCTTAGGTGGCCAGAAAGAGACGGCACGCTGTGCACCATAGTCAAACCAACTAAAATCACGTCAAATGTAGAAAATATAGGCGACTTTAGTCCGCACTCATTTCTATCCCCTCCAAAACTGCCTGCACATTCCATATTTGACGTGATTTTAGTTGTTTTGTCTGTAGTTCAGAACGTGCCGTCTCTTTCTGGCCACCTAAGATGAAAAGAGACGGGGCTTCTTTAAATTTGGTTTAGTCGTGTGTGCCGCTGAATCGCCACCATTAACGCGCTTACAGTTAGTAAGCGCCACCATGTTGTTATTTTTGTTGCAATAAATCGATCTATCTATCTATCTATCAAATAATAATAAAATGTTAATTTCCAGATGGTTCAGCGGACTAGAAACAACATGTTGGCTCAAACACATCAAATGCATCCTGGCGGGGGCAGTGAGGATTGTTGATAAGGTCATTAATAATTCTATTTTAATTAAAGGAAAAATGGGCCCCTATTTATTACTAAGCCTCCACTGTCTGTCATTAGACTGTATGTCATTCAACCGTGATAACTGGAAGCTGAAATTTGCACACATTATTTATTTCCGTTGCCGCTCTAACAACAAATACTAAAAGTATAATAAATATTGAATGGGGGCTCAATAACATGCAATAATAGTAGTTTATGCAACTGTCATATAATAAAGGGTATTAAAACACGATTGTGAGTTTATGAAACGAGCGCAGCGAGTTCCATAATAGTAACGAGTGTTTTAACCCTTAAATGGACAATGTTGTTTTTAAACAACATACTAAAAATCACACGTAAAATTGACCTTCTTATATATTTTTTAAAATTTTACGCAATGTACTTTATAAACAATACTCACATTATTGCAAAAAAAGTATAGTAAATTAAAGTCTAGATTTTTTTAATAATTTTTCCTAGACAGTACATACATGTCTTTTACACAAATACATTTTATAAAACGTGAAACAAAAATCGTCCATTTAAGGGTTAATACCCGTGTTATATGCAGTTGCATAGACTATTTTATCTTCACTAGTTAATGCAATTAAAACAACAAGATTAAAATTTCACGCGTACGTGTATTGATATGATATCATATTATATGACTTGTAACTTTGGTGTTATCAATAAATGATTTGTATTGTCACAGTGAACTTGCCGCCATTAGAATCTAACCAATGAGAGCGCAGATGCGCGCGCAGGGCCAATCAGGAGCGAGCGAGCGATGTTATAATGAGATTTATTTAGTTAAAAATTGATTTTTTTTGTTTTGATTTGATATATTCGGTACCAGGTGGAGAACCACAAGACGTCAGTGCTGGTGCACTGCTCGGACGGCTGGGACCGCACGGCGCAGCTGACCGCGCTCGCGATGCTGATGCTGGAGCCGCACTACCGCACGCTGCGAGGCTTCCAGCTCCTCATCGAGAAGGAGTGGCTCTCCTTCGGCCACAAGTTCCAGCTGGTCAGTACATAGATTACGTTAGGTTTTGCTAAGTCTTAAAAAATAATATAATTTATATTTATTGCTTGGCAACCCTAAATAAATCCAAGTAGATTACGAAACTTGTAAAGGGTTATTCAGTCTTAAATTGTGTAACATTTGGTTATATATAAAAGAAAGTGGTTTTAAACACTAACCACGCCAAATTTATTATAAAGGAGTAGGATTTGAAAATAAATCATATTTATAAAAATATATATTTATTTTCAGTTTTTATGAATCGGTCATAAAGTTCTTTAAATACGGATATGTCAATGGTAACATATCCGTATCTAAAGAACGTAGTACAAAATACTCTTGATGGCAAGGGTATTTTGTATTCATGCTAATGTTTAACTTTGCAGAAGTTTATTGGCACCATTTTTTTCATTTTCAAAGTACTTGTGCACATTAAAAACGATTTATCGTGCTCTACAATGGAGCACCGCACCTTTCATTCGAAGAGTACAGTAATTAATCTATATCTATGATGAAGAAAAAAAACTTCTTTGCTCTTTTTTTGCTGGCAGTACTATTTTGACAGTTATCGTGTGAAGTTGGAAGTGAGATTTTATTCTTAGTTGGCTACATAGTACAGTCGAACATATAACCTCCTCCTTTTTTAAAGTCGGCTAGTAAAATAACAACTAGGTACTTTATATAAAAAACTAGCTGACCCGGCAAACATTGTTTTGCCTCACTTATGGGTATGAAAAATAGATATTAGGCGATTCTCAGACCTACTTAATCTTAATATATATAAATCTCGTGTCACAATGTTTGTTTTCAATAGACTCCTAAACCACTTAACCGATTATAATAAAATTCGCACACCATGTGCAGTTCGATCCAACTAGAGAGATAGGATAGTTTAAATCTCAAATTATAGTCGCAATTTTAATTTATTGCTAATTATTGTCTGTTATTATTTGACAGTCACAATTATCTGTTAACTCCAAATGATTCTAACAGATGTCGATACCTTTCGACTGGGTTGAGTAAGTAATCAATAGATGGCGCTGCTATGGTAAATCTACGAACGTGTCATATAAGCTACACTATCTATTTTTCATACCCCTAAGTGAGGCAAAACAACGTTTGCCGGGTTAGCTAGTACGCATATAAATATTTGGTAAAATTCGGTCAAGCCGTTTCGGAGGAGTACGGTTACTAACATTGTGACACGGAAATTTTATATATAAGATGTATTTATACCATCCCCAGCGTATAGGTCACGGCGACGAGCGGCACTCGGACGCGGACCGCTCGCCGGTGTTCGTGCAGTGGATCGACTGCGTGTGGCAACTACAGCAGCAGTTCCCCACCGCCTTCGAGTTCACCGAGCGCCTGCTGCTTGCCATCGTGGACCATCTCTACTCGTGCCGCTTCGGCACCTTCCTCTTCAACACGGAGCGCGAGCGCACCAAGGAAGGTTAGTAGAGAGAGAGAGAGAGAGAGAGACAGAGAGTTTACTGAGCGTCTGCTGCTCGCCATCGTGGACCATCTCTACTCGTGCCGCTTCGGCACCTTCCTCTTCAACACGGAGCGTGAGCGCACCAAGGAAGGTTAGTAGAGAGAGAGAGAGAGAGAGAGACAGAGAGTTTACTGAGCGTCTGCTGCTCGCCATCGTGGACCATCTCTACTCGTGCCGCTTCGGCACCTTCCTCTTCAACACGGAGCGCGAGCGCACCAAGGAAGGTTAGTAGAGAGAGAGAGACAGAGAGTTTACTGAGCGTCTGCTGCTCGCCATCGTGGACCATCTCTACTCGTGCCGCTTCGGCACCTTCCTCTTCAACACGGAGCGTGAGCGCACCAAGGAAGGTTAGTAGAGAGAGAGAGAGAGACAGAGAGTTTACTGAGCGTCTGCTGCTCGCCATCGTGGACCATCTCTACTCGTGCCGCTTCGGCACCTTCCTCTTCAACACGGAGCGTGAGCGCACCAAGGAAGGTTAGTAGAGAGAGAGAGAGAGAGAGAGACAGAGAGTTTACTGAGCGTCTGCTGCTCGCCATCGTGGACCATCTCTACTCGTGCCGCTTCGGCACCTTCCTCTTCAACACGGAGCGCGAGCGCACCAAGGAAGGTTAGTAGAGAGAGAGAGACAGAGAGTTTACTGAGCGTCTGCTGCTCGCCATCGTGGACCATCTCTACTCGTGCCGCTTCGGCACCTTCCTCTTCAACACGGAGCGTGAGCGCACCAAGGAAGGTTAGTAGAGAGAGAGAGAGAGAGAGAGACAGAGAGTTTACTGAGCGTCTGCTGCTCGCCATCGTGGACCATCTCTACTCGTGCCGCTTCGGCACCTTCCTCTTCAACACGGAGCGTGAGCGCACCAAGGAAGGTTAGTAGAGAGAGAGAGAGAGAGAGAGACAGAGAGTTTACTGAGCGTCTGCTGCTCGCCATCGTGGACCATCTCTACTCGTGCCGCTTCGGCACCTTCCTCTTCAACACGGAGCGCGAGCGCACCAAGGAAGGTTAGTAGAGAGAGAGAGACAGAGAGTTTACTGAGCGTCTGCTGCTCGCCATCGTGGACCATCTCTACTCGTGCCGCTTCGGCACCTTCCTCTTCAACACGGAGCGTGAGCGCACCAAGGAAGGTTAGTAGAGAGAGAGAGAGAGAGAGAGACAGAGAGTTTACTGAGCGTCTGCTGCTCGCCATCGTGGACCATCTCTACTCGTGCCGCTTCGGCACCTTCCTCTTCAACACGGAGCGTGAGCGCACCAAGGAAGGTTAGTAGAGAGAGAGAGAGAGAGAGAGACAGAGAGTTTACTGAGCGTCTGCTGCTCGCCATCGTGGACCATCTCTACTCGTGCCGCTTCGGCACCTTCCTCTTCAACACGGAGCGCGAGCGCACCAAGGAAGGTTAGTAGAGAGAGAGAGACAGAGAGTTTACTGAGCGTCTGCTGCTCGCCATCGTGGACCATCTCTACTCGTGCCGCTTCGGCACCTTCCTCTTCAACACGGAGCGTGAGCGCACCAAGGAAGGTTAGTAGAGAGAGAGAGAGAGAGAGAGACAGAGAGTTTACTGAGCGTCTGCTGCTCGCCATCGTGGACCATCTCTACTCGTGCCGCTTCGGCACCTTCCTCTTCAACACGGAGCGTGAGCGCACCAAGGAAGGTTAGTAGAGAGAGAGAGAGAGAGAGAGACAGAGAGTTTACTGAGCGTCTGCTGCTCGCCATCGTGGACCATCTCTACTCGTGCCGCTTCGGCACCTTCCTCTTCAACACGGAGCGCGAGCGCACCAAGGAAGGTTAGTAGAGAGAGAGAGACAGAGAGTTTACTGAGCGTCTGCTGCTCGCCATCGTGGACCATCTCTACTCGTGCCGCTTCGGCACCTTCCTCTTCAACACGGAGCGTGAGCGCACCAAGGAAGGTTAGTAGAGAGAGAGAGAGAGAGAGAGACAGAGAGTTTACTGAGCGTCTGCTGCTCGCCATCGTGGACCATCTCTACTCGTGCCGCTTCGGCACCTTCCTCTTCAACACGGAGCGTGAGCGCACCAAGGAAGGTTAGTAGAGAGAGAGAGAGAGAGAGAGACAGAGAGTTTACTGAGCGTCTGCTGCTCGCCATCGTGGACCATCTCTACTCGTGCCGCTTCGGCACCTTCCTCTTCAACACGGAGCGTGAGCGCACCAAGGAAGGTTAGTAGAGAGAGAGAGAGAGA
This sequence comes from Mellilla xanthometata, assembly GCA_035578125.1. Taxonomy (NCBI): domain Eukaryota; kingdom Metazoa; phylum Arthropoda; class Insecta; order Lepidoptera; family Geometridae; genus Mellilla; species Mellilla xanthometata. The sequence continues at coordinate 502,819 of JAPUBQ010000049.1, read as the reverse complement.
GAGAGAGACAGAGAGTTTACTGAGCGTCTGCTGCTCGCCATCGTGGACCATCTCTACTCGTGCCGCTTCGGCACCTTCCTCTTCAACACGGAGCGTGAGCGCACCAAGGAAGGTTAGTAGAGAGAGAGAGAGAGAGAGAGAGACAGAGAGTTTACTGAGCGTCTGCTGCTCGCCATCGTGGACCATCTCTACTCGTGCCGCTTCGGCACCTTCCTCTTCAACACGGAGCGTGAGCGCACCAAGGAAGGTTAGTAGAGAGAGAGAGAGAGAGAGAGACAGAGAGTTTACTGAGCGTCTGCTGCTCGCCATCGTGGACCATCTCTACTCGTGCCGCTTCGGCACCTTCCTCTTCAACACGGAGCGTGAGCGCACCAAGGAAGGTTAGTAGAGAGAGAGAGAGAGAGAGAGACAGAGAGTTTACTGAGCGTCTGCTGCTCGCCATCGTGGACCATCTCTACTCGTGCCGCTTCGGCACCTTCCTCTTCAACACGGAGCGTGAGCGCACCAAGGAAGGTTAGTAGAGAGAGAGAGAGAGAGAGAGAGACAGAGAGTTTACTGAGCGTCTGCTGCTCGCCATCGTGGACCATCTCTACTCGTGCCGCTTCGGCACCTTCCTCTTCAACACGGAGCGTGAGCGCACCAAGGAAGGTTAGTAGAGAGAGAGAGAGAGAGAGAGAGACAGAGAGTTTACTGAGCGTCTGCTGCTCGCCATCGTGGACCATCTCTACTCGTGCCGCTTCGGCACCTTCCTCTTCAACACGGAGCGTGAGCGCACCAAGGAAGGTTAGTAGAGAGAGAGAGAGAGAGAGAGAGACAGAGAGTTTACTGAGCGTCTGCTGCTCGCCATCGTGGACCATCTCTACTCGTGCCGCTTCGGCACCTTCCTCTTCAACACGGAGCGTGAGCGCACCAAGGAAGGTTAGTAGAGAGAGAGAGAGAGAGAGAGAGAGACAGAGAGTTTACTGAGCGTCTGCTGCTCGCCATCGTGGACCATCTCTACTCGTGCCGCTTCGGCACCTTCCTCTTCAACACGGAGCGTGAGCGCACCAAGGAAGGTTAGTAGAGAGAGAGAGACAGAGAGTTTACTGAGCGTCTGCTGCTCGCCATCGTGGACCATCTCTACTCGTGCCGCTTCGGCACCTTCCTCTTCAACACGGAGCGTGAGCGCACCAAGGAAGGTTAGTAGAGAGAGAGAGAGAGACAGAGAGTTTACTGAGCGTCTGCTGCTCGCCATCGTGGACCATCTCTACTCGTGCCGCTTCGGCACCTTCCTCTTCAACACGGAGCGCGAGCGCACCAAGGAAGGTTAGTAGAGAGAGAGAGAGAGAGAGACAGAGAGTTTACTGAGCGTCTGCTGCTCGCCATCGTGGACCATCTCTACTCGTGCCGCTTCGGCACCTTCCTCTTCAACACGGAGCGTGAGCGCACCAAGGAAGGTTAGTAGAGAGAGAGAGAGAGAGAGAGAGACAGAGAGTTTACTGAGCGTCTGCTGCTCGCCATCGTGGACCATCTCTACTCGTGCCGCTTCGGCACCTTCCTCTTCAACACGGAGCGTGAGCGCACCAAGGAAGGTTAGTAGAGAGAGAGAGAGAGAGAGAGACAGAGAGTTTACTGAGCGCCAGCTGCTTGCCATCGTGGACCATCTCTACTCGTGCCGCTTCGGCACCTTCCTCTTCAACACGGAGCGCGAGCGCACCAAGGAAGGTTAGTAGAGAGAGAGAGAGAGAGGAGAGAGAGAGAGAGAGAGTTTACTGAGCGCCTGCTGCTCGCCATCGTGGACCATCTCTACTCGTGCCGCTTCGGCACCTTCCTCTTCAACACGGAGCGCGAGCGCACCAAGGAAGGTTAGTAGAGAGAGAGAGAGAGAGAGAGAGAGAGAGAGAGTTTACTGAGCGCCTGCTGCTCGCCATCGTGGACCATCTCTACTCGTGCCGCTTCGGCACCTTCCTCTTCAACACGGAGCGCGAGCGCACCAAGGAAGGTTAGTAGAGAGAGAGAGAGAGAGAGAGAGAGAGAGAGAGAGTTTACTGAGCGCCTGCTGCTCGCCATCGTGGACCATCTCTACTCGTGCCGCTTCGGCACCTTCCTCTTCAACACGGAGCGCGAGCGCACCAAGGAAGGTTAGTAGAGACAGAGAGAGAGAGAGAGAGAGAGAGAGAGAGAGAGAGTTTACTGAGCGCCTGCTGCTCGCCATCGTGGACCATCTCTACTCGTGCCGCTTCGGCACCTTCCTCTTCAACACGGAGCGCGAGCGCACCAAGGAAGGTTAGTAGAGAGAGAGAGAGAGAGAGAGAGAGAGAGAGAGAGAGAGAGAGAGAGAGAGAGAGAGTTTACTGAGCGCCTGCTGCTCGCCATCGTGGACCATCTCTACTCGTGCCGCTTCGGCACCTTCCTCTTCAACACGGAGCGCGAGCGCACCAAGGAAGGTTAGTAGAGAGAGAGAGAGAGAGAGAGAGAGAGAGAGAGAGAGATAGAGAAGGAAATAGATTAAAATATGTATATATGTATGTATGTACTGATATGTAGTATATCAGTTGTGTTCGCAACCTTAATACGAACTAGAAATGGTCCAGTATGGGGTTAACCAGCCGAGTGTGATTAAAAGAAAAAAAATAAGATGAAAATGAGAGAGATAGAGAAAGATAGAAGAGGAGAGAGATGTAGAGAGAGAGAGAGACAGAAATAGAAGTATTGATGGATTCAGAAAGAGGAATAGATTAAGGAAGAGATAGTATCAAAGAGAGAGATAGTCCAAGAGACAAACCAGTCAATATAATGCGAAAAATTGGTTCACTCGTGCCTTGAAACCCGTTAGATTATAGTTTTCGAGGAACATGACATATGGCAAAGAGTTCCACACCTTAACAGTAAGGAAAACGCATAGTGCGCACTTTCGGTATCTCTTTTCTTTTGCTGATCTCCAATTAAAAATATATCGCTTTGACAATTCACCTATCGTTCCTATGTTTTTTTTTTTATTAACCTCACCTTCTGTTTGCCTTGTAGAAGTGAAGACGAAGACCGTGTCTCTGTGGTCGCACATCAACAGTCGTCAGGAGTTGTACCTCAACCCCCTGTACTGGGGACCCTCTTCCTACGGCGCCAACTCTCCGCCCTCATCATATTCTACGCCACAGGTAACATTCGTTTTGACGACCTCGTTGGCGTAATGCCAATACAAATACAAATAAATATCTCGACTTGTCGTTCGAAGAGTCAGCATCTCCTGATGATGCCTTGTGGTTAGGCGAAACACGTGTAGAGTTAAGAATTTCCGAATTGTGATAGGTAACGTTAATCTTAATTAATCTTAGTTGATTAATCTTGGTTAATTAATCTTAAGCCCGCTGCACACGACGCTTGTTTTGCTGCTGGATTGCTTGCGGGGCCCTCTGCTGGCTACTCTGCTGGCATCGCTGCGAGAAAGTGACGTCACTGCTGGCTCTGCAGCGTGGTTGCGTGCTGGCTGTCGATGATAGAACGTGTGCTATTTTTCGTGACGGCTTGCTTGCGTGTTCTCTTTTTTTCGTGCTCTGTTGTTGAAAAAATATGTCGCAAAGGTGGTCTCCGGAGCAAATTAATGCTTTAATTGACGCATACAAAGAAGAACCGTGTTTGTATGCAACAAATACTCCGAATTACCACAACAAGCGTCTTATTATTTATTTATTATTTATTATTATTATTATTTATTTTATTTATTTCATTATTTCAGCCGCAATAGTTTGTTGTACTTGAGCGTCCATGATACTGTTTACTGTTGGGTACTGTAGAGGTTAGAAACACTCGTCTCTTTAATGGGTGCGTCACTTCGATGCACGCCTAGCGACAAGCACCGTGTGAAGCCAACCTACCAAGGGAGCCATCAGCGCACCCAGCGCCACAGCCAACTTCGAACCCAGCGGCAAATTCTAGCAAGCTATCTAGCAGCAAAACAAGCGTCGTGTGCGTTGGGCTTTAGTTAATTTTTCCTTTACTTGTCTTAATTTGGATTTCGGGTCACAGCGGAAGTACACTAAATATTTAATTTTGTCTTCTATTTACAAATAATTTATTGATAACACCAAAGTAAAAGTACAAGTCAAATTATATGATATCATTACAAAAGTATATGATATGAATCTAATGTAAATTTTAAATTCTAATTCTAGTAAATGGTTGCCGGACTGCCACTCCTACATGGTGCTGGTTCCAGGTTCGATTCCTGGCACGTCCAACATATTTGTGATGGATGATCTTGGCTCTCGCCAAGAAATGTATTTTGTTTGTTGATTTCTTTTACCAAATATTCTAAAATTTCTATTTAAATATCAATATTTTTAAACATAATTATGAAAAAATCTACCAAATTTCGAAAATTTGTCCAAACCATATTTCTAAAATTTGGTAATTTCATTTGCCAAGTATTCTAAACTTTCTAAGTAAATATTATAAAAATTAAAACACAATTTAAAAAAATACCAAATGTCTAAAATGAATCCTAATAATTAAATTAATATTTAAGGGGGTCATACAACAAACGCAAATTTGGTAGTTAGACCCTCTAAACATTCACAAAATATTTAATGAAATTTCAAAAATAATTATAAAATGCAAATAAAATTAAAATTCAAGGCAGCTCCCATATAGAATTTTTTTTTGCAATTTTTTTATTATTATGGAACGGAATCCTTTATGTGTGGGCCTAACTCACACTTGGCCAATTTATTATATCCACATCTGATTTTGTTTTACTAATGCCTTAATAACTTATATTCAGGTGGTGTTAGTGCCGGTCGCCTCGCTGCGAGTCATCAAGCTATGGAAAGCGCTCTACTGCCGGTGGAATCCTACCATGAGGCAACAGGTATGTTGTACATACATTTGTATATTTACTGTGGGCTATGGTGACTATAGTCCGTTTCCGTTAAGAAAATAGTGAGTCATCTCTGCATCTACAGGATAAAGGTGTATTCACAGTGGAGTAAAAGTACAAACATTTTTTTTTAATATTTAATTATTTTTAATGGATCTTTTTTTCACGGGTGATTTTAATGTGTTAGTATCCTTTTGTTCTTTAATAATTTTATAAACAGTATTTTCGGACACACCGCATGCACTTGCTGTTTTTATGACTATGCTCTCCACAGTTGCATTTAAATCACACAATTTAAAGTACTTTTAAACATTGTAAATTATGCGTCTCTCTCCGCTATGGATTATTGAGTCACTTTTATTCTTTCGAATTGGTGAAGTATTCATTTTCAAAATTTATTGTTGACCGAGTCAAGCAAAATACACAACCGTTTTGTTCGAAGGTCAGGCTTCGACTGGTCTCTGTGAACTCGACTTTTTAATTTCTAGCATTTTAATTGGCTGGGGGGCGTGGCCTGGCTGGCGGACAACGATGACTCACTATTTTCTTAACGCGAGCGGACTATAGAGCCGAGTGTCACTTCGTATTTGATTTACCAGCTTTTTAACTTTTTGGCTTCATCTGCATGACGCGATCATAGAGGTTAAGAAACAATCGATTCAGACATCATCTTCAGTCTTTGGATGGGTAACCATGCACAAGACTGTCTTTTAAAGTGGCATTCTATTTAGGATCTACCGTGGGTCAGATTACACGTCAAATCCAAAGGAATCTCAACAAAAAACCCGTCGCTATACTCGGACGACTCCTGTTTTAATAGAAGTACCACAACATCTGACGCAATGACAGTGGAACAGGTATGCCAGCGACCCAAGACCGTGCTCCGCTACTTTAAGGAGCTTGGATGGCTTGGGTAAAGGCTGGTAGGGGGAAATGCACAATACACCTCTTGCAGGTTGTCAGTGCAGGTCTGATCGCCCCCATTATTTATTTATTTATTTATTATTATTATTTATTTATTATTATCACAAACAGAATACATATTATAATTACAAAATTTTACCTAAAAAACCTGGGTTTATCCAAGGTAAAAGGTTTTCACTACTTTATATAACAAATAAAAGACGCGTTACATAGGTACATAGATAATAACTAGAACAAAAGAGCTCGGCACTCGCTCGCAGGCCGCGTTGCGCCGGCGCAAGCAGGACAGGAGTAAACAACGTATTGTTCTAATAGTGCTGTCCTGCTCTCGCACCGCGCCGCGGTCTCTGCGTGCGTGAGCCGAGCTCCCGATACAGGATGCTCCACATTATGAAACTAAAATATCTAAAAAATAACGTTTAAGAATAGGTTTTATGCTACGGGGGAAAATTTTATTTTTAATCACATTCGGCAAATCGTTAATTAGATCAGATTCAAATTCAAATAATTTATTTTGCAAAACACGGGTAATACATAATAATGGAAAATAATGTCTAAGTCTCACCATGTTTTAGCCTATTAAGGCATGCAAAAAAAAATATATATTACTAAAACTTATTCTAATTTAAATTTAGGCATTACAATATGGTACATAAATAAACACAATAAACAGTCCTAACTAAAAATCAAATAATAAAATAATCCAATAAGCAGATATCAAATATTGTGTTGTTCTTTTTCCGTAAACATTATTAAATCTGGGTAAGCTAAGAATTTGATTTAATATGCCTCTTGTAACCATATTTCCGCGCCTAGGATTCATAGAATAATAATAAGAATAAGTTACGTTGTCCGTATATTCAACGTTTTTACTAGGTTTAATATTGTTTAAGGATCCGATCTACCAGCGCACACGCGAGCTGCTAGCGCTCCGGGCGCAGCTGGAGGCGGCGGCGGGTGCGGCGGCCGGTGACCACGCGGCGCGCCTGCGTCTCGGCCTTACTCCGCCCAGAGTGGCCAGTCCGCACCATGTCTAATATACACCTGCCACAAGATAAAGGTCACTCTTTAAATAAAACTCACAGTGACGCTTAAGAAACTAAAAACTAAAGGTGACTCGAAAAACTAAAGATGACTCTGGAGCTAAAACTAACAGTGACTCTAAAATCAAGATAACTATACCTACTGAACTATGTCGCTTGTATTTTACTAATCTGTTGGTATCGATCTCCAATGTACTTGTCTGGTTTTATTTTAGCGACGCTAGATCCAGTCATACTGGTGTCATCTTCTAAGTCTTGGCCTCACTTCGCCCAGAGTGGCCAGCTCACACCATGTATATGTACTTGCCGCAAGATAAAAAGTCACTCTATAACTAAAAGTCACAGTAACGCTGGATCCAAGAGAAACTAAAGGTGACTCGAAAAACTAAAGGTGACTCTGGAACTAAAACTCACAGTGACTCTAAAATCAAGATTTCTATACCTACTGAGCTAATCTACTTGTCTGGTAAATTTAGTGACGCTAGATCCAGTCTTACTGGAGTCGTCTTCTTAGTCTCTGCCTACCTCCGCCCAAGGTGACCAGCCCGCATCATGTCTAATATACACCTGCCACAAGTTAAAGGTCACTTTATAACTAAAAGTCACAGTGACGCTTGATCCAAAAGAAACTGTTAAAACTAAAGGTGACTCTATAAACTAAAGGTGACTCTTGAACTAAAACTCACAGTGACTCTAAATCAAGATTACTATACCTGAACTAATCTACTTGTCTGGTAAATTTAGTGACGATAGATCCAGTCATAATGAAGTCATCTTCTAAGTCTCGGCCTCCTGGCATATTTGTGTCATAAATATGTCCCTGACACAACATACAGGTCACTCTTTAACTAAAACTCACAGTGACGCTAGTTCAAAAATAACTATAAAAACTATAGGTGACATTATTCTAAAACTAAAAGTGGCTCTGGAACTAAAACTAAAGTGACTCTTAAACTAAAACTCACAGTGACTCAAAAGTAAGGATAACTATACCTACTGAACTAATGTCGATTGTATTTTACTAATCTGTTTGTATCGATATCCAGTGTACTTGACTGCTAAATTTAGTGACAAATCCAAAAAAATATATGTAGATACAATTGACATACAAACAAACATTACATTCTCTTGCTACTAATAATGTGATATCAACAAATGTATCTTACAAAACCATGCAATGTTATTTTTAAACTAAAATTATTACGTTACTTTAGTTTAGAGCTTTTCTACTTAAGTTAAAGTTATTTTATTAAGCCAAATATATTTAAATCAATTATAATTATTAGTATATTGTGTGTCTATGTTATAATAATAACTAAATTAAACAAACTAGCTGCGTCCCGCAGTGTTACTCGCTTTATTCCGAGATTAAAAGTAACCTATATGTTAATCTATACTCTAATAAACTATGTCCGTACTAAATTTCATCATGATGTTATTAATATATGTATTTAAAAATATATATACAGTGTAAACGCTATATAACGACTCTGAAGGGACTCTGCATTTTATGGCGTTATAGAGAGTGGTCGTTAAATAGAGAGAATGTGTCATAGTATGGAATACAAGCTAAACAAACTAAAGCCAATGAGTTTGACGCTTTAGAAAGTTTGTCGTTAAATCGAGTGACGTTACATGGAGTTTACACTGTAGTACGTATCTTATAATATATTAAAAAAATATTTGTCTATGGTATTACGGTGACAACAAACTAGGAGACGCTACACTACTTGTAAAAAAAACACGTTTATTTTTTATATATGTTTAATTTAGTATATAATTTTAATGACTGATCTAAATAGCTACTATTGTATAAAATCTAATTTATCATTCCGTTGAATCTATATGAAGAATAAATACCCTATAATATAAATAACTATGTGTTCATATAAATACATTTTTAGGGTTCCGTACCTAAAAGGTGAAAACGGGACCCTATTACTAAGACTCCGCTGTCTGTCTGTCTGTCTCCAGGCTGTATCTCAGAAACCGTAATAGCTAGAAAGCTGAAACGCTCACAAGATATGTATTACCCATACCGCTATAACAACAAATACTAGAAAGTAAAAAAAAAATTTTAAGGGGGGTCCCGATTCAAATAAACGTGCTTTTTCGTATTCTTTTTGTTCTATAATTATTATCAATAACTTTAACATGTACTTAGACACCAATTTTTTTACAGGATGTATAAATGTAGATACATTACCTTTAAAGTTTAATTATAAATTAAATATTTGAGGGAGGCTCCCATACAATAATGGTACGGAACCCTTCATGCACGAGCCCTACTCGCACTTGACCAATTTTTTTTATTAATTTCTTATAACTGGCTCATCATTAGTCATTCGTAGCAATCAGTAGTAGTTAAAACGGCAATCTCGTTGGCGTAATGGTTACTATGCTGGACTGCCAAACAGAGGGTTCCGGGTTCGATTCCCGGCACGGCCAACATGTTTTTGATGAAAAATTGTTGGCTGTCGGTCTGGGTGTTAAATATGTATCGATGTAAAGCATTTATGTATGTATATGTAGTATATCAGTATGTTAACCCGCTGTTTGTGAAATGTGTCCAGAAACACTTTTCTTATCTCTTTCCATTCGTTATGCATTTTCTATTTTATTTAGATATTAATATTATCTGGTTGTTTAACCAAATTTTTACTGTATTTATAATAATAATATATCATTTATTCGGGCCAAGAATTAGTGAATATATTTGAAATTTACAATTATATATATTCTTTTCCAATATTACAAATCATCAATTTAAAGATAGCATCAATTGGGTATATGAAAAAAAAAATTTTTGTGATAAATAGAAAGATTATATATTAGTTTTATAACAAAAATATTTTTTTATTATTTTTTTTGCAATAATTCAAAAGTTATTTCAAAATAAAAATTAATTTTTGAATCCAGTACCGAAGATACGCCGACAACTCCCGAACAAACCCGAGCGCGTGTGACGTCATAATGTTAGTTTTATTATACTTTGTATTCATTATTTTCCTATCAACTGCATTGAGTGTCTGTGTGAAAACTAACATTATGACGTCACAAGCGCTCGGGTTTGTTCGGGAGTTGTCGGCGTATCTTCGGTACTGGATTCAAAAATTAATTTTTATTTTGAAATAACTTTTGAATTATTGCAAAAAAAATAATAAAAAATATTTTTGTTATAAAACTAATATATAATCTTTCTATTTATCACAAAAAAAATTTTTTTTCAAATACCCAATTATCATCGGATATCATTTTTGGATATTCTTAAAAGATTATTTGAATATTAATAAAATCTATCCAATAATGGGGTTAAAAACTAAAGAGCTAGTAGCGGATGTCACCACTGTTGAGTGATCGTAAAAGCCGCATTAAGACCCTATTATCTCAAAAATGGAGTAAAAAAATAACTCTGCTATGATTTGCCAACTTCTAGTTTAAAGAATGTAACTAAAGGACTAAGACAAAAAAAAATCATAAATGTTTTAAGTTAATCAGTATTAATTCAAAAGAAATCGAAATTAAAATCTAAATGTATAAGTATTTAGCCCCACGTCTAATGTTTGTAAATAACTTATGTTAAAATTAAAATATGTTGTATTTAGAAATAGTCGTATTTAAGATTAATAAAAAATAGTTTTACATGTGTTGTTTTTATTTTAACGCAAAATCTTTAAGTATTATTATAGTCTTTTTACAAACCTATAATAAAAGATTATTTATCAGGTTTTCCTTCCAGACGCTATAACTCCGGAACGCACGAACCGAATTCCGCTGTACAGCATTCGTTGGAAAGGTCTCGGGCTCCGTGAGGGCAGTAGCGAACACAATTCAGGGAAAAATCGATTCGAAATAAAATCGACATACGAGAGTGCAGCGGCAGAATCTGCAGAGAACCTATATTTACAAAAAGGCGGAAATATAGCAACCTATATTTGCGCATTTAATACTTTTAGACTAGTATTTGTTACCAATCAAACTTATGAATTAGAAATAAAAGTGGTTCAAAATATTTAAAATTAAGTTTTTTGAATAGAGATGCGCGACTGCGAATAATCTGACCAGTCGAATTATCTACAAACTACTAATATACATGTTCGACTTGAATATTAGTTGTATACTAATGTTAATAATCGAATGATGACTACTAATTAGTTACTAATGGTGTTTTGACTCGATTGTTAGCACATCTTGTCAATGTCACTTGGTAGTTTCAAATGAATGAAATATGAATGAATCGTTCGCCGGACTCTCGCGCCGCTCCCTAGCGCCACCGCCACTCGAATTACGTCATTCAAAGTTGTAAGTTACTAATTTTCGGAGATCATTCGAATGAGTCGAATGATTTGTAAAGTCGAATAATTCAACTGGAATCATTCACAGTCGCGCATCGCTATTTTTGAACCATTTTTTTTCCATTTTAATAGTCTGATTCGTACTATCGCTATAGATCGCCTATGTACCCGGGTATACCTATGGTAATCGGTTCAGTAGTTTCGGAGCCTATTCGCGTCAAACAAACAAACTTTTCCATTTCATAATATTGGTATAGATAAAAAAGCCTGTATGTATAGTGGTTACTTATTTGTTCCTTTTGGGATAGAAATATTGGTGCCGTGGGGACCGGGAGCTAAATCTTTATTCAAAGAATTAAGGACGCGTTTGGTCGACGCCACTCGTGACCAAAATGCCGGCCTCTACTTTGCACAGCGGATTAGCGTTGCTATACAAAGAGGTAACTCGGCTGGCATTTTGGGTACTCTTCCCACTGGCACTGGATTTTTAGGGTTCCGTAGGTACCTAAATTGTAAAAACGGGACCCTGTTACTAAGCCTCCGATGTCTGTCTGTCTCCAGGCTGTATCTCAGAAACCGTAATAGCTAGAAAGCTGAAACTTTCACAACATATGTATTTCCTAAGCCGCTATAACAAAAAATAATAAAAATTTAACAAAATAAATATTAAGGGGGTCCTTATACAATAAACGTGTTTTTTTTCGTATTTTTTAGCTATATATTAGTAACGGCAGCTGCAAGACACTTAAAATTTTCACGAAATATATAAATGTATGTACGCTATTAAACGAAATTATAACATTTAAATAAAATTAATATTTAAGGGGGGCTCCCATACAATGGTACGGAACCCTTCATGCCCGAGCCCACCTCGCAATTGCCAATTATTTTTAGATTAGAAATAGTTTTACATTGAAATGAAATATTTATTTTGCGTAGCTACAGGTAAAATATACACATGGAAAATATTAAGAAATATCCATTGTAGGCTACCGCATATGCGGTGTGCAAAATGTCAATCTTATATATAAAACTTCCATGTAACAATGTTAGTTACCGTACTCCTCCGAAACGGCTTGACCGGTTTTTACCAGTTTTTATAAAGGTACATATTCAGTAGATCTGAGAATCGGCTACTATCTATTTTTCATACCCCTAAGTGATAAGATTTGTTCGCCCTAAAATTTTTAAGGCAATACAACGTTTGCCGGATCAGCTAGTAGAATTATAGATTTCAAAATTATTTTCTTGATATGATTTAGGTACATTAATTATGTGATATTAATTTTTATTCTAGTTATTATTTACGTTAGTCATTTTATTCAGCTAATAAATTAACCTTTTATTCTCTCAGCAAAGTTCATTGAACAATTTATTGTTTTTTATAATTGAACTGTTTTTGTTTTTCACTAAGATAAGTGGTAAACAAGTGTATTTATTTGATTGAACTCTGACAGCAGAGGTTTGAGAGATAGTTAGGAGTCTTGACGTCATGTCTTATCTATAGCATACGTGTTAATAGTATGGGACCTTCCTTTTTACACGCTTTCTAATAGAAGTTTCACCTGTATGTTTGTTCGTAACCGACTTCTTTGGGCGCGATTTAGACCCACTTTAAACGGCCAGATTTGGTTCAAACTTTGTAGATTTATTGAGGACCGATGACAATACACTAATTTGATAAAATTATTACATTTTTTTGTAGGTATTTTTGTTTGTACGTTTGACTTTGACCCACTTAAAACGGCCTGAGAAGCGTGTTTTTTAGTTTTTTAAACTACTATTATTGACGTGACAACGTCTTAAATTAGGTTGCGGCTGGGAGTCACTTATGAAAAAGTGTAACGCCCGGTAACGTTACGATGAGTCACCGAACGAGAGAGAGGCCCGCCGAATGCCTTGCGTCTCTCTCTCACTCAACTATGATCGGTCTGCCGCGCGCGCAGCACGCGGCAGACGTTGTCACGTAAAATCTTCGCCCGTAAAACCGACTTTACAGGCAACCATTTTTTTTTATTGGGTTCAATAGGATTGTAGATTCGGTAATAAAACAAATTAACTAGCTATGCCCTGCTGTGTTACCCGCGTTAATTCGGGACTAAAAAGAAGTTAATCTGAGTAAATAGAAGACAAAAATAAATATTTAGTGTACTTCCGCTGTGATCCGAAATCCAAATTAAGATAAGTGAAGGAAAAAATAATTAAGATGAATTAACTAAGATTAATTAATATTAACGTTACCTATCACAATTCGGAAATTCTTAACTCTACACGTGTTTCGCCTAACCACAAGGCATCATCAGGAGATGCTGACTCTTCGAACGACAAGTCGAGAGACTTGTCGTTGTGATAGGTAACGTTAATATTAATTAATCTGAGTTAGTTAATCTTAGTCAATTAATCTTAGTTATTTTTTCCTTTACTTGTCTTAATTTGGATTTCGGATCACAGCGGAAGTACACTAAATATTTAATTTTGTCTTCTATTTACAATGGATTTCCGCAAAGTAACGCCTGAGTCAATAAGTTAAGTTAATCTAAGATTGAATTGAATACATCAAAATCTCACATAACTGTATGTTTGATTTTAATAACCATTTGTAAAGCAAAAACACCATTTAATATCTACTATCTTATGCTACGGCGTCTAACTGCGGGGTTTCATACAAAATGTATGGAACGTTTTCGTTTCGACTGCTTATTTGAAAACGAACGAGTTGTACCTTGACATATTCTACTAATATAATAAATGTGAAAGTTAGTATGTTTTTGTGTTTTTTTACATACATTAATATCTCTATAACACAAAAAGAGTCTTTACTCGTATTGAGTAAGGACTCTTTTTGCATTATAGAGATACGGAAGTTTTAGTACAGTGAGTCTGTATCTATATCTGTGTTTGTAGTATAGCACGAATGCCCATACTGTTTATATTAGGCACGAAAACTACTTAACGACCTATTTAAGGGCATTCAGGCCGCGACTGCGGGTCTTAACACACGTCTTAATAGTAAAAAAAAATGTTTAAAGTGATAAAAGATGGCAACATTAGGAATAAGGCCTTAAATTATTTAAAAAATGTGAAAAATGGAAGGAGGTTTCAATCGACAACGGGTGATGTTGTCTCATCAGCCGATGTGGTTATAATTGGTAAGTACCGTGTTTCTTTTATTATTATTTATAATAGAAGAGCCCGTGAAGATCGTCCTTCACCGATCTGATAACCAGATGAGACGTATTTTTTATTAAATATTTTTTATAAACAAATGTGCCTAAAATTGCTTGCCCATCGAAAAGTGCTCATGGCTATTTTTAATTAAATAAACTTTTATTGTTTTTTTTTCACCACCTTCATACTTTTGATAACCAAATGAAATTTATTTCACTGATAGTTTTTAATACACAGAATATGCCTCGGTATGCTTGCCTACTCATTTCAGTGTATAACTACCTGGCAAGCAGGTGTAAACAGGTAAGTCAAAATAGGTGACTCATTCGATTTTGATGCGCTTCATAGGAGTAACAACGATTCTGAACAGTTAGACTGTTATTTTTATTTTTGATAATTGTAGCTAAATTATCATTTGACTATAGTCACGAGCATGCGCAAAAAAAGCCATGAGCACTTTTTGATAGGCAAGCAATTTTAGGCATATTTGTTTATAAAAAATTCTTCATAAAAAATACGTCTCATCTGGTTATCAGATCGGTGAAGGACGATCTTCACGGGCTCTTAGACTATTACAAGCTACCCACATACAAAAGAAAAAAGAAAACAAAACATAACGAGGTTGCATGGTTATATAAGTACCTAGTACCTGGTTGACCGGTATTTTTTTTAATATGACATTTTCTAAAAATGATTCCTAGCTAGATCGATTTATCGCCCCCGAAACCCCCTATATAATAAATTTCATGAAAATCGTTGGAGCCGATTCCGAGATTCCAATTATATATACAAGAATTGCTCATTTAAAGATACAAGATATATATTTATACTAGCTGACACGACAAACGTTGTTTTGCCTTTAGTAACAATTTACGGGTGAACAACCCTTGACACTTAGGGGTATCTTCAACTCTCCTCTATCAGCCGTCGTCTCTACACTCACTCCTTTCTCTCTCATGTCCTCATTCACACACTCCATCCATGTCTTCTTCGGTCGGCATCTTGCCCTTCTTCCTTGCACTACCATTATCATACATCTCCTAGTAACATGCATCTCCTCTCTACGCATCACATGTCCATACCACGCTAACCTTCCACTCTTTAATTTCTCACTCACTGGGGCTACTTTCACACTTCCTCTAATGTAGGTAATATTCAAATTCAAATGTATTTATTATTATTGTTATTATTAATTATTGTTCTGCAAACATGAGGCTAAATATTTACACCATTACTAGACTAAAGACAAAAATGGGACCATTCCTTATGAAGATAAATAAATAAATATTAGGACACATTTCACACACGGCTGGTTAACCCCATACTGAACCATTTCTAGTTCGTGTTATGGTTGCTAACACAACTGATACACTACATATACCTACATATTTTATATACATAGATACATATTTACCCACCCAGACCAACACCCAACAAATTTAGTTCAGCACAAAGATGTTGGCCGTGCCGGGAATCGAACCCGGAACCTTCTGATTGGCAGTCCGGCATGGTAACCATTACGCCAACGAGGTCGTCAAAATATACTATAGATCACTAACATCTTGTAAATATTAGCTTCATATTTAAACTTATGTCTTTAAACCCTACGGGAAAAAACTAGAGGGGTCCGGAACCTACTGTATTTAAGTTGTAAATAGTTTATTACTTTTTATGACATTTTATAATACCACCTATGTATGTACCTAGTTTTATGGACAATAACACAGCTCTACAAAAAATCAATTTTTTTTTGTTGCCCTGTTTATCATCGCAAATTGTTACGTTTTTAAGTGCCCAGATTACGAATATATTCGTAAAAGTACTAAATTTGCTCATTTCTACAAATTGAATTTTGAACGATTTATCGTCATAATTAAATTTTTCAGTCATTTGTTGAAAAAAATCCGAGCAAATCTTACAAAATTATTGATATTTTCACGAATTGTGTGTATAAACGGACCCAAAATCATCATCATATCAAAGGCAACAAAACCACTGTAGACCAGTGTAATTCATTCTTTCATTCATCTTTCCAGGTGGAGGCATAGCCGGGTGCAACACCTTATACCAGCTGTCAAAAAGAGGTGTGAATGCAGTATTGCTAGAACGCGCAAAGTTAACCAGTGGGACTACATGGCATACGGCAGGTACAAAAAAAAAGAAACACATGAGTATTCATAATTACAGTGTAAACTCTATATAACGACACTGAAGGGACTGTGCATTTTATGGCGTTATAGAGAGTGGTCGTTGAATGGAGAGAATGTATATCATTGTATGGAAGACAAGCTAAACCAACTATGGCATACTGCAGGTACAAAAAAAAAGAAACACGAATATTCATAATTACAGTGCAAACTCTATATAACGACACTGAAGGGACTGTGCATTTTATGGTGATATAGAGAGTGGTCGATAATGTATATCTATCATTGTATGGAACACAAGCTAAACCAACAAAAGCCAATTGATTTCTACGCTTCAGAGAATTTGTTGTTAAATCGAGTGACGTTACATGGAGGTTACACTGCATCATGTCCCCTCTTAACACGCCCCAAAGAAGAGAAACTAGCTCTCACAAAATCAGGGTATCCTAGCGTGAAGCTAGGGACATACACAAATATTTACCTAATAATCAATAGTCATTAAGTTAATATGATAAATTTGTTGCTCAAATGATATGATTATATTAATTGCGTTTATTATTATTTTTATATATAAATGTACTTATATGTGTGTCAAATAAACTAATTATTTTTATTTACAATGAAAAAACTGACGTGTCATGTTTATAGTTTCGCGTGATATCTACAACCAATATTATAAAGAGGAAAGGTTTGTGAACAAATTTGGACTCCTTCACTGCCTTCTTGCCAAGGCAGGAACAATAGGCTAGTAGACGCCGCACCAGCTACTGGACCACTATGCAGGATGTTTAAACAAATAAAACTACTTCTGCTGGATCGAAGTTCAATTTATTATTGCGCACACAAAACACCCATGCACGCGAGAAAACTCACGTCACCGCGATTCAGAAATTATACTCTCACGTGGTAGCGCCATCTATCCGTACATTTCAGAACTAACACGGTAGCTTATACATACCGCCCGCCATGAACAGGTGAAGCCTCGTTCATATAAACTAAAAACAAATAAATCATACATATAACCAAATTTTAAATGTAAATAGGTCTAAGGTTCATCCCGGTCTGTAACGGGCAAAATACATAGCTTGCTTATTGCACGTTGGATTAAACCATTTTTTGATTTGAGAGTTACAACTCTTATTTTTGTAGTTTGCTTTTCGTCTTCGTCTCGCACAATTAACATCTACAGTTACTGGGGTAAGTAAATTGCCGAAGAATTGTTAATCTCTTCTTCGGGTACGATTTCCATATATTTATTTCCATTTGTGTCATTATTTTTTATTTCCATGTATTCATTAATCACCTCTTTGTATTTCTTTTTCAGGTCTCCGGTCTTCAGTCTTCTTTCTGACCCTATTAATCTTTTTTCAGATATCTTCAAGGAATCCTCGACTTCAAGGTGGTTTGACTTCAGTGAGTGTTGCAGCATGTGCCTGCCATCTTCGTGCCGGACTATGGTTGCTGCAAAGAGAGCTTCAGATCTTTTTTCTTCATTGCTGTGCAGTTTTTCTTTGTTTATTGAAATATTGTCCTCAAGCTCCCAAATCTCTTTTAGAAAATTATTATCTTCTGTAATGTGCATGACTTTTATTTTAGATTCTTCGTTGCTGTGTTCGTGCTCACCTGATATTATCCAACCTAAAGATGTACACTGAGCAAGAGGCCATCCTTGAGGACCCTTTATGATTCCGTTTTGCAAAACTTTTCCATACACCTTGGATCCTAACAGTAAATCGATCGTGTTTGGTGTGTCAAATTCAGGATCCGCTAGAACTAGTTTTTTTAGTTCTTCCCAATCTTCGAAATACTTTATCTTGTTGGTCGGTAGGAGTGAGGTTATTGACTTTATTACATATGCCTTTACACTGAATGTTATGTGGGGGTTCACCTTGGATGTAATGTTGACGTTAACGATTGATTTCGGTTCCTTGATTTTATGACCGCCTAAAACAGACACTTCGGCCTTTGTAAAAGTTTTCTTTAGTCCTAGTAGTTGAACCATAGCTTCAGTTATAAACGACGATTGAGAACCCTGATCCAAAAATGCTCGAAGCGTGAATTTCTGGCCATTTTCTGCGACAGAGTTCACAAGTGCTGTTGGCAGTAGCGCAGGATTATCCTTCTGAACAAAACATGAAATCTTTGTATCTAGCTCTTGTTCGTCTTCAATGTCCTCTGAAAATGATGTAAACTCTGTGACTGCGTGACTTTTTGATGCTAATACATCGCTGTTACTTGTACTTTCTTTGTGTAGTAAAAAATGATGACGTTTTAGACAAAATCGACATTTCCAATTTTTCTTGCAATTGTAAGCAGTATGATTAGCACCCAAGCATGTAAAACACAATTTATTTATTTGAACAAATTTGCGTCGCAAATCTATAGGTTTTTTCTTAAACTCCGTGCAATTAGCAAGCATATGCCCCCCGGAACACAGCGCACACTGAACATTTGATATAAACAATGACTTTAATTTATCGCTAGATACATTGTTACAAACATTATTCCTAGGTGCCATGTTGGGCCGAGAATCCAAAAACTCCAGCGCCCTATACCGTTTAGTAAGAAATTCCTGGAAGTTCTTATACGACGGCAACTCGTCGGAATTATTTTCTTCAACATTTCTAAACTCCCACTGGCGTCTGGATTCTGAGTCCAACTTTTTTACAAGAATGTGGATTACTAAAATATCCCAGTTAGTGGTGGCTATGCCTATATTTGACAACGAAGTCAAGCAATCGTTAGTGGTGTCAAGAAGACTCTTGAGCCTGTTGGATGATTCATGAGTCATATTCTTTTGTTTTAATAATCGTTCAAGAATCTGGTTAACAATATACTTTTTATTATCATACCTATCGCTCAGTAGCTCCCAGGCCCGCGTATAATTGTCATTTGTAATGGAAATATTAGATAACAATTGCTTCGCTTCATCTGTCAAATAACCTTTCAGATATAACAGTTTTTGAACATTATCCAAATCGTTGTTGTTATGTATAATCGATAAAAATAAATAGCGAAACGTTGTCCAATCTGAATAACTCTTTCCTGAAAATGAATCTATATTTAATTTAGGTAATTTCACATTTGGTTTTGATCTCACTTTACATTGACATCGAACTGATTCGTTAGAACTACCTTCAACTGAAAAAGATAACAACTTTGACTTGAGCTCAGTTTTGTAATCCATAAATATTTCTTCACACTTTTCGTATGTATCATTCTGTATATACGATGTAGTTTTTAACTCTTTAGTACCGTGATTTTTAAATAAATCTTTATGCCCTCCTAGAAATTCAAACCAAAGTTGGTCCAAGGATTCTAATCTTCCTTCTAGATATTCTTTGGACAATCTCTCTTTAGGGGTTTTCTTAAAATTAACACGTGCTTTATTCATACGGTATAACAAATCATCTTGAAAATTTATTAAGTTATCCATTTTGCAAAGTTCTTACTTACTAAGATAAATTAGATTCAACTTGAAATGAAAGAACAATCTTAATAACATAAATAACAACTTAAATATTTACACTTTAGTTCGAACATTAATCTTTCTAAGTCGCTTAGCTACCTTTTAAACTTCTCTAGTTAATATAACACTTTAATAACTTCAAAGTACTTACAGTTTATCCGGCTTCACTTAATCCACAAGGTTGATCACTCACACTTATCGAACTTCACTTTTACCACTTTTAACGATGAAAGGGGGAAGGGCCGCCCGCAGGGCCTCTTCCATCCACGATGTACGGGAAGGGCCGCCGGGCCACTTCCGGTATTGATGATGGTGAAGGGCCTCCTCCTCAAGGCCACTTCCGGCTCCAGCAGCTACTCTCCCGGCAGCTGCCTCCAAGATGATAGTTCCTCCCTCCTCCGGGGAACTATTTTTGACCCGGGTTCCGGGTTCACTAGACCGGTCAGCGCTCCTTGGCACGCTTCCAAAAAGGCGTTGTACCGTATTCGGCTTCGAAGGACCATGAACAAATTTGGACTCCTTCACTGCCTTCTTGCCAAGGCAGGAACAATAGGCTGGTAGACGCCGCACCAGCTACTGGACCACTATGCAGGATGTTTAAACAAATAAAACTACTTCTGCTGGATCGAAGTTCAATTTATTATTGCGCACACAAAACACCCATGCACGCGAGAAAACTCACGTCACCGCGATTCAGAAATTATACTCTCACGTGGTAGCGCCATCTATCCGTACATTTCAGAACTAACACGGTAGCTTATACAGTTTGATTTTTTTTGTTTGTTTAACGCGAATAGGCTACGAAACTACTGGACCAATTTCGAAAATTCTTTCACTGTTGGGAAGCTACATTATCCCTGAGTAACATAGGTTATATTTTGTTTCTCTTTGTAACTTAGATTATTGTATAGCCCGTACAAAGCCGGAACGATCTGCTAGTATACATACAGTAGTATATAGTGTGTTACACAATGGGTCACAAGTAGAATGGTATAGTACCATACATCACCATAGCACCTATCTTATTATCATAAAGTGATTTGACCTACTTATCGGTCGTGATGCTCGATATAGTTACTCGTACAATGAGCACAGAGGGATATATACAATTACTCGTGTATACAAGATATTATTGAAACGACGACGACTCAGTCAGGCGTGCGGTTGTTTTTCATCCTACGGGACATGGATTCGAATCCCGTTACTGAGATTTTTTTTCACAAGACTTTTTAGTGACTAAGCCACTAAACCATTGATAGTTTGTATTTTGTATTATGGTTGCTAACACAACTGATATACTACTTAGAAACATAATTAGAAGAGAAAATTAAATATTTAGTGTACTTCGAAGAGTCAGCATCTCCTGATGATGCCTTGTGGTTAGGCGAAACACGAGTAGAGTTAAGAATTTCCGAATTGTGATAGGTAACGTTCTTAATTAGTCTTAGTTAATTAATCTTAGTTAATTAGTCTTAGTTAATTAATCTTAGTTAATTAGTCTTAGTAAATTTTCCTTTACTGTCTTAATTTTGATTTTGGATCACAGCGGAAGTACACTAAATATTTAATTTTGTCTTCTACTTACAATGGATTTCCGCAAAGTAACGCCCGAGTCAATAAGTTAGAAACATAATTACTTTATATCGATACAGCAGTGCCATACATATTGCAGCGCCATCTAGGTTTCATCAGTAATTATTGTATGGGAATCAGCAATCCTCTCTAGACTAGACCCTGGCAGTAAGCACTATGAATGTGGAGCCAAATCGATGCGTACGGATTTTTGGAATCTCCACAAGGAATACTATACAATAGAATACAAATAGTTTATCATGCACGAATACAGGGGTGAAACTCGTACTATAACTAATTAAATACTAAAGTATAGCTTTGCCTTAGTGTACGTTTTGCCATATCCACTGAGCCTCGCGCTAAGTATCATATGATCCTGATATGCGGGGCAACAATATTCCGTGTTTGTACCACTATAATTAAGAATACTTTTTTTTTAGTTGTGCTTACTTAACTCATCAATCATAATAAATTCAATTTGGAATAAAATCCATGGATTTTTCATTTTCCAAATAGTTCGCTCCGTCCGTATAGCAATGTGGAAAAAAAAACCTTTCAAACAGTTCGACTATCGAACTACAGGTAGGACTGGATGGAATAAAGGAGTTTTATAAGCTAAAAAATAAACTACACTAACAATAACAAATAATAAAAACGAAAAACAAAACTCAATCCCAACAAATGTGGCCGATGATATACAAATATTTTTTTATTAATAACACCATTAGTTACATGTCAAAAAAAAATTAAGTGAATTAATATGTTGAATGTCAAAAAAATTACTATGTCAAAATTTATATTCTAATTACGTTTAACATTATTATTCATATTATATTTAAAAAAAAAATACTATCTAGTTCAACTAGTTCTAGATAATTCTCAAAACTATAAAACAAATGGTCCTGTAACCAGGACATTAATTTATTCTTATAGATGGCGGTGGAAGGTGCATATCGCACGGATTGTCCGTTTGTCTGAGGATTAGCAATGGAAGGCGAACTTTCATCTTGAGCTGGCGACAAAAATATTAATGTACTAGTACAACAAGTTGCCAGAGAAAATAACTAATCTTAATAGTAGTATGTTTAAACAGAAAATAAAGAGTTGTTGTGAAAGTAATCCCTTTTCTAATTTAAACGAATAAGTACTGGAGCTTGCAAGAATCGTTATTCACGTGTAAAAAGTAGTACTTATTTTAAATTTAATAGAAATAAAATACAAGTGCTATTATGTGTAGTATTTAATCGGGAAGAATATTTAATGAAATTTGTAAGTTTATTTAATTTAATCTAACTAGTATTTTTAAGTATTAAGTAATTATTGTAATATGACTTGCCTTAAACATATGATATGTGTGGTTAATAAAGTTCTGTATTTCTGTATATTTATCATCAGGCTGAAACTCTCTGGATTGTTTGGTATCCTCACAGTGCAGTAGCACGTGTTCTACTGTTTCACATTGTAAACTGTTCGCGTAAGGCATCTTAATATTTTCGCGTAGAAAACGGTCACACTTACTTATTATTAAAAATTGGAATTCTACTGTTTCATTTTCTTCTAAACAACCCCGACATAGAGGGCTGTCCGTCGCCTCTATTTTACCCACAGTTATCGCAAGATGAATTTACAGGTCTGGTGTGGTCCCTGAGACCCTGTGATCTGGAAGTGAACCTCCTGCGAGACTCACGCACCGTGTACAGCGAGCTAGAACAAGAGACGGGCGAGCATGCTGGCTGGATTAACAATGGAGGGATGTTTATATCTAGGAGTAAGGTAAGCACAACTTTATTGGCCATAGATAACATATGTTCATTATGAGAACTGCCAAGCTTTCAAATCAAATTAAATCAAAATTTATTTATTTATACACAATTTTATACAATTGGTAGCAAGAATGTTTCTTATACCTATGGTTTTTTACATATTTTGTATTAAGAGCTACAAGTAATAAATGAGCCTGCATCTCCTGTATATTATATGTTTTAGTGTATTGTAGCATATTGTTAATATTATTCTTATATATTTACTAGCTGAACCGGCAAACGTTGTTTTGCCTTAATAATTATTTCTAAATATACAGTAGCCGATTCTCAGACCTACAGAATATGCATATAAAATTTGGTAAAAATCGGTCTAGCCGTTTCGGAGGAGTACGGTAACAAACACTGTGACACGGAAATTTTATATATAAGATGTATGTATATGTATTAGTATTTTATGTAGGTCTTATTATGTATTGGTTATTTGTAGGTATTTTTAGTTATTATTTAATCTCTTTGTTGAACACCCCACATCATATTTATTGTGATTTCCTCTCCATGCTTTGGTTGCCTGGAAGAGATCGCTGTAAGTGATAAGGCCGCCACTTGTAATACTACAAGTTGTTAATTTATTTTTCTCTTTGTTTGTATTTCCTTTTGTGTTGCAATAAAGAGTATATCTATCTATCATCTCCAAACTAAGTGTGTAAGCTTGTATTAGAGATGCATACTCCCCATTGGACATGATTGCAATAGTTGCGTTATAATCATTATAGATACTTAATTAAAAATACAGTTATTACTTAAATTTAGTGTTAGTAATAAGAAAAGAAAATATATATATATATATATATATATATATGTATATGAAATTATAAAGTTAACAAACAATTATGTAGGTTTTATAAATCAGATTATCAGTTTAATTATTATAATAATGAATAATTTTATAATGTTAGTGTATGAGTGGGCACACTCATCTTATAGACTTTGGAACTCCCTTCCTGAGTCTCTTTTTTCCGAGAAGTACAATTTGGGGGTCTTCAAATCTAAAGTAAATAGGTTCCTACAAGGGAAGTGTGATTCATCTTAGACCACAGTAAAGCTTAACGTGAGGCTAGCTGCGGTCAAACATAAGCCTATTAATCATTAAAAAATGGACGGACAGACAGACAAACATGGGAGGCTTGTGAAAAAGGGTCCCGTTTTTATCTTTCAGATATGGAACCCAAAAAGTATAGAAAAAAATCGAATAAAATATAACATGTTAGTTTTAGCCGATATTTTTTTCCTTACAAACATTTTGTTCTTCCTCAAAAATTCAACTTATTTACTTATGTACATAAAGCTCGAGGACAAAAGTAAATTGTAATAAGAAGTAATGAATATTATCTTTGTCTTCACCTTTTCCCACCATGTGGGGTCGGCACAGCCTGTTTTTTGCTTCCACACTCTTCTGTCAGCCGACATATCTACATTCACTCCTTTCTCTTTCATATCCTCTTTCACACAATTCATCCACATCTTCTTAGGTCGTCCTCTACTTCAGCTACCTTGTATAATGATATTCATACTTCTCCTAGTCACATATTTCTCTTCGCATGACATGCCCATACTGAGATAACCTTCCGGTACCTTACCTTTTAGGTACGGAATCGTAAAAAATTATAGTTAAATTTAGTTGATATTTATTTCCCTAATATTTTGTTCTTCCTCAAACATTCAACTTATTTACTTAGGTACATAAAGCTCGAGGATGAAAGTAAATTGTAATAAAAAGTAATGATAAATTATCTTCTTTGTCTTCACCTTTTCCCACTATGTGGGGTTGGCACAGGCCGTTTTTTGCTTCCACACTCTTCTGTCAGCCGACATATTATCTACATTCCCTCCTTTCTCTTTCATATTCATTCACATCTTCTTAGGTCATCAATTATACAATGATATTCATACTTCTCCTAGTCACATACTTCTCTTCCCTTCGCATGACATGCCCATATATATTATTACTAAGCCTCAGCTGTCTGTCTGTCCTGTCTATCTGTCTCTCTCCAGGCTGTATCGCATATTATTGTATATATGCATATACTTGTTTTTCACAAGACATGTATTTCTTCTTTAGGTACGGAATCATACAAAATGATAAATTTAGTCGATATTTTTTTCCCTAATATTTTGTTCTTCCTTAATAGCTAAGCTTATTTACTTACATAACATTCGAGGAGGAAAGTAAATAGTGTGTGTGAAGATAAATATCATTCCGTTATGTACTGAGACCAGTTTATCAGTCGCAGGTTAAAATTAAATGATAACCTCAGAGAAGTTTGTGGACGCGAGATAGTTGCACCATGCATGTATGTCAATCCTACTAATACTATAAATGCGAAAGTTAGTGTGTATGTTTGTTACTTCTTCACGCTCAAACGGCTGAACCGATTTTTATGAAATTTGGTTAGAAGATAGGTTAGACTTTGGATTAACAACACAGTCTACTTTTTATCCCGAAAACTAGTGTGGTTCCCGTGAGATACGCAAAAACTTTAAAATCTATGTATGTTACTACCTAAACGCTCTAACAGCTGGACCGATTTTGATGAGGCGATGAAGATAGTTTAAATCTTGGATTAACACACAGACTACTTTATATCCCGGATTAAAAACTTCTTGTCCCAGTAGCGCAACTAGCTTCTAATAATATGTTCAATTTAATTTATTTGAGAAAAACAAAATTTAGCCTATGTTACTCGGGGATAATGTAGTTTCCCAACGATGAAAGAATTTTTCAAATCTGTCCAGTAGTTTTGGAGCCCGTTTGCGTCTAACAAACATAAAATGTAACTTTTTCTCTTTGTAATATTGGTATACAGTATATTGTGATATTTTTTTCAGGTCCGAACCCAAGAATACATGCGTCTCCACACCCTGGGTAAAGCGATGGGGGTCCCGAGCCAAATCCTGGACCCCAATGAAGCTCAGAAGCTGTTCCCTTTGCTGGACCCCAGTGTGTTTAAAATGGCCCTCTATGCTTCTGAAGATGGTACCATAGACCCGGCTATGGCCTGCAACGCGCTGGTCAAAGTTGCTACTAAGAATGGTGGAAAAGTAAGAAAGCTATCGATATTAATTTATTAGTAAAATAATCTAAGGTGCAAAGAGAAATAAAATATAGCCTATGTTACTCGGGGGTAATAGATAGATAGATAGATAGCAAATTCTTTATTGGACACATTAATTCTTACATACAAAAAATAAAAAGAAAGAGCTTACAAATAAGTGTGCCACAATTGGCGGCCTTATCGCTTAAAGCGAGGGGGGTCAAAAAGTTATTTTTCTTTTTCAATATATTACCCCCTAACTCGAATACACTTTTCAGATCTCTCTATTAGCTTATTTAAACCGTCCAAAAAAATGTATTGTCTTTGTCCTCAAAATGGGCCGAAATCGCAGACTTGACTTCTTCATTATTGGAATTTTTTTCTGGGTTTAAGCCCGTTACACCTTAGAATATAATGTTACGTACTATCAGGTGAATTGTGATCAAGGGCAAGACCTTTTATTGTAAACAAAAAATAATACTCCTATACTTGCAGGTATACGAAGACTGCCCGGTGTTGGACATCCACTACTCTCACAATATCCTGGGGAACAAGGAAGTCACCGGCGTCCACACTGACAGAGGAGTTATCAAGACCAAGTGCGTCGTTAACTGTGGAGGTAGGAAATTAATCTTTTATTCAATCAAAGTGACATATAAAAAAAAAACAAATAACCCGCCCCTGGTCGCCCCTGGTGCAAAGGTGCCTATCACGCTCGCTGCATTACCGCGTTAGCGGAGGTTAATTAATATACTCGTAGTTTCTTAGAAGTTCTTTTTCGTTCAAACCGCCCCAAGACCTCTGACTTGGCTTAACGACTGCTTATACTTAGAATAACCTAACTATCCGGGACTTACAGTCATCCGGCCAACGGTAGCGCCCTAATGAAAGTGCTACCTTTTAAACGACATGTTTAAAAACTTTCTTTTCTTGTAGACCCACTCGAGGACAGTCCACATCGACCGTTGCTTAACCTCGATAATCGCGTCAAATCACCTTAGTTAGCCTAACTACAGGCGCTATTTTGATTACCGATCAACTCAACACAGATAAGCTTTACTTAACTTACCAATATTAAAAATATCGTAAATGATGACAGGTTTTCAAGAGTCAGAGCTCGCTTAAACATTTCATTTGGACAAATATTTTTTTTTTTTCACATTTCCTTCACGACTGGTTAGCCCCATACTAAACCATTTCTAGCTCTTATTATGGTTGCTAATACAGATGATATACTACATACACATACATACATATTATATATAAATACATATTTAACACCCAGACCAACAAATTTAGTTAAGCACAAAAATGTTGACAGGGCCGGGAATCGAACCCGGAACCTTCTGATAAGCAGTCCGGCATGGTAACCTTTACGCCAACGAGGTCGTCAAAATGTTTTTTTATTTAGTATATTAGACCTAGGTTGACTCAACCAAATTCAAATACTTAAATGATTCTCATTTAACAACTTTTCAGGCGCATGGGGACCCCGTGTAGCTCGCTACGCTGGAGTCCCATCCCTCCCCATCATCCCCTTCAAACACGCCTATGTGGTCTGCGAACCTACCCCCGAGATACGGAACAGCCCCAACATCAGAGACCACGATGTGAACCTCTACATCAAGATCCAGGGGGAGACTTGCAACGTCGGGGGCTACGAGCCTAACCCACATATGCTAGATCAGGCAAGTATGAGCGAAGCGAGGGTTTATGATAAAATGACGATAGGTTTTGATACCTAATAGATCTAGTGTCAAGCAATTTAGCAGATATATTTTCAAAGTCAGTAGCTTTATCAAGCTTCAAATATGAGATTAATGTCTCTATAAGTTGTGGAGATAGCGTCTGAATTGCATCAACGAATTCCTCCGACCCCTTTCCACTATCGAACGAGTAGGGAGACGGCTAGAAGGCATCGCTATACAGTTGAAGTTCCAAAAATTCGCACGAAGCGTTTCGCTTCCACATATATTGTGCGGACCATTAAACTGTGGAACTCATTGCCGGAATCCTGTTCCACTCCACCCTAGATCGCAACATCACTTAACATCAGGTGAGTTTTGATCAAGCGCTTGCCTAGCCATCATAATAAAAAAAATACATACAGCCGAATATATAGCCTCCTCCTTTTTTGAAGTCGGTTAAAAAGATATAAACGAAAGAAGTCAGCAAACCTACTTCAAAGATGAATGAAAGAATCTTCTGATTCTTCGAAGGTTTCTAAGAAAATATATCAAAAAGGAGACCCCTTTTTTTACTCGTTACAGCTAGGAATTTGACAAGGAAGGCGTGTAATCACGAGTTAGCGATACTCAGATCTAAGGTGAAGCATGCCTAGGAAAAATTGGCTTTCAAAGAGGCTGTCAGAACACACTGTTATATACTTGGCAATAGATTTTCCACACTCGACGCACTGTCGAAATATTTTAAACATTCTAGAAATTTCTATAATAAGTCAAGGAAGAACATTGCCGAAATTTCCTTACCTCTATTGTTCCGTAGTACAACAATACTAAGGCAGGTATACGAAAAAGAGTCCCTAAGCGACCGCTCCGTTCTAACTAAAACAGCGGTTAAGTGACTGTTCGACTGAGCGGTCACTTAACTGCTCATAGCATCGGGAATCATGCGTATTTAGCTTTAAATTTTTTACCACATATTCTTGAGTACGATTTATGCAATTAAAAAAAAAACTTTTTTTTTATCGATCTAAACCGGTTTCCCCCCTTAATGGTGGAATGAAACCCAGGCTAGCAATAGGAAATTCCCTACCACCATCCAATTTTTTTCCCACGATGTTTCCATCACTGAAAGTTAAAGTCAAAGTTAACCCATTTATTGCAATATTATGTCACTTTACAGTTACATAATTACCCATAAGGCATTGCAATTATTTACTGGAGATGAGCAACCCTGTTAATTCATTAGATTTTTTAAGTGTTCCGTCAGTTAAAATGTCTTCTATTTTATAATAACTTTTTGTTATGAGTAAGTTTTTTAAGTTTGTTAGGAAAGTTTTAATAATATAATATGTTCAGTACTGGGATCAACCTCACGGCGTTCTGGACGTCAGATAAGGGGTATAAAAAAGGTAATTTTGTCCAGGTCCCAGACAACCTCCAGTTCCACCTGTACGAGCTGGATTGGGACGTGTTCGGGGTCCACATGAACAGCGCCGCCGCGCTCTGCCCCCGGCTGGGAGCCGCGGGCATCAAGTCCACCGTCTGCGGCCCGGAGTCCTTCACGCCCGACCACAAACCGCTGCTGGGAGAGGACCCTAATGTTTTTGGTGAGTTTTTAATAGGCTTTTTCATTAGTCATACTCTGAAAGTAGGTCTGAAGTTGCCTGAGGAGCGGGATGAAAGCAATACTTTTCATCCCTAGGGAGACTAGCTTTCAACTGACAGCTGTCAAATTATTTAAAAAACGCATCTATTGGACCATGTTCCAACTTTCTATACAGCCACGAAGTAAAATTGAAAAATAAAAGAAAATATTTTTCAATTAACTTTATTATAATTTAGTTTCAATAATTTCTTTTAAATAACTTGGATTTGGGCAAAATAACTAGCATTTTTTCAATGATGAAAATAAAAAATAATGGTTGAATTATTTTGGCTATGGCTGGTCGGCCACAGAAATAAAAACAAACAAAATAGGCGGAAAATAGAACTTCATTTATTTTTTCAATTTGAAGAATTGTTTATACGTATAGCAGAGATTTTGACCTATTTATTATTTTTTTCTTTAGCTTATTCATGTTTTTCTATTTACTTTCCTTGTATTGAATAAGTTACCTCGTGTCTGAATAAGTTACTTTCATCCCTAGGGTAACAAGGTACTATTAATAGGAGAAGGTCCGCGATTCGACTGTATTTTGATCCCGACGCAAAATGGAGAAGCGATAATAAAATACCTTCTCCATTTTCGAATCTTAAAAAAAGTTGTTTTCTACACGACTGGACGAATCTGTAAAAGGTTTTGTTAAGATTAGTATACCATACTAAACCATTTCTAGTTTCAATTATGAGTATTATGAGTTACCATCCAAATGTCGGAACGCGCTTTTTTACTACTCTTTCAACATGGGTAAGAAATGAAAGGTCTTACCTTTTTTAACCTTACATGTATAATGATAAATTTCTAATCCAATATGGCTGCCTTCACAATATATTGTATCGCGGGCTTACTGCATTTTTATTTTTTAATTTAAACCTGTAATTATTCCCAGGTTTGTACCACAACTGCGGGTACAACTCGGCCGGCATGATGTTCTCCGCTGGTTGCGGGATACAGATGGCAGAGTGGATCCTCTCCGGGAGGTAAACCTAGCTATACTATATATAACTAGCTGACCCGGCATACGTTGTTTTACCTAAATAATTATTTCTAAATATACAGTAGCCGATTCTCAGACCTACTGAATACATATTGTCGCGAAGCTCCCAGAACAGAATGTTCTAGAAAACACACGAATACCTTCGGTGTCGCTCTCACACATATTTGTTGTCTCACTGCTACAGTTACCTCGAACTTTCTAGTATAGAAGATTCGAAAGCTTCCCGAACGCCGCCTGATTGTTTACGTGTGTAAACAAACATCTTCTATCTCACTCACACACTGCCTCGAATTCTCCTGAAGAATAGTTCCGAACGTTCGACATATAGAACTTACGAGAGCTTGTATGAGCGGGTATAAAAGAGCGGACCGAACGATTGGAGGACAGTTATCTGCGAGATGTCGTAGAGTTAACTGCGAGTTGTCGGAGAGTTAACTCCGAGTGATACCCCGAGCGAAAAGTGCGATTAGTGACTACGAGTGTACGACTCCGGCGAGGAATAAGGACTGCGACTGCACACGATTTGGACGTTTCGACGAGTTGGAAGACCAGACACGTATCATCAGCGTGGGAATTCCATACTTAATAAATCCTAGTTATCCACGAAACCGACGTTTTAGTCATATACCCAAACCTTTATCCCGAGTGCCCCGTCCAGCACGTAACATTTGGTGTCAGAAGTGGGATAAAGGTGTGGTATACTGGTTTCTGCGTGGATGAACATGGAAGCGGGACGTCACCAGGGGAAGCAGGAACGAAGGCAAGAGGACAGCCTGGACCAGGCGCGATTCAAGAGTAACTCGCTGTTTGTTTGTGTCAGCGGAGAGCGTGAATCATCGAATGGTGGACAGGCTGGGGCCGATGCTGCTTCCCAAGGATCAGATTTGGAAAGTGCAGGTGAAACTTGCGATTTTGGTGACTTAATACGCATGGCGCAGTGCATGCGTGAAGAGCAGAAAGTGGTTTTGTCGGCCCTGAACAATTTGGTGGACCAGTGTCAGAAAAGAGTCAACATCTTGAGAGAGGAAACTGACCAGGCAGTTCGGGAAGATGAAGCTGGCATCTTGAGAGAGGAAACTGACCAGGCAGTTCGGGAAGATGAAGCTGGCATCTTGAGAGAGGAAACTGACCAGGCAGTTCGGGAAGATGAAGCTGGCATCTTGAGAGAGGAAACTGACCAGGTAGTTCAGGAAGATGGGGCAGGCATCTTCAGAGAAGGAGCTGACCAGGTAGTTCAGGAAGATGGAGCAGGCATCTTGAGAGAAGGAGCTGACCAGGTAGTTCAGGAAGATGGAGCAGGCATCTTCAGAGAAGGAGCTGACCAGGTAGTTCAGGAAGATGGAGCAGGCATCTTCAGAGAAGGAGCTGACCAGGTAGTTCAGGAAGATGGAGCAGGCATTTTGAGTGAAGGAGCTGACCAGGTAGTTCAAGAAGATGAAGCTGGCATCTTGAGAGAGGAAACTGACCAGGCAGTTCGGGAAGATAAAGCTGGCATCTTGGGAGAGATAACTGACCAGGAGGTTAAAGAAGATGAACAGGTATTGCAGAGGGAATATGCTGACGTTTTTAATGAGACCAGCAGCAAGTTGTTGAACCTGTATAACGAGGCATTTGCACATATCGAAAACGAAGAGGTTAACTATCCGAGGGACAGTGGGAAGTTGAGCCTTAGTGAGAATCTGCGAGGAAATAGTTATCACCTGAAGATGAATGAGATTAAGGTTTCTGTAGTCTTACATCGATTTAAGAACACCGGAAGTTATATTGGTGACAGTAAGAATCTGATCGGGAGAAGAAAGCGGATGATGTGGATCTATCACAGAGAAGATGGAGACTACTGGATACGGAAGAACACGACATATGCAACAGTGAGAAATCGTTATGTTTATATTGGAGGAGCGCGCAAGCTATACCATCACGATGTCGGGCCACCCTGGGAGAGAGAAATCATCAAGCATCGCGAGACCAGTACAGAACATTCGAGAGTACAGTTTGACGATGGTCGGGACGAGCATCTCTTAGGAAGGGGGCAATGTCGCGAAGCTCCCAGAACAGAATGTTCTAGAAAACACACGAATACCTTCGGTGTCGCTCTCACACATATTTGTTGTCTCACTGCTACAGTTACCTCGAACTTTCTAGTATAGAAGATTCGAAAGCTTCCCGAACGCCGCCTGATTGTTTACGTGTGTAAACAAACATCTTCTATCTCACTCACACACTGCCTCGAATTCTCCTGAAGAATAGTTCCGAACGTTCGACATATAGAACTTACGAGAGCTTGTATGAGCGGGTATAAAAGAGCGGACCGAACGATTGGAGGACAGTTATCTGCGAGATGTCGTAGAGTTAACTGCGAGTTGTCGGAGAGTTAACTCCGAGTGATACCCCGAGCGAAAAGTGCGATTAGTGACTACGAGTGTACGACTCCGGCGAGGAATAAGGACTGCGACTGCACACGATTTGGACGTTTCGACGAGTTGGAAGACCAGACACGTATCATCAGCGTGGGAATTCCATACTTAATAAATCCTAGTTATCCACGAAACCGACGTTTTAGTCATATACCCAAACCTTTATCCCGAGTGCCCCGTCCAGCACGTAACAATATATAAAATTTGGAAAAAATCGGTCAAGCCGTTTCGGAGGAGTACGGTAACAAACACTGTGACACGGAAATTTTATATAAGATAAGATATTCAATAAAATAATATTTTGACATTTATAATTTTTATTATATTTAAACGTGAGTGAAGACATGACTCTCCTCTATCAGATGTCAACCACATCTGATAGAGGAGAGTGGAAGAAAAAGTTTTGCTGTGCCGACCCCAACTAAGTGGGTTAAGGTAAAGAAGAAGAAAATTATATTAAAACGTATTTTATTTATTAGATTCAATTATTTTAATTAATACATTTAATACTTAGTAATAAGATGAAATAAAGATAACAGGATAAAATATGCAAAATGTGTTGTATTTCAAACTGAAAACCATTATTTACTGGGTCAAAAATAAATTATATAGCCAAATCACCTTAAAAATGACAACCTCGTTGGCGTAAAGGTTACCATGCCGGTTTGCTAATCAGAAGGTTCCGGGTTCGATTCCCGGCCCGGTCAACATCTTTGTGCTTAACTAAATTTGTTGGCTGTGGGTCTGGGTGGTAAATATGTATTTATATACAATATGTATGTATGTATATGTAGTATATCAGTTGTGTTAGCAACCATAATACGAGCTAGAAATGGTTCAGTATGGGGCTAACCAGCCGTGTGTGAATGTGTCCTAATATTTATTATTATTTATTTATTAAATAATATTTCGATATTTATAATTTTTATTATATTTATATGTCTTTTATTTATTAATGAAATTAATACATTTACGGAGAACTTGCCATGCGGCTGGTAGAGGTTTCGGGTGTCTGGAATGCTGGATTTTATTTCGGTCAGAAACTAAGCATTGCCATCTACCGTGGCAATGCTGCCAGCATTTTGGGCACCTTTTCCTCTACCCCTGGACTTTTGCAGGTTAAGTTTTAGTTTAGTATTTTATATCATTGTTATGTTGGTTATAAATAAATATTATATTTATACATTGAATACATAGTAATAAGATGAAATAAAGGTTACAGGATAAAAATAATATGCAAAATGTGTTGTATTTCAAACTGAGAAGCATTATTTACTGGGTCAAAAATAAATTATATAGCCAAATCTTAGCCTTACAAATATACAAAAATGTCATATAATACCACATACTCCTTTGTGGTTTTCATATATAACTTATATGAAGTAAACTACTATCATAAAATAATTTATGGAACGAATTCCTTATCGCGCGTTGTGAAAGGGGGCTAGATAGAAAATAATCTTACGAAAAGTTGTCACGACACTTTTTGCTATAGTAAGCTATTGTAAGCTGTGCGGCGTGCGCATGTTTCTGTCTCTCTCTCTCTCTCTCTCTCTCTCTCTCTCTCTCTCTCTCTCTCTCTCTCTCTCTCCCTCTCTCTTATAGAAAGCAAGCCAGATATTTTCATTTCTATTTCGCATTGAACAGTGTAGGGAACTTCGTTCCATCCGGGTTTTTATTCTGAGTTCTGTAAGCCGAGTGCAAGGTTTATCGTATGCCTGACGCGCTCGACGAAAACCGCGTTCGCACATGATTTGTATGAAAAAAAATAGGGCGCCACCTAGCGGCGCAAAAAGTTTCAAAAACGCGCCGCTAGGTGGCGCCCTATTTTTTTTCATACAAATCATGTGCGAACGCGGTTTTCGTCGAGCGCGTCAGGCATACGACAAAACTTGCACTCGGCTTACTGATTTGTGCCAGACTACAACATTTTTGTTAATTCTGAGTTCTGATTTGTTCCAGACCATCATACAATATGTTCACATTCGACATCCGTCGCTTCACACCTGGGCAGATGGCGCGCGCGCACTGGGTGCGAGAGAGCAGCCACGAGGCTTATGTCAAGAACTACAGCATCGTGTTCCCGTATGACGAGCCCTTGGCCGGTATTCACCAATGAAAATTATTTATTTAACAAAATATATAACTGACAGTTTAATTACAAACCAGGTGTTACTTATTAATGTGATCAGGGATCAGAATACTAGAGCGGATTGCTGATTCCCATATAATAAAGTTTGGCGCGGGAGTGTGCTCTGGAACTTCATAATTTGATTCCACCATCTCCGTTCTACTACAGAACGAACAGAGAGTCAGTGAAGAATCCATCCAAACTTTCGTACAAAACGCTTTGCGTCGACCTTTATTGTGAGGACATCGAAGCTTTGGAACTCTGTACCTGAGTCTTTGTTTCCTGAGAGGTATCATCCGGGAGTCCTCAAAAGTAGATTTAATAGGTATCTTCTAGGTAAGCGTGCCACACCGTAGACTGCAGCGCAGCTTAACATCAGGCTAGCTGTAGTTAAACACAAACCTATCAAGGATAAAAAAAGAATAAAAAGAGTCTGTCATAATTACCGATGAAACCTAGATGGCGCTGCAAATCGAGCGTGCAGCCTAGCTGCCGCAAAATTCCGCAACGCGCTGAAGTCGCATAGTTTTAAAGCGATAGATAGCGTGAACCGAGTGAAATTGTTTTAAGAAAATACGAATAGATGGCGCTACGTGAATTGTTTGAAAAGGACGAGTTTTTGAAAACTGAAAAGAAACGTTATTACGAAGATAACGGTTGTAATTTTATTGCTAGATTTTATTAGTACCTAATTATAATTACGAGTAAGTCGTTATTTATTTTACTAGTTGACATTAATATTCAGATTCAGATATCAAGAATTAATGTTGAATTATGATTTTAATAATTTATCTTATATATAAAATGTCCATGTCACAATGTTAGTTACCGTACTCCTCCGAAACGGCTTGACCGATTTTTACAAAATTTTACAGTAGGTCTGAGAATCGGCTACTATCTATTTTTCATACCCCTAAGTGTTAAGGGTTGTTCACCCTTAAATTTTTGCAGGAAAAACGTTTGCCGGGTCAGCTAGTTATTTATATATTTTTCATTTTGTAAGATTTTTTATTAATATTGTGTTATAATTTTATGTAAACTGACATATAATTTGACAAATTATGAATTAAATATATTTATCTGTTTACTTATCCAGGAAGAGACGCGAGTCACGATGCTTTACATCAGGAGCTGGTGGAGGATGGAGCCGTGATGCAGGCACGGGCGGGTTGGGAGCGACCTGCCTTCTTCATGCCTGGGGAAAAGGTATGCCAACCTTTTTTCGTAAATACAAGATGGCCGCATCAAAATGGCGGATCCCATTTTTTTTATCAAAACACCAATCAATTTAAGAAATTTTAAAACTAATTAAATTGATCGAATTAGTTAGTAAGCTATTATTATACTTACTTATTTTTGTATTATTACTTATTTTTCTGCGTAACTTGTAAAAAAATATACCACAACCACTCATGGTGCGACAAATCGGTCTTTTTGCTCTAGTATTAGCATAATAGCTTTGAGAATTAATTATAATTAATTAACGTATTATTTATTTAATGTTTGTTTTAGATTGTGAGTTGGCCCAATCAAATTGTTTTCTGTGTATCCTCCATGTAACGTAGTGACGTTACATGGAGTTTACACACAAATTAAATCGAGTGCGATTTAACGACAAACTCTCTAAAGCGTCGAAATCAATTGGTTTTAGTTAGTTTAGCTTGTATTCCATACAATGATACATTCTCTCCATTTATCGACAACTCACTATAATGCCATAAAATGCACAGTCCCTTCAGTGTCGTTATATGGAGTTTACACTTTTGGGGGTCTTCAAAAGTAGAGTTAATAGGTATCTTCTAGTTAAGCGTGCCACACCGTAGACTGCAGTGCAGCTTAACATCAGGCTACCTGTAGTCAAACGCAAACCTATCAAGGATAAAAAAAACACTGTATTTGTATTTTTGTATTGGCATGTTGTAGATCAGAGTCAATTCAATTTCAAAGAGTCTTTATTTGCAATAAAAATCTTAACATATGTACAATGCCAGTGTTCAATTCCTATCTATCTATCTAAGCCTATAAATCAGCCCACTGCAGGGTTTGTCTGTCCTGGGCAACGGTCTTCCAGTATGGGTTATGTGTGTCGAGGTCGTACCGCCATCTCATCTTGTGCCGGCCGGGACGCCGTCTATTTGGTGGGCTCCATGCGGTGGTGGTTTTTGCCCAAAATGTATCCGGCATGCCCGGCCCAGTCCCACTTCAGCTTTCCGACTTTCCGAGCTACGTCTACTATCTTTGTTTGGGATCGAAGTGTGAAGATCCGGTCGGATAACTTCACTCCAAACACAATTCGTTCCATAGCGCGTTACCATGCCGGTCTGCTAATCAGAAGGTTCCGGGTTCGATTCCCGGCCCGGTCAACATCTTTGTGCTTAACTAAATTTGTTGGCTGTGGGTCTGGGTGTTAATTATAAAATATGTATTTATATATAATATGTATGTATGTATATGTAGTATATCAGTTGTGTTAGCAACCATAATACGAGCTAGAAATGGTTCAGTATGGGGCTAACCAGCCGTGAATGAGTCAAAAAAAAAAAAAATTTGTATTATTATATTATAGATCAGAGTGCAGCAGTACGACTGGGGCGGCACTCACGACTACCCGCGCAACTTGGACCGCCGCTACGAGGACGTGCTCCGGGGAGACTACAGCTTTGGCTTCTCCAAACATCATCAATTGGTAAACTTTATGACGTTGAGGTTTAATTTATTACATTGAGGTTTATTTTTATTGTCCTGAGGTTTATTTTTATTGCCTTGAGGTTTATTTTATTACATTGAGGTTTGTTTTTATTACATTGAGGTGTATTTTTATTGCCTTGAGGTTTACTGAGGTTTGATTTGCCATCCTTATAAGTAGAATACGTTATGACGAATAAAGGATATTCTATTCTAACCTATTAACTCAGACGTTACTTTGCAGAAATGTAGATAGAAGCAAATCTGAAATATTTTGTGTAGTTCCGCTGTAAGCTGAAACCAAATTAACATATGCTAAGTAAACATCATTTTATTAAACTAGACTAAACGAGGTTTGACCTAGGTTTTTGTTACATTGATGCTTGATTTGGTAAATTTATTTCATTGAGGTTTGTTTTGTACTATATATTACAAGTATTCGGTTTGGTTACCTTGAGGGTAATTTTTATCACAATGAGGTTTGATTTGGTAACCTTATTATATTGAGAGGTTATGAAAGTGATTTTTTAGGGTTCTGTACCTAAAAGGTATAAACGAGACC
This sequence comes from Mellilla xanthometata, assembly GCA_035578125.1. Classification (NCBI taxonomy): domain Eukaryota; kingdom Metazoa; phylum Arthropoda; class Insecta; order Lepidoptera; family Geometridae; genus Mellilla; species Mellilla xanthometata. The sequence continues at coordinate 464,357 of JAPUBQ010000049.1, read as the reverse complement.
CTATTACTAAGCCTCTGCTGTCTATCTGTCACCAGGTTGTATACCACGAACCGTGATAGATAGAAAGCTGAAGCTAAGCTTTTTTTAAACCGATTTAAAAAGTCTCAATCTTCTTGAACTTTTTATTATTTCCCAGATAGGTGAGGAAGCCATGTCCTGTAGGAGCGGCGCGGCTCTCTTCAACATGTCGTACTACGGCAAGTTCTACCTGACCGGTCCGGACGCACAGCGCACCGCCAACCTCGCCTTCACTGCTGATCTCTCCAAAAACGATAACAGGTATAATTTTTTTTTCATCTAACCTATATTGTCCCACTGTTGGGCAAAGGTCTCCCCCAATGATTTCCACGCTTTTCTGTCCTGGGCCAGTTCCTTCCAGTTGTTGTGGAAGTCCACCAACTCCTTGCGCCATCGAGTTGGCGGCCTGCCTCGTCGTCTTCTGCCATCTAAAAAATCCCACTCCATGGAAACCTTTGCCCAACGGTCAGGGTGCATCCTGCACACGTGGCCGGCCCACTCCCATTATTGGGTATTTGAATTTTTTTTTTTTGTGATAAATAGAAAGATTATATATTAGTTTTATAACAAAACTATTTTTTTATTATTTTTTTTGCAATAATTCAAAAGTTATTTCAAAATAAAAATTAATTTTTGAATCCAGTACCAAAGACCCGCCACAACTCCCGAACAAACCCGAACGCGTGTGACGTCATCATGTTAGTTTTATTATACTTTGTATTCATTATTTTCCTATCAACTGCATTGAGTGTCTGAGTGAAAACTAACATGATGACGTCACACGAGCTCGGGTTTGTTCGGGAGTTGTCGGCGTGTCTTCGGTACTGGATTCAAAAATTAATTTTTATTTTGAAATAACTTTTGAATTATTGCAAAAAAAATAATAAAAATCTTTTCATTTTTAATTTCCAGGGTGGTATACTCCCTAATGTTAAACGATAAGGGAGGCGTGGAAGCTGACTTGACGGTCAGCATTCTGGATGGAGGGAGTGGTCAACTACATGAGCCTATTTTCAAGGTAAGAGCTTTGTAAATTTATTTGCACGAAACGAACGGTCACACTTAAAAAAATTCTTGGATATACGTTATCTGCGCGGGAATAGAGGGCAGTGGCGCGCGCGGAGCGTCGCGGGGAGCGGGACGCGCGGGGCGCGGATGCTGCCGCGCAATATGCGCCATGTCAGTCTGCGCGCGGATCTCGTCGGTGACAGTCCGTGTGAAGCTCGTCCCCGATGATGACGCTCGTAATGCGTCCAAACGTGTTGGAATCTATATCCAACGTTTGTTAAGTAAGTGTGACCGTTTGTTTCGTGCAAATATATAATATGCCTTACGATAACTGTTTACAAAGTACATTAGTTTTATAAATTGTTTTACATTACCCTAGTCTTCTTCTTCGTCTTCTTAACCTTATCCCACTTCATGTGGTGTCGGTACAGTATGTACGCTTCTTCTGTTTTCATTACCCTAGTAACATACCAAAATACGAGTATGAACCACACGCGCGTTCTAAAGACCGTGCCTAAAGGAGTCTGTGGAGCATGTGCTGGTGCATTGCGAGGCCACAAATCAAACAAGAGAGAAATTTGAGCTAGCAAGGGAATCTCAACAAAACACGTCGCTATACTGAACGCCTCCTGTTTTAATAGAAGTACCACAAAATCTGACGCAACGACAGTGGAACAGGTATGCCAGCGAGCCAAGACCGTGCTCCGTTACTTGCTCGGATGGCTTGGGTAGGCTGGTAGAGGGAAAATCATAAAACACCTCCTGGGAGTGTCCAATGCAGGTTTGACCGTCACCATCAAAGAAAAAGACTTGTGTGGTTATCCCGACGTAACATTTGTCTGGAGGGAATTCCCTTTGCTCCGTTACTTCAAAGAGCTCTGATGGCTTGGGTAGGCTGGTAGGGGGAAATGCACAAAACACCTTCGAGTGTCCAGTGCAGGTTTGACCACCCCCATCAAAGAATAAGAATAAGACTTTTGGATGTTTATCCCAACGTAACGTAACGACAAAGAAATGCCCCAGAATATGTGAGGTGAAGTTTAACAACGCCCTATTGGAGCACATTCGTAAGGCACTGTCGTTGTTTTTTTTTAAATAAATTTAAAACATTTTTGTCAGAAATGTCTCCATAGACTGTCGAGGAATACGTTCTATATTTATTTGACTAATATGTAACATTAGCAACTAGGTACCGAAGATTTGAGGCGTGTATTGTCTGTCACATCCACCACTACTTCATGACAACTACGACCGCTCTGTCAAGAGCGTACTGACTTAGAAGAGGAAGAAGAAGACTGTAGATTTATCTATCTACCAGCTGACACGGCAAACGTTGTTTTGCCTGAAGTACAGTTAAAAACACTATAATTGATCAGTTATCGAGTGGGATGAAAAATGATCAAATTACTAAATTGGCCTATAAAAAATAGAAGTTGCTAGTAAGAATGTAAAAATTTAGGGTTGTTTGTATTTTTTGATGCCACGTTATAAAAAAAATTGTTCCAAAAATTAAAAATAAATTATTAAGGGTGAACAACCCTTATCACTTAGGGGTATGAGTAATAGATAGTAGCCGATTCTCAGACCTACTGAATACGCATATTATAAAATTTGGTACAAACCGATCAAGCTGTTTTAGAGGAGTACGGTTACTAACATTGTGACATGGAAATTTTATATATTAGAAGATATATTATGTTCGCCAGTGATACAAAAATATTAATGTACAACAAGTTGCCAGAGAAAATAACAAATCTTAATAGTAGTATGTTTAAACAGAAAATAAAGAGTTTTTGTGAAAATAATTCCTTTTATAATTTAAGCGAATATATGAATATGGAGCTTGCAGAATCGTTATTCATGTGTAAACAGTAGTACTTTAAATTTAATAGACATGACGAACAAGTGCTAATGTGTGTAGTAAGAATATTTATTTAATGAAATTTGTAAGTTTATTTAAATTTATCTAAGTAATGTTTTTAAGTATTAAGTAATTATTGTAGTATGACTTGCCTTTCTTCTTATTCGTGACGCTCTTGTCAGAGCGGTCGTGATCGTCATGGAGGGTCACTAGAGGGGGCAGATATGATTTCCCTCACGACATCTCGCCATCTCTGCCTGCTGGATGTCATCCGGCTACAGTCATTCAAGTAGCCTCCAACTGCTGCCTTGATTTGGTCAGTCCACCTCGTGGGTGACTTTGTGACTTGCCTTTAACATATGTTATTTAGGGCTAATAAAGTTCTGTATTTCTGTATTACTTACGCAGAGCTGGACGATGACTTAAACAAATGATCATGACATCATCTGCCTTAAACCCTTGAATTCTAGTCAGTACTTTTTATATTTCCACTTCTTGTCATTACAGTACAATTATCCGACCAAGACTGCCGTCTCACACCAGCCCCTCTTTCAACGTCGCCTCGCAAAACGCATCACTCGACCCTTTTCCCCGATTCGTCACAAATCCACCAATCGAAGAAAAACGGTTTACCGTTAAAATAAAAACAAAATTGCCGTGCTTGAAAATAATAATCGAGTAAAAGATTAAATCGTCCAAAATAAACCGAATAAGAAAAAGAGAAACCTTAAGGCGGGTACAGACTGCTGCAACGCAACATGCAATGCAACACGAAACGAGCATTGCATCAGTGTAGACGCGGGGCGCGCACAACGTGCGCACGAACCGCGCATGTACCTACTCACATCTGTTTCCGAGATGCGCGCGAACGGATCGCTCAGTCTGCAAAAGAACACGCAATGGAATGGATTGTTCCATGTTCGCGCGCGTCTAGCCGTACACACCACACAACCTGTCCACACTGACGCTCCGCGCATACTGCGCGCCTCTTTGTGTTCGGGGAAAAAACCGACAAATTTCGGGTCGCTACGCGCAAGAGTTGCAACAATCTGTTCGTGCGCGTAGTAGACGCGGTTCGTGCGCGCAAGGCGTCTACACTATGGGAATTCTGTTACTTTACATGATACATTGCAGCAATGTGGACGTCAAATTCTTGCATTGCATGTTGCATTACATGTTACATTGCACCAATGTGTACCCGGCTTTACAAATGTATGTTCCCCAGGGTCGCGGCTACTACGTGGTGACGAGCGGTTTCAGCGCGCAGCACTCGCTCGCGCACCTCCGCAAGATCATCAACAAGCACAAGCTGCGAGCCACCATCATCGACGTCACCAAACAACTCTGCATACTGAGCATACAGGGACCGGACAGGTACATGTCCATATATTATATTAGACGACCTCGTTGGCGTAAAGGTTACCATGCCGGTCTGCTAATCAGAAGGTTCCGGGTTCGATTACCGGCCCGGTCAACATCTTTGTGCTTAGTTAAAAAAATTGTTGGCTTATATATATATAATACTAGCTGACCCGGCAAACGTTGTTTTGCCTTAATAATTATTTCTAAATATAAAGTAGCCGATTCTCAGACCTACTGAATACGCATATAAAATTTGGAAAAAATCGGTTAAGCCCTTTCGGAGGAGTACGGTAACAAACACTGTGACACGGAAATTTTATATATACGATGTATGTATGTATATGTAGTATATCAATTGTGTTAGCAACCATAATACGAGCTAGAAATGGTTCAGTATGGGGCTAACCAGCCGTGTGTGAAAGTGTCCTAATATTTATTATTATTATTAGCATAAACAGAAGCAGCCCACTATACGTTCCCACTGCTGGGACTCGGGACCTTCTCTAACGAGGAGAGAGATATATGCCATAATCCACCGCGCTGGCCAAGTGCGTTGCCGGAAGACACACGTCTTAAGATTTGGCAGTCCTCAAACGTGTCGGTTTCCTCACGATGTTTTCCTTCACCGTAAAGCGAGTGCAAATCCATACATAACTTGAAAAACAAGTCTTTGGTATAGGGCTGGGATCGAACCAGGGGCAAAAAAATTTAAAGCAAACGTTTTTACCGCTGAGCCACACTCGCTTCATGTCCATTACATACTTCTTTATTCAGACTTCCATAGTATCCATACTTTCATAGACTTCTTCTTCGTATGACCTAAGTGGGCGAGAGTTTTCAATATTTTCGCGTAGAAAACGGTCACACTTACTTATTATTAAAAGTTGGAATGAGTCCAACAGTTTCGGTGCTTTCCGAGCACCATCTTCAGGGGTTCACCTACTTATTTACGGAATTATTTTGAGAATCGCCCAGTCTTAATATAAATTATTTTAAGAATCGCCCATTATAATAAGAAGTCATCAGTATATATTAGTTGTGCGATAAATAGGCAGTGTCAAATGCCTTCTGTACGTCCAAGAAAGCTGAGGAGCTAATTTGTTTCTTTACAAAATAATTAAAGCTTTTCAGAAAAATGATAATATAGTATAGTTCGTATAGTAAATGCTTTTATTTAAATCTTAGATGATTGCCAGCTGTTTAAATAATTCAGTGTGCAATTCAACATGCCTTAGTTACGTATTTATAAATACAAATTAAGCTTGAATTTGAGCTTGAATTAAATTCCAGTCAGAAGATCCTACAGCGCTACACCGACGCCGGTCTATCTAACGACGCCTTCCCTGTGAACTCTCAGCGAAGTATACACGTGTCCAAAGCTCCATACTCGAAGGAGAACAAACATTACACGTGCCGAGCCTTGCGCGTCGCCTGGGCTGGGGAGCTGGGGTGGGAGCTACATATACCATCTTCGCATGCTATTCAGGTAAAAAATTCAAAAAAATATCGTGCAAAAAGAATCCAGTGGGTGAGATTTGAACCAGGGACCTCCCAGACGACACGCTGTTAATTTGTTCATAAAAATGTAAATGTGTAAATGTATATGTAAATGTTTTATTTCATATGCTATTCAGGTAAAACAGAAAATAAAGAGTTTTTGACGTGACAACCAACGTCTTAAATTAGGTTGCGGCTGGGAGTCACTTATGAAAAAGTGTAACGCCCGGTAACGTTACGATGAGTCACCGAACGAGAGAGAGGCCCGCCGAATGCCTTGCGTCTCTCTCCCACTCAACTATGATCGGTCTGGCGCGCGCGCAGCACGCGGCAGACGTTGTCACGTAAAATTTTCGCCCGTAAAACCGACTTTACAGGCAACCATTTTTTATAATTTAAGCGAATATATTAATATGGAGCTTGCAAAATCGTTATTCATGTGTAAACAGTAGTACTTTAAATTTAATAAACATGACAGACAAGTGCTAATGTGTGTAGTAAGAATAACTATTTAATTAATGAAATTTGTAAGTTCATTTAATTTTATCTTACTAATGTTTTTAAGTATTAAGTAATTATTGTAGTATGACTTGCCTTTAACATATGTTATTTAGGGCTAATAAAGCTCTGTATTTCTGTAAAAATTGTACAGCAAAATTCCAAAAAAATATTGTGAAAAAATAATCCAGTGGGTGAGATTTGAACCATCGACCTCCCAGATGACACACTCAACTAAGACTGTTCATTTGTCCTGACATGTTTCTGTTTGTACTTCGTAGAAAAACAATGATTTTAATATAGCCTCTAATAAGAGCATTTAAATTTTCTATCTCCGTTAATATAACTTTCGCATCCTAAAAATATTGTAGATGCGAATGACTGAGAAGATGGGTGAATGGATAATGGATGGAAATAAAGTAAGATGGCTTAAATTCTTAGTCAAAATATACTGCTTTTTATCCCAAATTGATGCGGGAAATACCACACGGCGCAGCTATAATTTTAATGAAATAGGATTGTACATTAAACATTTCTTCTTGTGAAAAGAAAGCTAGGTACATACTGTTATATACTTACTTAAATGTGTTATCTTAATCACAGGTGTACAAATACCTAAGCAGCGCCAAGGGACTCAGAAATGCGGGGTGGAGGGCTCTCACATCACTTAGTGCTGAAAAAGGTAAACAAATCTAGACAAAAAAATACTAATTTGAAATTTATATAAAACTAGCTGTCCCGGCAATCGTTGTTTTGCCTCACTTAGGGGGATGAAAAACAGATAGTGACACCTATGATTCTCATACCTAATGAATACGCATATAAAATTTGGTAAAAATCGATCAAGCCGTTTCGGAGGAGTACGGTAACTAACATTGTGACATGGAAATTTTATAGCATCATACATCTATATCTTCTTATATATATAAGAAGATAAAGAGTGCAAGATAGCCAGATTATTGGCTACATTGGCTCATTCTATACGTTTGGTCAATAAATATTTAGAGAGCTCCATATTCAGTCTGTCGGTATGCAACAACAGTTGAATCTTAAAATTATTTAGATTTTCCCAAGAAACTGACCAATGTTTTCCTAGATATAGATTACTGACTCATTTTCTAAGGCTATAGGTTAAGTAACTGGTACATTTTCTCAGTTCATTAGTTATTTGACTGACCCTGTTTCCCAGATTAAAGGTTATCTATACTTGAACCAACGATATATAGTAAGAACCTAGATACTATTTACTAAATATTTATAGTGCTATGACTTAAGGCTAAGTCTTATGCAACTATCGTCCCATTCTTAGATCAGAAAAAAGGTCTCTTTTATGTTTGCCTATTTGCTTTTTACATGTTTGTTTAATGTATAATTAATCTGTTCTAAGTAATTTTACATACGGAAGACCAGCGCTGGTTGTTAGGTTAGGGCTGATCCTGGCAATTTAACTTACTGTGGTCAGATTCAAATTCAAATTGTTTATTACAGCAAAAATATTACAGATTATTACAAAATACGAGTTTATTAAATAAAACAAATATTATAAAAATGAACATTAATAATGATTTGATATGGCGACCAGCACTTACACTGAGAACTAGTCTCGTGCCGTAAGTGCTGTTTTCTTCAGGGTACCGTCAACAATATTGTTTCGTAAACTACTTGCATTTTATATTATTTAATTTCACAGTATTCAATTTTAGTAATAAAAATAGGATTTAGAATAGTTTAGTCATAATAATAATAATAGGATTTATCATAAAATAATAAAGAAGTACTAAAGAAAATTTATCTATTAACTAGCTGACCCGGCAAACGTTGTTTTGTCTTAATAATTATTTCTAAATATACAGTAGACGATTCTCAGACCTACTGAATACGCATATACAATTTACGGAGGAGTACGGTAACTAACACTGTGACACGGAAATTTTATACGAGTATATAAGATGTTAGTGTGTGTGTGATTAATCTATATATTTATAGATTGTTGGTTTTTTGAGCGATATAGCAGTGTTTGAATACACTTATAATTTTTTTTTAATTTCCATCCTTTCCATTTTTCCCAGGCTACCACCTCTGGAACGCAGACGTTCGAACCGATGATAACCCGATAGAAGCGAACCTCGGTTTCACTTGTCGGAAAGACGGCGAGTACATAGGCAACGCACACGTGACTGCGGCGCGTAACAACGGGATCTACAAGAAATACGCTTACTTCACACTCGATGATAAGGTGAGACAGATAGATGAACATATGAAGGAGATTGAGTGAGAGAGAATGATCTTATACATATGACGACGTCTTTGGCGTAATGGTTACCATGCCGGATTGCCAATAAGAAGGTTTCGGGTTCGATTCCCGGCACGGCAAACATCTTTGTGCTGAACTAAATTTGTTGGCTGTCGGTCTGGGTGTTAAATATGTATCTATATAAAAATATATATGTATGTATATGTAGTATATCAGTGATAAAAAGTAAAGTAAGCACAGAAAGTACATAATGAGTTGCTAAGGTATTATATGGACATACTCAGTATGAATCTGTATATCATTTATTCAATAAACTTATAAAAAATTACGTCCAATATAAATGTCGCACACTAAAAACTAAAACTAATCAAATAACCCGCCCCTGGTCGCCCCCAGTGAAAAGGTGCCCATCACGCTCGCTGCATTAACGCGCTGAATAGCTATGGCCAACCTCTGCACCAAGAATGACCAGGAGCGGGAGTCACCGGTAAATCAGTTGTGTTAGCAACCATAATACGAACTAGAAATGGTTCAGTATAGGGTTAACCAGCCGTGTGTGAAATGTGACTTAATATTTATTTATTTATTTTTATTTATACGTGCATAAAGACATATTGAAGTTCATATCCACTCGCTTGCGTATCTGAATGAGTGCGATTCAGAGAAAACGAACTAGCAAATGTTTTCTTTACTGACGCAAGAAGAATAGGTGTAAGTAATTGAATCAATCAATAATATTTATTTCGGAATTTACAGAATAATTATTCAGCAATTGCACAAAACACATAAAAAACCATGTTATGAAGATACATTGAATAAAAATAAAATAATAGTCGCATTAAAATTAAAATAATTAGAAATGATACATAGAATCTAGTGATATAATATTATATTATCTTGTGAAAAGAAAACCTGTTTGTTCTACTTTACAAACAAACTCACCGGCACTAAAAGGAGATCTATCACCAGCATCTGTCACAAAAAGTTTATACAGTGGCATAGTAGACTCCTTTGCATAAAAACACAAATTCTTATAAATACAAAAAGTTTGAACGCGTTCGTTCAAAGAAAGTCTGCACGTTTTACACGCTTTTTATATTATTAGCTTCACCTGCAAGTTTGTATGTTTGTTTGTAACAGACTTCTTTGAACGCGATTTTGACCCACTTTAAACGGCCAGATTTCGTTGAAACTTTGTAGATTTATTAGAGGACCGATGACAATACACTAATTTGATAAAATTATTACATTTTTTGTATTTTTGTTTGTAACCGACTTCTTTAGGCGCGATTTTGACCCAGTTTAAACGGCCAGATAAACGTGTTAGTTTTTTTAAACCACTATTATTTCAATAGTGGCATCGTTTATTTTCTCACCTTACAAAAGTTATAATCGTCTTCAAAATTGATTATAATGTTTTCAGATCCCACTTTTCGGTCAAGAAGCAATATTCAGAAACGGCGAACCAGTTGGCTATCTACGCAGAGGCGAATATGCTTACTATCTGGACAAACCTATCGGAATCGGCTACGTCACTAACAACGGCAAAACAATCACTAAAGACTACCTAAAAGACGGAAACTACGAAATTGAAGTCATGGGACAGAAGTATAAAGCGAATTTCCACTTTAAATCACCTTTCGATCCTCAAGGACAAAGATTGTTGGGAAACTATGGCGATTTAGATGAAAATCTACACGAACCTCACGCAGGGCAAAATGAAAGGGCGGGGGGTAGCGAGTAAAAGTGTGGCGATCTCAGTGTAATAAATGTTTTGTTAATATTTTTGTTGTTTGTTTTATTGCTTGCTCTTTTTATAAACCAAGCTAAACAATATCGCTTACCATCAGGTGAATTTTGATCAAGCGCAAACCCATCTTAGTATAAAATTTTTTTTTAAAAAACCAATTCACATAAAGACTACGCTTCGGTCTGTTTATGAGTGCGTGAGAATGTCACATTGATCTTCTTCTTCGTATTATGGAGCGACGACGGTCTGCGAAGGGGGAAAGGGATATCCCCCGGACAGATGTTGTGTCCAGAGACGGCCGTCCGACGGTCATGCATTGTAGCTTGGACCACTCGTACGCGCATTGAAAATACCGTTTGCGCAATTCAGGATAAGCACTCTGATTGGTAGCGGGCGATGAAGTGCGACAGAGATGTCACAGTATGAGTTAAGTGGCTGAGCTCTGGTGTCGAGAGTTCACCAGAGAAAGGCACCAAAAGGCTCTGTTTTGGCTTAAAGTCAGCGAACTAGATTACTTAAAGCACTAAGACTGTCAGCTGGGACCTACAATTTAATTTTGTATTATCCGATCCACGCTAGCACCCCAATGAAAATGCCACTTTTTAAAAGACAAGTCTCGTGCATGGCTACCCAGGAGGTTTAGTATGAGAGAGCCCTTATCTAAGGTTTCTTTGAAACATAATGGATCAATTTTGTTCTATTTGTAGTGTCATCACAACAAACAAGTAGGTAATTGTTTTAATCACAGCATCTAATACGTTTCATATCTGTAAAATTATGTAATCTATGATGGTTACCCGTCCAAATACTATATTTTGAGTATCTTGTTTTGTACCATTACCATACCATTCAAATTTTTATTATTTGTGTAAAACTTAAAAGATTTTTCTGATGCGCGCCTACTTGGATTTTCTGTAAAAAAATAGCTAAATGTTTTGCGCTTGCGAAGCATTAAAACTTAAGATAGCTCGAAATTTAACTGTCGCTGTCAGAGCGTTTTAGTGATGTTACTCGTTTCTATTTATCGACTACACACTAGTTAAATTACTCTGAGGCTATCCAGTTTATGAGAAATTATTCATTATTTTATTTCAAGAGCACAACTACGTCATTGCTGTAAAACTACAACTCTTTTTCTCAAAATAATAATAAATATGAGATTCATGACGTTATGTTACCGATTCAGTTATGCAACTATCGATTGAGGGAAAAAAATAAGGTAATTCGCATCACTACTTATTTTGATTTGCTTTCGCAATTTTAAGGTTATGTTTGTTATTTTATTTTATCAAACAACTTAAATAAGTTTTATTTTCAAATTTGTAATTTGAAATTATCAATTTTATCACTGTCGTATAAATTTGAAGAGAGTAAGTCGTGCTTTTGAACCGCTTTCGTCTAAATTACTTCTGTTTGCGATTTGTGAACACTGGATATAAAAACATGGATTTTTTAAATAGAAGACCAAGCAGTGTTCTTCTAGGAGTTGAAATAGATCCGACATCTTGCACTTGTGTCGATCTATTTGCAAAAGACGGTGAAGAAGAGGGTGGCGGCTACGGTCAAACTTACAAAGATGCCTTGATTGCTATGATAAATAATCTGAAAAGACTGTTCATGTTATACTTCCTTAACTTGCTTCAGCTCTTCTTTCGCGTCTTCTATTAGTGTTTAACGTAACTTTTTTGAAAGTGGAACATGTTTGCTTTCGTCAGTTTTTCGTAAAAACAATTTCCTTGCATGTTTTTTTACTTAAGCTTTGTTTTTGTTTGTATGTTTTCTTAACTTTTGCCAATAAAATTGCTTTGAAACATAAATATTGTTCTGATATTTCGAACTCTCTGCAGCATACGACATCCAGCAGTGGTAATAGGAAAGAGAAATTCGAGAAGAACAGAGCAATACTAACTCCTTGGTTGAGTTGAACAACTAAAAAGGACTTAAGCAAAATCAAGGCTAAAATAAAAATGTCAGTAACAATACACACTGATGTTGGAGATATCAAAGTGGAGTTGTTTTGTGAACAATGTCCGAAAGCGTGTGAAAATTTCTTAGCGCTGTGTGCCAGTGATTACTATAATGGATGTCTGTTCCATAGGAATATTAAGGTAAATTTAAATTTATTTATTTCATTTATGTGAATAGTTTTATACTATCACAAATTTGAAACACAATTTTACTCACCTTTACTTGTTATCTGCCAAGGCCACCGCAACCCAGGTTTTGTAGGCTAGGTTTTCTTATACCTGTATAGGGGACATAATTATATAGAAGAATTTTCAGCTTTTATACTATGAGTAAAGTCTAGGCATTGCTGCCTTACTTTTTAGACCACAATGTTTAAATTCCAATGGTGCACTGATTGCAAGAAATTTTTTTGTTTTCTGCAACTAGCTATCAAGCCGGTATTTAAAGCTGTTCACTGATGTAGCACTGACCACTTCCTCGGGCAACTTGTTCCAAATATGCACCACTCTGTTGCTGAGTATATGATGCCCTGTATTTGTTTTGGCAGTAATAAATTTAAAAAGTAAACCTTATTTTTAGGGTTCCATGCCTAAAAGGTAAAAACAGGACCCTATTACTAAGACTCTGCTGTCTGTCTGTCTCCAGGCTGTATCTCAGAAACCGTTATAGCTAGAAAGCTGAAACTTTCACAAGATATGTACTTTCTGTGCCTCTATAACAACAAATACTAAAAATGAAAAGAATGGAAATATTAAGAGGCATACAATAAACATGTTTTTTTCGTATTTTTTAGCTATATGTCAATAACGGGTGCTTCTAAACACTTACAATTTTCACAAAATATATAAATGTATATTAGTTATCAAATGAAATTAAAAAAAAAACAATATTTAAGGGGGCTCCCATACAACAATGGTATGGAACCCTTCGTCCACGAGCCCACCTCACACTTGGCCAATTTTTTTTTACTCTTATTTTACATAGCAGTTTACATAACTATATAAGTCAGGAAAGTTGGGAAAAGGATTGGTTGTTTGTTTGATGCGAATATGCTCCCAAATTACTGGACCGGTTATGAAAAAATCTTTCACTATTGGAAAGCTACATTACCCCTGAGTAACTTAGGCTATATTTTGTTTCTCTTTGCATCTTTGATTATTTTATAGCCCGTGCGAAACCGGGACGATCTGCTAGTAAAATATAAGTGTTTGAATAATATACTGTTATGATATTGCAGGGGTTCATCGTACAGACCGGAGACCCCACCGGCACTGGGAAAGGAGGCACCTCTATATGGGGGAGGAAGTTTGAAGATGAATTCAAGGAAGAACTCAAAGTAAGGATAAATATTACAAATAAAATTAATAATTAAAAATAAAACTTTACTCAAGTTACTGCCTTGAGTATAGAGGAAAATAAAGAGAAGGCGTAAACATTTTGTGAACTGTTAAAAGTAAAATTCTAACTCAGTGTGATATAGGCAAATAGGCATATCAGCATAATGCTGCTTGTCTATAAATCCTACTATATAAATGTGTGATATAATATTTATTAATAATTGTGGTTTCCGTGGGATACACAAATAATTACTGCTGAAGATTTGCGCTGAATTGAAATCCATTACTCAATCCGCCTATTATAAATGCGAAAATGTGTGTGTATGTTTGTTACTTCTTCACAATCAAACGGTTGAATCAAATTTAATGGAATTTGGTATGTAGATAGCTTAGGGGATAAAACATAGGCGACTTTTTATCCCGAAAACAATTGTGGTTCCCATGGATACAGAAATAACTTCAAAATCTATGTTACTCCTTGACGCTCAAAAGGCTGGACTAATTTTGATGAGATTTACTATGAAGATAGGTTAGACCTTGGATTAACACATAGGCTTTTTTATCCCGGATTAACTTATTTTTGTCTCGGATTAACGCGGGTAACATTGCGGTGCACAGCTAGTTATTAATACAGTATGGACTTGTCAAAAAACTTACATACAATATCTTCATTATCATAAAAGTAATAAACATATGTTAAAAATAAGAAATATTTATTTATTTTAATTTATTTATTAGATTTATAGGCGAGCAGCATTATGCTGATGTGCCTATATCACACTGAGTTGAAATTTATTTTTTAACATTTCACATAATGTCCACTGTTCACTGATCACAAGCACTTATAAATAGCATTTATAAATAGATGAGCGTCTATTTGGAATTAAAAGTAGCTAATACATAAATAATGTTTAAGCTAGTTAATAAAAAAAATATCTCTCTGTTATGTTAGTATTAAACATACTTTTACTTAACTTTTATTATAACTATTTTATTATAATTAAAACTCCTATGTAGTCAATATTTAAACAAAAAATACAAAGACTCTTACAAAATTTATACAGATGGTTCAAAAGAAAATACAGTTATTGGAGCAGCTTTTTATGATATACAAGAAGACACTAATATGCAATTTAAAATTATACCTAATGTCTCCATCATGGAAGCCGAACTCATTGCCATTGCGGAGGCTCTTTCATATATCGCCTCCACCGACCAATCCAATGTGGTCATATTGTCTGATGCCAAAAGTGCATTACAACGTGTGGCTCGGTGTACCTCGACCTTTCGAGGAACACCGATAGCCTACACCATCCTAGATGCTATCACCAAATTCCAACAGCAGGGCAAAACAATTGTCCTCCAATGGATACCATCCCACATTGGGTTGGTCGGTAATGATTTAGTAGATCTCTTGGCAAAACAGGCATCACATGATGGAGTCAGGGTGGACTTCCCCCCGTTCTTCACCAACCAAGTACATTTATTGAAAGAAAACTTTTGTAACTTATTTTCAGAATATTTAAATCAGCGTTTAAAAATTAAAGCTATCTGGTACCGAACTATCCAACCAAATGCCTTAAAACAAACCTGGATAACGAACTCCACTCTGTCAAGGAAAAATATTGTAACCTCCTTGAGGATGCATTCTGGGCAAATCCCATGTAACAAGTTTTACCACATGATTAAAAAAGTTGATTCCCCCCTGTGCAACAGTTGTGGGGTCACTGATGACCTATATCACTTGCTCATGGAATGTGCCCGGAACGCA
Source organism: Mellilla xanthometata (assembly GCA_035578125.1). Lineage (NCBI taxonomy): Eukaryota > Metazoa > Arthropoda > Insecta > Lepidoptera > Geometridae > Mellilla > Mellilla xanthometata. Next base: position 449,033 of record JAPUBQ010000049.1, on the reverse strand, counting down.
AACTTAAGAGAAAGACCTAAGCTAGAGCTGGGATATTGTAACAGTGTTCTGGCAGAACCCAACTCGGATTCTGCCAGAACACTGTATAGATTAATAGATAGAATATAAGATTAGATAGTATAATTTTAGTATAGACTTATCAGGCAACATATTCTTTCATAGAATAAGCCTTTCTCTAGATTAAAAAAAAAAAAACTTTTATTATCATTTTCATAAATTGTTAATTATTTGTATTTTCCAGCACAGCACCCGAGGCATGGTGAGCATGGCTAACAACGGCCCCAACACTAACGGCAGCCAATTCTTCTTCTCGTACGGAGAACAACCTCACTTGGACCTCAAGTACACTGTTTTTGGCAGGTGAGACGTAGCACCTGTTTTTGACGTGACAACGTCTTAAATTAGGTTGCGGCTGGGAGTCACTTATGAAAAAGTGTAACGCCCGGTAACGTTACGATGAGTCATCGAACGAGAGAGAGGCCCGCCGAATGCCTTACGTCTCTCTCCCACTCAACTATGATCGGTCTGCCGCGCGCGCAGCACGCGGCAGACGTTGTCACGTAAAATCTTCGCCCGTAAAACCGACTTTACAGGCAACCATTTTTTTTTTTTTCTTGATAGGTTTGTTTGACTACAGCTAGTCTGATGTTAAGCTGCACTGCAGTCTACGGTGTAGCACGCTTACCTAGAATATACCTATTAACTCTACTTTTGAAGGCCCCCGGATGATACCTCTCAGGAAACAGGGACTCAGGTAGTGAGTTCCAAAGCTTCGCAGTCCTAACAATAAAGGTCGACGCAAAGCGTTTTGTACGAAAGTTTGGAACTTCAACTCTGTATCGGTGACTCTTCACTGACTCTCTGCACGTTCTGTAGTAGAACGGAGATGGTGGAATCAAATTATGAATTTCCTTTCTGTAGCTCGGCTTGCTAAGGTGATCGGACATGATCATTGAGGTTAAGCAATGGTTGATGCAGACAGTTTTTGGATGGGTGACCATGCATGTGACAGTCATTTCAAAAGTGGCATTTTCATCTGTGCGGAACCGTGGGTTGGATGACACGTTAAATTGTAGGTCCTGTCTGTTAGTTTTAGTACAAGCACTTGTTAAGCCAAGTCAGAGGCCTTCAGGTGGCTTGAAAACTTGACACCAAAGCTTAGCCACTTAGCTCATACAAAGAATAACAAGTCTGCACTATTTCATAACTTGGGTGAGGACACCCAAGTTATGAATAAAACATCTATAAACTATTAACTTATATCTCATATTTGTGATGGGAGAAAAATTATCACTGCTATTGAATTTTATTTGTATACATATTATTTAATTTAATTTGATTGTATTTAATTTTATTTTATTGATATTTGTTTGAATTGTATGGATGGATTATTCTGAAATTAAATAAATAAATTAATTAATTAACTTCAAGAATGAAGTAAATAGATGTTTTATACAAGTTTTTTTTTCTAAAAACATGTTTAAATACTGCTCTCAGTACTTAACTGATGGCCTCTGCCATCAGTGCTGAATCACAGTTTGATAACTTGTTCAAATAAAATATGGACTTTGTGGTTTATGTCAATAAAATAATTATTAATATTCCATTTGATATGTGATAGGCCCCAAACTAGACAAATCTCTTTTTGAGGCGCCGTCTATTTTAAGTAGAAAATAAATACAAATGTAATTAATGTCTCAAAAAAATCACAGACACTGTGATTGATAAAAAGAATAGAATAGCATATAACTTTATTGTACAAACACATAGAAAACAGCTTATATTAAGTAAATACAATAATTAAACGGAGCACAAAGGCGGCCTTATCACCTATGGTGATCTTTACCAGGCAACCGGAAATCTGATACTTTTAAAATTATATATTTCTATTGCTGCTATAATAACAAATACTAAAAATAAAATAAACTACACTATAGAAAGGGGGGTGCCCATCTCCAAACAAACGAAATTTTTTAAGATTTTTTTTACTCGATATTTATAACGACTTTTATTAGGCTCTTTAGATATTCACAAAATAATAAATAATTAAACTAAAATATATATTAGCAAGTGTGGCTTGCTTCGATACAAAATCGTGTTTTATCAATTTTTTTGTAGATATTGTACGAAACCCTCCATGCGTGAGCTCGACTCGCACTTGCCCAATTTTTAACAATCATTATTTTACTTTACAGAGTCATCGACGGCTTCGAAGTGCTAGACGACTTAGAGAAGATGCCAGTTAACCCTAAAACCTTTAGACCTGTCACCGATGCAAAAATTACATCAGTGACTATCCACGCCAACCCTTTAGCGGGATAAATAAAGTATTGTGAAAAAGTAACTTTGGTATTTTTTACCCTCGACATAATCACAGAATAATAACTTGTACTTCGTACAGAAACTTCACTTCGCAATGGTTTTCAAAGAAATATGAACTCAATCTAATAAGCAATATGATAATTTAGCTCGCGGTCCAGTCGTCGTATGAGTTACGTACCTACCAATTTCTTTTCAAAGGAATATAGGCCTTAATTCACTATGCTACGGTTCATAATACGTAATAAATAACAAGTTTGACTTGTATATATGTGCGTCTGTCTGTCTGTAGCATCGTAGCTCGCGAACGGATAAACTAATTTTGATTTAGTTTTTTTGGTTGGAAAGGTTTGTTAGTCGAGTGTTCTTTTAGCTATGTTTGATGAAAGTTGATCAGATTCTATAGAATCTTAGTCAGCTAGTATTAATTATAATTAATACTAGCTGACCCGACAAACATTGTTTTGTAAAAACACTATAATTGATCAGTTATCGAGCGGGATGAAAAAATATTTATTATTATTAGCTAAAATAGTCATAAAAACTTTTTCACTTAGGGGTATGAAAGATAGATAAATTTGATAAAATCTGTCAAGCCGTTTCGGAGGAGTACGGTAACTAACATTGTGACAAGGAGTTTTTATATATCGCCGTCCCCGGAGAATAAAATGATAACTGCCATTATCTTCGTTTTAGTGTTATTCCATTTTTGATATCTGTGGGTACTGATACATCTGCTGAATTTTTTTCGTGACTCTAATACTGTTAATTACGGAAATATAAAAAAATACAATGTTATTCGATTATTAGACCGATGCCTAAAGTTACAAGAATATAATTGTATTGTTATATTATCAAAATATTTTTAAACTTATAAGTATGACAAACAGTCATGAAGTTATATTCTCGAAAAAAATATTCGATTGGATAATGATAATAGCAGTTATCATTTTATTCTCGTACAAAACAATCTGTGCGCTTCGTATAATGTTCTGTTAGTAAAACTATTCGTGGTGCAAAACATATTGTCATGCTCTGCTTTCACTTAGAAGTTACGGTAATAGTTTGAAATGGCAGCTACAAAATTGGCAGGGATTCTCCCGAAGTGTTATTGTTTATTTACACATACCTTTATTCAAATACATGCCATCAAGGACAATAAAACAGAGCTGTCCACAAAAATATATCAAAATAAAATATTCTATAATGACAATCAGTCGTCATTCTCATATTATTGTACTATTAATATACGATGTTGATGTTGAAAGAAATAAACAACACCATCTATCTAATGAAGCCATTGGTTTAGATGTAACATCCAATAATACTTCCGATAGTATATTGTCGAAACAAACGGTCACTGATAATATTATGAGCAAGATACCTAATCATCAGGATCTAAGACTAGGAGAAGAAAACAATGAATATCACAGTCTAGTAGGAATAAAAGACCAACCCGAAACGGGTTCATGTAGTGTCAGAATTTTTAGACAAAACAAGCATAAAACCTTAAAAGCGTGAAAAGATAACTGATGAGCAGTCAGTACATGGAATGCCTCGTTTAACGGCTGTCTTTCACCTATTATTTCCTCTTGCATCATGATAAGAAACAATATTATTAAAAACACACAGCACAGCGGTTACACACCCTCTCATTAAAAGTGCACTTCTGTAATATACGGGAGTTGCACTCAAATCTCGCCTCTGTCCACCACCATCTTGAGACATACATACCTCACCTATTGTTTCTTGCGGAGACCCAAATGAGATGTCCGTCTGACGTGTCGTACCTTTCCTACCCAGGGTACACCCTGGAGCACCACTTCAAGCCACGCGCGGGCGTATGCTTATACGCCCGTGACGACTTCTGTTTTCGGCGTCTCCGTAAATTTGAAGATCCCAGCTTCACGGTGCTATGGGTACTGGTGGACACAGGCGTGGAGAAAATTCTCTATGCCTATGTCTACCGGTCGTACAGCGAAGATTTGGAGACAACTAGGCTCATTGAGTACCTTTAGCGAGAGGGCGGATGAAGCTCAACAGGAGTGCCCGTCGGCTCAGCTTGTGTTATTAGGGGACTTTAATGGCCATCACCAGGAATACCTGTATCCATAACTAGACATCAACCATGCTGGACGAGAGACTAGGAAACTTTCTCTTACGTTAGATTTCACCCAGCTGGTTCAAGGAGCCACACGGGTACCCGACGTTGACTCTCATACACCTTATTGCTAAGACATTCTGCTGACAACTGAACCAGACCGGTACTCAGTGGCTATTTCATCGCCACTGGGTCGATCCGACCACTGTTTGGTGAAGTCTGTATTTGTCTTCTTCCTGCCAGATCCTAGCTCAAAAAGCTCTAGGTGGCTGTGGCGATACAAGTCAGCAGACTTGGATGAGATGCGATCTTTCTTTGCATCCCTCCCTTGGCGGCCTATATGCTTCTCTTCTAGCGACCCTAGTGCCTGCGCTGATGCCGTGACTGATGTGTTGCGTAAGGGTATGGAATGTTTTATTCCTTTTTCTCACATACCATCTTCATGTAAGGCTCGCCCATAGTTTGGGCCTGAATGTGGCCGCGCTGAGGCACAAAAACATCTGGCGTACCAAGCCTGGGCTGAAACTCGGCAGCGTAAGGCGTCTGATATTCGTGATAAAAAGAGAGCTTTGAATAAGGCTGCCAAGTCCTGCAAGAAGGTTATACAGAAGGCCCGTTTTGACCGTATTGGCCGAATAGGGACCAAACTGGTTTCGTGCCCGGCGGGTAGTAAAGCGTTCTGGTCCCTAGCCAAAGCGGTTGAAGCTTACTTCTGCCGTCCCTCGCTACCGACCCTGCTAACTACAGGCCCATATCAGTAACGTTCGTACTCTGTGAGAGTATGGAACGTGTTCTGAACCGCAGGCTCCTGGCATACCTAGAAGCGAATGACTTCCTCAGTGATCGACAATATGGCTTTTGCCGGAACCGATCCACTTTCGGGGATCGGTTCCGGCAAAAGGGACGGGGACCTTCTAGTTTATGCCACTCACATCTGGAGTAAAGCTGTCGAGAAATTCGGAGAATCTCTAGCTTTTGACAGCTCCTCCTACGGTTTGCCCTCTGGTTTCCGTGTGTGGATTTCCGACTTTTTGAGAGAATGATCTATACGGGTGGTCATTGATGGCTGCTCGTCTGATCCAATGGCAATTAATGCCGGTGTAAATTTGTTTTCAGATCACAGCAGAAGTACAACAAATATTTCAGATTTTCTTCCATTTACAATCGATTTCTACAAAGTAATGTATGAGTCAATAGTTAATATCAAGCCCTATCCCAAGCCATGTGCCCGAATTGGAAGTGTTATGCACTGAGCCTCTTTTTATAAGCAATGCTTTGCATGATGATCTCCTTAGGCTTTGTAAAGTAGAGCATATAACAAGTTAATTTATCAAGACGCTTACAAAGTGATTTGCGATTTCAAGTCTGATTTTTATTCACTATTATAGAAAATAGCTGATTAGTGTTAACTTGTAATACTCAATAGAAATGACTGTTTATTTGGTTTTGTGAAAACTGTGTCCTTTTCAATATTTTATGTCAAAGCATAACCAGATTCTGAGGCATGATGGTCGAAATTTAATATAACAGTAGGATTTGTGAATACTTACCACACAAAGTTTTATTGAAATAGCTTTTAAACAACATAGAGTTAGATAATGATAAGGAGAATAAGACGATATTAATGCATTATCATCTTCAATTGTACCCTAATAAAATACCGAATAAAATGACAAAACAGTGATACAATATCAAACTTTGACTAAAAAGTACCGAGAATAAAATGATAAGTGACATTATACAACTCAAATGATGATTAATTTTGACTAACTTCTTATTTTTTAAATATCTTTATTATGTTATATTATATATGTGTTCTTTTGAAGTATTCTGTATGTATAAAAAATTAGCTTTACATAAAGGTAAGAACCATCTGCCTCCGACTAGTACTTTTTGAGATATTAACAAAAACATGTTTTTTGGCTCTCCTGAAAAGTTGTCTTTTTGCAGTTATCATTTTATTCTCCGGGGACGGCGATATTAGAATATTATAAAAACACAAAACTGTCTGATGGAAAAACAGACGTTATTACCACCGAGCACTGACCTATTTCTATTAGTATACTATTTCTACTAGTACAGTAGAAATAGAGGTCAGTGCCACCGAGCCACACTCGCTTTTATGAATGAATGAATGAATGACTTTTTCCGTCTAGCCCCCTTTCACAACGCGCGATAAGGGACTTCGTTCCAAAAATAAGCATTCTCATTTAGATACATTTAAAACGAACGAAAACTACCAGGTTAAATTCTAAATCAAACCTGATTGCCGAAGGTTAAATAAAAACAATTATTAAATGTAAGAGGACAACATTTATTTATTGCTCATAAATATTTACATTTTACAATCAATTGTTTAGTTTCAAAATGTTCTACATTATTTATAATTAGTTAAAATGAATTGGTGTTTACAGGGTAACATTATGAGCTTAGAAATTTTGCCCAATGCATTGCGGTGTTCATGTTTGATCGATATAAAATTAAAGTGCCAAAATCTCTCCTATTTGAGTGTGCACTTTAAGGTCAAGGAAATAAAACTTGTTTTTAAATGACATGAAATCGCTAATCAGTCGCTTATCTTTAGTGTAATTCGCAGCGAACTAGAAATAAATAGAATAGTAACTGAGCCGACAAAATGATTCCACAGTCCATGAGTAAAATACCGCGGTGGGCGGGGCAAACTCCATACCATTGCCGCTTGGAATTTGGATCCATCTACGCACACAATTATACTGTTATCCCAACGAAACACACACACAAAGCTCGCACGGGATTGGTGCCGTGCCACACCATGTGACGCCACGCGAGCGCGCGGGTAGCTGTTTTGCCCCGCCCACCGCGGTGTTCTACGATTACGCGTGGAATCATTTTATCGGCCAAGTTACTATTCTATTTATTCTAATTCGCTACTTATAAGTCAAAAGCGATTTTGTCATTTTCTTACGGCGAAGATAAGGACGACTTCAAAAAACTTAATATTTGATTTTTCGAACCAGTTTTATTTATTTTTCTTAAGTCTGATTGGTAGCAATATAAGTATAATATTCTTAGACTGGTTCTTTAGACAGCCTTTAAGCTATTTGTTCGATATTTTTTCCGTTTACGATTTTTACCGAAAAAACTGTAAAATATAAATTTTGCTCTTATCTTCGCTTTAACAGACCCAAACAAGAATTGATAACTTTAAACACTCGAATGTGCGTTTGATTCAGGTACAAGAAGTACAAGTAAAGGCAGTGAAAGTGATTATAAAAACCTTTGCCCATACAAAATTACATTATTCATAATATGTATAAAATAATTCAATATATTAATGTTGATTTATTGCTATTTTATATCTATTCGTAAAATAAAACGACAGCGTAAACTCTATATAACGACACTGAACGGACTGTGCATTTTATGGCGTTATAGAGAGTTGTCGTTACACGGAGAGCATGTATCCTTGTATGGAATAAAAGCTAAACCAACTAAAGCCAATTGATATCAACGCTTTAGAGAGTTTGTAGTACAATCGAGTGACGTTACATGGAGTTTACACTGTATTAAAAATCGAGTGGTAATTATCTATTGATTAATTAATACATAAATAGATAATACAGTAGAGCGTCGAATAACCGAACTACCGATTCGCGTGGGCACTACTGGTTTAGGAATGGCTGTAAATGTATTAACGGGACCCTATTACTAAGCCTCCGCTGTCTGTCTGTCTGTCTGTCTCCAGGCTGTATCTCAGAAACCGTGATAGCTAGAAAGCTGAAATTTAGATACTAGTGTATTTCCGTTGCCGCTATAGCAACAAATACTAAAAAACATAAACGTGTTTTTTTTTTCGTGTTTTCTGTCTCCATATTAATAATGGTAACTGATAGATGGTTCAAATTTTCTTAGATGTAAGTAAATATTTTACTTTTATTTTATAATTGATTTCGAAAGATAATGGTGGCGATTCAGCGGCACACACGACTAAACTAAATTTAAAGAAGCCCCGCCTCTTTTCATCTTAGGTGGCCAGAAAGAGATGGCACGTTCTGAACCACAGACAAAACAACTAAAATCACGTCGTGTGTGCCGCTGAATTGCCACCATTATACAACTAAATTTTCTGTGAACGGGTTAAGCGTCTATCTGCTACCGTTATTAATAAAGAACAAAAAAAGTCATGTATGAGGTTCCCTTTAATATTTTTTTATTTTTAGTATTTGTTGTTGTTATAGCGGCACGGGAAATACATAACTTGTGGAAATTTCAGCTTTCTAGCTATCACGGTTTTTGAGATATCCTGGTGACAGATAGACAGTGACAGACTACTCAATATCGCTTACTATCAGGTGAATTGCGATCAAGCGCAAGCCCATTATGGTTAAAAAAAACACTGTGGAGGCTTAGTAATAGGGTCCGTTATTACTTTCTAGGTACGGAACCCTCAAAACAGTATTCCGAAAACCAATCAGTTCTGATAATCGACGCTCTGCTGTTTCTATTTAATAAAAGCTAAGTCACTGCACAGCTTTGTTCGTATCGTAGCTTAATAACAATATTCTAAATAACAAGACAGCCTTTTTAGAACAATAAAATGATAAGTATAGAAAATAGTCAATTTTTAACAATTTATCAAAAAAATAAACTTAAAAGGTTAACTGGAACCAAACCAATAGTTAATATTAAAAACTTAAACATTACCTTTTTCCTAATTATTGTGATAATATTAAAATTGCCGATTAAGTAGTCAAAATCACAAACATGCTTTTCTATACTTATTAATAATTCTTTGGATATTCAATTTTACTTAAGAGGTACGCAGTTATTTACAAAGTTTTTTATTTTGATTAACCAATTAGTTTCAACAGAAATTAAAGCTAATTTTACCCCAGTTTATTAATAATTTATGATTTATAATCTCATTTAACTGTATATTTTACAAATACATACTACTTGATGCATTTATATTTATTTATTTATAGGCGAGCAGCATTATGCTGATGCGCCTATATCATACTGATTTATAAGCGAGCAGCATTATGCTGTGCCTATATCACACTGATTTATAGGCGAGCAGCATTATGCTGTGCCTATATCACACTGATTTATAGGCGAGCAGCATTATCCTGTGCCTATATCACACTGATTAATAGGGGAGCAGCATTATGCTGATGTGCCTAAATCACACTGATTTATAGCCGAGCAGCATTATGCTGATGTGCCTAAATCACATTGAATTATAGCCGAGCAGCATTGTGCTGATGTGCCTAAATCACACTGAATTATAGGGGAACAGCATTATGCTAATGTGTCTATATTACACTGATTTATAGGGGAGCAGCATTATGCTGATGTGCCTATATCACACTGATTTATAGGCGAGCAGCATTATGCTGATGTGCCTATATCACACTGATTTATAGCCGAGCAGCATTATGCTGATGTGCCTATATCACATTGAATTATAGGGGAGCAGCATTATGCTGATGTGCCTATATTACACTGATTTATAGGCGAGCAGCATTATGCTGATGTGCCTAAATCACATTGAATTATAGGGGAGCAGCATTTTGCAGATTTGCCTATATCACACTGATTTCATTTTTGTTACACCTAGGTTTACAGTTAGGCAGACCAGCAGTTAGTACGTAAGCACAGGAGTCCTCGACTTCGAGGTCAAAGGTGAAGCTAAGCATAGTCTGGGATTACTGGCTTTTCTAAGAGGTGGCCAGAACACACTGCTAGATGCTTGGCGAGAGATTTTTAACTTGAGGGTGGTAGCCAGCCAGACAAGCACTAGAAAATGCTCTACCACCAAGCATTATGATAAAAGTGGGATTGGGAAAAAGTGTATAACTTGTTATCATTAAATACTAATACACTCGTATTCATTTATGGGTATGGTGGTGTAATTTGCCAACCCGAAGGTTCCCAGGTAGATTCCCAGCATTGCCAACATTTTTGTGATAAACTAAGTTTGTCAGCTGTCGGTCTGGGTGTTAAATATAATTATATCGATATCATTTTATTCCTGTATATGTAGTGAATCAGTTGTGTTAGCAACCGTAATACAAATGATTAATGGTTCAGTATGGGGCTAACCAACCGTGGATGTGTCAAAAAAAACATTGGAGTGACTTTCTCAAAATTAAAATGTCAAGGTTAAAAATAAAACTGGGGTGTATAACATAGATGGTGTACATTCGAAATACACATGTACCGAACTATAATAATACATATACATACAAACAACATAACCAAATCATCTAGCTTATTACATGAAGTGTGACACACTGTGTGTTTCAATAACCTAAATATAACTTTTAATTTGTAAACTGTTATCGTAAGGCATATTAATTATATTTGCACGAAAAAACGGTCACACTTACTAAAGATAGTTGGATAAAAGTCATCATCGGAGATGAGCATCACACGGACTGTCACAGACGAGATCCGCGTGATTTTTTTAAGTGTGACCGTTTTTTCGTCCAAACATTCGAGTATTACTTTTAACATTTTATCGATACATCTTAAAAATCACATTTTAAGGACTGAGTTTATCATTCTTGAAAGTTACATTTTAAAGTCTAATTTTGTTTTTAGTGATGTGAAAGTAAAAATATTAAATTAAATTAATGAATTAAATCAAAAATGTTAGAGCATTCATTTAATTTTTTTTAAATATATCATAGGTTTTCTTTTAAACATAACCATAATTGTCATTAACATTAAATAAAAAATAAAATGATTTTCATTAATAGATCTTAAAGTTAATAATATTTAAGTACAAGGCTATGAATGCATTTTGCTCATAAAGATTACTGCAATGAATAAGTTTTTTGATAATACTGTATTTAACCCAATGTGAAAATAACTATTTTGCAGCCTAGAACATATAACTATGTTTATCTTGGGCAAAATTTGGAATTTACAGTTTTTCGTTACAGTTAAATGGTGAAAAAATAACCTAAAGACCACCTAAGGAACCACTCTAAGCATGTTTATACTTATTTTTTACCAATCAGACTTATGAATTGGAAAAAAACTGGTTCAATAAATTTAGGATAAAAATTTTTAAAACCTGTTTTTGACGTGACAACGTCTTAAATTAGGTTGCGGCTGGGAGTCACTTATGAAAAAGTGTAACGCCCGGTAACGTTACGATGAGTCACCGAACGAGAGAGAGGCCCGCCGAATGCCTTGCGTCTCTCTCCCACTCAACTATGATCGGTCTGCCGCGCGCGCAGCACGCGGCAGACGTTGTCACGTAAAATCTTCGCCCGTAAAACCGACTTTACAGGCAACCATTTTTTTTCGTATTGCTAAATCTGATTTGTACCAAAATAACATAAACAAAATATGTTTGTTTTTTAGACGGTCTTTAAGCAATTTTACTTTTAATTATTTGTGACGAAAAAACTGTAAATTCAAGAGTTTGTCCTTGTCATTTGCCTTAATTTTTTTTAGTTAGATATAAATATACCTAAAATAAATACATACATATAAGCATAAAAAATCATCTTGGTTAAAATATCAACTCACTTGAATGAATATAAATTTTACCAAACGCATGACAAAATTGCAAATTTCGCAAGTGATGCAATTATTAACTTTCATGTTTCCAAATCATAAAATTGGTCACCAAGATGAAATTCAGGTTCTTCTTCCTTCTTAATCTGATTTGATTTTTCATCAAAATTGTCAGTGAAATGTGATTTTATATGAGAGACTAAATCTGCCTTCTTTTCAAAAGTGGCTCCGCATTCAATACAAGGCATGTTCACAACCAAACATTCGTGACTTTGCTCATGTTTGTCAAGCTTATCTTTTCGGTTGAATTTTTTATCACACTGACTGCAAGAAAATGGTTTCATACCAGAATGGAGAGTCACATGCCGATCTAAATCTCTTTTACGGACAAACTTCTTGAAACAAACTTTGCATTGGAAGACTCTGGACCCTATATGGGCTATAGACACGTGAGTTTTATATGCATCCAAAGAGGAAAACCTTTTCGGACACTGATGACATTTTATGTTCTTCGGTCGGTTTTTCGCTAACACCTGCTTTGATTTTTGAGGTGATGTGTGCATTTGTTTTCCTGGAGAAGGTTTCTGGACTCTACTGAAACTACTTTCACCAGAAATGTGATCCGGGACTCGGGGTAGATCAAAATCTGTCGACCCTTGTTGTTCAGATGGAGACGTCATAAGGTTACTATAAGGATTCACACTTACAACCATGTCATTAATATTTTGTTCATTATCATATTCACTTTTGTGTTCTGGGCTGATCGGACCATGTCTAACTTCATGTTTGAGCAGTTTATCCCTTCGTCCAAAGGTGAGTGGACATTTCCTGCAAGCATATGGTTTCATACCGGAATGTACTAAGACATGTCTTTCAAGGTCTCCCTTAGCTACAAAGCTTCTAGGGCACAGTGGGCAGACATGAGGCTTATGACCAGCGTGAATGCGAAGGTGTTTACTCAGATTCGTGTTACGGGAAAAGCTTTTCAAACAATATTGACATTGGTAAGGTCTTACTCCCGTGTGAACAATAGAATGCTTTCTCAAGTCTGATCTTCGACCAAAACACTTTTCACATTCAGGACACTGGTAAGGTTTATCATTGCCATGCACTTGTTTTGTGTGTTGAATAAACTGGGATCTTTCCGCAAAAACTAAGCTGCATTCCACACATTTATATGGTAGGTTTGGATCATGGTACTTATGTTCGTGTTCATTACATTTTTCTTGGGAAATGAAAGCTTGGTCACAATACTGACACATGAAGACGTTTTTGAAGAACGATTCGGACATTGGTTCACCTTCAGGGGTGTTATCTCTTTCTGTAGTTTCTTGCTCCGTGGGTTCCATACTTTCAGATTCCTCAGACGAGTCATAGTCTAGACTGGGGTCCACTACCATGACCACACTGTCTTCTACTATAAAATCTTCAGGCTTTGGCTTCTGCTCTTGACCATTGGTGTAGTTATAATTACTCAGCTCGGAGGAATTAGAGTTATCAAGTTCACTTACCCGATTTGTGATTTGCCGAAGTCTATTCTCATTTTGAACGCATTGGAGCTTGAATTTGGAGCATTTGTCAACTTTGAGTAGACATTTGTAGCATATTTTACCTGGTAAACCATCATTGGGTTCTATCTGAAATGGGCAATTCAAAATTATTATAAATAATGGTAAACAAATGTGGTATCACAGTAGGTAAAATTGCAAAGTTTAAAAGGAAAATGTTAACAAAAAGGTGACTTTAGGTACATACATGCAGGTCGACACATTCTGCTATTTTCGAGGTTAAAGATACGTTTGCTTCGTCGTCAGGCGCTGCGCCGAATATGGACACGGAAAGAGCGCTTTTGTTGAGACACAGTCGACAGAGCGCGTGGAAATTGGCGATGATGTAGGAATCTTCCATTTTGTGCAACCAATGTCACATAGTCACGTAGAGCCGCGAGCCTCTGAGATTTCGCCCTCCCGTGTGCCTCGAGTGACAGGATATCGTTTGTAGATTGTTATTCTTCCTTTCAAACACGGATCGCGATCAAGGAGGTGGTATAAACCTGCCAGCATTAGCACGGGGCGGCGGGCGCGGGGCGCACTACGCAACCGTTCGATGCGAAGGGGCAACTAGGGCGATGTCCGTCAGGGCTGCGCTACCGGAGTGCCTCCGTCGCCGCGGCGCGGCTCACCGCACACTGCTGCACTTAATTTCACACCGCATTCTGCTTTTTGCCAGTAATCCACAAAGATTTTCGCGTTTAAATACATTAATTATTTTAATAATATTATTTTCCAACTATTATTGTTCTGGAATAAACTTTGAAAATTGAAAAATAAAGCGATACCGCGCAATTTTCGCTGAAATTAAAAATATTGTTCTCTTTGCGTACGGATTTGGCATAAGTGACAGCTGTTCGTTCATAAGCATCTGTGATAGGCGAACGTGATTGGTGATTATTTGTGACCAATCTTATTAGGACATAAATGTAAAAGAGAACAAATTTCCAAAAATATTGCCATTACATTATTTGCCACTTCGAGGTTTTGCTTTTCATTTTCTTCTTTTTCAACCTATGCACGTGTTCCTTTTTTCATTTTCTTTAAAATTATTATGTCGATAATACATTATCCGATTTTTATTAGATTTCTTTTATTTTTGTTACAAAGTCTTGTGTCTGTTAACTTCATATTCGGAGTGGCGCTAATTTTGAATAGTAAGTTTTTGCTGATGAAACTTTAAATAATTACTATCGAAGATAACACAAACAAAGATATAATAGGACTTATTGTTACAAATATGTAGACGATTGCTTAATTAGATCCAGGAGAGGCAATTGACAATATGATAAATTAATGAATATTCATGTTTACTCCTTTTGACGCAAATAATCATTACTTAAGTAAAAAACTTAAATGGAAATAAAACAAATGTAATAAAAGTTCAAACGTTTTATTTAGCTAAAAATGGATTTACTTAACACAAATAATTAAGAAACTAGCTAAGATTAGTTTACTTTTATAAACACGCACATTAAATTAATCATTGTTTTGGTGAATTTAAAATTGTCTACATAAATAATAATTAATTAATAGGAACTCAATCAGGACGAAAATATAAAAAAATACGCTGTAAGCTGCAGACATTTCCCTTACCTTTCTACTGTGCCTTAGTCTTTAACACCATTTTGCTATTTTCATAACATTAAATACACTCACACGAAGTTTTACCTACCAAAGAAATATTCTCATTTTTGCCAAATAAATAAAATAGTTAAGGCACAATTGAAAGCGTTAAGCGAAGTTGCGGCTACCCACAACATTGTCATGCACAAATTAAATTATTAAATTAAGTACTTATAAACATAAGATAATACTAGAATGTCGAATTAGCTAAAAATCAAAGAAGGGTTTTTTTAGTTAGATATAACATCTTCTTCGATTATAGCGTCAGTGTATGGACCAAGGAGGTCGCATCCTGGCACCAAAGAAGGATGCAAACAAGATTGAGAAGGTTCGTGGAAGGCTAGCCCGCCGGGGCAACTAAGGTATCTGGGGGCGCCTCGCTCGCAAGCTATGTAAGTTGTGCATTCGTTGCCGTACCTGTGAAAATATTAAAAAGTATTTAATCTAAAAAGTTTCCTATAACAAGTTCTCTCAGGCAAGTACATTGTACACTCTGACTCTCCCACAGAAGATACAAGGCCTCTGACTTTGTACTCCTCAAACATGTCGGCTATCTCTTTCCTTTCTTTCACCGAAATGCTAGTGCAAATCCACACATAACTTGAAAAATAATCATTGGTGTAGGGCCGGGATCAAACCAGGGCTTGTCTGTTTGAAAAGCGGGCGATTTTCCACCGAACAACTCTCTCGTTGAGTTTTTTTAGATATATGTTAGGACGTACCTGAATTTCGTTATGACAGAGTTGAACTCATCCTCGTACGCCTCCGGTATAGGGCACGTAAAACCCCGAAACGCTATAAATAACAAATTATCGGATTAGTAGGAAATAATACAGTAAGGAATGCTGGGACTCAGGGCCTTCTCGAGTAGGGAGGTATAGGCCATAGTCCGCCAAGTGCGGGTTGGCGGATGACACAAGTCTTCCGATATTGTGGTCCTTAAACGTGTCGGTTTCCTCACGACGTTTTCCTTCACCGTAAAGCGAGTGCAAATCCACACATAACTTGAAAAAACAAGTCATTGGTGTAGGACCGGGATTCGTCTGATTGAAAAGCAGACGTTTTCCTACTGATCTGAATATCTGAGCTATTAAAAGTAATAATACTCAATAAAGAGGAAACACAGTAGAACCTTGTTAAGCCGAACCTCGATAAGTCAAAAACTTCCAAATGTCGAAAAAATGTTTTGTTCCCTTCCCTTCTAACACCAAAACCTCCATTACTTGAAATCTTGACCCTCTGTTAGTCGAAATAATCACCGAGCCCCTCCAAGCCATTTTGGTAAATTTTTTCTCCCTACAACTCGAAAAATTAAATTTGACCTCTGCATCTCGAACACAGCAACATTTTATTTTACAACCTATACAGCTTGATCATTTGGAATTTATTACCTCTATAGTTCGAACAAAAATAAGTTACCAACTTTAAGAACTTGGCGTTTACCTTTACTTGCTTAACCTCAAACTCTTTATGTCGAATCAAAAGCCGCCTAAGTCGAAATCCTCTATAAGTTAAAAACTCTATAACTCGAATTTTTGGCGTCTGCCTTGATGTTCGACTTATAGAGGTTCTACTGTATATCTATCTAGACGAAGAAGATCTACTGTCAGAAGTAGAAGTCGACACTTACTCACCATCAGGATTACATTGCGGCACGTTGATTGGCCAATCGCAGCTGGCGAGTGCCTCGTTGAACACCAATCCGAAGGGACAAGTCATGGGGATAGCTCGGCCCCGCTCACACATGATGTACTGGCTGCATTCTCCCCCTGGCACCGTGTAGTAGCCGAACTGTTGCGGGCACTCGTTCGTGGGGCGCGGGATTTCTGGAAACGAGAGGAAAGTTTATTTCTAAAGCCTTCTGGAATAAATAAAATAAGTAATAAATAAATATTAGGACACATTCACACACGGCTGGTTAGCCCCATACTGAACCATTTCTAGCTCGTATTATGATATACTACATATACATACATACATATTATATAAATACATATTTAACACCCAGACCCACAGCCAACAAATTTAGTAAAGCACAAAGATGTTGACCGGGCCGGGAATCGAACCCGGAACCTTTTGATTAGCAGACCGGCATGGTAACCTTTACGCTAACGAGGTCGTCGAATATCGGAATATTCCACTAATGTGTAATTGTTTATACTGTTGCCGCATAAC
The DNA here is from genome assembly GCA_035578125.1 of Mellilla xanthometata. Taxonomy (NCBI): domain Eukaryota; kingdom Metazoa; phylum Arthropoda; class Insecta; order Lepidoptera; family Geometridae; genus Mellilla; species Mellilla xanthometata. Next base: position 431,750 of record JAPUBQ010000049.1, on the reverse strand, counting down.
AAGATCAAAATTTATGATACTTAGCGCGGGGCTCAATGGATATGGCAAAACGTACACTAAGGCTAAGCTATACATACTTTAGAATTTAATTAGTTATAGTAGGTACGTTTCACCCCTATATTTGTACTGAATAAACTATTTGTAATTGTATATTTGTTTTTCAAGAAACAAAGACTCGTTCTTTTGTGGCATACGAGTATTAATTACTTCACTAATCTAATTGAAGAAGCATCACAAATAATAACAACGTACTAATGTACCTACTCTATATTTGCTACTCTTTTGTATCCAAACGACAGAACCTATTCGGGTGAAAATCGGTATAGAAATTTTCACATAGACACAGAAGCAGCATCGGTTGACGCAGCCAGCCTGAATAGGTGACCATGCAAAAGACTGTCATTGACAAAGTCATCACAAAGCATTTTCATCTGAGCGCTACTGTAGCAGATATTAAATGATCGGTACCATGGCTGTTACAAGCAGCCTCTTGCTAGAAGCTAGGTGGTCCTGATAACGACTTTCTCAAGGACTGCTTGAAAACCCTAAGGTAATTCTTGGCCACTTAGATGTTATAGAGAAGAAGAAAAAAATATCTTACGTTTAAAAACTCCTTCACAGTGAACTTCAGATGGATAAGAGCAGGGGAATTCTGGGTAAGGCTTGTACGGGTTGAAGAGAAGACCATCGGGACAGACCATCTGCCTAGGTTGTAGCATCTGCAAAGACAAAAGTTTATCGTAAGAATTTGTCGAACTGTGGAACTTGATGAAAGGCGTACATCAATAGAGACCTATGCTCAGCAGAGGGCAATAGAGGAAGCACTGATGATTATGATGAATAAATTGTATATAGTTTGAAAAAAAGACTAAATATAGAAGACATGGAAGAAGTTATTTAAATTCCTGTGTTTATGTTCCTTGCGATTAATATTAATATTAACATTTTTACTTGAAATATAACTGTGATCTTATTAATTTAATAATGAATAATGTATGTAATGGGTCAACGACATCCGATCCATTGAGTGCACGCTCTGGGGCCGTGGAGCACAAGATCGCAGATACTGGCATAAGAGGGAGGAGGCCTATACCCAGCAGTGAGTAGATAAAGGCTGATGATGATGATGAATGTAAGTAATGTGAACTTGACGAGAACATATTGTATCCTTTTATTAAATCTCTAAATTGTAATAATTAGGATACGTTATGACGAATAAATGATATTCTATTCTATTTCTATTCTAGTTGAAGTTAATAATACTAACGCTAATACAAAAAAAAAACATTATAAATACCTAGATAAATTAAGCAGATAAGCAAACCATTCAGATTTTGAACTTTAAAGAGAATTGGATACTTAAGACAAAAAAACTCACGTAACACTCAACGAACGAGTCGCAATGTCCCAAAATTCCGTAGTAGCCATCTCCATTCGGGCATCCGTACGCTTCGACCTCAGCTGGGTCTAAGCTAGGGTTCAGAGGTACTTGTGTAGTGGCCAAGGTAGTTGGAGGAGTAACGGTTGAAGGGTCACGGTTAGGCACTAAGGGGTTGTACGTGGTGTTAGGCAGAACTGTCACTGGTCTAGGAGTGGCGGTAGGTACAGGTCTGGCCGTAGGTATGGCTGTGGGTATAGGTTCCATTGTAGTTACAGGTCCCTCTGTAGGTACAGGTCTGACTGTTGGTACAGGGCTAACCGTAGGTACAGGTGAGGCAGTAGGTTCAGGAGTGGCTGTAGGCACAGGTACAATAGTAGGTACAGGTCTGGCTGTAGGTATGGGTCTGGCAGTAGGTATAGGTGAGGCAGTGGGTATGGGAGAGGCAGTGGGTATGGGAGAGGCAGTGGGTATGGGAGAGGCAGTCGGTATGGGAGAGGCAGTCGGTATAGGACCAACAGTAGGTACAGGTGTACCTGTCGGAACAGGTCTGAGCGTAGGCTCTACAGGTACAGGACTAAGAGTTGCTCCTGTTGGCTCCACTGGGATAACCGTGGAACCAGTAAAATCAGGAAGGATTGTTGGAATGAAAGTTGAATCTGATCCTGTAGGATTAGGGTATACACTTGTGGGCACAAATGGTAAATCGGTCGCTGTAACTGGAGGCAGAGTAGGGTTTCCTGTAACTTCAGGATAAGAAATGGTAGGTAACGGGTTAATAGTAGCATCCGGATAAGAAACAGTTGGTAATGGGTCAACCGTTGCACCGGGGTATAAAATGGTAGGTAACGGGTCAACAGTAACATCCGGGAAAGAAATGGTAGGTAAAGGGTCCGCAGAAACGTCAGGGTAAGAAATGGTAGGTAACGGATCCGCAGAAACGTCAGGATACGAAATGGTAGGTAACGGGTCAACGGTAACATCCGGGAAAGAAATGGTAGGTAACGGATCCACAGAAACGTCAGGGTAAGAAATGGTAGGTAACGGATCCACAGTAACATCTGGGTTAGTAAAGGGTGGGAGGGTAGGATTATTGATATCAGGAATTTCTGGTCGATCATCATCAGATGGAGGCAGATTGGTTCCTGGATATAGCACGACTGGTGGCGTAGGATCTCTGCCCGGTAGAAGGGAATCTATAAAATCTCCAACGCCTTCAGCAACGTTAACAAGTACGTTGCCTGGAGTCCTATCGGACCCCCCGAGTGAGGGCAGACTTGGACCACCAACATTATTATTTAGTATTCCAAGACCCGACCCGAGTTGGGCAGTAACTGTAACAATGGAAAAAATATCATTAGTAGATATAATTTATTATTACTAAAATTTAGAGTAAAAGTTAGACACTGCAAAGATTGAAAGTATAGTTTGAAAACTTATAAAATATACTTATTTAATTGATATATTGGACAAGCCAAACAACAAACAATTAAAACCAATTTTGAATAAGATTTCTACGTAAAAGACCAAAATAACTAGTAAAATCGTAGGAAAACAATAGTAAAAAAGTATAAAGAAGGAAATCAAGAAAGAATCGGATTTTAGAATTCTTTACATCGTATGAAATCCAACGAAACAAAGACGATTTGACTCTTAAAATTAAGTCCATGGCATTAAAAAAATAACGTCAATACACTCACCAGAAGTCGACAGCAGGAACAGAACTGATAATCTTCGTAACATGGTTGTTGCTTTGCTGATGACCAGACAATGATGCTTTCCTCGCCACCAACTCTTGTTTATAAATGCTTCATAATTCTTTAGGCATTCGTCCAGTTTACACCTGATTGTCAAACTAATTTGTTTATAATTACGTTGTAATGACAATAATCGTAATGGGACTGAATGCCGTTATGTGGTTTGCTTTTCGCTAATGAAATAATTAGGAATCGAATGATAGGCTTGTGATCTTATACGATAAACGTGATAATTTCACAACAAAAATAATTGTGGTCTTTATCAATTTTAATTGATTATTGTGTATTTGTCATTATGAAGTCCAATTCTGTCTAATTTTATTTGTGTTTGATTTTTCGATTCTGAAGGTTGTCCGTATTTTATTTTAATATCATATTTAAGATTACTATTATTATTTTATTGAAATCAAGTTGTAAATTTAGTAGTGCTTCGGTCTTTGATTATTGCTTCGGCTGAATTTTTTCTATCTATATCAATAAAATGTACTAATTAACACCAACATTGTGTGATGACCAAAAATGTAGGTGTTTCTTCAAAACTTCTACCATAACAAATAAGTTTCCATTAAAAGTGGTAATGCAGCCAGCATGTTGGGCTGGACCCTATGCTCGTGGAATGGAGGATTTGGATAATTTCTCAGTTTGGCAAGATATACTTACTAGGTAAACTAAATTAGAATATAAGATATTCCTTACAACAATCCCCTTTTTTTTTACTCCGAATAGGTCAGAGCTTGACCACAATTCACCTGATGGTAAGTGATATTGAGGTCTACGGTGGATCGCGCTTACCTAGAAGGAACCGGTTCACTCTCGCCTTGAAAATCGCTAGATTGTCCTAATCCCCAATGACTACTCATTGGGGAACAGGGAATTCGGCAAGGAATTCCTCCTAACAATCTTCGAGTTTGTAAACTGAATCCAAGAGTTAGGAAACAATAAAAGACAATACTTTCAGCAATGACAAGTTTATTTTAATTTCATAAACTTAAATAAGAGGCACAGAATCATATCCGAAGGTGAATCCGCCAGGAGAAGGCGTCACATATTCCTCAGGTTGGCACACAACTAACTCCTCGTCGATACATTTCGCAGTAATAGGGTCGAAGGCCAGACCGTCGTCACAGGACAGGACTCGGGAACGACCGTTCTGGCAGGAGAAGAAATAGCGGCAGCTAGGATCGGTCGCGTATCTGCGGAGGCAAAACATCATGAAGATTCGATCTGTGACAGACTGGATTCAGTGTAATTGTATATAAGCTGATGACGACCCCAATCGTATGGTAGGTACGCTGTAAGTGTATACAAAGGTAAGTAACGTTTTCTGTGTGTTTCTGATTTGAACTGTAAACATTTTTACCATTAAAGATGATTATGATTACGTGTCTATAAATTTGATTGGAATAAAGAATTACAAGTATATTTAGTCTATAGGTTTGTTACAATTTCTCTATATATATTAAACTCATGCGTGCACGTGCTGAGTGCTTTTTAAGCGTATAGAATGGTTCAGAAAGGATCAGCTTGAGCTAATTGAGTAGTTCTTATTAGTATGATATACGAACACCTTTAGCTTATATTAATATTTACTCAGCACAATAATAACGTCTAAAAGAAGATAGAGAGTCCTTTGCCCAGCAGTGGGACCGAACCGGTTAAAATAATAATAATAACGTCTAATAAAGTAAAACATACCTGTAGTTCAGGACCAAGTTCTCTTCACCAAAGGCAGGGACAGGGCAGCGGAAGCCGAGGAAGTCTGGAAATTGAAGAATTGATAAGTTGAATTAGAATATAAAATAATTATACTTCCTTTAAGGTGGTGATGATGAACATGTGATGCTTAATGCAAATAATATTAAGTTTCAAAATAAGTTCACTTCTAATGTCAGAATTGAGACCCATAACGTTTCTAAAAAGCTACGACCAGCAGTAGACATAATGGCTGATAATGATACATAAACCAATGTCTAACCTCTCAGATTCCTTAATAAGAGATTTGCCAAGGGCAGTCATGTGTATCGGTCGCAGATTTGAACAGGCCTTTGGAGCAGTTCATGATTAGGAAAAAGTCTGTCTGTCCGTGTTTTTAGACATTTGAAATTTTCAACACAACACTGACTAAAATGTAATAAACAAAATATTTGAAAGGCTATAAACGTGATGATTTGCCGTTTTATACATAAAGATACAGAAACGTAATCATTCGTGTGCGAACTCGACTCACACTTAGCTATTATTATTTAATTTTAACATACCTCTGCATTCAGGTACGCGTTCAGGCCAGTCACACCGCTCGATCTTAGGGTTGAAGGCGAGACCCATGGAACAGTTCATCATGGTGGCGACGCCGGCGGAGCACACGATGTAGCGGTTACAGCGCTCGTAGATCGGCCACGACTTGTCCGTGATGGGGTAGAAGCCGAACTGGTGAGGGCATTGCTCCGTGGGCCGGGCTGGCTCTGGAGATGTAATTATGACATTCAGCATCAGCAAAAGCCTTTACACCTTTAAAATTTTATGAGCAGTATGTATAGTAACATCTCTTTTATTAGCTATATAAGCCTATTCTTGAATATCATCGTTAGTCGTATTCCTCGTTACTGAGGGTCGTGAGTCACCTGCAGAATTCTTATCTGGGAGAATTGAGAGAATTCTATGCAAGTATGATTTACTTGCCAAAGAGAATTTGAAGCTTGCCAAAGAGGTTGGCGCCCGCGCCCTTCCACGGAAGGAATAATAATTGTCCTTGGATTTTCAGTTTCTAAAACGTGTCGGTTCTTTACGATATTTCCTTCATGGTGCGCAAATCTAAACAAGTCACTGGTTCCATTCCGACCCTACTCTCCACATTGGTGTAGGGTCGGGATGGAACCAGTCCTCAATAGATTGGAAACCATACGTATTCCACCGAGCCTCACTAGCTTTTTACGTCTTTTGGTTTTCGTGAGGAAATGCAATTACGCATCTCCTGCTACAAGCCTGGGGGAGGCGAGCGGGGTATGTCGGGCTCGAGGGCCAGAGGGGCCGTCACTACCGACTAAAACCTCACGGTGTCCCATCTCACGACAGGGGCAGGGATACAGGACCGCTTCGCGCATTGCCGCTGCTCTCCCCCCCAGACTAGCTTTTTACCTAGCTACGATCAAGCCTAAAATCGCCAGGCTCCTAGCAGTACCTACGAGTATGTACCGGCAGCCTGCTTGAGAACCAATTATTTCAAGCATGCTCCATCTTTGGCCAGAATGCCTCTAACTCGTGTGGTCAAATGGCTGTATTGTGAAGGAAGGAAGTGAATACTTACGCTTGGGTGAGCGTCCCAGGCAGGGAGCCTCCGCGGGGTATCCGCAAGGGTAGTCAGACCAGCGCGCGGTCTCTTTGTAGTGCATACCGTCGGGACACAGCTTGCGGGTCGGGCGCCAGTTCTGTACGGAGATTCAAGGTCAAGTTAGGTTAGTTTTCCGATTTTTGACAAAATAAACGAAACTAAACGGTCTTCTTCTTCTTCATCTTTTGAGCTAAGTTGCCAAACTCTGATGTCGAGAGTTTACAAGCCGCCCGAAGGCCTCTGACTTGGCTTAACGACTACTTGTACGAAGACTAATAGCCGGGACCTACTTTTACGTTCATTCGACCCAAGGTAGCGCCCACATGAAAATGCCACTCTTGTCTGGTGCATGGTCACATAAACAAACATCGTTCGCATCGATCGTTGCTTAGCTTCGATGATCGTGTTAGATCACCTTAGCTAGTTAAGCTACAGGCGCTACTATACGATTGTACGGACTATAGTCAGAGAAATACCAGTATTACCAGCGAACTAGAATTAATAGAATAGTAACTTTGCCGATAAAATGGTTCCACGGTCCACGCGTAAAATACCGCGGTGGGCGGGGCAAAACAGCTACCCGCACGTCTAGTATCGGTGGCGTGACCTTGATGCGACCAATCGCGTGCGAGCCATGTGTGCGTTTTTCGTTGGGATAACAGTATAATTGTGTGCGTAGATGTATTCAAATTCCAAGCGGCAATTATTGTATGGAGTATTACTTACCCTGCACTCAATGTAAACGTCACAGCTCTGCTCGAATCTGTAGTGACCAAAACGTCTCGGGCATGAGAACTCCCAGAGTGGGTTGATGTAGATTTTGTTGAAGTCATCTTCAGTATCAGTGTCGTTCAAAGGCGGAACCGTCTGGGTTCGAATATCAGTGGGAGTGCCAGATTGTCGGCCTGGCCGCAAAAATTCTGCATTGGCTGTAAAAAAGGTTGGTGTTTAGAGTACCTAAGTAAAAGTAGAAGTAAAAAAAGCCATTTATTCAATTACAATCATTATAAGGTTCTGTTTCAAATTCACAATTACAATGTCACTATTTATCAAAATTTAAATTTAAATATAATTATCAAAATGGTGTTTAGAGTACCCTGCCTAAATTGCTGATAATCGATGTTTCTGTAAGTGCAGTATTGTTAGGGGTATTTCTAACTATTAACCACTTTAATATTATTATGGTTACTATTCAGATCTCAAAAACTATTTCTTAAACAAATTTGACAATCAGCCTGGTGTTTTCTACTCTTCAACTATCAATATCTTTTCACATGGGAGTAACCATCAAAATCTGACATTTTTATACGAATTTGACAAGTCTGGCAGCTGTTTCTACTCCCAATTATAAAATGACCACTGCAAACAGTGGCAATAAAAGTGATTTTGACGTGACAACGTCTTATAATTCGATGGAGCCGGCTGCACGCACTAAAAAACATGACTCATGCGGCGTTACCTCGCTCTGAGGGGTTCCAATTAAGTGCAAGCGAGAGCGTGGAACGAGCGACAAAGAGGCACAGTCGGCCTCCGCGTTTGGCAGCGTTCGTGAACTTTCGGATACAACCCGCCTTATTAGAAACACTGGTGACGTTTGCTTAGCAGAAGTTACATGCTTCACCGCTGATACCACGTTCAAAATGGTTCTTGGCTCAGTTTATATTCATCCTGGAGCAAGTATTTCTAACATCAGTGTTCTGCTACATCAAGCACTATTTCCGTATGTTTACAACAGCCAGTATGAACATCCCATCATGGAAGTTGATACCGATATACCAATTCTTCTTTGTGGTGACTTCAACACAAATGTGAAAAATTACGAAACATTCATCAAATTCATGAAAGACATGTTTAATGTCGATTGTGCATCAGACGTTAATAACTCAACAACATTAGGAGGCACCACCATCGATTTGACTTTTTCAAGACACATTAAACTCGAAACATTTCCTTTCATTTCCTACTTTTCCTATCATTGTCCTATTCTCAACAGAATAACCCAGATGGTAAGAAATTAAATATTACACGTGTTTAAAAGTTGTAAAACAATTGCTCAACGCACATTTATACTTGTAAAGATATTAAATTGTAAAAAAAAATGACATAATTGTGTTTATGCGTACAAATAAATCTAACTTGATCAATTTCATTGTGATTTCCAATTACCTCCTTCTCTATATACATACAAATCTATTAAACAAATGAAATTAAAATTTTCTTTTGAAAAATGCTACCATTCCATCAGTATTTTCTTATGACGTTGTCACGTTCAACTATCGTCAGTAAACCGAATTTACAGACAACCGATTTTTTTCTTTAGATTTTGTTAGTGGCTTCTGAGAGAAATATTGATAAGTACAAATACTAATGAAGCGTCAAAGTTGTGCACGTGGAAAAAAAGTGGTGTATACAGTGGGGAGATTCGAAATAGTACCAATAATTATAGTTTGCAAGTGCTATGGGAAAAATGTGAAAATATTATAGGCACCAATACTCTTGCTAAAACTTAGTTAAAACACAATGATAAAGAACAAACTTTAAGCTGAATATAAAAGGGATACAATTACCTATATATATTACAATTAAGTATTTTAGCGATATCAAAGAAATCGGTATTTTTATGAAAAGAAATACATGTTTAACATCTTACTTGCAGCTACGATCACCAAGAGAAAGCAAACTCGTGAAAACATCTTCTTTTCTTCACTCGCCTTGGCTTGAGACAAACCGAATGATGCTCTCCCCAACCCTTTCTACCATTTTATACTAGAAAGAGGTCATCAATAACTAATTAATCAATACCAGTTTAACATCATATGAAAAAGATTTGTTATCTTAAGCTAACGATATGTCGGCGTGGGAGCGCCAGTGTTGTTTTTTTTTAATAAATTGACATCTATTTAAAACTGCTCTCAACGCGTCAATCGTCGTCACAACAACGCCGGTTCGAGGCTATAAGAGTAGCCATTGCAGTCTTCGGGCAGTCACGCGGTAGCAGCCGAAGAAGACGGATCAACGTATTCAGTGCTTAGTTTCTAGTGTCCAGTATGCTCGTTATCGTTATGACAGCTTTAGCCTAATTTAATAATTATGAAATTACTCGGTGAGACCAATTTTTGCCTAAATCATGTTATAACTGTTGCCTTACTTCCTTATTATATAAAACGCTCACGAGTCCATGAATAAATATTGTATTCATTCATTCAATATTTAAGAGCTGGGCTCTTGTCTGTGGAGTTTTCTCCAGGTAGTTCTATCTTCGGCCAAATCCTTAACCTCCCTATACGACATGACTTTCGCCTTCTCCTTAATTTGGTCTAAATATGAGCTTTTAAGTCTTCCTCTCCTCTCCTGGCTTCTATCTTTCCTTCTACGATATTTTAAATTTTATTTTTCATGTTTTTTGTTAATAAATAAGTATTTATATATTCCATTCTAGTATTTCATTGGTGTCTTTATCAGATTACTTGTAGTTGTAGTTGGAATGTATAAATACTTATTTATTAACAAAAAACATGAAAGTAAATAAATTTCAAATGAAATTGTCATGTCGTATAAGGTGGCCTACCATCTTTTTTCTTCTGTATTATATAAATATTGTAATACCAGTAATAATGTTTGTGTAGTCTATGTGAAAATATTCATGACACTCAAGCTTCTTGCCCATTCTTCTCGAGTGATCTATTTCCGAATGGGTGGTAAAATCATTGTTCAGACAATAAATATGCTCTGTGGATTCTCAGATCCTCAGCTTATAACCAAATACTTCTACTTTTATTCCACAAACCTTCATTTATTTGAGCGTTAGAAATCTGAAGTTAGAAAATAGTGATAACAATCTAGCGACACAGTTAAGGGAATACAGTAAAGTAACGCATTTTCTATAGATACACACACGCTCTATAGTTTTAGACTTAATGGTTACTTCTGATTGATTTAATCGCAGTAACATGGCAACACATATTCACTTCTACACGTATTTTATGATATAGGAACTTCATCCCGACAGATATATATAATAAAAGATACGTTAGAATAACACGTTTATTTTTATTTTAAAATTGTAATAAAGGACATACAAATGCATACATATTTAATAAGTATGTGTAAGGAGGTAAGTTTTAATTACAAAAATATAAAATAATTTATTGGATCAACTTACATTCTAAACAAAACAAACATTAAGTATAGATACCTTAACTAATTAATACTAATTCTAAAAAAACTAAGTCTTAATGTAAGTATGATGCCTAGCTCCTGCAGTACCTATACCCTGCGTTTGCAAAATTCAGTTATTCAATGAATTAAATTAATAATTGTTATAGGATTGGAAAGAACAGTTATAAAGAAATAGTGTTGACATTGTGAATTTAAACATCTCTAAAATAAAGCTCATTTATTTTGGTAATGCGATACGATATAGATTACTTAATTTGATTATAAGTTTTTCAATAATGTCTTCTTCCCTATAAGACTCTTTTGAAGAACTATAGACCCATCTCACTTCTGAGCCATGTCTACAAGTTATTCTCAAGGGTCATCACGAATCGTCTAGCGCGAAGACTCGACGAGTCTCAGCCTCCGGAACAGGCCGGGTTTCGAAGCGGTTATAGCACCATAGACCACATACACACAGTCCGGCAGATTATACAGAAGACAGTGAAAGCTAGGCCTTTCGGCTCTACCGGCCACATTAAAAAACGTAAAATAACCATAGCACATTCGAAAAAACGTAAAATAACCATAGCACATTCGAAAAAACGTAAAATAACCATAGCACATTCGAAAAAACCCTGAAGGAGATATTATTATACAAGTATTATACAATATCAAATATTTTACTAATTGTAAGTTACCTAGAGTAATAATTATACATATTATTAAAAGGGAAATTGCTATATTTTAATATAGCATAAATACATGTCAGAATTTACAATATTAAAATGTCAGATTACAATATTATAATGTCAAATACAAATAACTTAAATCTAAATAAATAACCCGCTCCTAATAGTTCTCGGTGAAAAGGTGCCCATCAGACTTGCAGCGTTCCCGCGCTGAATGGCAATCGCTATCCTTTGCACCAGGAAAGATCCGGAGCGAGAGTATTATACAATTAACGAATTCCTAAATGATAAAAGTTTAAATGACACATATATACCTACACCATTTACTGGAAAATAAATAAATCGGCTCGCTTCAAACCAGCATTGCCACACCCTGATTAGGGTACATTTCATGTTATATGATAATTTAATATTGTATAACATTTAAATGATGCAATAAATGACTTGAATTTGATTTGAATTTAGGCAGGCGAGAAACGTTGTAAAAAAAAAAAATGTTTTTTTTTCTCAGCAACGGGTTCCATCTGTACAATTCCACTTGAAGATCAAAAGAGTGGTATTCTACCATTTGATTACTCAGGGTGTTAGAAAAGGTTCGCGAAAGACTAGCCAAAAGCTGCGTTCTCCATCATCATAACCCTTCACACACGGACAACAAAACAGTCATTTTTAGCTTCCGAAAAAGTTATATAAGCACCTAGAAAACATGCCTTCAGATCTGTGGTCCTCCAGTTTAAAAAAAACTTGACTTATAATTACTACTGTTATAGCGCAGACAACAAAACACTCAATTTAAGCAATTTCAGATGATGGTATAATATCCACATTGATATCGTAAAATGTCATTAACATCAATAAGAACAGCGCGCGCTCGCTTCTTGGTGGCCCTGCGCGCGCAGCTGCGCTCTCATTGGTTAGATTTTAATGCGGCAAGTTCACTGTGACAATACACGTACTCGTGAATTTAATGTTTCGCAATGTGTTTTGTTTTAACATACAAATTAAAAGTTAAATATGGATAGCGACTATGAAATTTGTACGCCTCCGGATATTCTAGAATTGGCAACAAAAGTAACTCACAATCTTTTGCTAGAAAATAATATGAAATAGAATATAATAACTTTAACATTAACTTTCAAAATTGTACCATCCAAAATTTGAACAATTATTATAAATAAACTATTGTCAGCTTTTACGCTTTTTGTTTGATTAATTGCATTAGTGAAGATAAAGTAGAGTATGCAACTGCATATAACACGGGTATTAAAACACTCGTTACTATTATCGACGACCTCGTTAGCGTATAGGTTACCATGCCGGACTGCTAATCAGAAGGTTCCGGGTTCGATTCCTGGCCCGGTCAACATCTTTGTGCTTAACTAAATTTGTGGGTCTGGGTGCTAAATATGTATTTATATATAATATGTATGTATATGTAGTATATCAGTTGTGTTAGCAACCATAATACGAGCTAGAAATGGTTCAGCTGGGCTAACCAGCCGTGTGTGAATGTGTAAAAAAAATATATGAAACTCGCTGCAACTTAACTTACAAAGATATTCCTTCTGACAATATTTTTTCCTGACAATTTAAACGGATTTCAAGAGTTAGGAAACAAGAAAAGACAATACTTTCAGCAATGACAAGCTTATTTTAATTAACCGACTTCATTTCATAAACCAATTACTTAAATAAGAGGTACAGAATCATATCCGAAGGTGAATCCGCCAGGAGCAGGCGTCACATATTCCTCAGGTTGGCACACAACTAACTCCTCGTCGATACATTTCGCAGTAATAGGGTCGAAGGCCAGACCGTCGTCACAGGACAGGACTCGGGAACGGCCGTTTTGGCAGGAGAAGAAGTAGCGGCAGCTAGGGTCGGTCGCGTATCTGCGGAGGCAAAACATCATGAAGATTCGATCAGAAAGATTCTATGAAAGACTGGATTCAGTGTATTTGTATATTAGCTGATGACCTCACCAAACGTATGGTGCACTGTATGTGTATAAACAGGTAAGTTTACGTTTTCTATATGTGTCGTTATTTATATATTACTCGTTTATTTAGTCTATAGATTCATTGCAATTGCTACAAATTAGACTCACATACGTGCGGAATGCTTTTCTCAACTTTCTGAACCATACTGTACAGTTTGGTTCAGGAAGTATCAGCTGAATTAATTGAGTAGTTCTAATTAATATGTTATATGAACACCTTTATCTTATATTAATATTGACTCAGCATAATAATAACGTTTTAAAGTTAAACATACCTGTAGTTCAGAACCAAGTTCTCTTCACCAAAGGCAGGGATTGGGCAGCGGAAGCCAAGAAAGTCTGGAAATTGAAGAATTGATAAGTTGGATTAGAATATAAAATAATTATACTTCCTTTAAGGTGGTGATAATGAACATGTGATGCTTAATGCAAATAGTATTAAGTTACAAAATAAGTTCAATTCAAATGTCAGAATTGAGACCCTCATCATTTCTAAAAACCTACGAACAGCAGTAGACATAATGGCTGATGATGATACATAAACCAATGTCTAACCTCTCAGATTCCTTAATAAAAGATTTGCCAAGGGCAGTCCTGTCTATCGGTCACAGGGTCGAACGTTTGGCCATTGGAGCAGTTCATCATTAGGAAAAAGTCTGTCTGCCCGTGTAGACATTTGAAATTCTCAACACAACACTGACCATAACGGAATAAAAATTATATCTGAATGCCTAAAAACGTGATTATTTGCCGTTTAGATATAACGTATAATAATTGAACTGCGAAGCATTGGAACTCTCTTCCTGACTCTCTTTTACCCGAGAAGTACAATTTGGGGGTCTTTAAATCTAAATACGTTCCTTCTAGGTAACCGTGTCACATCTCAGACAACAGTCAAGCTTAACATCAGGCTAGCGGTCAAACGTAAGCCTATTCATCAATAAAAAAATAATAATAATAAAATACAGAAATGGAATCATTCGTATGCGAACTCGACTCACACTTACCTATTATTATTTTATTCTTACCTCTGCATTCAGGTACGTGTTCTGGCCAATCACACCGCTCGATCTTAGGGTTGAAAGCGAGACCCATGGAACAGTTCATCATGGTGGCGACGCCGGCGGAGCACACGATGTAGCGGTTACAGCGCTCGTAGATCGGCCACGACTTGTCCGTGATGGGGTAGAAGCCGAACTGGTGAGGGCATTGCTCCGTGGGCCGGGCTGGCTCTGGAGATGTTATCAAGACAATCAGCATCAGCAGTAGCCTTTACACCTATATAGTTTTATGAGCAGTCATGTGTAGTAATATGTCTTTTATTAGCTATAAGCCTGTTCTTGAATATCCTCCTTAGATAGATAGATAGATAGATAGATAGATAGATTAACTCTTTATTGGGCAAATTATTGGTACAAATTGTACAAGGTACAACAAATAAAAAGTAACAACATAAAAATATTTACAACGTGCCACAAACGGCGGCCTTATCGCTAACAGCGATCTCTTCCAGGCAACCTTTGGATGGAAAGGAGTTGAAAGGACGAGAAAAAGAGGGGTTGCACAATAAAGAATAGTAATACTTATAATTATGATGGAGGACTTAAAATAAACAAGTAAATAACATTAAATTATAACTATAATAAATAAATATATATTCATAATATATATATACATATATATAACATAAATACACTGAATAAATAAATACACTAATATATAATAATATATAATATATTAACTTACCAGAGAAAAGCAACAATTTAGAAAAAGAAATAAGGGAAATCCTAAAGCAGTGATGACAAATACCAGTCTTTTATTTGGTTCTTAAAGGAGTTGAGTGTCTGTGCCTTCTTAATGTTGAGTGGTACAGTATTCCACAGGCGCACTGCCTGCACAGTGAAAGAACCACCGTAA
This sequence comes from Mellilla xanthometata, assembly GCA_035578125.1. Classification (NCBI taxonomy): domain Eukaryota; kingdom Metazoa; phylum Arthropoda; class Insecta; order Lepidoptera; family Geometridae; genus Mellilla; species Mellilla xanthometata. The sequence continues at coordinate 416,524 of JAPUBQ010000049.1, read as the reverse complement.
AAAGATTTTTTGGCTGTAGGGTTCAACAGAGTGAGTCTTTCTAACGAGCGAAGGTTGCGTGAGTGAGATGTGTACACGTAGGCAAAGCGAGAGACTAAGTAGCGCGGGAAAGAGGGGTTATACAAAATGTTGTAAACTAGAGAGAGGATGTGAGCATTCCGGCGAAGGCGAATAGGCAGCCACTTGAGTTTATTGCGAAAATGAGAAACATGATCATATTTGCGAAGTCCAAATATGAATCGGATACAGTAATTTTGAAGTCGCTCAAGCTTATCTAGCTGATCCTCCCGAAGATCGAGATAGCAGGCGTCTGCGTAATCTAGAATAGGAAGTAAGAGAGACTCTGCAAGCGCAATCTTGGTGGCAGTGGGTAGGAAGTTACGGAGACGTCGTAACGACGCACCAGCTGCAAACATTCTGGAGCTTAATGACTGCAGGTGAGCATCCCAACTGAGAGATCGATCCATCGTCAAACCAAGATTTCTTACGGTATCGCTATATGGTATGACGTGACCTTCAAAGACAACCGGAGACACCGCGTCCCAATCAATCCGTGACATCATTTGCGAGCTACCAATAATAATGACTTGAGTCTTAGCGGGGTTAACGTTCAAACCAAAGGATTTACTCCAATCAGAAATTTGACCAAGATCAGCGTTAATGGTAGCAATGGCGGAATCCAGCGTACTGATATGAGCCTGAGAGTAAATTTGAAGATCGTCAGCATATAGGTGGTAGGCAGAAACGAGATGATTAGAGATGGAATTAATAAAAATAGAAAAAAGAAGAGGAGATAGCACGCCGCCCTGCGGGACTCCTGCAGATGTGTTACACCAAGAAGAAAAATTATCTCCAAGGCGAACCCGTTGCCGACGACCCGACAGGTAACTACAGAACCAATTTACCACCGATGGAGATATGTTGATTGAGCGTAATAAAGCCAGAAGGATATCGAAATTGACGGTATTAAAAGCATTACTGAAGTCTAACAGAGTTAGAACAGTAAGCTTACCGTCATCCATACCCGCGCGTATGTCATCAGTGATCTTTAAAAGTGCAGATACAGTGCTATGCCCAGGACGGAAACCGGATTGGAAAGGATTGAAGAGTTCGTGTCGGTTTAGAAAGTAACAAATCTGCGGATGGACGAGCCGCTCAAGGACTTTAGAAAGGAAAGGGAGAATAGAAATTGGGCGGTAGTCAGAATAGGATTTAGGATTAGATTTTTTAGGCAAAGGTAAAATCTGCGCATCTTTCCAAATGGCGGGGAATTCGGAGCTGGAAACAGAATTATTAAAGATTATACAGAGGATGGGTAGAATGGTATCAAGGATGGGCAATAACATGTTCCGACTAATAGAGTCACTGCCGACCGCGTTGGATGTTATAGATCGTAAGCTCTTCTCAACATCACATGCAGTGAAAGGATGAAACACAAATGGTGGAAAGTCAAAGTTTGGAATGGCTGAAAGATTATGCAATGTGGAATTTTTATATTCATCTGAAATAGTAGATGAAGTCGAAAAATGAACATTTAAGGAATCGATATTAAGATCACGTGAAGTGATATTTTGATTGGATTTGCCAATACCCAAAGACTTTAGAAACTTCCAGACTTTACCTGGGTCATTATCTTGAACAGAAGAGTGAATGTAACGGCGCATAGCATCCCTACACACCATATTGCAACGATTTCTGGTTTGAACGTATTTATCACGATTGACTTCAGAAGGTCGCATCTTGAATCTTGTCCTGGCAGTTGCTTTCTTGCGCATCAAATCACGGATTTCGTTTGTGAGCCAAGGAGCAGGAAGATGTTTAATTTTAATGGCCCGAAGAGGAGCGTGTTTATTATACAGATTAATTATCAGGGAATTAAAGATGCTCACCTGGTCCTCTACGGACTCAGCATCAACAACAGGAGACCAATCAATTTGAGAAGCGTCATGTAATAATGCTTGATGATCCATACCACCAAAGTTGCGTTGCAGTATGACTTGAGGCTTAGATTTTGGAGGACGTATTTTATAAGATAAGTAAACCAAATCATGGTATGAGAAATCATTCGTGCTGTATTGACCATACTTTACAACATGGTCAAGGGAACTCACCAGCATAAGATCGAGAAGCGATGGGATACAATTGGGAAAATGGTGAGTAGCACTCAAAGGAAGAATATGTAAGTTAGTAGAATTAGCAATGGACTCTAGCTTTTTAGAACGATAGTCACGCTTAAGGAGACAAGTGTTAAAATCACCCATTATAATGGAATGATTATAAGAAGGACATAGATTGTACAGAAGAGTTTCAAAGGAAGAAAAGTAGTCAACATTTAAGGAATAGCTGTAATAGGCTCCTAAAAGAACTTTAGTATTTGAAAGAAGGATTTCAATGAACAAATGTTCGCCGGCATTCGCAGGAGGTGGTTGGCACGATTGACTAATAATGGAGAAAGGAATATTAGCTTTCAAATAAATGGCCACACCACCACCTGTGCGCCCGACACGATCATTACGAATAAGAATAAACCCTGGAAGAGAGTAAGAAGTTGTAGGAAGGCATGGCTTTAGCCAGGTTTCGGAGACTATTATAGCGTGAAGATTTTTTTGGTCAAGAGACGCCAGCATATCTGGATAACTAGCCGGAATACTTTGCGCATTGATATGAACGACATTGAAATTTTTCGATACATCAGAAAGACTACACTCTAAAAACTCAGATAAAGGAAGAATACTAGAAAAGCTGTCATCACTACTATTAGAAGATGCTGAAGAGGAGGCACTGAAAAAATCACTACTACTATTGCTATCATTACAAATACCTAACATTAAAATGGTAAGAAATATATGAATTTATAAATAAATATATAATAATCTATATAAATAATAAATATTAATGGGTTACAACACGTATAAGGAGGTATAAATAGCTAATAATTTACAATATAATAATCTAAAAACAACTTAATCCACCTGCCGGTTGCATTTGGAAGGAAAGAGATACATTTAAATCTACCTAGCACTTAAAAACTACTCACAACTAAACTACAAACATCAACAACTAAAAATTCATACTGACAATAGTTAAATACAAGAAGCCATTATATAAAATACTATTAAAGAGGGCTAAATGAGACAATCGTTCCAAGCATATTTTTGACAGCTACTGACAGTTGTTAAATACAAGAAGCCATTATATAAAATATTATTAAAGAGGGCTAAATGAGACAATCGTTCCAAGCATATTTTTGACAGCTGCTGACAGTTGGATACATTGACATATTCAATAAGTGACAATTAAATAAGTGAAATTAAAAACAAGCATGCGTATGAGATGATCAGAATATTGATGTGTGATAAATAGATAAGATTAAGGCTTCCCAATCACTCGACGCTTCTCCTTGGTGTCCTTAGTCTTCGGAGCAGCTGCAGGCTTTTTGTTCCTGCTTGTAGATGGGACCACCTTAGGCAGCGCAGCCGACATAGGGGGCTCAATCTTGTCTAACTCTGATATTGTAGTGATCCGGTGGCGTTTAGCATCAGATGTCAACACAAAAACAAAACCGTCGCGCGTCCAGCACTTGTTGATGCCAAAGCGCTGACGCGCAGACATGAATGCATCGTGTCTGGGTTTAGTTAAGAACTCCGACATTGTGATACCGGTCCCCTTTAAAGCAGTCTTGGCCAACCATACCTTATTTTTAAGAGACATGTCTCGCATCTTGAAGAGAATGGGCCTGGGCTTGTCGGAAGATGTTGTACGACCCATCCTGTGGCAGCGGCTGATGTGGGCAGCAGTAAAGTCGCTGATTTTCAAGTGTTTGGTAACCACATCTACAGCAGCAATAACCGGGTCCTGATCCTTGACCTCAGGCACCCCATGAATGAGCAGCATCTTCAGACGGGCTCGCATCTCTTGAGCATCGGTCTCTTTAGCAAGCAGACTGATCTGATCCTGCAGAGACTGAATTGCAGCGAGCACAAAATTCCTGAAATCTGCGAACTCTTCAGCCAAAGTACCCTTGTCTTCATCATCAGAGGGTGGAGCGGAGGACCCTTGCAATCGAGCTTGAAACGCATCCATTTTGTTCAGAAACAACTGTTGTAGTTTTAGTTGTGATTCCTTCACAGCTTCCATGGTGAAATAGATGAAGCAAACAAGTGAAAGTTATGTTATGTTTTAGAGGTAGTTTAGTGCCAGGAACAAGAAAGGATCAGCACTCTGGCAGGTATTTACATAATTATCATTACATCTGCATGATTATTTATAGGGCAAACTGGTTGATTATATTTTAAATTTAATTTATAAAACAACAACAATGAAAACACAATATGCTTGCTTGCCTACCCTCACAAGAAAAAAAAAAAAAAAAAAAAAAAAAAAAAAAAAAAAAGTCCTTAGTCGTATTCCTCGTTACTGAGGGTCGTGACTCTCCTGCAGAATTTATTCTCTGGGGGAATTCTGAAACTTACCAAAAAAGTGGGCGCCTGGACCCTTCCACGGAAAGAATAATTGTCCTTGGATTTTCAGTTTCTAAAACGTGTCGGTTTCTTCACGATATTTTCTTCACGGTGCGCAAATGCAAACAAGTCACTGGTTCCATTCCGACCCAACCCTCCACATTGGTGTAGGGTCGAGATGGAACCAGTGCTCGACAGATTGGAAACCACATGTATTCCAGCGAGCTTTTTACGTTTTTTTTTTCGTGAGGAAATGCATTTACGTATCTCCCGCTACAAGCCTTGGGGCGGCGGGCGGGGTATGTCGGGCTCGAGGGCCAGAAGGGCTGTCACTACCGATCAAAACCTCACGGTGTTCCATCTCACGACGGGGGCAGGGATGCAGGACCGCTTCGCGCATTGCCGCTGATCTCCCCGCCCAGATTAGCTTTTTATCTAGCTAGCTAAGCATAAAATCAAGCATAAAATCGCCAGGCTCCTAGCAGTATGTACCGGCAGCCTGCTTGTGAGCCAATTATTTCTAGCGTGCCCTATCTTTGTCCAGAATGCCTCTACCTCGTGTGGTCAAATGGCTAGCTGTATTGTGAAGGAAGGAAGTGAATACTTACGCTTGGGTGAGCGTCCCAGGCAGGGAGCCTCCGCGGGGTATCCGCAAGGGTAGTCAGACCAGCGCGCGGTCTCTTTGTAGTGCATACCGTCGGGGCACAGCTTGCGGGTCGGGCGCCAGTTCTGTACGAAGGTTCGGAATCGAGTTAGGTTAGGTTTCCGATATTTGACAAAATAAACGAAACTAAACGGTCTTCTTCTTCTACTTGATCGTTTGAGCTCTATGACCAAACTCTGATGTCGAGTTCACAAGCCGCCCAAAGGCCTCTGACTTGGCTTAACGACTGCTTGCACTAAGATTTACAATTTAACGAGTCATCTGATCCACGGTAGCGCCCAGATGAAATTGCCACTTGAAAAACGACAGTCTGGTGCATGGTCACATATACAAACGTCCGTATCGATCGTTGCTTAGCTTTGATTATCGTGTCAGATCACCTTAGCTAACCAAGCTACAGGCGCTACTAAACGTTGTACGGGCTATAGTCAGAGAAATACCTGTATTACCAGTAAACAAGAATAGGAGTCAATAGAATAGTAACTTGGTCGATAAAATGGTTCCACGGTCCACGCGTAAAATACCGCGGTCGGCGGGGCAAAACAGCTACCCGCGCGGCTAGTAGCGGTGGCGTGACCTTGATGCGACCAATCACGTGCAAGCTTCGTGTGTGTGTGTGTGTGTTTCGTTGGGATAGCAGTATAGATGTGTGCGTAGATGGATTCAAATTCTAAGCGGCAATTGTATGGAATTAATCTTCCGTTTATTCTAGTTCGCTGAGTATTACTTACCTTGCACTCAATGTAAACGTCACAGCTCTGCTCGAATCTGTAGTGACCAAAACGTCTCGGACATGAGAACTCCCAGAGCGGGTTGATGTAGACGTTGTTGAAGTCATCTTCAGTTTCAGTGTCGTTCATAGGCGGAACCGTCTGGGTTCGAATATCAGTGGGAGTGCCCGATTGTCGGCCTGGCCGCAGAAATTCTGCATTGGCTGTAAAAAAGGTTGGTGTTTAGAGTACCCTGCCTAAATTGCTGATATTGTACGTTGTTTCTACACGTGCAGTATTGTATAATATATGGTTTCTATTCAGATCTCAAAAATAAAGTTTCATTAGCAAATTTGACAGTCAGCCCGGTGTTTTCTACTCTTCAGCTATCAATATCTTTGTACATGGGAGTAACCATTAAAATCTGACATTCTTATACGAATTTGCCAAGTCTGGCAGCTGTTCCTACTCCCAATTATAATAGCCACTGCGAACAGTAATATAACAATTACTATGCTGAGTGTAACGACAGTAGTCTACAATCTAATTTATTATCTCTTTATGTCAGAAAATATAATAAATCGTTCGTAGACTACACTTGTGTCGCTGAGGATGTTGTTGTCGTATCTATTGCGACTGGTGACATTGGCTGTTACCATTGAGAGGGTCGATAGTTTCCAGTCTCTTAAACACGAGACTTGCGGGTCAGTTATGGAGTTAGAGAAAAGTGAATTTTCTTTAAATTTTGTTAGTGGCTTCTGAGAAATATTGATAAGTCTGTAGCATTAAAGTTGTGCTCGTGGAAAAAAAATGGTGTATACAATGGGGAGATTCGAAATAGTTCCAATAATTATAGTTTGCAAATGGAAATTTGGAAATTAAAGAAGTTCGGAAAATTGGAAATTATCTGCATAAAAGTTGCAAAAAGTGGCATCAATACTTTTGCCAAAACTTAGTTAAAACACAATGACAAAGAACAAACTTTAAGCTTAATATAAAAGGGACTCTATTTACTATTTAAGTACGATTAAAGAAATCGGTATTTTTATGAAAATAATTATATTTTTAGCATCTTACTTGCAGCTACGATCACCAAGAGAAAGCAAACTCGAGAAAACATGTTCTTTTCTTCACTCGCCTTGGCTTGAGACAAACAATCCGAATGATGCTCTTCCCAACCCTTTCTACCATTTTATACTAGAAAGAGGTCATCAATAACTAATTAATCAATACCAGTTTAACATCATATGAAAGAGATTTGTTATCTTAAGCTAATGATATGTCGGCGTGGGAGCGCCAGTGTTGTTTTTTTTTAATAAATTGTCATCATTTTAAAGCCTACTATTTAAAACTGCTCTCAACGCGTCAATCGTCGTCACAACAACGCCGGTTCGAGACTATAAGAGTAGCCATTGCAGTCTTCGGGCAGTCACGCGGTAGCAGCCAAAGAAGACGGATCAAAGCATCCAGTGCCTAGTTATTAGTGTCCAGTATGCTCTTTATCGTTATGACAATCAACAGCTTTTGCCTCTAACTATGAAATTACTCGGTGAGCCTTACTTTTGCCTAAATCATGTAATAACTGATGCCTTTCCTTATTATAAAAACGCTCACGAGTCCATGAATAAATATTGTGTTCATTCATTCAATATTTAAGAGCTGGGCTCTTGTCTGTGGAGTTTCTTCCAGGTAGTTCTATCTTCGGCCAAATCTTTGACCTCCTTATACGACATGACTTTTGCCTTCTCCTTAATTTGGTCTAAATATGATCCTCTAGGTCTTCCTCTTCCTCTCCTGGCTTCTATCTTTCCTTCTACGATATTTTTAATGAAATTGTCATGTCGTATAAAGTGGCCTACCATCTTTTCTCTTCTGTATTATATAAATATTGTAATACCAATATTAATGTTTGTGTAGTCTATGTGAAAATATTAATGACACTCAAGCTTCTTGCCCATTCTTCTCGAGTGATCTATTTCTGAATGGGTGGTAAAATCATTGTTCAGACAATAAATATGCTCTGTGGATTCTTAGATCCTCAGCTTATAACCAAATACTTCCACTTTTATTCCACAAACCTTTATTTATTTTAGCGTTGGAAATCTGAGGTTAGGAAATAGTGATAACAATCTAGCGACACAGCTTATGGGATACAGTAAAGTAACACATTTTCTATAGTTACACGCACAAGCTTGATAGTTTTAGACTTTATGATTATTACCGATTGATAATGGCAGTAACAAATGACAACACATCACTTCTATTTTATGATATCGGAACTTCACCCCGACAGATATTATATAATAAAAGATGCGTTAGAATAACACAATTATATTTATTTTAAAAGTGTACAATACAATAAAATACGTACAGAAATTATATAATAAAAGATGCGTTAGAATAACACAATTATATTTATTGTATAGGACCTACAAATACATACATGTTTTATAGGTATGTGTTAGGAGGTAAGTTTTAATTACAAAAATACAAAATAATTTATTGGACCAACTTACATTCTAAACAAAACAAAAATTATGTATAAGTACCTTAACTAATTAATACTAATTATAGAAACTATGTCCTAATGTAAGTATGATGCCTAGCTCCTGCAGTATACCCTGTGTTTGCAGTATTCAGTAATTCAATGAATTAAATTAATAATTGTTATAGGATTGAAAAGAACAGTTATAAAGAAATAGTGTTGAAATTGTGTATTTAAACAACTCTAAAATAAGCTTCATTTATTTTGGTAATGGGATACGATATAGATTACTTAACTTTATTATAAGTTTTTCAATAATGTCCTCTTCTCTATAAGACTCTTTTAACCACTCCTTTTAGGTCGTGATCTCAGAATACAGAAAGTACCAGAAGCCGCGTTCATCTGTATTTGCGAGCTACACGCTGTGTCCAAAAATCAAAACACTGCCCCCCGCCCGCGTCACTTCCCACCCGCGTAATGTTCTAGCTCAGGCATTATGTGCCCGTTTTTAGGGTAAAATTTGGGAATCCAGGAGGTGAGATAATAATGAATAAAAATAATAAATAAATAAAATAATGAATAAAAAGGTGTTTATTTTTTTATTTTATTTTTTGTATATAATTTGTTTAAATTCATAACTTAAGACATATTTTATTGTATATATATATATATATATTAGCATTTAATTTAATTCTATGATAATTTTGTGTAATTGATACTGTATAATTTTGATTTTCCTAATTTAATTTAATTTGATTGTTTTGTATCTTTATTTTTATATGTGTATATCATTAGTGTAATTCGTGTATGCGGTGCTAATTATGATAAATAAATAAATAAATAATAGAATAAAAATTGTCCTAATCTATATTATAATTATGTACCTGCCTGTCTCAGAAATTGATAAATTTATTGAATAAAAGACGCTTTAGAAAAAAAATATTTAATATCCTTTTTTCTGAGTAAGCTTTTTATAATATTGTCTCTTAGAATTTGAACTTATTAACAAAAATTTAAATTTAGATAAATGATGAAATCTTATGTCTAGGTATTTTTCATAGATATTAACATACTATTTAATAGGACTATTTGGTTATATACACACGGGCTGTACTGATATTTTATACTTTCTTTTTTCAAGTCGGTTAATTTTTATTAAATTAATTATTAATATTCTACAATGAATGAAAGCCCTCAACAGGTAATGAAAAGAAGGGTAAATCAAAACTCTTATACTGGCAACACTAACAAGATGGATGCCTCATTATCTACGACAATTGAAAACTGAGAAATTTATTCAAAGTTGTTACCTAAATACGATACTTACACGTGAAATGTGATCCCATCCAGTTTCTTTTTTTGACCCGCTGCATTTTTACAGGTAGGAACGACATAAGACGGCATAATTTAATAAATTGGTACAGCGTCGTACGTCCCGACGGTCACATAGTGACTGATCGGTCGCGCGTCAAACTACTCCATTTATGAGTAGTTTTAGTAGCCTCAGTGTGAGGTGCGCTCACGGTTTCTGGTTCTTTCTGTATTCTGAGGTCGTGATTACGAAAAAAATAGCTGCTAGATAGTTAATACAATAAGGCATCAATATAGCTGAAAACATAGAATTATAACGCTTAGAACCGCAATACGCGCGAGCCAAGTGACGCCACTTCAACCTAGACTAATGTCGCGCTTATAAAAATTGAGAGGAAAGTGAGTGAGAGTGCCTACGTATTTAAATTAATTAAAAATGAGAACACGCGATCAAAAATTATGAGACATTTATTAAGTTGAAGTTAAGGTTAAATTTACACATTTTAGTTAAATAAAAGGGGGTCGTGGGTTGAAGGGGTATGGCTACAGAGTATCCCAAGAGAGAGAGAGAGTGGGCTAACTTCCCTGGAAGCTTGACGGTCGCAAGGAGGCATCGCCGCTTCGAGTGGGGCGATGACCGACGGAGCTCCAGGCAGCAGCAGAGGGGCGATGGCAGCGGTGCTCCTTCAGGAGGGAGGCTGGTGGATCACCAGGCCGTAGCAGAGGGCAGTAGTTCTCCCAAGAGGGGACCCAGCGGAGGGCCACGCCGCAGCAGAGGGGCGACGGCACCGCTGTTCCCTCAGGAGGAAGGCTGGCAGAGGTCCAGGCACTGCCTCAGGTTAATGCAGTTGTAGCCAAGCCAAGGTAGCCGGCTCGGAGACGAAGAAGAAGAAGAAGAACACGACGTGGAACTCGGAGACGTAGAACCCTGAAGTGCGGAGAACACTGGCATCAGGCCAGGTCCCTCTCCGTCGGATGCACGGCGACAAAACCAACAGGGAAATAGCCCACGTGGCGGTAGGTACGTGTGTAATTGTGTCGCCGTAGTCATCCGATCAGATAAGGACCCAGATTTTAATATTAATAACTTTATAATCACTTACCCATAAGCATGGGGTTCTGCGTCACTATGTTTTAGATTTTATTAATGAAAATTAATACATTTTTTGAAAAAAAATATTAATGGGCGCGTCGAGCGTGCACTCGCCTCAACTCATTACTTTCCTCTGCCGGCGCACTCGAGTGCTAATACAATGGCTGGCTGGCCGAGCGCGCGGGGCGGAGCGGGGTGCGGGGAGGTTGTTTACGTCTTATGCGCGCGAGCCGGCGCCAGCGAGGCGCGCCGAATAAAATGTTAAAAGAAGGTACAAAATTAATAAAAATACTTGTATATATTATATATATCATATGGTCAAATGCCTAATTGCGAAGGATAATATAAATATATTTTTATAGTCATGTACTACGTGACACTATTTAGTCCAAGTACGTCGATCGACGCCGCAGTGCTCACGATGAAGTGTCAGTGCAAAGAGCTCACGTATTTAATTTAAAAATGACTTACTGTGTAATGAAAGGATGTCACAACTCTTCGAACAAACATCAAAAACATTTGAAGATCACATTTCATGGGTCACTACTCCAAGGCATCTTGTATTTTTGTGTAAAACATCTAATAAACAGAAATATAAATCGTAAATCTTAAACACGCCATTATACAGTCAATGTTGCCAGCTGTAGGAATAATTGTACCACTTTTTTACAAAATATAGTTTGCAGGAACTTGGTCCCATGCATAAAATATAGTTTTATCACATACCTACTTAAATAGTTTTATTCGTCAAATATTATGAGGGTTACCAGATACCTAGATAAAAAAAATGTGATGAATTTAAGTTATTTGGTACAAGTTTTTGGATACTCATGGTTGACTTGTATGAATGATATTCTCATAATTATATAGAGTGATGAGTTTATACAGAGCTATTTAAAAAAATTAAATGTTCAATATTCACCTAACATCCACTAAATGCCTAGTCAGCGGGGTATTTACCTTACTAACTTTAAAATTTACCTACGATAATTTAATACAGTTTTATATATATTCATTTTTAGATTTCCTTCTGATCCGATTGCTGCTGCTCGATGGAAAGAAAAAATAAAACTCAATCGCAAAGAAGACTGTTGGAAGCCAACTAAATACACTAAGATCTGATCCGTACATTGATGACAAAGAAAAATATATCACCAAAGGTGGCTTGTGCAAATTACGTCAGGGTGTTTGGGTGCAAAAGTATGAAAATATTTCTACCTTATCATATTATTATATCTCTGTATAATTTAGTGTTTTTTTCTTTTACTTTTTTACTTATATGTATATTTATCCATTGTCTAGTACCCATAGTAAAAGCTCTGCTTAGTTTGGGCTAGATGGTGTTGTGTGTGTGTGTGTGTGTGTGTGGTAGAATATTATTATTGGACGGAGTTATAGCTTGCTGCTGCTCTGGAATCCATGTGTCTAATAAGATATTGTTTTCTCTGTCTATTTCACTAAGCGTATTTCATGTGCATATTCAATGTTCAAATTAATTCATAAGTATATATTTGTATACCAAGATTTGTACTCTAAATAAAAAATTAAACCAAACAATATTTTTATTTCATGTATCTCCTGGCAAACTAGATTTGTATGGAACGCTAAAGATTAAAATTTACAAACTTTTGAACTTTAGCTAGTTTTAAATTATTAGTTTTGCGTATTTTATAAAATTGCAATCCTAATCATTCAATGTTTAAGGGTTTATTATAAAAAATAATAAAAGTTAAAAATTTAAGATTTTCGTAGATACGGTTCCAATTTTTCCCTATTTATAGGGTAAATATCATTTTGGCAGCAACATTATCGGTGTGCTTGTGTGCGTGTCACCGAGTATAAGAACGTGTCGCTTACACCTACACAGATATTGTTTTGGCTTCACTCACGTCGGACCACAGAACAAGGATCGGGCCACATCGCCCCGCGCGCGGCCCCCCCGCGGTCACAGGGCGACGCGCATGGACTTCTAAGCTCTGTGCGTCGGACCGACTATTAAGGGACTATCAGTCTATGCGTTATAAGTCTATGGCTGAAAATATATACTTCGAAACTTACAATATCAAATAAAAAAAATAATGATGACAACAAAACCAGCCATGTTTACTCACGAACAGTAGTTGAATATTATTTGTCGAAATTATGAACTTTGGAGAATGAAACGCTATGATATTTATATATCATTGTAAAGAGAATTTTGTCTAGAAAATTAAATACACATCATACTTAAAGAATTAAGTAATAAAATGAAAGTATTCTTCTTTAGCAGTAATCGCTCACTCACAGTGGAAAAATCTGTCTCTTTTAAAACGCTCTATCGATAAAACGGCGCATCAAAATGGATAAAACTAGGTTTAAACGTCATCTATGATTCTTTCTCAACGTTAAATACTAAAGCTGTGGCATAGATACGCAAAACCGATTTTTAATAGAAAAGTTTTTACAGACACTGCGAGTTTGTGGCTTTGTAGTACCACTAACAGTTATCCGTAAAAAAAAGAATGGCACTGTAGTACCCATGGACTGTCAAGTGGTTAAAGAACTATAGACCCATCTCACTTCTGAGCCATGTCTACAAGTTATTCTCAAGGGTCACCACGAAGACGTCTAGCGCGTAGACTCGACGAGTTTTCGTAAGTTTCGTAAGATTTTTGTGCAAATAAATTTTTGTGCAAATAAAAAATAAGTTTCAGCCTCAGATTATACAGAAGACAGTGAAAGCTAGGCCTACCGGCTCTACTGGCTACATGAAAAACGTAAATAACCATAGCACATTCGAAAAAACCCTGAAGGAGATATAATAATACAAGTGTTATTGTACAATTGACGAATTCCTAAATGATAAAAGTTTAAATGACACATATGTGCACCATTTACTGGAAAATTAATAAATCGGCTCGCTTCAAACCAGCATTGCCACACCCTTATTTGGGTACATTTTCGTGTTTTATGATAATTTAATATTGTATAACATTTAAATGATGCAATAAATTATTTGAATTTGATTTGAATTTAGGCAGGCGAGAAACGTTGTTAAAAAAAAAATGTTTTTTTTTTCTCAGCAACGGGTTCCATCTGTACAATTCCACTTGAAGATCAAAAGAGTGGTATTCTACCATTTGATTACTCAGGGTGTTAGAAAAGTTCGCGAGAGACGAGCCAAAGCCGCGGTCTCTTACATCATGGCAACGCTTCACACACGGAAAACAAAACAGTCATTTTTAGCTTACGATAAAGTTATATAAGCACGTAGAAAACATGCCTTCAGATCTGTGGTCCACCTGTTACAAAAACTTGACTACTGTTATAACGCAGACAACAAAACACTCAATTTAAGCAATTTCACATGATGGTATAATATCCACATTGATATCGTAAAATCTCATTATAAACAAGATAAACTATTTATTGATAAATTCAATTATACGTCAAAAATTAAAAAATGTCAATATGAAATACAAATAATTTGTAATACATGTCATATGGAATAATGTCAATATTAATACCTAATAAAAAATAATACTTAATATTTAACAGTTACATGTTACGACGTCATGATTCACATAAAATTTTTTCTGATATTAAAAAATTCGGCCATAGAATAAAAAGTTTCCTGAACGAGCCAGTTCTTGAGCTTATTCTTAAAAATGCTATCATTACACGCATTTTTAATATCTTTAGGCAAACAGTTATATACCTATAACATCAATAAGAACAGCGCGCGATCGCTCCTAATTGGCCCTGCGCGCGCAGCTGTGCTCTCATTGGTTAGATTTTAATGGCGGCAAGTTCACTGTGGCAATACACGTACTCGTGAATTTAATGTTTCGCAATGTATTTTGTTTTTAACATACAAATTAAAAGTTAAATATGGATAGCGACTATGAAATTTGTACGCCTCCGGATATTCTAGAATTGGCAACGAAAGTAACTCACAATCTTTTGCCAGAAAAATCTAGAAAATAATATGAAATAGAATATAATAACTTTAACATTAAATTCAAAATTGTACCATCCAAAATTTGAACAATTATTATAAATATATGTCGGCGTCAGCCGCCTATTGCGAATGACAACGTGCGGTTGTATCACGCGCCAGCGCACGCGCAGTGAGTCACGGCGCCCCGACCACTATTTAAGGCCTGCACTCGGCCGCCGCAGGGACAGTCGACTAGAAGCGCTCGCCGTGTGCGCACGTCTCGGACTTATAACTTGTAATTGTGTAATAAATGTTTGTAAAAGCATCACTTGTCGTATTTCTTCACACCGGCATCCTGTAGTCTTCGACATGTTTGGCTCTCACGCGACATCAGAAGTGGTCACAACCCTAAACGCCCACATAACGAAGACACACGTGACTTAACCCGAGCATCTACTTGGGGAGGATGCAACCCTGAGTACCTGCGTCGGAGGGGGGCCCAGACTGGCACTGAGATAATCACTGTGAGAGCACGAGTTTATTACACTGAGTCCAGACGCAACGCCAGCGAGCAGACAACTGCATACGACGGTCGGCGCCGGCGTGTGAGGCGCGAGAACATGAAGCTGCTCGTGGAGGCGCTTACCAACCCGCCAAATACAGCAGCTAAGGCCATCAAGCTACCTACATTTGAACCAGAGGATGCGGACATGGACGCCCGTACCAGCTGGCTATGGCGGACTTGCTTGTTGGAGTGTGTAATACAGGGAAGTAAATTGATTCTAATACGTTTAGTAGTTTTCTCAAATAGTAGTTTTTTTAATATGAAGTGGGTAGAATTTAAAGAAAATTTCTTTCTCGATTCAATAGGCTAAAACATGTGGTGACTATATTAACCACAATGCTTATTAGCAAACCGTACTGCCTGTAGTTCGGCTAGCTAAGTGATCTGACGCGATCGTCGAATCTTAGCAACGGTCGATGCGGACAGTGTTTGGATGGGTGACCATACACAAAACTGTCGTTTTTTCAAGTGGCATTTTCATCTGGGCGCTACCGTAGGTCGGATGACACGTTAAATTGTAGTCTCAGCTGTTAGTCTTAATACAAGCAGTCGTTAAGCCAAGTATGAGTCCTTCAGGGCGGTTTAAGTAGACAAACCAAGCCACGACTTCAACGGGATATTTTTATGAAGAAAAACTACCCGTAGTAAAACACAGCGTTTATTGATGACTTTTTCTTATAGTGAACAGTTACCGAGAGACTTCAGAGTGCTGCAGACTTAGTGTGTGACAATAAGCGTTCTCGATTAGGTTATTTTTCTACAGAGTGTTTGTTGCAAAAATTTGGTCACAAATTGTTTGAATGTTTCAGCCGACCGCATAAGACGTAGCAATTTATTCGAAGCTCACAGCACCCCAACACGGCAGTTGCTGCGTGGGCCCTGTAACTTGAAGTATGGTGTTGAGGGTCACGTGGCATCGCGGTGCTCCAACACACGGCCAGTTGCGAGTAGCAGTACACAGCCCGTCCCCACCGCACCCAGCGTCGTAAAGCGAGTGGACGTATGCGGTATGGTACCTGTCGCCGGACTAATTATGCAATTTGGTGAGTAGTTTTCAATTTGATTTGATTGGGGAGCGGATTGTTCCCTAATTAAAGAAACCGTCTCTCGTAAGCTGATGTTACGTTGCAGAACCAGCAGCCAGCATCAAGTTCTTCGATGTGCTGTGAATGACAGAAACCAGACCACCTTGCTGTACGGTGCAGCAGCAGCAGCGGCAACCAGCCGTGTGGCAGCGGCAAGCAGCTGGGTGACAGCGGCGATCAGCCGGGTGACAGTGGCTCCAGCGCACAGTGGGCGCAAGTAACAGCCTGTGGCGAGCGACGCGTAGATATCTGTGTTGTGCAACCCTCATTGTAGACGTCGGATTGGGTGAATGTATCAGTTTTATTTAGTTTTGGCGTGGAATACTCGTTATTCAAAGAATGGCAAACTATGTAGTAAAGTTGCGACAATAATGAGTGTCTGCGAGTATTGAGTACAGAATAGATTTCAATTTTCTTGATCCACATTTATTGCCACGATAGTTTTAATTATTTTTCCGTTAATTGTGGAGTGACGTTTTAATAGATGACGAGGCTTTAAATGGGGTTTAACGTTCAGATACCTACAACAGACCTTTCTTTAGTAAAGATTTAATGCTAACAAAAACACACGTAAATTCAAAATTATCTTGCAGGTACTCTCATATAATTTAGTGAATTAGAATTTTTAAGGATTTGGGTATTTTGTCCTTTTTCAAAGTAAGAGTCTATGTCATCTATCTGTTTAACTTAAAGCTTTAAATTTTGGCAGCATCAGAGTAGTCAGGCGCGGGGCGCCCAATCACTCCCCATCAGTCTTGGATCGAGAGCGCAGATCGAGGGCGACCTGTTTGCAGAATGGCCAGGTCGGCGCCAACTAAGCAAAGTTTTCTACAATGACTTACAAGTGCAACGTGTTCCCGAGCTTCGCATGGTGTTTTACAGATGAGTAACATTTAATTATAGTTTTTAGTTTGAGTCCAGTTTTGAATGAAGATTAATTAAACAGTATCAGTTGGTAATTACATCGTGAGCAGTTTCATGATCACGCCCTTTTATTAAGCGGAGGTAACAGAAACCACTAGTTTTGGGGCTGAAATAGAGTACAGATCCTCAAATTTGATGTTCTATATGACTTTTACTTGATGAAAATGATGACTTGACGTCAGATACTGATGTTCATGAAACTGATGACTATTATGACTTAACGTGATAAAAAAAATAGTATCACGATTATGACTTGACGTGATAAAAAAAAAATAGTATCACGATAGCTAAAGGGATAGTAATCCGGTCTAGCATTAAAAAAAACAGGAGAGAAAAACAATAGTCTCTCACGATTTATGACTTAGCGTGATAAAAAAAAATAGTATCACTATGGCTAAAGGGATAGTAAATCATTAAAAAAAAAACAGGAGAGAAAAACAATAGTCTCTCAGGGCTTATGACTTATAGTATCACTATGGCTAAAGGGATAACAATCCGGTCTAGCATTAAAAAAAAACACAGGAGAGAAAAACAATAGTCTCTCACGGCTTATGACTTATAGTGTCACTATGGCTAAAGGGATAACAATCCGGTCTAGCATTAATAGTATCACTATGGCTAAAGGGATAACAATCCGGTCTAGCATAAAAAAAGGGAGAGAAAACCAATAGTCTCTTATGACTATGACTTATTCAGTCTGGTATGAGAAAAAAAAAAAAGTCTCATGATGGCTTTGAAGGGATTTTCCGGTCCATTGCCATTACTGAAGGGATAACTATAAAGAGAGAAAAAAAAAAGTCTCTCATGACTTAAGGTGACTTGTCCGGTCTAGAATAAAAATAAAAAAGAAAAAAAAAAAAAAAAGGTTATGAGTGCGTTGAAATAGATAATTCCGGTCCAATGTTGTTGCTAAAAGGATATCAATTTTGTTGCTAAAAGGATATCAATGTTGTTGCTAAGGGATAACTATAAAGAGAGAAAAAAAAGTCTCTCATGATTTAAGACTCATGATTTGTCCGGTCTAGAATAAAAATAACAAAAAGAGAAGAAAAAAAAAAAAGGTTGTGAGTGCGTTGAAATAGATTATTCCGGTCAAATGTTGTTGCTAGAGGATATTAATCCAGGCTAGCTTAAATGAATGTCTAGTACGAATTCAGTCGAGTTATGGATCAAAGGATCCTTCATGTTCATTCCTTATATGTCAGGATGAACGAGCGTTTCTGTTGTTCCAGGAAATTAATAGCGCTCGAGGACGAGCTTATGTCAGTATGGCCGTGTCGGCGTCAGCCGCCTATTGCGAATGACAACGTGCGGTTGTATCACGCGCCAGCGCACGCGCAGTGAGTCACGGCGCCCCGACCACTATTTAAGGCCTGCACTCGGCCGCCGCAGGGACAGTCGACTAGAAGCGCTCGCCGTGTGCGCACGTCTCGGACTTATAACTTGTAATTGTGTAATAAATGTTTGTAAAAGCATCACTTGTCGTATTTCTTCACACCGGCATCCTGTAGTCTTCGACATGTTTGGCTCTCACGCGACATATACTATTGTCAGCTCTTACTTTTGTTGTTTGATCAATTGCATTAGTGAAGATAAAGTAGTGTATGCAACTGCATATAACACGGGTATTAAAACACTCGTTACTATTATGAAACTCGCTGCGACTTAATTTACATAGATACTCCTTCTAACAATATTTTTCCTGACAATTTAAACTGATTTCAAGAGTTAGGAAACAAGAAAAGACAATTCTGTCAGCAATGACAAGGCTATTTTAATTTCATAAACCAATTATTTAAATAAGAGGCACAGAATCATATCCGAAGGTGAATCCGCCAGGGGCAGGCGTCACATATTCCTCAGGTTGGCACACAACTAACTCCTCGTCGATACATTTCGCAGTAATAGGGTCGAAGGCCAGACCGTCGTCACAGGATAGGACTCGGGAGCGACCGTTTTGGCAGGAGAAGAAGTAGCGGCAGCTAGGGTCGGTCGCGTATCTGCGGAGGCAAAACATCATGAATATTCGACCTGTGACAGACTGGATTCAGTGTATTTGTATTTTAGCTGTCCTTACCAAACGTATGGTGCACTGTATGTGTATAAACAGGTAAGTAAGTTTACGTTTTCTGTATGTGTCGTTTTTTATATATTACTCGTATATTTAGTCTATAGATTCATTACAATTTGCTACGTAATTTAGACTCACAAACGTGCGGTATACTTTTTCTCAACTTTCTAAACCATACTGTACTTTTTGGTTCAGGAAGTATCAGCTGAATTAATTGGGTAGTTCTAATTAATATGTTATATGAACACCTTTATCTTATATTAATATTGACTCAGCACAATAATAACGTTTTAAAGTTAAACATACCTGTAGTTCAGAACCAAGTTCTCTTCACCAAAGGCAGGTATTGGGCAGCGGAAGCCAAGAAAGTCTGGAAATTGAAGAATTCATAAGTTGAATTAAAATATAATATAATGATGCTTCCTTTAAGACGATGATGATGAACATATTGTGATGCTTAATGCAAATAATATTAGGTTTCAAAATAAGTTCACTTCAAATGTCAGAATTGAAACCCATAACGTTTCCAAAAACCTACTACCAGCAGTAGACATATTGGCTGATGATGATATAAACCAATATCGAACTTCTCAGATTCCTTAATAAGAGATTTGACAAGGGCAGTCATGTCTATCGGTCCCAGGGTTGAACGTTTGGCCATTGGAGCAGTTCATCATTAGGAAAAAGTCTGTCTGCCCGTCTAGACATTTGAAATTCTCAACACAACACTGACTATTACGAAATAAAAAATATATTTGAAAGGCTAAAAACGTGATTATTTGCCGTTTTTCATAACGATACAGAAAGGGAATCATGCGTATGCGAACTCGACTCACAATTAGCTATTATTATTAAATTTTAACATACCTCTGCATTCAGGTACGTGTTCCGGCCAGTCACACCGCTCGATCTTAGGGTTGAAAGCGAGACCCATGGAACAGTTCATCATGGTGGCGACGCCGGCGGAGCACACGATGTAGCGGTTACAGCGCTCGTAGATCGGCCACGACTTGTCCGTGATGGGGTAGAAGCCGAACTGGTGAGGGCATTGCTCCGTGGGCCGGGCTGGCTCTGAAGATGTAATCAAGACATTCAGTATCAGCAGTAGCCTTTACACCTATATAGTTTAATTAGCAGTAATGTATAGTTACATATACGTTTTTTATAGGTTACATTTCGGAGAGTGTGCATTTCGGAATTGCATCAATTGATCCCTCCCGCCCCTTTCCACCATCGGACGAGTAGGGAAACACTAAGGCGGCATCGTTATACTGGGAGGTGCCTAAGTTGCGTACTAAGCGATTTGCGTCCACCTTCATTGTGCGTACCGCCAAGGTGTGGAATTCTTTGCCAAATTTCCTGTTCCCCGATAACTATAATCTAGCGGTTTTCGAGGCAAGAGTGAACCGGTTTCTTTTGGCCGAGCGCGCTCCACCTTAGATCGCATTATCGCTTACCATCAGATGAATTGTGGTCAAGCGCAAGCCCATTATGAGTAAAAAAAAATTATAGTAATATCTCTTTTATTTATTAGCTATATAAGCATATTCTTGAATATCCTAGTTAGTCGTATTCCTTGTTACTGAGGGTCGTGACTCTCCTGCAGAATTTATTCTCTGAGGGAATTCTGAAACTTGCCAAAGAGGTGGGCGCCTGGGCCCAAAAAAAAACCAAACAAGTCACTGGTTCCATTCCGACCCAACCCTCCACATTGGTGTAGAGTCGGGATGGAACCAGTGCTCGACAGATTGGAAACCATACGTGTTCCGCCGAGCCTCACTAACTTTTACCGTTTTTTTTTCGTGAGGAAATGCATTTACGCATCTCCCGCTACAAGCCTTGGGGAGGCGAGCGGGGTATGTCGGACTCGACGGCCAAAAGGGCCGTCACTACCGACTAAAACCTTACGGTGTCCCAAATCACGACAGGGGCAGGGATGCAGGACCGCTTCGCGCATTGCCGCTGCTCTCCCCGCCCTGGCTAGCTTTTTACCTAGCTAGCTACGATCAAGCCTAAAATCGCCAGGTTCCTAGCAGTATGTACCGGCAGGCTGTTTGAGAGCCAATTATTTCAAGCATGCTCCATCTTTGCCCAGAATGCCTCTTAACTTGTGTGGCCAAATGGCTAGCTGTATTGTGAAGGAAGGAAGTGAATACTTACGCTTAGGTGAGCGTCCCAGGCAAGGAGCCTCCGCGGGGTATCCGCAAGGGTAGTCAGACCAGCGCGCGGTCTCTTTGTAGTGCATACCGTCGGGACACAGCTTGCGGGTCGGGCGCCAGTTCTGTTCGAAGGTTCGGAATCAACTTAGGGTAGGTTTCCGATTTTCGACAAAATAAACGAAACTAAACGGTCATCTTCTTCTTCATCTTTTGAGCTAAGTGGCCAAACTCTGATGTCGAGAGTTTAAAAGCCGCCCAAAGGCCTCTGACTTGGCTTAACGACTGCTTGTACTAAGACTAACAGCCGGGACTTACAATATAACGTGGCATTCACAGTAGCGCCTTGATGAAAATGCCACTTGAAAAACGACAGTCTGGTGCATGGTCACATATGCAAACACGATCTGCATCGATCGTTGCTAAGCTTTGATAATCGTGTCAGATCACCTTAGCTAGTCAAGCTACAGGCGCTACAGGTTGTACGGGCTATAGTCAGAGAAATACCAGTATTACCAGTAAACAAGAATAAATAGAAAAGTAACTTGGCTGATAAAATGGTTCCACCGTCCACGTCTAAAATACCGCGGTGGGCGGGGCAAAACAACTACTCGCGCGGCTACTATCGGTGGCGTGACCTTGATGCGACCAATCGCGTGCGAGCCATGTGTGCGTTTTTCGTTGGGATAGCAGTATAATTGTGTGCGTAGATGGATTCAAATTCTAAGCGGCAATTGTATGGAGTTACTCTTCCGTTTATTCCGTTCGATGAATATTACTTACCTTGCATTCAATGTAAACGTCACAGCTCTGCTCGAATCTGTAGTGACCAAAACGTCTCGGGCATGAGAACTCCCAGAGTGGGTTGATGTAGATTTTGTTGAAGTCATCTTCAGTTTCAGTGTCGTTCAGAGGCGGAACCGTCTGGGTTCGAATATCAGTGGGAGTGCCTGATTGTCGGCCTGGCCGCAAAAATTCTGCATTGGCTGTAAAAAAGTTGGTGTTTAGAGTACCCTGCCTAAATTGCTGATATTGTACGTTGTTTCTGCACGTGCAGTATTTTAAGGGGTATTTTGACGTGACAACGTCTTAAATTAGGTTGCGGCTGGGAGTCACTTATGAAAAAGTGTAACGCCCGGTAACGTTACGATGAGTCACCGAACGAGAGAGAGGCCCGCCGAATGCCTTGCGTCTCTCTCCCACTCAACTATGATCGGTCTGCCGCGCGCGCAGCACGCGGCAGACGTTGTCACGTAAAATCTTCGCCCGTAAAACCGACTTTACAGGCAACCATTTTTTTTTAACTATTAACCACTTTTTATATAGGGTTACTATTCAGATCTAAAAATAAATCTTCTTGTACAAATTTGAAATGTCTGGTTTTAAAGCTAAGCTAAGCTAGCAACTGTAGCTATTTCTAAATATAATTGCCACTGGGTACAGCGAACTGCGAAGCGTGCGTACCGCCAAGGTGTGGAATTCTTGGCCAAATTCCCTGTTCCTCGATAACTATAATCTAGCGGTTTTCAAGGCAAGAGTGAACCGTTTTCTTCTGGGCAAGCGCGCTCCACCTTAGATCGCAATATCACTTACTATCAGGTGAATTGCGACCAAGCGCAAGCTCATTAAGCGTAAAAAAGGAAGCTTTGGAACTCTCTTTTTGAGTCTCTTTTTCCTAAGAATAAGCCTATTTATCATTTAAAAAACTTTTGGCTAAATGGATGGATGGAGGGATATAATTAACTATTTTAGTACAATCAAAGCAATGGTACTTTTAGGTGGTATTTTAATGGTAGGTATTTTTATGAAAAGAAATATTTTTTTGATATCTTACTTGCAGCTACGATCACCAAGAGAAAGGAAAGTCGGGAAAACATCTTCTTTTCTTCACTCGCCTTGGCTTGAGACAAACAATCCGAATGATGCTCTTTCCAACCCTTTCTACCATTTTATACTAGAAATAGGTCATCAATAACTAATTAATCAATACCAGTTTAACATCATATGAAAGAGATTTGTTATCTTAAGCTAACGATATGTCGGCGTGGGAGCGCCAGTGTTGCTTTTATTAATAAATTGACATCATTTTAAAGCCTACTATTTAAAACTACTCTCAACGCGTCAATCGTCGTCACAACAACGCCGGTTCGAGACTATAAGAGTAGCCATTGCAGTCTTCGGGCAGTCACGCGGTAGCAGCCGAAGAAGACGGATCAACGTATTCAGTGTTTAGTTTCTAGTGTCCAGTATGTTAGTTATCGTTATGACAGCTAAGAGCTTTAGCCTATAATTATGAAATTACTCGGTGAGGCTTACTTTTGCCTAAATCATGTAATAACTGTTAACTGCCTCATGTTATTATTATAAAAACGCTCACGAGTCCATGAATAAATATTGTATTCATTCATTCAATATTTAAGAGCTGGGCTCTTGTCTGTGGAGTTTTTTCCAGGTAGTTCTATCTTCGGCCAAATCCTTGACCTCCCTATACGACATGACTTTCGCCTTCTCCTTAATTTGGTCTAAATATGATCTTCTAGGTCTTCATCTTCCTCTCCTCTCCTATCTTTCCTTCTACGATATTTTTAATGAAATTAAAGAAAGAAAGAAAGAAAAGTCATATCGTTTAAGGTGGCCTACCATATTTTCTCTTCTGTGACTTACTGACTTAAGGTCCTATGTCCCCTAGATGGGGCAGAGGGCGGCCATCCCGGTCTGTCTTGAACGTCTCGCTAGATCTCGCCCCAGGTCTTACCGATAGCCTTCGCTTCGTCAACGATAGTCCGCCGCCAGGTCTGTTTTGGACGACCAACGTTAGCGTTTTCCTTGGGGATTCCCTTCTAGGGCTTGCCTCGGTATATGGTTTGGGTCCCTTCGGAGAGTGTGGCCTATCCAGCTCCATTTACGACGTTTGATCTGCTGGTCGACCGGGACTTCACTGCAGCGCTCCAAAGTTCCCAGTTTCTCTTCTGTATTATATAAATATTGTAATACCAGTAATAATGTTTGTATAGTCCATGTGAAAATATTAATGACACTCAAGCTTCTTGCCCATTCTTCTCAAGTGATCTATTTCTGAATGGGTGGTAAAATCATTGTTCAGACAATAAATATGCTCTGTGGATTCTCAGATCCACAACTTATAACCAAATACTTCGACTTTTATTTCACAAACCTTTATTTATTTTAGCGTTAGTAATCTGAGGTTAGGTAATAGTGATAACAATCTAGCGACACAGTTTAGGGAATACAGTAAAGTAACGTATTGTCTATAGTTACACACACGCTCTATAGTTTTAGACTTAATGGCAGTAACATGACAACACATCACTTCTATTTTATGATATCTGAACTTCATCCCGGCATAATATATATAATAACTAGCTGACCCGGCAAACGTTGTTTTGTCTTAGTAAAAAAAAAAAACTAAATATGCAGTAGCCGATTCTCAGACCTACTGAATACGGATATAAAATTTGGAAAAAATCGGTCAAGCCGTTTCGGAGGAGTACGGTAACAAACACTGTGACACGGAAATTTTATATATAAGATAATAAAAGTGTAATAAAGGACCTACAAATACATACATATTTAATAAGTATGTGTAAGGAGGTAAATTCTTATACAATAAATTAAAGATGGTTATAGAATTGGAGAATACAGTTTTAAAGAAATAGTGTTGAAGTTGTGAATTTAAACAACTCTAAAATAAAGTTCATTTATTTTGGTAATGCGATACGAATAGCTCACGAGATTAAGTAGATTACTTAACTATATTTTAAGTTGTTTAATAATGTCCTCTTCTCTGGAAGAACTCTAAAGGCATGGCACAGAAATTGAAATAATTCGACTGAATTCGTCTATTATCTATGTTTTAGCATTATATTTTATTCATCTTCATGTATTTTTAAAACATTAGGTAATTCTAAGAATCTTTTCTCGATGTAATTGCATTTAATTTTGTATTTATTTCTTTGAATAGTGTTTATGTATTTTTATGCACAAATGTAAGAACAAACCAATGAGTTGTGCTGAGGGTTTATTAAGTGTGGTAAATAATAATGATTTCATTAAAAAAACTTTAAAGAAGCAAGATGGTTATTTTCTTTGAAAGGGTAATATAACTCTTTTGAAGAACTATAGACCCATCTCACTCCTGAGCCATGTCTGCAAGCTATTCTCAAGGGTCATCACGAATCGTCTAGCGCGAAGACTCGACGAGTTTCAGCCTCCGGAACAAGCCGGGTTTCGAAGCGGTTATAGCACCATAGACCACATACACACAGTCCGGCAGATTATATACAGAAGACAGTGAAAGCTAGGCCTACCGGCTCTACCGGCCACATTAAAAAACGTAAATAACCATAGCACATTCGAAATACCCTGAAAGAGATATTATTATACAAGTGTTATTATACAATATCAAATATTTTACTAATTCTAAGTTACCTTAATAGAGTAATAATTATGTATATTATTAAAAGGGAAATTGCTATATTTTAATATAGCATAAATACATGTCAGAATTTACAATATTAAAATGTCAGATTACAATATTATAATGTCAAATACAAATAACTTAAATCTAAATAAATAACCCGCTCCTAATAGTTCCCGGTGCAAAGGTGCCCATCAGACTTGCAGCGTTCCCGCGCTGAATGGCAATCGCTATCCTTTGCACCAGGAAAGATCCGGAGCGAGAGTATTATACAATTGACGAATTCCTAAATGACAAAAGTTTAAATGACACATGTGTACACCATTTACTGGAAAATAAATAAATCGGCTCGCTTCGAACCAGGATTGCAACACCCTGATTTGGGTTCATTTTCATGTTTTATGATAATTTAATATTGTATGACATTTAAATGATGCAATAAATGATTTGAATTTGATTTTAATTTAGGCAGGCGAGAAACGTTGTTAAAAAAAATATCGCGTTTTTTTTAGCTAAGGGTCCCATCTGTACAATGCCACTTGAAGATCAAAAGAGTGTTGATGCTGAGTGGTATTCTACCATTTGTTTACCCAGGGTGTTAAAAAAAGTTCGCGAAAGACGATCCAAAAGCCGCGTTCTTCTAGATGATGACAACGCTTCTTCTTCGGATGACAAAACAGTAATTTTTAGCTTCCGAAAAAGTACAACTCGGCACTCATCTTACACATAGCCCCGCCCCGACCTTGCTTCCTGTGATTATAGTAGTATTTAGTAGTAGTTATTTTTTAGCTATAGTTTTAGTAATAGTTTATTTAGTAGTATTATATTTAGTAGTATTTTCCCCAAAATCAAAGATTTGATGAGAGGTTTTACTTTTACCAACTCTGAAGAGGCAGTGATATTGTTCAATCCGCACGTAGAAAACATGCCTTCAGATCTGTGCTCCTCCTTCTTCTTCTTCTTTCTTGCCTTATCCCACTAGGTGGGGTCGGCAGCAAATTTTCCTCTTCCACTCTCCTCTATCAGCCGTCGTCTCTACACTCACTCCTTTCACTCTCATGTCCTCATTCACACACTCCATCCATGTCTTTTTTGGGCGGCCACTTGCCCTTTTTCCTTGCACTACCATTTCCATACATCTCCTACTAACATGCATCTCATCTCTACGCATCACATGCCCATACCACGCTAACCTCCCACTCTTTAATTTTTCACTTTGCTTGCTACTTTCTAACTTTTTCTTTTTCTTATTTTGTCCATTCTTGTCACTCCACACATCCACTCCTCTGCACTACATACCCTACTTTCGTTCCCCAAATAATTCTCCCTGATAATCTAAATTGTATTCGAGACTTAGGAAACAAGAAAAGACAATACTTTCAGCAATGACAAGCTTATTTTAATTTCATAAACCAATTACTTAAATAAGAGGTACAGAATCATATCCGAAGGTGAACCCGCCAGGAGAAGGCGTCACATATTCCTCAGGTTGGCACACAACTAACTCCTCGTCGATACATTTCGCAGTAATAGGGTCGAAGGCCAGACCGTCGTCACAGGATAGGACTCGGGAACGACCGTTTTGGCAGGAGAAGAAATAGCGGCAGCTAGGGTCGGTCGCGTATCTGCGGAGTCAAAACATCATGAAGATTTGATCTGTGACAGACTGGATTCAGTGTATTTGTTTGGTATCTGACCTCACCAATACGTACGTGTATAAATAGGTAAGTAAGTATACTTTTTTTGTATGTTTCATTGTTATGAATATATTGACATGACATTTCATTATTTTATTTTGTCAAATGCAATTGCTTCGACTCAGACTTGTGAGTCAGTTAGACTCACAATGAGAGCATATTATTGTGCGGAGTGCTTTTTCTTAAATTATCTGAACCATATAGTACAGTATGGTAAGCACCAGCTGAATTAATTGAGTAGTTCTAATTAATATGATATATGAGCATCTTTATCTTATCTTAATATTTTATTCAGCACAATAATAAGGTCTAATAAAGTTATTTTTTTTAAGCATACCTGTAGTTCAGGACCAAGTTCTCTTCACCAAAGGCAGGGATTGGGCAGCGGAAGCCAAGGAAGTCTGAAAATCGATGAATGGATAAGTTATATTATATAATTATGAATTCTTTAAGATGCTGATGATGCATAATATAAATAAGATTGTTACAAAATAAGTTCACTTCAAATGTCAGAATTGAGACCCTCATCATATCTAAAAACCTATGACCAGCAGTAGACATAATGGCTGATGATGATACGTAAACCAATGTCTACCTTCTTAGATGCCAAGGGATTTACCAAAAGCAGTCATAACTATCGATTGCGGGCCTGATCGTTTTGCCATTGGAGCAGTTGATCATACGAGTAAAATTAGAACAAAGTGTGTCTGTTCGTCTGTCACCAAGCTGTATCTCAACCGTGGCGACTAGACTGTTAAAATTTTCACGGATATGTATTTTTGTTGTCACCATAAGAAAACTGATTAAAAACAGATTGAAATTGATATTTAAGGACCTGCAAACTTTACTATCTGTCTTCTTATACATAATGCTATGGAAACGGAATCATCTGTTTGTGAACCTGACTCGTGTGAGGCGGGTCTTTATTATTTAATATTAACTTACTTCTGCACTCAGGTACGCGTTCCGGCCAGTCACACCGCTCTATCTTAGGGTTGAAAGCGAGACCCATGGAACAGTTCATCATGGTGGCGACGCCGGCGGAGCACACGATGTAGCGGTTACAGCGCTCGTAGATCGGCCACGACTTGTCCGTGATGGGGTAGAAGCCGAACTGGTGAGGGCATTGCTCCGTGGGCCGGGCTGGCTCTGGAGATGTAATTATGACATTCAGCATCAGCAGTAGCCTTTACGTATATAACAGATAGTTTAAGCAATATTGTGAAGTTATAATACACCTCTTTTGATAGCTATATATGTCTCATCATTCTCCTTAGTCGTATTCCTCATTACTCGTGACTCATCATCATCTTCTTCTTTGACCATTTCCCACTAGGTGGGGTCGACATAACAAGTTTTCTTCTTCCACACTATTCTGTCAGCTGTCATCTCCACATTCACTCCCTTTTCTTTCATATCCTAATTTACACAATTCATCCACATCTTTCTAGGTTAACCTAGGTTAACCTCTACTTCCGCTACCGTACGCTTTCGTACAAGTACTCTTGGGCAAGTACATCACAGTGGGCACCCAGGTCCTTCTAATGAAGGCATAATTGTCCTCGAATTTCCGGTTTCTAAGATGTGGTTTGCTCACGATGTTTCTTTCACTGTGCGCAAATAGCCGGGATGAAACCAGTGCTCGTCAGATTGAAAAGCAGACGTTTCTCCACCGAGCCACACTGGCTTTTTGACTAGCTAGCTCTACCATCAAGTTAAAAATCACCAAGCACCTAACGGTATGTACCGGTAGCCTCTTTGAGAGTCAATTATTTCAAGCGTGCCCTATCTTTGGCCAGAATGCCTCGACCTCGTGTGGTCAAATGGCTAGCTGTATTGTGAAAGAAGGAAGTGAATACTTACGCTTGGGTGAGCGTCCCAGGCAGGGAGCCTCCGCGGGGTATCCGCAAGGGTAGTCAGACCAGCGCGCGGTCTCCTTGTAGTGCATGCCGTCGGGACACAGCTTGCGGGTCGGGCGCCAGTTCTGTACGAAGGTTCGGAATCAAGTTAGGTTAGGTTTCCAAACCCAAAAGGGCAATGTTCCTCCAAATCTAGAGTAAGTAGGTTCCTTGTTGTTATTACATGTTAGACCACAGTAAAGCTTAAAAACATCAGGCAAGCCTCGGCCAAACGTGAGCCTATTCTTCATTAAAAAAAATCCAACAGGACCCTATCAGTTCTTCTTCTATTTATTACATTACGTTCTTGACAGAGCGGTCGTGATGATGGAGATGAGCCATATATAATTTGCCTCACGACATCTCACTATCTCTGCCTCCTGGAAGTCATTCGGCAACATTCATTCAAGCAGCTTCTCAACTGCTGCCTTGATATGGTCAGTCTTGTATGAACTTTCGCGCGGTTCAGTGCCTTCTTTTATTAAGATAATGGCTGAGCTTTATGAGATCACAATGTTGTTTTTGTTTATTTGGCACGAACGTTTAACTTATATTTTCAAGGTCTACTATAGCCAGTCCAACCGTTTTCTTTTTGACAGCACCGATAGAACGTAACTGCGTCATGTTAAGTAATTGTTCACTTTTAAAGGCGAAGTTTTAATCTGTGTTGAGAGGTTTTAAGTTTTGATAAAATAACTAAACGGTTGGACGGGCTATAGTCGGAGAAACACCAGTATTCGTTACCTACTAAGGCTAATAGCCGGGACCTACTATTTTACGAGTCATCCGACCCACGGTAGCGCTCAGATGAAAATGCCACTTGAAATACGACAGTTTTGTGCATGGTCACGTATACAAACGTCCGCATCGATCGTTGCTAAGCTTCGATGATCATGTCAGATCACCTTAGCTTGTCAAGCTACAGGCGCAACTAAACTAAACGGTTGGAAGGGCTTTAGTAGTCAAAAAACACCAGTATTCCTTACCTTGCACTCAATGTAAACGTCACAGCTCTGCTCGAATCTGTAGTGACCAAAACGTCTCGGGCATGAGAACTCCCAGAGCGGGTTGATGTAGACGTTGTTGAAGTCTTCATCAGTATCAGTGTCGTTCAAGGGCAGAACCGACAAGGGGTTCCTTCCGAAGCCAGGGTCTATTTTCAAGGAGTCAGTAACAGGTTCTGCTACTTTAGGAGTTGGAGTGCTGTACATAGTCCATCGAATATTAGAGGGAGTGCTCGTTTGTCGGGCTGACCGCAAAAATTCTGCATTGGCTGTAAAAAAGGTTGGTGTTTAGAATATCCTGCCACAGAATAATAACTTGTACTTCGTACAGAAGCTTCACTTCGCAATGGTTTTCAAAGAAATATGAACTCAATCTGATAAACAATATGATTTAATTTAGCTCGCGGTCCAGTCGAGCTCGTGATCATTTCGTTACCTAGCAATTTCTTTTCAAAGGAATATGGACCTTAATTCACTATGCTACGGTTCATAATACATTGTACATGGTTATACGTAGTACTAGTTATTGTTCTGTGGTATTGAAAGAGCCACATAGATTGGCCCTTTGCGCAGTGGCCACCGCCCGTAGGTATGTTTTTAACACCTACACGCGGAGTGACACAGGCCTGATCCTGCCTAAATTGCTGGTACGTTGCAATATTGTAAGGGGTATTTCTAACTATCAACCACTTTGTATGTAGGGTTTCTTATTCTATGATGGGGGCAATCAGACTTGCACTGACAACCCGCAGGAGGCGTATTGTGCATTTCCCCCTACCAGTCTACCCAAGCCATCCAAGCTCCTTAAAGTAGCGGAGCACGGTCTTGGGTCGCTGGCATACCTGTTCCACTGTCATTGCGTCAGATGTTGTGGTAAATTAAGATTTCAAAAATCACGCTTCTTATACAAATTTGACATATCTGGTGTTAAAGCTAAGCTAAGTTTAAGCAAAGCTGCCAGCTGTCGCTAGAATCTAATTTATTGTCTCTTAAAAAATAATCGATTTTAGACTACACTTGTGTCGCTTTAAATTTAGTATTTGTTGTTATAGCGGCCCGGGAAATACATATCTTGTGAAAGTTTCAACTTTCTAGCTATTAAGGCAGACAGCAGAGTCTTAGTAATAGGGTCCCGTTTTTACCCTTTAGGTACGGAACCCGAAAAACAAACTTTTATCGGATATATTTTGAAGAGTGTGCAATGGAGCTGCACAATTTAATTCCCGCTTTTCCATTCCACTACAGAACGAGCAGGGGTACAGCGAAGAGACATCGATTCTCTGTCGAAGTTCCGAGGATTCGCACAAAGCGTTTTGCTTCGACCTTCATTGTGAGAACTGCGAAGCTTTGGAACTCTCATCTTGAGCCTCTTTTTCGCAAGAAGTACGAGTACAATTTGGGGGTCTTCAAATCTAGAGTAAATAGATTCCTTCTAGGTAAGCGTATACCTTACACCACAGTTAAGCTTAACATCAGGCAATCTGCGGTCGAACATAAGCCTATTCACCATTAAAAAAAAATTTTAGGCATAATGGATGGAGGGATACAATTAACTATTTTAGTACTATCAAAGAAATCGGTATTTTTATGAAAAGAAATAAATTTTTAACATCTTACTTGCAGCTACGATCACCAAGAGAAAGGAAAGTCGGGAAAACATCTTCTTTTCTTCACTCGCCTTGGCTTGAGACAAACAATCCGAATGATGCTCTTCCCAACCCTTTCTACCATTTTATACTAGACATAGGTCATCAATAACTAATTAGTCAATACCAATTTAACATAATATGAAAAAGATATTATTATGTTATCTAAAGCTAACGATATATAATAAAAGACACGTTAGAATAACAAGTTTATTTTTATTTTTAAAGTGTAATAAAGGACATAGAAATTAATGTACAAAATTGATAAGTATGTGTAAAGAGGTAAGTACTTATACAATAAAAATATTATGGGTGAAATATTTACTATGCTTTCCGTTGTGTTCAAAGCGGAAGTACACTAAATATTTACATTAGTTAAACTTGAGGAATACAAGTCTTTACAATACAATTTTTACGCTATACAGCTAGGCATTTAACCACAAGAGCTAGTAACACTCTGGTCTTAGGTGGAGCATATCTTGTCTGGAATAACTTGGTTTGTATAAAATTAAGGATTGTTACAGGTATGGAAAGTACAAAACAATTTTATAGAAATTGTGTAGAAATTGCGAATTGAAACAATCCTAAAATACGGTTCATTTATTTCGGTAATGATATATGAAAAGCTCACTAGATTGCAGCGAACTAGAATAAATAGAATAGTAACTTGGCCGATAAAATGGTTCCACGCGTAATCGTAAAACACCGCGGTGGGCGGGGCAAAACAACTACCCGCGCGCCCGCGTGGCGTCACATGGTGTGGCACGGCACCAATCGCATGCGAGCTTTGTGTGCGTGTTTCGTTGGGATAACAGTATAATTGTGTGCGTAGATGGATACAAATTCTAAGCGGCAATCGTATGGAGTTAATCTTCCGTTTATTATAGTTCGCTGCTAGATTAAGTAGATTACTAACTCTATTTAAAGTTTTGTTTTTACGACAATGAGGTTACAAACTATTTACTTTGGGTAAGTATGTATGTATTTACAAAGGCTTGTGCAATGTACGAATAAAGTGCGATTATGGCAAATCGTATTAAGACTAGACTTCCACATCGAATAGACTTGGTCAACCCTATTGTTCCGTTGTAGAAAAATATAGGAATAAGAGATTAATTAAACATTGTAAACTGTTCACGTAAGGCATCTTAATAATTATCGCGTAGTAAGAGGCCGTCCATTATTCACGTGAACTTCGAAAGGGGGGGGAGGGGTTATATATAAAATTACGAAATATCACAGAGGGGTGGGGGTTGTAATATAATATATCACGTGTATTTATTTATTCGGCATACTTAACCCAAAAGCGGCGTTGGTCTTTTTGGCCTCACGCTAACTTGTAGTTGCTAGCTTAAATAAGTTAGCTAGCAACTATAATATTATAGAAAATTTTGTATAAATGTATCTCCAAGAAATTATTTGAGGTGCTTTCACGTCTCACTTGCATAACTGGGTAGATAAGCAAAAGCTGCCCAACGACATTGCTGTAGCCATCACTCTGCATGCTCACAAAATGAAATTGAAACGGTGGCTCATTGATAGAGCGTTTTATTCTTTTGACGAATTTATTCCTAATTTTAAGTAATTGACTGACATTTATTGTATTTTACCCGAATTGTCATTTTTATTATTTAATAACTTTGTTATTACATAATGAGCTAGGTATTTAAGATACCGCATGTATTTATAATTTCTGACATGTAATATTCTTTATAACCAATAAATGAACTATGAACAAGAAGAAGCTAACTTTCAAATATGTTTTCTATTGAACACAGTTATAATGCAGTCAGACAAACGTTAAGACAAGGGCAAATATTAAATTTACAGTTTTTTCGTTAACAACTGTAAAGAATACTTATTAAAAAAAAGCTTTAAGACCGTCTAAAGAATAACTCAAGATATATTAATACTTATTTGGTACCTGAGACTTATGAATGAGAAATAAAATAGGTTCAAAAAATCTAAAATTTATTTTTGTATCTTTTGTCTTTTGATAAATCGGATTGGTTCCACAATCAGTATAAATATTCTTAGAGTTGTTATATAGACGTTCTTTAAGCTATTTTCTCAATATTTTTTACCATTTATGATTTATTACGAAAAAACTATAATTCAAGTTTTGGCCTTATCATATTTTTTCTTTCCAGCTTTTAGGGGACCAAGTCTTCTAATCGGAAAAAGTATCTTATCCCAGTTGGTTTCTGTAGGATGGAATAAGCTTTCTTGTTCCTTTGACGGCGTCGAATTCCAACTCCTTGGCGAGCTGCTGCTTCTCTATTTCTCTTGCTTTCGCAGCCGAGGTCCTGTAAGAAGATAAAAGAAGATAAATTAAGAACCACCGAGCTTTTTGTGACGACCATATTGGATATGACTGAACGAATGAATGTATTATTTGTCTTCTTCTTATCTTACACTAGCGACCCGCCCCGGCTTCGCACGGGTGCACAGCCGATACTAAATATATCTCTATTAGAACTAACTAAAGGACCGCCCGCAAAGCGCTAAGTCTTGCTTCCGGCAAACGGAACCCAATTTTTTTCCAAAATAAAATATAGTCTAATGTTACTCGTGGATAATGTAGCTTTCGAATGGTGAAAGAATTATTAAAATCGGTCCAGTAGTTTTTGAGCCTATTCAATACAACCAAACAAACAAAGTTTTGCTCTTTATAATATTAGTGTAGATATAAAATTTCCATGTCACAATGTTAGTTACCGTACTTCTCCGAAACGGCTTGACCGATTTTTACCAATTTTTATATGCGTATTCAGTAGGCCTGAGAATCGGCAACTATCTATTTTCCATACCCCTAAGTGATAAGGGTTGTTAACAAAATTTTATTTATTGACGATTTTTTTGTTTTTATTTTTTTATAATGTGGTATTAAAAATACATACAATCCAAATTTTTTAGTTTTTTATCACCAAACCCTATATTCAAATTCAAATTGTTTATTACAGCAAAAATATTACAGATAATTACGAAATATATTAAAGAAAACAAATACTATTAAACTGAACATTTGATATGGCGACCAGCACTTACGCTGAGAACTAGTCTCGTGCCGTAAGTACTGAAATGTTTATGGTCATTTTAGTAATTTAATTTTCCGGACCGCCGAGGATAGGAAAAAGTGGAAGACCATTTCATAAACGCGTGGCCCTTAGACACGACCTTCAGTGATGAAGTTACGACTAAGAAAGAGAGTAATTTAACCATTTTTCATCCCGCTTGAAAATCGGTCAAGCCGTTTCGGAGGACTACGGTTACTAACATTGTGACATGGAAATTTTATATATTAGACTAGAAATACACTAGAACCTCGTTAAGTCGAATCTCGATAAGTCAAAAACCTCCAAATGTCGAAAATAATGATTTGTTCCCTTCCCTTCAAACACCAAAACCTCCATTACTTGAAATCTGGACCCTCTGTTAGTCGAAATAATCACCGAGTCCCTCCAAGCCATTTTGGATTCTATAAATCGAAAAATTAAATTCGACTTCTGCATCTCAAACAGTTGTAAAATAAAACGTTGCTACGTTTTATTTTACAACCTTTACAACTTGATCATTTGGAATTTGTTATCTCTATTGTTCGAACAAAAATAAGTACCGACTCTAAGAACTTGCCGACAATGTGAGTACATTATTGTGTCTTAAAAATATTTTAGGAGTATACGATAATAAATATATGTCTCACGTAAACACGTGTTTGCTTGCTTGGTGTCAGGCTATATATAATTTTGATAGGTAATTTTTATTTCCTTCGAAATTTAGCAAAGCTTTACTTGCTGAATTCTGTGAATTCTGCCTAAGTTGTAATCCTCCATAAGTTGAAAACTCTGTAACTCGAATTTTTAGCGTCTCCCTGATCTTCGACTTATAGAGGTTCTACTGTAATTTATATGGCAAAACGACGTTTGCCGGGACAGCTAGTATATACATAATATATTTGAACAGTTTTACGTGGTCTGGTAAAAATAGTCCATACCTGAGTTCGACAGGGCAAGCATCCACTTCATCAGCAGACACGCAGGTGGAAGTGAGCTCATCGAAAGCTGCATCACCTCCGCAGGCCAGCGCGCGGGGGCGACCCTCGATACACAGGAAGTACTTCTGGCAGTTCACATCAGACCTGAGGAAGAGGGGTTTCAGTAAGAGTCAAGGATTGTCAGACAAGTTTATATTATTTTCCATGTTTTTATATTACCTGTGGCTACGCAAATAAAATTATTTCATTTCATTCATTTCATTCATTTCATTCATTTCATTCATTTCATTCATTTCATTCATTTCATTCATTTCATTCATTTCATTCATTTCATTCATTTCATTCATTTCATTCATTTCATTCATTTCATTCATTTCATTCATTTCATTCATTTCATTCATTTCATTCATTTCATTCATTTCATTCATTTCATTCATTTCATTCATTTCATTCATTTCATTCATTTCATTCATTTCATTCATTTCATTCATTTCATTCATTTCATTCATTTCATTCATTTCATTCATTTCATTCATTTCATTCATTTCATTCATTTCATTCATTTCATTCATTTCATTCATTTCATTCATTTCATTCATTTCATTCATTTCATTCATTTCATTCATTTCATTCATTTCATTCATTTCATTCATTTCATTCATTTCATTCATTTCATTCATTTCATTCATTTCATTCATTTCATTCATTTCATTCATTTCATTCATTTCATTCATTTCATTCATTTCATTCATTTCATTCATTTCATTCATTTCATTCATTTCATTCATTTCATTCATTTCATTCATTTCATTCATTTCATTCATTTCATTCATTTCATTCATTTCATTCATTTCATTCATTTCATTCATTTCATTCATTTCATTCATTTCATTCATTTCATTCATTTCATTCATTTCATTCATTTCATTCATTTCATTCATTTCATTCATTTCATTCATTTCATTCATTTCATTCATTTCATTCATTTCATTCATTTCATTCATTTCATTCATTTCATTCATTTCATTCATTTCATTCATTTCATTCATTTCATTCATTTCATTCATTTCATTCATTTCATTCATTTCATTCATTTCATTCATTTCATTCATTTCATTCATTTCATTCATTTCATTCATTTCATTCATTTCATTCATTTCATTCATTTCATTCATTTCATTCATTTCATTCATTTCATTCATTTCATTCATTTCATTCATTTCATTCATTTCATTCATTTCATTCATTTCATTCATATCATTCATTTCATTCATTTCATTCATTTCATTCATTTCATTCATTTCATTCATTTCATTCATTTCATTCATTTCATTCATTTCATTCATTTCATTCATTTCATTCATTTCATTCATTTCATTCATTTCATTCATTTCATTCATTTCATTCATTTCATTCATTTCATTCATTTCATTCATTTCATTCATTTCATTCATTTCATTCATTTCATTCATTTCATTCATTTCATTCATTTCATTCATTTCATTCATTTCATTCATTTCATTCATTTCATTCATTTCATTCATTTCATTCATTTCATTCATTTCATTCAGGTTGTTAAGAAGAAAATGAAACAGTAGAACACGTGCTACTGCACTGTGAGGCTACCACACAAACCAGCGGGAGCTACGGCCTGATGATAGCAGCTCAAGATGAATCGACTTCCATTGCTGACGCAACAGGGGTGGAACAGATATGCCAGCGAGCCAGGGCTGTGCTCCGTTACTTCAAGGAGCTTGGTTCGCTTGGGTAGGCTGGTAAGGAAAATAGGGAAGGGTAGGTAGGGAATGCACAATATGCCCCTAGCGGGATGTCAGTGCAGGTCTCATGACTACCACTTCAAATTAGAATTAGAAAATCAAGGATGCCAATTTTACACGTCAATTTAATTAATCTTAATGAGGTTAATTCGTATTTTACATCAATTGGGCGTACGCTGGCTAATAATATTATGAACAAATTAGGGAAAACCGAAGCGGAATTATCAGTTTTAGCGCACGAACCAGACGCTCCGGTAAACTCGATGTCTTTTGACCCTACTGACCCGTATGAAGTCCAGAGCATTATTCTAAGCCTGAAGTCAAATAGTGCACCTGGTAGAGATAATATTTCGTCGAATATTCTAAAACTTTTTGTCAAATATCTAGCAGTACCAATAACACACATTTGCAACCTTAGCTTGTCTTCGGGCATTTTCCCACAAGAACTTAAGCAAGCTGTAGTGTGTCCCATTTACAAATCTGGAGACAAATGTAATCCATCTAACTATAGACCTATTTCTCTATTGTCAACTCTATCTAAGGTAATTGAGAAGCTAGTTAAAAAACGTGTTATGAAATACCTGGAACAAAATAACCTCTTGAGTTCTAATCAGTATGGCTTTAGAAATAAAAAATCAACGGAAGATGCTGTATTAAAACTGGTATCTCTAACTACAGCATATATGGACAAGAAATACAAATGCATTGGCCTCTTTCTTGATATGCAAAAGGCATTTGATTCTGTCTCAATTCCGATTTTGCTTACCAGGCTGGAGAACGTCGGTATTAGAGGTTTGCCACTCAGATGGTTTTCGGACTATCTATCATGTAGATCGCAATCTGTCAAAATAGATGGATATATGAGCGATAAGGCCTGCTGTTCGTTTGGTGTCCCACAGGGTAGTACCCTAGGTCCAACCTTGTTTTTAATATATATAAACAGCCTTTGTAAAAAAAATACTTCTGGACTAGACCTTATCGTGTTCGCGGATGATACTGTTTTACTTTGTCACGACAAAACGTGGCCTAAGGTTAAAACTCTCGTTGAAAAATGTCTGGCTAATGTTACATGTTGGTTAGAGGATAATCTTTTGTCCTTAAACACGAGTAAAACAAAATACTTGTGTTTTAGTAAACGTTCTACAGGTAAACCTCGAAACAACTTCAACATTAAAATCCACACACATCCATGTAACCGTAGTTCTAATAGTGCTAAGCAATGCCAGTGTTCTCTTTTAACAAGGGTAGAATCAATTAAATACCTCGGCATAATAGTCGACGACAATCTAACGTGGCAACTGCATATCAACTCATTGGCTTCCAGGATACGTAAACTAATTTATATATTTAAAACCCTAAGAACTGTAGCCGACACTAATTTAGTTATTCAAACCTATAGAGCGTTATGCGAATGCATTATAAGGTATTGTATATGCGTGTGGGGAAGCGCGGACAAAACACACCTAATAACAGCAGAGCGAGCCCAACGCTCAGTGCTAAAGGTAATGTTGAGTCTACCATACAGGTATCCAACTTGTTTGGTATATGAAAAAGCAAATGTGCTGTCAGTAAGGAAGCTCTTCGTTTTCGAAAGTATTCGCAGGTTTCATAAGACTCTAGATCTAAACCAAATTCAAAATAATTCTAACAAAAGGAGATACCCAAAGCAAGCTATACCACATGTTAAATCACAGTATGCGAAAAAGCAATACACAGCGTTAATTCCCCTTTTATATAATAATCTAAATGAATGCGGTAGAATTGATAGAGTAACGGATAGAGAACTCAAAAAATATATGTACAATTGGCTCAAGACATTTGAGTATGAGGATCTTGAGAAATCAATTGAAAATCTCTGCAAAGGATGACACTAACATGACTTCCAGATCAAGATTTGTGTCTAGTATAATATTATTACTCATGTTATTTTTTATTAATATAGCTTTAAGTATGTCATGGTGCTAACACTGCAGCTCTCAATCATAAAACCTTACACCCATCATCTCATACATTCATATACACACCTACTCTCTCTGCCAACCTCACACACATACCAGTAAAAACATACACACACACACACACACACACACACACACGCAAACACATACATACACTCACACAGTCGCTTGGTCATATAAATTCACACACCCACACAATAAATGCGTGCTAATGTTATGCTATTTAGGTTTTAATATAATTTTTTATTTTTGTTTTATATCCTATCTCAAAGTAAGATTTTTTTTTTTTTTGCAGCCAGTTAAATTGTTTATAAAAGCGTAAATTTTTATTAATCT
This sequence comes from Mellilla xanthometata, assembly GCA_035578125.1. NCBI lineage: Eukaryota > Metazoa > Arthropoda > Insecta > Lepidoptera > Geometridae > Mellilla > Mellilla xanthometata. The sequence continues at coordinate 376,332 of JAPUBQ010000049.1, read as the reverse complement.
CATAGCCAAAATATTTGATATTTATTTGCTTTCAACATTCTCCATTTATATTGTAATAATTTCATACTTTTTTTTTGTAATTGTTTATATAAACTTTTTCTTTTCCTTTTTTTGAAAATTTAGTGTCATAAATTGTACTGAAAACCTAATTAAGTTCTATACTTTAAGTTCTATACCTACGATTGGGAGAAGACATCGGCTTCCGTCATACAGTTCTGAACTAGTTCGGAAGCCTTTGGATTTCTTTATATATTTGTAACATTTACTTTGTCAAATAAATAAATTTTGTATTTGTATTTGTATTAATTCTTAAACGGTACATTTCTAGTTTGTATTATGGTTGCTAACACAATTGATATACTACATATACTTTATATCGATACATACTTAAAACCCAGACAGACAGCGAACAAATTGAGTTCGTCACAAAAATGTTGGCAGCGCCAGGAATCGAACCCGGGACCCTCTGGTTGGCAGTCCGGCATGGTAATTACGCCAACGATATGTTTTGATTGGGGGAATATTGTCCACAAAAAAGGCGGAAATTTATTAAAGCGCTATTTATATAAACACCACATTCTTAAATAATTTTCCGAATCCAAATCCTATCCTGGAATAAATCATATCCTATCCTGGATTAAATCCTATCCTATCCTGGATTAAATCCTATCCTATCCTGGATCAAACCTTATCCTATCCTAGATCAAATCAGCTAACACAGCGAGATGCGGCTAGTTGTCTAATATTTAGCAATCTCATTCGATTCTAAGCAAACCTACTTAGATATTTCAAGTATGGTTAGGTAACCAAGGTCATCATAGCATCTTCTGCTGACATTTAGTTTGACCATTACTTAATAACAAACCTGTTATTCGAATTCAAATTCTATCACCTTTATCATTAACTATACGACCATATTATATATACTCGCTTAATTGTGGTTTAAGCATCTTTAATCTTGTATTAATTGAGTATCAAATTTGAGTTCTTATGTAACAAAGAGTTTGTATTCAATTAATTAAACGCTTAAACTTTTTAGTCGTGTAGGAATCTTGGCCGTTTATGTTGTTATACATGCGATATTTACTTTCTCTATGGTTAAATAAACTTTTTTTTTTTAGAAGAAGGATTATTCATATTATGTTTGTGTGGTGGTAGATACCAGGTATAAAACTTTAAAGTTACAATTTTAGTGATATAAATTGTAAAGGTAAATTAATGCAAAATTTGTTCTAGAACGTGTAAGGAAAAATAATAAAATAAATTAATAATTAAAACAATTTTGATATCAAACAGACTCATTAATTGGAAAATAACTGATAAAATGAATTGATGTCCTATTTTAATTTTATAATTATTTTGACATGTAATATACAACAATTATTTTGACATGTAATATTTTTGTAAACAGTGATCATTAATATAAGCATATAAGAAACTATTTGTTACAGAAGAATTTTATAATGATGTTTAAATTAAACATAACTTTATATTTCTACAATTTTCGTTGAAACTATGATTTGTAAATAATTTTCACATTATTATTCTTAAGTTATATTTAAATTAATACAAGTTATAATATATTATAATATACAATAGTGTATAATACTACAATAGGTATATAGTGAATAATAATAACAAAAGAAAACGAATGAAGAGGTACTCTGCCTAGTACAAGAACCAAGAACCATACAATAGACAACAGAAGAGGAAAGATGGTTGGCCACCTTATACGACATGACAATTTCATTAAAAATATCGTAGAAGGAAAAATAGAAGCCAGGAGAGGAAGAGGAAGACCTAGAAGATCATATTTGGACCAAATTAAGGAGAAGGCGAAAGTCATGTCGTATAGGGAGGTCAAGGATTGGCCGAAGATAGAACTACCTGGAAAAAACTCCACGTACAAGAGCCCAGCTCTTAAATATTGAATGAATAGCATAAGCATAAGCATAAGTGGCCCACTATACGTTCCCACTGCTGGGACTCGGGGCCTTCTCTCACGAGGAGAGAGATATAGGCCTTAATCCACCACGCTGGCCGAGTGCGGGTTGGCGGATGACACACGTCTTCGGATATTGTGGTCCTCAAACATGTCGGTTTCCTCACGATGTAAAGCGAGTGCAAATCCACATATAACTTGAAAAACAAGTCATTGGTGTAGGGCATGGATCGAAACAGGAGCCGGCCGAAAAGCAGACGTTTTTACCATCGCGCCTCACTCGCTAATCGCCACACGCTTTTTACCTTAATTGAATGAATAAAAAACACATATTATTGTTGTCTATGATAATAATGAATATGTACCTGTAATATCTAAAGCCCGCAGGCGGCCCGAGCTCCCGGCTGGTCGGCACTTCAGGACAACGGAATCCGAGGAAAGCTGGAAATACGAGTATTAAAAAAATCGTTTATTAAGTGCGACCATTGTCACCGCCTAACGAAATAATCTAGCATTAATTGTTAAAGCAAGGAAACCGAGCGGTTAAAATAAATACAATCACTTGTGACGATGTTACATTACAACCCTGCATGGTCTATTACAATGTTGTATTTTGCGAGAAACAGACTTAAATTGTATTGTCTCCGAATACCAACTAAAAATGCCCTTTGGCCGGTTAAATTCTAAAGCATGCTATACACTCGCGAGAACTTTATTGCAAAATTAAATAGCTACATTTCCCAAAGAAATTAAACACTGAATGAAGAGTTACGATTGTGTGCATTTTGACGTGACAACGTCTTAAATTAGGTTGCGGCTGGGAGTCACTTATGAAAAAGTGTAACGCCCGGTAACGTTACGATGAGTCACCGAACGAGAGAGAGGCCCGCCGAATGCCTTGCGTCTCTCTCCCACTCAACTATGATCGGTCTGCCGCGCGCGCAGCACGCGGCAGACGTTGTCACGTAAAATCTTCGCCCGTAAAACCGACTTTACAGGCAACCATTTTTTTTTCTCAGTAGTGTATAAGCAAGCTAAAGTTAAAAACAAGATCCATAAGAATATTAACGTATATTGATCATTAATCAATGTTAAAATTACTTAAATCAATAAAGGAAACATTTACTAGTTTGTTTGCTGCACTTAAAGCGCTATTATGTGTGTTTTTGTTCTCGTTTGTTGGTTAAAGTTTTTGTTTTTCAATGCAATTTTTTTACATTGTCAAAAGTTTTGTATTTTGTTTTGTAGGTAAATTTTTACTAATTATTATATGTAATAATATGTAAGCTAGGTTTACTTGTTAAGGTTGCATACTTCCGTAAGTTTACTGAATAATCTTACTAAAGATTTTTAACTGTTTGTAAGCTAAAAAATAAAACCGTTTTAGCCTACTGACTTTCATACATACGAGGTGACTGACTTTCATACGTACATATTATGGGCTCCCATACAACAAACATACGAGGGTGGATTGAAAACTTCGCAGCCTAATACATAAATACTTAAAATATTTTATTGTAACCATGACAACCATATCACAACTTTGGTTGTCAATTTGTCAAATTCTATCCCAACAGCATGGACTGTATTTAAATTAGGCTGAATTTTGTTAGCCTTTGTACAGCGTTTTTAAATATTTTAATATTTAAGGGCATTGAGCTATATATACTAACATCATTGTTTAAGGGGGGCTCTCATACAACAATGATACGGAACCCTTCATGCGCGAGTCCAATTCGCACTTGGCCAATTATTTAAGACTACGCAAACAAATATTTCTTCATAAAATGTGAACCGTAAAACGCGACTGGTTATCCTTGAGCGTCTGTTAACTCAAGGAAAATCTGCCTTTTGTGATTTTAGCGTTTTGTGGGAAAGGCAGGTGTTTGTTTTATATACTGGTTTTCATAAAAAGGCTTGTTCGAACGGGTTTCTTTGCACAATAGAGCACAAAGGACAGACCGACCCATGTCTAGTCTGGAATAACTGGCTGTCAAGTCTACCGGATCTTACATTTACATGTTAAACGTTAGAAAATACTCTACGACCAGAGACCGTAATGATATTTCGAAAGTCATATGCTGAAGATCGACTGAACGTAAGTTCGAATTCACTTTTTAGACCAGAGCCGAAGCTTTTAAAAAATGAAATAAAAATTACGTAATGGGTATGGAAAATAGATAGTAGCCAATTCTCAGACCTACTGAATACGCATATAGGTAAAATTTGGTAAAAATCAAGCCGTTTCAGAGGACTACTGTAACTTAACATTGTGACATGGAAATTGTATATATAAGAAGAAGATTATAACATTTTGATAAGACTACAAATATTGACTATTTTAAGTTTGTAAGTATATATTGTACCAAATAAGGAATGTACATTCATATTTTGAGTCAACTGATGCCTGAACCTAAGCTGTATCTCAGGAATCAGTATTATTTAACCCTGCAGCCTGGGTGAAAGAATAAGGCTGCGGAATTGCCCCTGCCTGTCGTAAGAGGCGACTGAAAGGGGCATCAGACTCGAGGGTGTTCGGAGATGGGGTTCCGACACCCGCTCCATCGAGTCCGGGGTGAACGACGACGGCGTCGCGTGACCGTCGCCGTCGCGTCGTTGGCGGAAACAATCCGGGAAGGGCCTCAGCGCAGTGCAAGGAGGTCTCCGGAGTGTTTCCCGGAAGAACACGCTTGTTTACACGCACAAAGCGTTTTGCCTCCACCTTTGTTGTCCGAACCGCCAAACTTTGGAATTCCTTGCCGAATTCCCTGTTCCCCAATGACTACAATCTAGCGATTTTCAAGGCCATCAGGTGAATTGTGGTCAAGCGCTGGCCTATTCAGAGTAAAAAAAAAAAAAGAACCCGGAGACCTCCGTTAAGCACAGAGGCAGGTCACCGGGGGGGGTTTTAGTGGGTACAAATCCCACATAACCTGGCTGCGCCCCATCGTAGCCAGGTATCTTGTCGAAGATTTCCCCCTCGTCAACAAAAAAAAAGGTATCAGTATTTACTATCATCCTACCTTCAGCATCACAATCAGCGACCTGGTCTGGCCACTCGCAGCGGTAAGTCTCAGGGTCGAAGGCGAGTCCCTCCGGGCACGTGAAGTCGTATCCTACACCGTTGACGCAGTTTCTGAAGTGGCTACAGTTGCGGGTGTCTCCAAGCTTGAAGTAACCGAATTGGTGAGGGCATTGGTCTGTGGGCTCGGCTGGTTCTGTGGATGTTATACAAACATATTAATGTACAACAAATTGCTAGAGAAAATAGCAAATCTTAATAGTACCTAGTATGTTTAAACAGAAAATAAAGAAAGCACCGAAACTGTTGGACTCATTCCAACTTTTAATAATAAGTTAGTGTGACCGTTTTCTACGCGAAAATATTAAGATGCCTTACGTGAACAGTTTACAATGTTTATTAGAAAATAAAGAGCTTTTGTGAAAGTAATCCCTTTTATAATTTAAGCGAATATATGAATATGGAGCTTGCAGAGTCGTTATTCACGTGTAAAAAGTAGTATTTAATCTTGATATCATATCATCATCTCAATTAATCAATAATATTATATTTTTAATATGATTTTATAGTTTACTTATAAGTACATATGTAAGTACGTAAAGAAAGTATGATATCAAAAGCAGTATTTTAAATTTAATAGATATGAAAAACAGGTGCCATTTTGTGTATTATTTAATGAAATTTGTAAGTTTGTTTAATGTAGTCTAACTACGTAGTATTTTTAAGTATTAAGTAATTATTGTAGTGTTACTTGCCTTTAACGTGTGTTATTTATGGCTAATAAAGTTCCGTATTTCTGTATTTCAAAATAATTATATTATAAAACCTAGAACATCAGATACCAGAGAAAATATGGATCGCCAAGACACAGGCTCACGCCTAGGTTGTGGTTCATGGAGTAAACTCAGCGGCCTTACTCAAAACTAACCAGTTATACAAACAGAATAGAAATTCAATACAATAAGTAAAGTTACAATATGTATATGCCATAGGACGATTTATTGTATAATAGTGTTTGCTGTTATAGCGGCACGGGAAATACATATCTTGTGAAAGTTTCAGCTTTCTAGCTATTACGGTTTCTGAGATACAGCCTGGAGACAGACAAAGCGGAGTCTTAGTATTAGGGTCCCGTTTTTACCTTTAAGGTACGGAATCCTAAAAATGATCAATTCTCGTTGGCGTAATGGTTACCATGCCGGACTGCCAATTAGAAGGTTCCGCGTTCGATTCCCGGCTGTGCCGGAACTTTCTTTGTGCTGAACTAAATTTGTTGGCTGTCGGTCTGGGTGTTAAATATGTATTTATATAAAATATGTATGTATGTACATGTAGTATATCAGTTGTGTTAGCAACCATAATACAAACTAGAAATGTATGGGGTTAACCAGCCGTGTGTGAAATGTGTCCTTGTATTTATTTTATTTATAATCAACGTGGAAATACCACACCATTTTTAAAATGGGAAAACCGTTCCTAATTATGAATCTCGTGGCCTCCAAACGCGAATACTGACTCAATTTAAATCTATAACCACGTTTCGTAACCCGCTCACACTTCGAACCTCATTCATATTCTCACAACGTGTGTATCATCTGCGAAAAATGACTAAAATAGTTTTTAGGGTTCCGTACCCAAGGGGTACCAAACAGGATCCTAATAATAAGACGTCGCTCTCTGTCGGTCTGTCTTTCTAGCTTCTTCATCGACCGTTGACAGTAAAACAGGAGACAGACTTCAAAAAAGGAGGAGGTTATATATATTCGACTGTATGTATTTTATTTATGTGTGCACCGATTTCTCAGCCATTTGTGGACCGATGAAGATGAAGTACGTATGTATTTATGTTGCTGCTATTAGAGTAGAATAAAATGAATATTTTAGTAAACTCATACTACAAATGTGCCTTATTGCATTTTTTTTCTCGACTTTAAATTATATAAAATTAAGAATATTAAGTGTTATATTTACTTTGCAACTATATAAATGAAATTAAAATAATAATTTAAGGATCCTTTACAATAAACGTATTTTTTTTGTAATTAATTATAACAATTGGAAGACGCTAGAATAATAGAGAATACTAGGTTCTTATATATATTTTTTTTAAATTAAATATGATATTAAAACAAACGTGTTTTATTACATTTTTTTAGAATGGTACCGAACCCTTCACATGCGAGCCTGGCTCGCACTTGGCAATTATTAAAATTAGCGATGACAAAGCTGGTACAAGGCATGTAATCTTCAGATCTGACGCATCGGTATTAAAGTTCATTTGTATGGACCTATCGTCAGCTTTGGAAAAAACCTGGCTGGAAATAAGGATAAATTCTTTAGGAATACATATTTTAAGAATAACTTTTAGTCTTGAGGACTTTGTTGGTACCATGCTGGACTGCAAACCAGTGGGTCCTTAATTCGATTCCCGGCACGGCCAACATCTTCGTGATGAACTAAATTTGTTGGATGTCGGTCTGGGTGATAAATATGTATCGATTTAGAGTATTATTTATATATATATTTTTTTAAAGTACCTATTTATGTTTGAATATGTTTGTAATACAGTTGCTAACACAACTGATATTCTAACAAAATTAGTTTGATGAAAAAGATGTTCGCTGTGCCGGGATTCGAACCCGGACCTCTGTGATTGGCAGTCCTGCATGTTAACCATTACGCCAACGAGGTCGTCATGTTAATTGATTATTATCATTATTATTATATCGTTATCTTTATTGACGTAAATACAATAGGTACAGATTTTATTTGAAATAGATGTAAATAGAGTTTTAGTATTAATTAAGTTTGTAATGCCATGTGAATAGGAGAAGTATGGATATGGTTGTACGAGGTAGCGGAAGTAGAGGTCGACCTAGGAAGACGTGGCTGAATTATGTAAATGAGGATATGGAAGAAAAGGAAGTGAATGTGGATATGAAAGCTGATAGAATCGCGTGGAAGAGGAAAACTTGCTGTGCCGACCCCACCTAGTGGGGAAAGGTTGAAGAAGAAGAAAAGTTTGTATTGCAATGCCCTATTAACTAATCAAAGCACTAATTTCTTGTTCTACAATAGTTGTGTTGCAAATTTTTCATTTGTTTTTTGGGACGAAGTTCCTTATCACGCATTATAAAAGGGGGTAGACGGAAAAAAATCTTACGAAAAGTTGTCACGACACTTTTTGCGCACGGTATGGCAACGTCGCATCTTCAAAATTTGTTCGGAAGTCAAATACGGCTATTAGAAGAAATTAGAGAAAGTATTCACTAATTGACAACAGCGCCATTCGTTTCAGGTGGAGTTGCGATTGAGCCTACTGATTAAGTTTATTACATTTTATTTGTTAATAATAAAAATAAAAAAATGGTTGCCTGTAAAGTCGGTTTTACGGGCGAAGATTTTACGTGACAACGTCTGCCGCGTGCTGCGCGCGCGGCAGACCGATCATAGTTGAGTGGGAGAGAGACGCAAGGCATTCGGCGGGCCTCTCTCTCGTTCGGTGACTCATCGTAACGTTACCGGGCGTTACACTTTTTCATTAACCTAATTTAAGACGTTGTCACGTCAAAAATTACGACTAAAACAAAAAATGTTATTACAATTCCTTCACTAATTAATCGAAAGGAACTTCGTTCTATCCGGGTGTCTCTTGACACCTCTCAAGTTTTTTTTAAACAGCAGTTAACTTACGCAGAGCTGACCGCTCGAGGCAGGCGACTTCGTTAGGGTACTGGCAAGGGTACACGTTGAAGTTCACGTTGGGGTTGAACCGGAGGCCGTCCGGACACGTCTTCTCTTCTGCTGTTCCGTTCTAGAACAATGTTACAAAAGAATTGATCACACAAAACCGTATAGGAGAGTTAGAATAAAATGGCTTTATTGTCGCGTTTGGCCAGCAATTTACATTTAAACATAAGCAGCCCACTATAAGTTCCCACTGCTGAGACTCGGGGCCTTCTCTCACGAGGAGAGAGAATAGACCATAATCCACCACGCTGGCCAAGTGCGGGCTGGCGGAAGACACACGTCTTCGGATATTGTGGTCCTTAAACATGTCAGTTTCCTCGCGATGTTTTCCTTCACCGTAAAGCGAGTGCAAATCCACACATAACTTGAAAAACAAGTCATTGGTGTACTGCCGGGATCGAACCAGGTCCATAGGTACTCTTGAAGTGAGGCAAAACAACGTTTGCCGAGTCAGCTAGTATGTATAATTACCAATATTATTTTAAGTTAATTTCTTCAATACGGAATGGTCTCTTTAAAATTTAACATTTTACACTTTTTTTTGGACACTTTTCTCACACGGCCGGTTAACCCCATACTAAACCATTTCTAGTTCGTATTATGGTTGCTAACACAACTGATATACTACATATATATACATACATATTTTATATAGATACATATTTAACACCCAGACCGACAGCCAACATATTTAATTCAGCACAAAGATGTTGGCCGCGCCGGGAATCGACCCCGGAACCTTCTGATTGTCAGTCCGGAATGGTAACCTTTACGCCAACGAGGTCGTCATTAATATTATTTGTACATACATGTAATTCTGAATGTCTAAAAAAACAAACAGTTAAAAGTTATTATGTATTATTTATTAGCACCCCTGCGTTATACTACGTTATACACCCCTGTATATATAAATTTATACTCACAATACATTCAACATATTTGTCACAGCTGCCAGAGACTGGATATCTCTCATTCAGTTCCTTGCAAGAACCGGCCAGGTTACGCGCCGGAGGCTGAGCTTGGTATTGTTGGTTCTGGTTAGAGAATTGTTGGTTCTGGCTGTTGTATTGTTGGCTCTGGTACTGATTCCTCTGGCTCTGGTAGTTCTGGCCGTACTGCGCGAGCGCTGTAACAAAATGCTTATGTTAAACTAACAAACAAACAAGACTAAGGTTAATAAAGTAAGTAAAGTAAACATAATATTACTGTTATTACTTATTGTAACATTAAGTATACTTATGCTAAAGTAATATAAGACAATATAAAATAATTTATTAGCAAGTCACATTATATTTTACGCTGTTTTTACTAAAATAGACTAAAGTCTCAATACTTATAAATTACGAGTAAATATTGTGTGGGTGCGTGAGTGTGTGTGTGTGTGTGTGTGTGTGTGAATAAAATCACGTCAATGAATCAGACTTCGCCGATATTTCAAATAAAACAAAGACAAAGCTATTCTCAGTATTTATGAATTAAAATACTGATGATGCCATCATTTATATTGCCCAAAATAAACCTCAAAGCTTGATTTGAGGATTGCCATCAACCTTTTTGCATATTTTCAAAGAGTATTTACACCATTTATTATCGACATTGGCGTTTTAAATCTACGAGAGATAGATTTGTTTCTAAACTAACTATTAATTAATTACTAAAACTATTAATTAATGCACCTATATATTTATTTTACATAATTTTTAATTTTAAAACGAATGGTTTTCAAAAATAAAACTCGCGAGCGAATTTCACGTACTATAATTTACGAAGGATTTTATAGGATGTGACCATGCACCAGAATGTAGCTTTTAAGTGGCATTTTAATCTGGGTGCTAACGTGGATCGGATGACACGTTAAATTGTAGGTCCCCGCGTTAGTCTTAGTACAAGCAGTCGTTAAGCTAAGTCTGATGTCTTTGAGCGGCTTGAATACTCTTGACACCAAAGCTTGGTCACTTAGCTCATTCAAAGAAGAAGATGACGCTGGACGACCAATGCTCCTCTAATATACTAACTAAATACTTTCCGGTATATTAATTATATGTGGTATTTAGTTAACCAACAGACGTCTTCATTTCTAATATTAGCTCATTAATATACGAATGACATTGATCGTGAGAACCGGATTTGTTTTATCCAATAGCGCTAATGTCAAATACAAATATTAAAAGGACCAAGGATACCAGACGCAAATTCTAAATCATGCAAAATTATACCAAATATTTGAAATTTTAATTAATATACCACTATTTTATTTATTTTATGCAGATTATCCCAATGAAGGGCAATTGAGAATTTTATTAATTAATTAATTATATTATCATGGCTTAGCGCCTTCGATCAAAAAAAATGGTTGCCTGTAAAGTCGGTTTTACGGGCGAAGATTTTACGTGACAACGTCTGCCGCGTGCTGCGCGCGCGGCAGACCGATCATAGTTGAGTGGGAGAGAGACGCAAGGCATTCGGCGGGCCTCTCTCTCGTTCGGTGACTCATCGTAACGTTACCGGGCGTTACACTTTTTCATAAGTGACTCCCAGCCGCAACCTAATTTAAGACGTTGTCACGTCAAAATGTACTAGATTTAAGGTGATGTCTCTAAAAACGGCAAGGAAAATAAGACCACAAGTAAGAGTGTGGTATAATTTGAGTTTCAGGAACTTAAACGTTATTAGTATAGTAATACAGTTGAATTTTCTAACGCTCACTGCGTACGGTCATAAAATTTTATAGTTGTTATCGCGGAGCAAGATAGCTTATGTTTATTACGGCATTAATCGAAACTCAACCTTAAAATACAGTGGTAAGGTTGACATATTGAAACATATTTTGTATATCTGTGTATATTGTAATAGATACAATAGTATAGTATACTCATGCCATTTTTTTGTGCTGTGTTTGTATGCAACACTGAATCTGGTATATATTTGATTCGAAGCTTAGCGCCTGTAGCTCGGCTAGCTAAGGTGATCTGACGCGATCATCAAAGCTTAGGAACGGTCGATGCAGACGGTGCTTGGTTGGATGGTAATGCACAATATTGTCGTTTTAAACGTGGATTTTTTATCTGGACGCTACCGTGGGTCAGATGACATGATAAAATGTAGGTACTGGCTGTTAGTCTCAGTACAAGACGTTAAGCCAACTCAGAGGTCTTCGGGCGGCTTGAAAACTTTCGACACCAGAGCTTGGCCACTTAACTCGTACGAAAAAGAAGACCGGGAGCGGGATTTCGTCTGCGTCTGGTAACTGCACTTGGCTAGCGTGATTGATTTTGGCCTATATCTATCTCCTAGTGGGAGAAAGCCCCGATTCCCAGCTGTGGGAACGTATAATTAACTGCTTATTTTTTGTCATTGCGCGATAAGGAACTTCGTTCCAAAAGCAAGCAAGCATTATATATAATACTAGCAGTTGCCCGCGGCTCCACTCGCGTGTAGGTCGCTTTTCGCGTAACCTGTTTAACATAGTAAATAAAGAATTTTCCATACAAACTTTCACCCCCCATTACAAATCCTTAATTCACCCCTGGCAAAAAAACTTGATATTATTATTTTTAATTTAACATAAACTATTTCCAAATTTCATTGCTATAAGTTCAAAAACAAAGAAGTTTCATACAAACTGTTTTACCCCCTTTCACCCCCTTAGGGGTGGCATTTCCAAAAATCCGTTCTTAGTACGCGTCTACATACTAAAACAGATACACCCTCCAAATTTCACAACCCTAGGACCAGCTGTTTGGGCTCTGCGTTGTCTATAGATGAATGAATGAGTCAGGACAAAGGTCTTATAGTATAGATAGATATGAAAATTATTCTATATATGTCCCCTATACGCTTTTGTGAAAAATGCATAAACACGTCGTAACCAACCTTCACGCCTATTTGTCTATTTTATTATTTCCTATTTTTCCGAACAGGTTCTAACAAGACGTGTAACTAACTTCAATTATGCGTTACTAAGTTAACTTTTGTCTCAGGTAATTTTATCTATTGTTTAAACTAAACTTGGCGTGAAATCGCCTTGGTGGCTTAAGGTACAGTTTCAAGGCAGACGACTAGTCGCAAAAGCGGGCGACGTGTCGTCCCTTCTTATGAATAAGAATAAGAATATATTTATTGTTCAACTGTGTTAGGTACAAGATCTTAAGTATACATATACAGGTAAATAGTATCAACAGTCGTTTCCATTGCGAACATACAATAATAATGTTGTTTCTTAACAATATGTTACGTTTTACAAAAATATTTTAGTTAGACTATGTACCTACTTAAATTAAAACAATTACTATCTTAAATACTTATTCTATAATATAATCCCTAGCACATATTCATAATACTCTAAATTAAAATATTCCTTTTGGTTGTAGTACATCTTATCAATTAGCCAGTCTTTTAATTTGCATTTAAATTTCTTTCCACTCAGCATTTTTAATTCTAATGGTAAGTGGATGGTCTTGTCTGGTAGTATAAATTCAAAACAAGTACTTAAGGCTTCTTTGCGAGGCAGTTATTCCAGACTAACCATGCTCCAACCTAGGCCCAGATTATGCTAAAACGGCCCCTAAACTATGAATAAACTAAAATATGTGTAGTTCATCTAGACAATATTAGACATAATTGTCCATTTGTCTGATGAAGGAAGGTTGATGAGAACACAAACTTAGTACTTTAAATTGTGTAAGTGTATTAAGTGTATACATACTTATTGGTCTTATCGTCAATAAATGTAATTTACATAATTATAACTTATCTTAACGCTTTAGCCAAAAACCAAGATATCGACGTCTTTTGTAGTGCCATCACTACTAACATTCATGTTTTTTAATTTTTAGATCTAAAATTGTTTCAGAAATTTAGCTACAATTTTATTGATTTAATTAGTTATAAAAATTAATTAATTGCGAATTACTTAATAAGCCGCTTGCACGTGTGCACTTACGAGCTAGTCAAATGACTAGCTATATAAAAAAACGTTGTATACGCTTCAGAGTTTGCTTCGTTTTGCTAGTCATGCATGCATGTTTGGAATAGGTAAATCACAGTAGCCATCTCCACACAATTTATCTCATTTGACGATAACGAATTGAAGTATACATAGGTATGAAGTAAATGTAGCTTTTAGAGACCCTACGGGCACCACAGACTAAAAACCAAACCTACATTCTTACCGTGGAATATAATATTTATAATGTAACTTTTGTATTTTGATTATTTCAATGTAAGCACAAAAGAGAATCAAAATATAGCCTATGTTACTTAGGCATAATGTAGCCTACCCAACGGTGAAAGAATTTTTCAAATCGGTCCAGTAGTTTCTGAGCCTATTCGCGTCAAACAAACAAACAAACAAAAAACTTTTCGTCTTTGTAATATTGGTATAGAAAACGTGTTTTCAAAGATTTGGTTTAACCTCCTAACATGAATGTGTGAATTAGTTTCAGTAAAACAAACCAGTTCAATGATGAATAGAGACATAATATATAAGTTTACGGAAGATGATACGCTTCTGATTTTACGCCTGAGAATTTAAATGAGGCGGGGCGTTTTAAAAATTCCAGAGTTATTATTACTTTTTTGTTAATATTTAATCTCTTTGTTGAACACCCCATCGTATTTATTGTAATGTCATCTCCATGCTTTGGTTGCCTGGAAGAGATCGCTTTCAGTGATAAGGCCGCCACTTGTAACACTAGATATTAATAAGTTGTTATTTATTTTCTGTCTGTTTTGTATTTCCTTTTATGTTGCAATAAAGAGTATATCTATTATAGCTAAAGGCGTTAAGGGAACAGAATGGCGTATTTGAAAAATCCTACTAAATTTTTCACTCACTTTACGGTGAAGGAAAACATCGTGAGAAAACCGGCATGTTTGAGGACTACAATATCCGAAGACGTGTGTCATCCACCAACCCGCACTTGGCCAGCGTGGTGGATTATGGCCTATATCTCTCTCCTAGTGAGAGGAGGCCCCGAGTCCCAGCAATGGGAACGTGTAGTGGGCTGCTTATGCTCTATGCTATGCTATAAAATCCTATATTTGACGACTTCGTTGGCTTAAAGGTTACCATGCCGGTCTGCTAATCAGAAGGTTCCAGGTTCAATTCCCGGCCCGGTCAACATCTTTGTGCATATCTAAATTTGTTGGCTGTGGGTCTGGGTGTTATAGTATTTATATGTAATATGTATGTATGTATATGTAGTATATCAGTTGTGTTAGCTACCATAAAACGAGCTAGAAATGGTTCAGTATGGGGCTAACCAGCCGTGTGTGAATGTGTCCTAGTATTTATTTATTTAGTTTATAAATAGAGCTATGATTTTTTTACTTTTATTAGCTTTTAATTCAGTGTTAAGAATCGTTAGAGCTCCAACATTAAATTACGTAAAGCTCGAGAGTTTATTTTTTGACAAAGAGTCGTTTTAAGAATTAAAAAATTTTGCATCGGAATGTAATATGTAAATTTAAACACATCGTTATTTTTTGTAGATGATAAGATATTGATAGTTTTTGATTGAATATGAACTTTGCTCAAATTTGTATGGCGTGGCTTAACTCAATGAAATAGCGCCTTAGTACATACAGAGAAACAATTTTGGAAGGACTTTAAGGAATTTGCGAAAAATTACATTCTTTCCGTAAAATTTTAATCGATGTATGATAATATTAATGAACTAATATGAACGAATTTGTTTTCAATTTGTGTAACCCTGTTAAAAACAATAAAAAGGTTTGCGTTTATTATATAAGTAACTCTATATGTCTACAAATATAATTACAATACCAATTTTAATTAAGATATACCTGAACTGAATTCGATGAAATTAATATGGAATTATTCGGGAAGTATATACCTTTTCCAATAAAAATAGAAGTTGCAAAATAACTTTAAATAAAAAAAAACATGTTTCAATCTAAAAAATAAAAAAAACATGTTTCAATCTAAAATATAAAAATAAGTCGGGTTTTCCTTCCTGACGCTATAACTCCAGAACGCACGAACCGATTTCCACGGTACAGCATTCGTTGGAAAGGTATCGGGCTCCGTGAGGTTTGTAGCATTAGAACGAAATTCAGAGAAAATTCATTTCACAAAAAAGTCTACCTAAGCGCGGGCGCGGGCACCAGCTAGTCAAATTATATAAAAAAAAATTAAATTCTGTTGTAATAAATAAAAAAAAACTACTCACCAACAGCGCAGACGCAAGATAAAACGAAAAGTATCCTGTCCATATTAGCTGTGATGTCCAGTCGTGCCAAGGGTCTTCCACACACTGACACCTGCGCAGACCGCGGCTCCACATGGACCTTGACGTGTACTCAACATGCGCAGACGCAGGCCCAGCGCGTTCTTTTAGCCCCTCACACAGTTTGCTGCCGAGAAATCGAGCGATGACAACTCGAATGACGACCTCGTTGGGGTAAAGGTTACCATGCCGGACTGCTAATCAGAAGGTTCCGGGTTCGATTCCCGGCCCGGTCAACATCTTTGTGATTAACTAAATTTGTTGGCTGTGGGTCTGGGTGTTAAATATGTATTTGTATGTATGTATGTATATGTAGTAAATCAGTTGTGTAAGCAACCATAATACGAGCTAGAAATGGTTCAGTATGGGGCTAACCAACCGTGTGTGAATGTGTCCTAGTATTTATTATTATTATTATTTATTAACTCTAACGAGCTCAAGTGAAGCTTTTGGTGAAGGAAAACATCGTGAGGAAACCGTAGCATGATGAAAGGGCATTTATTAGTACTCGCCTGGCAAGTAACCCTTAAGTTCTCAAAACTCTGTCAGCAAGCACCTAACAAGTCAACAGCTTCATTGATAGCCATTTATTCCAGACTAAGCATGCTCTGCTTTAGACCAGATTGTCACTAGCTCGTGTGGTTACGCGCCTTGCGGGACAAATGCCTATACTTTTTTTTAACAGAACCCTTTTTACTCTCTTAATGAATTTATGTCACATACATTAACAGAATCTTCATTGTTGTAGCAGACTACATAGTTATAAAGCTTTCAAACGATTTCAGGTGGATGAAAAAGCATTGTTATTTATGTAATAAAAATGTATAATAGACATATAAATTGTAGAAATTAATTGTAAATTGGCTTACCCAATACGACGTGATGCCGTAAGGTTAATAAATAATATGATTTTGATTTGATTTGATTTTGATACCTGTAAAAAGTAAAAGAATACTAACAGACAGCGGAGTCTTAGTTTTAGGGTCCCGTTTTTACCTTTAAGGTACGAAACCCTAAAAATGATACTTTTAAACGTTGGTGTCCTCTTGCTTATGTAACCTAATGAATTCAAACAAGAGCAAGAACGAACTTATAAAAGTTTTCTGTATCGACGCGCGTTATAATAGCTATTTCTGTAGTTGTTAGGAATTTGAGCAGGTAAGCTTATACTATTTTCATTTGCTTTGACTGTAAACTCAGAAAAGTATAAGTTGTTCTAGAAATAAAGGTTTTATTTTTTATTTAACTTTAATTTTAATTCAGGCCTGGACGCAAACGTGTTAGGGGTCCAAAAGAATATGGCCTTAAGTCTGCCGCACCTTCTTCTTTGTGAAGTTTCATCATGTTGAAAGAGAAAGATTTACTGTACTAGTAACATACTAGTACTTGTATAGTCAATCCTATAAACTACTTAGTTACTTGTATAAACTTAACTTATATATATCACCGGTGACTCCCGCTCCGGGTCGTTCTTGGTGCAGAGGTTGGCCATAGCTATTCAGCGCGGTAATGCAGCGAGCGTCATGGGCACCTTTGCACCGGGGGCGACCAGGGACGGGTTATTTGATTAGTTTAGTTTTAGTTTTTAACATGTGACTTACAACATTAATTGTAAGAATATAATTTGACCTGAATAAATATAATATTTTTGCTTTAAAAAATATGTACCTACAACCCTACATTTTTTACGATAAGCCCATCACTTATAACTAAAATATATAAAGATAAACGTAAAACTTAACATTGTTACATAAAAATAGATTTTTAATTGATAATAAAAAAAGATTTTTAATAATAATGTTTACAGCAAAATCTGTGTACTTCTAGAAAATATCGAAAAATTCCATTCTTGCTCAAAATAAAGCACAGCACCGAAATATTGAGCGAACAAAGCAACCTTTACGTCCTGCAGGTTGTTGATTCGATTCCCACCAATGAGCTCGAGATTTTGGTGAAGGAAAACATCGTTAGGAGACCATGGCATAGTGGTAGAGTATTTTCAAGACCTATGTTACTCCTTCACGCTCCAATGACTGGAGCAATTTTTATGAGATTTACTATGGAGATAAGTTAGACCTTGAATTAACACATAGGCTACTTTTTATCCCGGATTAACGCGGCTTGGTGACGACCTCGTTGGCGTAAAGGTTACCATGCCGGTCTGCTAATCAGAAGGTTCCGGGTTCGGTTCCCGGCCCGGTCAACATCTTTGTGCTTAACTAAATTTGTTGGCTGTGGGTCTGGGTGTTAGATATGTATTTATATATAATATGTATGTATGTATATGTAGTATATCAGCTGTGTTAGCAACCATAATACGAGCTAGAAATGGTTCAGTATGGGGATAACCAGCCGTGTGTGATAAAAAAAAAAAAAAAAAAAAAACATCACTAGGCGCTGCTAGTATGAAATATATAATAAGCAATCAAATTTTTGCATAATGGCTCATTGTCGTGAAATTCCGTGTGATATAATATCAACCTTGAAGAGATGAGAAATTTTGAGCAATGTGTGGTACTACTTAGGTAGACTTTACGATCTTGTGCCTTGAGCGAAGCTACTAAATATGTTGCTGTTGCTATGGAAACTGTCAGCTGAGGTAAAAAATATTTAAGATTTAAGTGTATATATTTTAAGTTTTTTTTTAATCTAAATTGGTCAGCGCTTGACCACAATTCACCTGATGGTAAGTGACATTTAGGTCTACGGTGAAGCGCGCTTACCTAGTTAAAAGGTGAAAACTGGGCCCTATTACTAAGACTCCGTTGTTTGTCTGTCTCTGGTTTCTGAGATACAGCCAGACAGCGGAGGCTTAGTAAAAGGGTCCTGTTTTCACCTTTTAGGTACGGAACCCTAAAAATTGTTGTCATATATTCCGTTAATTAAAAAAAAATTGCAGTAATATTTTGTAATATTAGACTAATTTGTTATTTTATTTTTATTTTTTTACGCTTTATATCACTATTGTTTATTATGCTATATGTTATTACTAAAATATATTCTTTAATCAATACTTACATATAACGTCAACATAAAAAAAATATTCAATCAAAAGAATACTTATGCCATATATGTATTGTATTTTTTAGAAAATTAAAATTAATTTATCTCAAAATAAGGCTTAAACTAATTGCAATACGTTACATTGCAATAAATTAATACTGAGACATTTTTCACACACGGCTGGTTAGCCCCATACTGAACCATTTCTAGTTCGTATTATGGTAGCTAACACAACTGATATACTATATATATCTACTTACATACAATTTTACATAGATACATATTTAACACCCAGACCCACAGCCAACAAATTTAGTTAAGCACAATGATGTTGGCTGAGCCAGGAATCGAACCCGGAACCTTCTGATTGGCAGACCGGCATGGTAACCATTACGCCAACGAGGTCGTCGTGTGGGTAGTGGGTTGCTTCCTTCTTCTTCTTTTTCGTGACGCTCTTGTCAGAGCGGTCGTGATCGTCATGGAGGGTCACTAGAGGGGGCGGATATAATTTGCCTCACGACATCTCTCCATCTCTGCCTGCTGGATGTCATCCGACTACAGTCATTCAAGGAGCCTCCAACTACTGCCTTGATTTGGTCAGTCCACCTCGTGGGTGACCTTCCGCGCGGTCTAGTGCCTTCTACGAGTACTTTCCCTTGTACGACAAGGCGCTCAATGGACTTGTAATTTCGACGAGAAATGTGTCCAAAAAAGGTGAGGATACGCGACTGCACTGCAGAAAACAGTCGCTGCTTGATACTGAGTTCTTGAAGTATCGAGACGTTGCTTATGCCAGTCATTTTATAGCACAGCGCATCTTTATGAGATAGCACACGACTGACATCTGACCGTTGGAGATGGTGATATTGATACTGAGTTCTTGAAGTATCGAGACGTTGGTTATGCCAACTTTTATAGCACAGCGCATCTTTATGAGATAGCACACGACTGACATCTGACCGTTGGAGATGGTGATAAATAGTAAACCGAGAGTCAGGCAGGTTTATTGAAAGGTTACGCATTTGTAACTTGTTACGTCTGTGTTGCAGCATTTGTTAAGTAGGAAAACTATGAGTAACTTAGCTAAGTTAGTTTGTTCCATTTAATATTCGTCATCGATATAGCTTGAAATACAGAAATACAGAACTTTATTAGCCCTAAATAACATACGTTAAAGGAAAGTCATACTACAATAATTACTTAATACTTAAAAACATTAGTTAGATAAAATTAAATAAACTTACAAATTTCATTAAATAAATATTCTTACTACACACATTAGCACTTGTTTGTCATGTCTATTAAATTAAAAGTAGGTACTACTGTTTACACATGAATAACGATTCTGCAAGCTCCATATTCATATATTCGCATAAATAATAAAAGGAATTACTTTCACCAAAACTCTTTATTTTCTGTTTAAACATACTACTATTAAGATTTGTTATGTTCTCTGGCAACTTGTTGTACATTAATATTTTTGTATAACATCCCTGTTTCTGTACTTTAGCTAGTCTATTTGCTGGTAGAACTTTACCTATATTCCTACGTAAACAATAAGGAATAGCATCTTTTTTATTCTGATACATTTATTTTCATGAATTTCTAGCAGGCAGTCAGAAATTACTGTCATTATACTTGTAGTTCTACGAAAAGTAGTTATTGCAATCACTGACTTTTGTTTGCAATATTGTAGGTATGGGACATCTGGACAGGACCATGATTTTGTAACCTGCTGTTTCTAGTCTGTATTCTTTTTAGGGATCCGTACCTAAAAAGTAAAAACAGGACCCTATCACTAAGCCTTCGCTGTCTGTCTGTCTGTCTCCACGCTGTATCTCAGAAACCGTAATAGCTAGAAAGCTGAAACTTTCACAAGACATGTATTTCCCGAGCCGCTAGAACAACAAAAAAAAAATGAAAATATTAAGTCGTTCTCGCACATGAAGGGTTCCGTACCATTGTTGTCTGGGAACCCCCTTACATATTTATTTTAAATTTAGGTAATACAAAATTAAATATCATGTGAATGTTTACAAAATCTACCAATTTTTTTTGCCATATTTTTATGATAATGGTACAGAACCCTTCGTGCGTGAGTCCGGTCCGCACTTTGCTGATTATTATTACTAACTCGCTAGTATATAATGAATACAAAGTTATAATGTCACGGATAGCAGTGGTCCAGCCGACATAGTTCACGGGTCAGCGCCGGCGCATCCTTGACGAGTACTCGTAGATACACTGACGTAAATAACTAAGTGACACAAATATAATAAAAGCGAAAGTTCGTCAGTTGAAACTATGTGAACATATCGACCGTAGCAATTAACAAAGTCGGAACTGCAAAAACACAATTTTACAGGACGGCCAAATTAAGTTTATAAGTTGTATTAAATCCACACAAAGCCGGGGATTGATACAATATTTGGTATGATGAAATAGTTTAGGTTACTCTAAAAGACAATTCAGTGAAAACTGATATTATATTCAGGAAAGCTGAAAAAAGGCACATGTGACAGCCTCAGCCCCCGCGCGCCCCGGGAACAACGTCGTAACGTAACTACCTACATTGTTAGTCGAGCGTCACGAAAACATCCGACCTTTTTAATTTCAAAAAACACAGAAAACGTCAGTTTTGAATTTTTATACTTTGTGAGGTTCAAGATATAGGTATTCTAAGACTTCTCATGCAATAAAACAAAAATGGCCAAAATGTTAGTTCCGACTTTGTTAATTGCTGCAGTCGATATATTATTTTTTATATGTGAACATATATTATTTTTTATATGTGAACATATATTATTTTTTAAGTTTTATAGTATACAAGTTTTGTTACAGCCATTATCAAATAAATATTTACGGGAGTTCCCATACGAAAAACGAGATCTTTCCCGATCTTAATAAAGACAAATGGTAGTAAGTTTGATATATTTACAATATATTTAATTATATATTACTTTAAATAATGAAATTATAAAAAAAATAAAACGAAAATATAAAAGGAGTGTCTATCTATATATTATACGAGTATGTCTATCTATGAGTGTCATAAAAAAACGCGTTTATTGTCATATTTAAATGATAACAGTTCACTTTCATACACGTGCCCGACTCGTACTTGGCCATTTTGTTATATTTTTACCAGGTTTTATAACGCGAGGGATATTTCAGGACATAGCTATAGTAACACTAGTCATTACATCGCTAAGTGTAGTCATTGCGTCACAAGCAGGTTAGAATTGCGCGTCTAAAGCTAGTAATTGCGTTTTAGCGCTTCTTCATATTGTGAATTAAAATGATTATGCAGATTTTGGTCTTAAGAGGGTGCAATACAAATTGGCTGAAAACGGCCACTTTCGGATGTTTCAAACTGCATCATTTTTTTTTAAAGAATGTATATATGAGGAATCCTTAAAAAATATATTATATTTATCTACAGAATTATCGGGTAAATAATAAATTCTAGTTTCTTTTATTTGAAATATAACATAATTTCTAGCCAGAGTTTCCGTAATTTCTAAATTCGTAACAATTTCAAGGCTTTAAAATTCCGAAAATATTAAAAGTCACTGGACAAGGGCAAAATTTTGATTGTAATTTTTTTCACTATAAATCGTAATCGGTTTAAATTATCTAAAAAATAGCTTAAAGACCGTCTAAAGAACAACTTTAAGAATATTTATACTTATTTTGGTACCAATCAGACTCATCAATATAAAAAAAAATGTTAAAAAACTTAATTCAAGTTTTTTTGAACCAATTTTATTTCCAATCCATAGGTCTGATTGCTACCAAAATAAGTATAAATATTTTTAGAGTTATTCTTTACACAGTCTTTAAGCTATTTTTTTCAATATTTTTGACCGTTTACGATTTAAAATGAAACAATAAAAACTTGAGAGGTGTCAAGGGACACCCGGATGGAACGAAGTTCCTTTATTATTATTTTATATTGTATATTATTTACAAAAAACCTGTATACACTCAACAAAAATAAACGTCGCGACACCACACTGTTCAATGCGAAATAGAAATGAAAATATCTGGCTTAACTTTCTATAAGAGAGAGAGAGAGAGAGAGAGAGAGAGAAAGAGAGAGAGGGAGAGAGAGAGAGAGAAACATGAGCGCACCACACAGCTTACAATAGCTTACTATAGCAAGAAGTGTCGTGACAACTTTTCGTAAGAATTTTTTCCGTCCCCATTCACAACGCGCGATAAGGAACTTCGACTTCGACTTTCCAAAAACTTAAATATCTAGATTTTGACCTTAACAGCCTTAACAACTTGTTAATTATTAATTGTTTGGCATTTTAATTAACTGCAACTGACACTTAGCTATCGTGTGGCATGAATGATGAAGCTAATTAGGTATTTGATAGACACGACAAAATCTTACAACGCATCTGTGGCACGCCAATTGCGGCACACTAATTTTTAGTTAATTGTCTTTTACTGTGTCTTTTTTATTTATGTGTCCAATAAAGAATTTATCTATCTATCTATCTTTTTAGTGACGAAGGTTGTTTTATTTTTTAACCTTCGACAATAAAATCAAACTACTTCAAAATTGTTGTCTCACAAGCCTCCATAGCGTAGCATAAGTCCACGTGCCTTCAGCTGGGACTTAGGGCCTTCTC
This sequence comes from Mellilla xanthometata, assembly GCA_035578125.1. Lineage (NCBI taxonomy): Eukaryota > Metazoa > Arthropoda > Insecta > Lepidoptera > Geometridae > Mellilla > Mellilla xanthometata. The sequence continues at coordinate 352,722 of JAPUBQ010000049.1, read as the reverse complement.
TAACGAGAAGTGAGATTTTTGCCATGGTTCATGATATATACTGACTGTTAGCATCAATTGAATTTATTTTCTTTTTTACTTTCCTTCTTACGTGCTTGGTGGCTCACTCGTTTTTGAATGTCATAACGGTTTCCTCACTATGTATTGACCGTAAAGCGAGTTCAATATCCACACAAAACTTGTAAAAAAACTCATTGGTGTAAAGCCAGAATCGAACCACGGGCCGTCAGATTGAAAAGCAAACATTTTCCCACGAAGTCACACTCGCTTTTTCACAGTCTCCAATCACAATTTATTCAAATTAGGAATCTTTGTTCACTAACAACCAGCAAATGACCTTTCAAATGTCAAGGATATCGTCGATGTAGCGTGGAATCTTCTAATTTGGTAAAACCAGACTTAGGTATAAGATATTAGTGCTACCAATATGATGTGAATACTAAATCTAATACCTGGCCGATTAAATAGGACTAGATTTTTTTTGTTTGGCCGAAAGACTGCCTCGTTTGGGTAGAATAGGTCAAATTAAATCAAATTTACTTACACAGGTTTTTTTTGCATTAAAAAGTGAAAGACAGAAATATATATGTTATACTAACTGACCCGCCAAACGTTTTTTTGCCTTAAAAATAGATATGCAGTAGCCGATTCTCAGACCTACTGAATACGCATATAAAATTTGGTAAAAATCGGTCAAGTCTTTTCGGAGGAGTACGGTAACAAACACTGTGACACGGAAATTTTATATATAAGATTTTGTATATAAAAACTAGCTGACCCGGCAAACGTTGTTTAGCCTTAAGTACAGTTAAAACACTATAATTGATCAGTTATCGAGCCAGATGAAAAATGTTTAAATTACTAAACTGGCCATAAAATATAGGGGTTGGTGATAAAGAAGTAAAAATTAAGGGTTGTATGTATTATTTCATGCCACATTGTAAAAAAAAAACAAAAAATTTCGTCAAAAAATAAAAAAAAATATTTAAGGGTGGACAACCCTTATCATTTAGGGGTATACAAAATGCATGTCAGAGATTCTTGTGTGGGTTGAAAACTCTTGACACCAGAGCCCGGCCACTTAACTTAAACGAAGTTGAAGTAGAAGAAGACTGAGTCTAAGCACGTTTCTGAAATAAAGTCTGAAATTAAGTTTCAGGTAAGTTTACGGTAGTTGTGGAATTTAATATACGGCTCACGTAAACTCTAGAACAACTTCCTGGAATCGCCAGGGACTGATTCAGGATTGAGATTATTGGGGGTAGCAATAAATTACAAAACACATAAAACAGTGAGCTACGTTGCTTTTCAATGTTAAATTAAATTAAAAGTAATCGCTCAATAAATCCTAATCAACTGTACATGTATTTATACTAGAAAAACTTATTGTATATCTTATACAATAAGTTTACATAAATATACAATCAACACACTTATAGACATAGAATTATAGCACTATAAGTCTATGCTTATAGATAAATAAATCCATTCTGTACGAAGTAAACAAAACTTAACTGGTTTGCCATTCTTCCTCGTTGAAACAATTTAACAAACAAGAAAAAAAAATGTATTTCTCTATTGTTTTTGGTATTTTGTTATTGTTTAGGTTATGTTTAAAATTAGAATTGTATTATAGTATTAAAGTTATTTAATAGGTTGATTGACGTAGTCTTTATAGGATATAAGACTTAATTTTATTTAATTTGATTATTTTTAGATATGACCATAATAAATTTGATTAGTAAATAAATATTGAATTTAATAGGTTATGTAGTCTAAAATTATAAAACCGTGCTAAAATTACGTATAATAGACGACTTTTCTGTATTGGAGCGGTATTCCCTACGGCCCTGCAATACAGGCTACTTGTAGTACTACAGCGGGGCGTAGGGCATCCTATAAAGATACGAGTTAATTAATATATAAGGTATGTAGACATAAGAACCCTGGGTACGAGCACTTTTTCATTTACCTGAATAAATTGATCATATCTTATCTTATTTACGAAGTAAAAAAAAACTGATCTGGTTTGTCACTCTTCCTTCGGGGACACTCAGCGCGAAACTCAAAGGGGTTTCTAACAAATCTGAAACACAGAGGTGAGAGATTTGGATGCCCCGTGACCCCCGTCCTAAAGCCGCCCCTGCGGCTTATACTCTGTAGATCCAGTGATATCATTACGTATGCTGCACCACCCGCGTCTGGCGAGCTAGTCATTTGGGATTTCTCACTTTACTTATATCTCGTATTACTGACATATTAAGCTGGCGTTTTTAGCTCCCAATTCCAAAACGACGAACTGTTTTAACTTAAATTATGTTAAAATGTGAGTGTATGTCTGTGGCATCGTAGTTCCCGTACGATTCAACCAATTTAGATTTAGTATTTTTTTGTTAAAAAGGTGTATTAAGCGGGAATATCCTTTTGATGAAAATCTGACCAAAATAGCCACCGCTACTATATGGAGGATATAAAAATCTCACATATTTATACACAACTATCTTAATATGGGTATCATATTAAAGGGTTTGACATTACGTAGGACGCAGGGATTAGATTACTTATCTATGCTAATAGAATACACACACTAAGATGTATTTGAATTATAAGATGGCTGCCACCATAAAATATTTAATCAGGTTTTTTATTTTTTGTAAAAGCTTGTTTAAATACAATGTGTAAATTTACAAAGTACGTACTTTTTATGTAAATACATGATTAAACCGCATGAATAAAACAAAAACTAACTCAAATGAATGTCAAGAAAAAGTTTATATTCAAAAAGATTTGATATAATATCATATAGGTCAGTCCACTAGGACTAAATCTTACTTTGGTTCATAGATAAACACGTCCAATAGTGACAGTTTGACCTAATCTTTAGCGACATTCAAGGAGGTATAATAAGGAAGAGGCCCTTATTTATAGATTCTCATATATACCTAATAATCTATGGCATATCAATAAATCAAAAGGTCAGTCAATTCAAAACATGTCATCCAACCGTCATGCAATAATATATGCTTACATTTTAACTTTAATTATAATTTCCCGCAACTTCTCGACGTTTCTAAGATTATCCATTATTCATACACCTACTCCATATCCTTTGAACATTCCCTGCAACTTGGAAGCGTTTAGAAATATAAGCATGGAAGATACTGTTAGAGAAACGATTAGAGGAATATACTTATCCAATGGAAACGGGGATAGAAGCGAAGAAAAAACTGACGAAGGCAACAAAGAAGACTCAAAAGAACCTGAAACCAAAAAGGAAGAAAGTCAACCTGAAGAAAGACCAGAGGAAAAGACCCCAGAAGATAAACCTCCAGTAGAAGAGAGTCGTCCAGAAGAACACCACAGGAGTCGTATACCGACGTATGATGAGTTTGCGAGGTTCAGGGATTCCAGTAGACCTCCTGATAGCCATTATCCTCCAGGACCTGGGCTTGGATATAGGAGAAGTCGAAGCTGTATAAATAAAGTAGATTTAGGTATTGTTATGTGTATATCGGTGATTGTGATGGTCTTATAGGTTTTTTTTGGGCCTTGCGGGGTTAAAGCAAAAATGTACATACGTAGAAATTTAGGTCAACTTCGGAATTTAATCTTTTGCTTCGTAAAGGACAGATTCTCGTAATCTAGTGAAGTCAAAATTTAAACAGGTTATTAAAATTCAAGTTACTCAAAAGAAAATGTTCAATTTGAGGCAAAGTAAGACAGAACAAAGAAAAACTGAGATGTGTAGTGTAGTTACTTACGAACAGTATTTCCGTTTCTCTTCCACTTACCTTAAAAATTGATTTCCTCGAGGCAATACTAGTTTCTGAATTCCATTTAGCATACCTGATTGTAGAATGCTTGATTTTGATAAAAAACCTAAGGTTAATCAATTTATTGATTACGATTTAATTTCTCGGCTGATTTTTATTTATCTTCTGTAGTTCTGTTCACTGTTGTTTTTCTTTTCGACAAAGTTAATTAAAATGAGGATTCCATCCAGTTTCCCATTAAACACAAAAGGTAATGTAATTCGTGAATTATAGGTAAGGTAATTCGTGAGATGGGACACCGTGAGGTTGTAGTCGGTAGTGACGCCCCTCTGGCCCTCGAGCCCGACATACCCCGCCCGCCTCCCCAGGCTTGTAGCGGGAGATGCATTTCCTCACGTAAAAAAAGGAAGGTAATTCAGGTAATATTTTAAATTTCTTAACACTACCCTGTTTTACTTAGTTCTAATTTGAAATAAAAAACTGTGAAGTTGAGTATACTTTTTTATTTAAATTTTAGACCGATTACATTTTGACCACAGAAATTTTAAAATTACCAAACTTTAAAATTATTTACGTATAAAATGTAAAATTCTATGTATACTTCGAGCGCAATATATATATAAAATAATGTTGATAAATATTCGCGTATAAGATCACAATATTATAGACTTATTATTGCACTTAGATCTAATTCTAGTGGAAACCCACCACATGCAAACCCCATAACCAAACCCGAAGATAGATAGGGTGAAATGAAACCTAACAAATACAGAAAATGATGCTTAAATTAGTACTAAGATATTGAAGACTTCACTTATCTACATTTTAAAAGCACATCCAATATGGAACCTCAAGGTTCCATTTTGGATTGGATTTACAGTTATAACGATAAAATCGAAAAAGAAAAAAGACGGAGCAAGATAGCTTATGTAATATTACGACACTAGTCGAAACTCAACCTTAAGATACAGCGGTAAGGTTGACTTGTTTTGATTTTTTTTTTGGTGACGCAATAGTATAGTAAACTCATGCAATTTTTTGTGATGCGTCTGTATGCAACACTGAATCTGGCATATATTTGATCGAAGGTACACACAATCTCGCATTTATACAATGTCGTGTGTCGATAACCCGAAAATTTATTAGAGAATCAAATATAATATATGTTTTAGGTACAATAATGTAAAACACGAAGTCAAGGTCAAATATTTAACAAAAGCAGAAGAATATATCTTAAAACTAAATGCTGGACGTGGTGAGTTTTACCACTATTCAGTACTTATTTAATAATCTTGCTAATACACAATAAGGCCCTCGCATTTTATATTATTATAGACTAATAAATACAACAAGCGCTCAACCTCTTGCTGAAAATCGTACTAAGTGTATCAATCTATACACGTAGCGCCATCTATTCGTATTTCCATGAAACGACTTCACTCGGGTCACGCAATCTACTATCGTATCACTATGCAACTGCAGCGCATTGCGGGATTTAGCGGCAGCTAAGCTGCACGCTCGATTTGCAGCGCCATCTAGGTTTCATCGGTAATTATGGCAAACTTCCGCGCCACGCTTTTTTGTATGGGAAGCAATCATCTCTAGTATTCTGATACCTGATATTATAAATGTATATGTATTGTATACTTAATATCTACAAAATTGTATGAGTATATGTATATTATAAAAGCACTGACGGAATTCCACTTTAAGTAATACAAAGATTAAGATGATCTTTGATTTAAACTAATGCATAGATTGGGACACATGATATAACGTTTAGAAAAACTTGTAAACATAATAAAAAAAATCAAGCTTAGATACAAAATAAGATTAATATTTTTACAATTATAACTTAACTCATAATAAATATAGGATCTTAGAAGTCGACTATTTATTTAAAAACATATTTTAATTTATATATTATTATAAGTCAAATTAATGTTTCGTTTTTAAATTTGCTTATCACAAATAATTCTAAACGAATAGTGACTGAAAATAATCTAATTAAGTACATTTTAAATCTAGAGATATATAAACATATTTTATTCGCATTAAAATTGAGAAATTATATATTTATTGCAAGTTGTTTTTTTATATTATATTGTGCGTTGCCTTGTATTGTATTTGTATTAATAATATTTTTTTCATAATCAAGCAAGATAAAATGTTTTTTTTTTTCAAATTATTCCTTTTCTTACAATCTTATTGTTTAATTTTTAAAATTGCATTGTTTTTAATCAGAAAAAATTGACGTGTATTTTTTTGATTTCATACAACACAACAATAAAATTCACATCTTTTTATAAAATCAGAAAATTAACATAATCGACTCTTATGCGTTTATGCTGACGAATTTATTCATTTCAAGTTATTGAATTACAAAAAATACGATTAAAAAAACTAGATATCTTTCATTGACCTAAAAGCTACCTCTAAATTTCTAATTAGCATATTCTTACATTTAGTCAAAGATATGTCAAATAATAATACAATATTAACAAAAATACAAATAAATTAATCAATAATTGCCTTAACTAAACAATTTTGTATGAACATAAGAGGAACTAAATATTAAAATAGAGGCTAGTTATACAATTACTAATGCTACAATTAATTGAAAAAATGTTGATAAGTATAAAAAGATACTTAAGTTGAATGTCAAGTATCTTTTTTTACTAGTCAAAATTAATAAAAATACTATTATAATAAATGTATATATACAAGACAGTTTTATATTTTCTAAATATTAGCGTAACCTAAAAAAGCAATTTTAATTGCCTACATTACACATTTAAAAAAAATAACACATCTGTTTTTTCACAATTTTGTTTCGCAATTTTACAAGTTATATTTCTACTGGTTCATAAGACATTCTGATGGTTGAACATTGTTCTGAACATTGTTAAACAAATATAAGCTGCTATATAATAGTCTAAAACTTTTTTATCAAGTAGCTTTCGTAATAGTTCAAAAATAAGTAATAGATGGCGCTACAAATTATTAAACCATTGGTATCATTTCAAAACAATATTTTCAAATATCTTAGAATTATAAATAGATAAATATGTTAAAAAATATATTTATCTATTTATAATTATAAATTGCTATATAGTATAAGTAAATAAAATCAAGTAATAATAGTAAATATTATTTCAAAAACAATGGATTTTAAAAAGCCATTTGATGGATGCCATTTTAAAAAGTATAAAGTATAAATTCAAAATGGTGTCGGTTTTTGTTTTTGATTGCGTATCATTATATAAATATTCTAGACTATAATATTATATTAACTGGACGATTTTAGTAGCAATTGTATATGTTTTTACTAAATACATTTTCAATAACATGTCTAAAGCAGATTATTATAAATGTGTATAATTGTATAATATGACAATCACCTACTTATTTTAATACATGATATGTTTAACTTACTTAATTCTTTAAAAACTGTGATAGTTTTAAAAGTTTCACATTCTTTAGTTTCAAGTTAATGTATTTACTTACTATATGCAGAAATCATTGTGTAAGTGAATAATATAGTTTATTCTTCACTTACTTTGACAAAGCCAAAGTCAAATTATATTTTATATCTTAATAAAAAATATATTTTTATCGATATAAATTGTTACATGAATTATTATTAATTGTTACAAAAATCATTTTGTAACTATAAAAAAAATATAATTTGACTTTTACTATACCGAATTAAGTAAAGAAAATACTATATTTCTTATTTTTATAGGCTTAATGGCCTATAAAATTAAATCTCATTGGTTGTACATATTTCGATAGTAAAATAAATAGTTGCGTAAGTTTAAATTAGAAATTCAGATTTGATCAACTCACTTACTAATAAAGCAAAAGCTAGACTCCTCGGCAAAAAGTAATAATCACAAATCTAGTGATTTAACATTTGCGAATTTTGTAGTAAAAAAAAAGTAGTCCTAATTTTCCAGACAATATGAGCTACCTTCTTAAGTCAAGTTTAAGAACAATTACGTTTGGGCACATATGGTTACAATCTTACGAAAAGTTGTCACGACACTTTTTGCGCACGGTATGGCAACGTCGCATCTCCAAAATTTGTTCGGAAGTCAAATACGGCTATCAATGAAAGTATTCACTAATTGACAACAGCGCCATTCGTTTCAGGTGGAGTTGCGATTGAGTCTACTGATTAAGTTTGTATTACATTATATTTTAATTAAAAAAAATTGAATTATATTACAATTCCTTCACTAATTAATCGAAAGGAAATTCGTTCCATCCGGGTTTCCCTTGACAACTCTCAAGTTTTATTGTTTTATATTTAACTCGATTCAATACATAAAACATTTGAATGTTCATGTCCACACCGAATGTGTGAAGAAGAGGAAGCAAATTTTCTAATGTTTTCTATACCAACCAATAATATAAAGAGGAAAAGTTTGATTCTTTGTTTGTTTGACGCGAATAGTCTAAACTAATGGACCGATTTGAAAAATTCTTTCACCGTTGGGAGGCTATATTATCCCCGAGTAACATAGGCTATATCTTGTTTCCCTTTGCAACTTAGATTATTTTTTAGCTCGTGCGAAGCCGGGACGATCTGCTAGTCTTCAATAAATCGAGTTAAGTATGAAAAGAAGTGCCCATTCGTAATTGTGATTAATTTTTTTTGACAAAGATTTTTCCAGTATTAAGTGTATTGTATATTCCTATATATATTATTAAGCGGGGGTTCTTCCCTTTCTTATATACTTTAAAATGGGGTACGCATCAAGGCACTTTAATAACTAATTATATATTAATAGTCCTGGTCATGTAAAAAGAACGCAGGAACACGAAAAAGCTGCACAGACGGCCAGTTACGAGGTATTCTAGACTGATATACAGTGTAAACTCGATGTAACGTCACTCGATTTAACGACAAACTAACTCTAGAGCGTCGAAATCAATTGGCTTTAGTTTGTTTTGCTTGTATTCCATACAATGATACAATCTCTCCAATTAACGACCACTCTCTATAACGCCATAAAATGCACAGTTCTTTCAGTGTCGTTATATAGAGTTTACATTGTATATTTTTTTAATCTTTATCAATGGTTAAAAACCAAAGGTTTTTATTTATTTAATTTTAATTATTTAAAAGTTAATTTTAGCCAAGGACTTTCGTGAGCAAGTATAGTCTTCCGCGAAAAATGCCTTTCCATCTTTTTCCAGTGTTCTTTTCAGATGACATGGTTTCCAATATTTGACATTTTTTGTCCGAAAAAAGTAGCCTCTTATTTTAATATATTCATCGTAAAAGTAGCGCATGTATGAAAAATATTTGATACATTATAGTATATGAAGTAGGTGCATATATTTCTACTTCATACATCAACATATACAGGGTCAGTAGGCACTAATGCAAAACTTTCTAAATAGAGGATAAAATGAAATATTTAGTGTACTTCCGCTGAGTTTCAGATCACAGTATACGTACACTAAATATTTAATTTTGACTTCTATTTACAATGGATTTCCGCAAAGTAACGCCTGAGTCTATAGGTTATGTTAAAACTTTCTAATTCATAATGTTATATTACATTTACAAGAATGCACTGAATAAAAATAGCTGTTCCGTACAAAACTATACAAAAGCAAGCGATTTTTAAAAGAGAACAATAAAAAAAACAACTTCAATTTTGAAAATACGGAACCTATTTCTATAATTTTTACGAGATTTTTGAAACTGATAGTTTATCCCAAATAAAAAAGTCTAAATAGGATCACAAGATACGATGAAGTTATGATAATAAACTTAAAAAAAACACATGAATATGGTCTCGCTGACACAGTTTGGGTATACTGAACCTTACGTTTTGAAATGATGATATTTTGAAATCACATAGTGCACGCGATGTTTTAAATTCAAATTTACTTTAACCTCAAGGGGGTAAAAACAACTTTTTCATTTAGATATCGCAAATATTTTTGATATTATTTTATTTTGAATTGAATGAAAAATATCCAGTCCTTTTGTAAGTGTTGTAAGTAGCTTTAAGTTATGACATAGATTATTAGTTATTGCACGCCGGTAGGCAGAATATGGTGCACTTTTTCTTTGACCGAATACCTGTCTGTATACTTAACTAGATTCGCAATAAATTGATTTGAATTTGAATTGAGTTTGAGTAAAAACACAATTTCCGAAAGGGGGGATGTTTTTTTTAATTTGACGCGAGTGTACATCTAAGTAACCAATATTCTCTTTCCTAATTTAAAATAACAGACTCTCAGCTATGTTACATTCAAATACAAATACAAAAAATCTTTTTTTTTGACACAAGTAAGAGAAGTAAATTCTAAATTAGACTGTCTTTGTTATTTAGCTTTTGTTTGACATAAGTATTTTGTAAATGTTACATCACGGGAGAAATCATTGGCTTGAAACATTTACAAAATACTTAATATGTTAAACAAAAGCAAAATAACAAAAACAGTCTGAATTAGAATTTACTGCTTACATAAAAAAAAAAACATTAGTTTTGCGTGACCACTAACCCTGAACATAAAATCGATAATCAAGGCACTTTATTCACCGTATTTAGTACTCTGACCACTCTAATTCTGAATAAAACTGCCGTTTTCTTTCGTCACAGCTTACAGCCGTTTCTGTGGCCGAAGAGTTTTTTCAACTCAGGTCCTATGGTGTTCTTGATGTACTGACTCTGTCTCCTGGCTATGGTGTCTCGCTTAGCGTTCTTCACATAGTGCTTGATGCCGGGTTTGTGAGTGAGGAATGCATTGTTCAATATCATGAAGTCGTAGTTCTTCACACATAGAACGTAGCCCTGGAATGTGTAAGGACGGGGTATTAGTTTGTGAAATAAAATAAATAAATATTAGGACACATTCCACACACGGCTGGTTAACCCCATACTGAACCATTTCTAGTTCGTGTTATGGTAGCTAACACAATTGATATACTACATATACAAACAAACATATTTTTTTCGTAGTCGTAATTCTTCACACATAGAACGTAGCCCTGGAATGAGAAAGTACGGGGTATTAGTTTGTGAAAAATAATAAAATAAATAAATAAATATTAGGACACATTCCACACACGGCTGGTTAACCCCATACTGAACAATTTTTAGTTCGTGTTATGGTAGCTAACACAACTGATATACTACATATACATGCATATTTTTTTTATATAGATACATGTTTAACACCCAGACCCACAGCCAACAAATTTAGTTAAGCACAAAGATTTTGGCCGGGCCGGGAATAGAACCCGGAACCTTCTGATTGACAGGCCGGCATGGTAACCTTTACGCTCATGGCTCGATGGTAATAAGATCTGCTTTTCAATCAGACTGTCCCTGCTTCGATCCCTACACCAACGACTTTTCTTTCAAGTTATGTGTGGATTTGCACTCGCTTTACGGTGAAAGAAAACATCGTGAGGAAACCGACACGTCTGAGGACTGCAATATCCAGACGTGTGTCATCCGCCAACCCGCACTTGGCCAGCGTGGCGGATTATGGCCCATATCTCTCTCCTGTTGAGAGAAGGCCCCGAGTCCCAGCAGTGGGAACGTATAGTGGGCAGCTTTTGGTATGTTATGTGTACACATTTTATCCCATTTTTACCTTTTAGGCACCTGCACCCTAACCTTAGAATTCTAAAAGAGAAGAGAGTGTCATACCTGAGTCATCTTATCCTGCTTGCCCTCCCAGCTGAGTCTCTCGTCGTAGTAGGGGTCCTGATGTGTACCGATGAAGATGGGCTCCCAGTGAAACTGTGCGCCGGTTCGCTTTCCGATGTGGAAAACGTCCATTTCTGCCGAAAACGAGTCAAATATATAAACACATATTTATAGGATTATACTAATAATTGGCTAAACGCGAATTGCGCTCGCGTATCAAGGGTTTCGTACTTTTATCTAAAATAAGCAATAACACATTTCTTGTATAGGGTAATGTTTTTATTTTACACGCTTTATATTAGCTTCACCTGTATGTTTGTTTGTAACCGACTTCTTTGGGCGCGATTTTGACCCACTTTAAACGGCCAGATTTCGTTCAAACTTTGTAGATTTATTGAGGGCCGATGACAATACACTAATTTGATAAAATTATTACATTATTTTTGTATTTTTGTTTATTTTTTTGTAAACTATTATTATTTAGTATTCATTGTTATAGCGGAACCGAATATACATGATCTGTGAAAGTTTCAGCTTTCTAGCTATTACGGTTTCTGAGATACAGCCTGGAGACAAACAGACAGACAGACAGCGGAAGCTTATCTAGTAATAGGATCCCGTTTTTACCTATTAAGGGTTTAACATTTTTGCCCATATTCTGGCGGCGGCACTTCTATAAAAAAAATAAAAATAAACTGAATTTTTTATTCTTTTTTTTTATTTTTTTATATTTTTTATACATATATTTTTTTTTATTATTTTTTATTTATCTTTTTTTTTATATTTAAAATATTTTTATTTTATTTTACGTTCAGGAGCTCCGATGACACAGACTCACACACACACACATACGTACACACGCATATATACACATTCACACACCGACTCATAAACACTTATGCACACATACACACACACAGAAATAGACACGCCAAACTAATAACATCCTGACGTTGGGGTTTAAAGAGTTTGTAATAACACATGTAAATTACCAAGTTATTAAAGTTACGCAAAACGTTCTCAAGCGGAAACTGCTATTTTGCAAACTGTCGAACCGAGTGGAACCGAAGCGTCTGGGGGAGTGTTATTAGTTTAGTTCTACGAACAGTAGACGTATCTTAGCGATAAAGATTTGTTTTTGCATGTAAATATACCGACTCACTTCTCAAGTGGCACGATAAATTGAAGAGATTGACATTATGATTAGTATCATATACTATTGTAATGATATTATAGTACTAGAATATAATTGAAAATTGACATGGATACATATCATATACTTTTGTAATGATATCATATTATTTGACTTGTAACTTTGGTGTTATCAATAAATGATTTGTATTATTATATTTGATATTTTATTTGTATTTGATACTCGGACAGGGTGCATTATGAGATACTTTTAAATATTTTATAACACCATAATTAAGCATTCAATACTGTTATTGAACGAACTTAAAAAAGAAGGAAGTTATATTCGACTGTGTGTATTTTGTTATTAAAGTGGCATTTTTAGCTACGCACTACTGTTAGTCGGATGACACGTTAAATTGTAGGTCCCAGATGTTAGTCTTAGTACAAGCAGTCGTTAAGCCAAGAGAGGTCTTCGGGCGTCTTGAAAACACTCAACACTCTCTCATACGAAAAATAAAAAGATGTAAAGTGATGTCACTTTAATTATGTGTAAATGTGTGTTGTTATTTTCTAGTGTATTATTATGAAATTGTATGACTAATTATATTATTATTAAACATTGTAAACTGTTCACGTAAGGCATCTTAATATTTTCTCGTAGAAAACGGTCACAGTTACTTATTATTAAAAGTTGGAATGAGTGGAACAGTTTCGGTGCTTTCCGAGCACCATCTTCAGGGGCGAGTGTTACACGGACCGCCGCCGACGAGATCCGCGAGTGCACTGGCTGTGTCCAGTTATGATATTGTACGATTGACTAATTAATTAATTGTTGATGAATATTATGTAATATGTAAGTTTGACGTGCGTAGTATAACGCAATGTTATAAGGTTAAAGAAAGAAAGAAAGAAAGAACACATTTATTTCAGACACAGAAGACGCATACATATACATTATTTAAATTACATAAAACAAACATGAAAAAAAGACAGCATAGTATGTGTCCCCTAGCGTCCGAAAAAGATCAGCCCTCAGTATAAACGCTACAGATTTCTCTGCAGCACTGATTTTCAGGACCAACCTTTAGAGACGCGTGGGGATACAGATGAAGTAAAAGTGAAGAAAAATTAAATAGCAAACACATAAAATACACGAATAAAATTGATGAGGTTAATAAAGTTCTACGATTTCTATGATTAATATTAATCAAATTATAAATTTCGCATATTGTTTCTCAGATGCCTCGCTCCCTGCGCTCGCTCGGGCGCACGGCGCGGTCATTGCACCGCCATACATAATTAGAATGCCCCGTACTCAGTATGTTGCAGACGACATACATATCTTGGCTAACAGAGCGCTCAGAGATTGGTTGATCACAAATACAAATCATTAATTGATAACGCCAAAGTTACAAGTCAAATAATATGATATCATTACAAAAGTATATGATATGATTCAATGTCAATTTTCAATTCTAAATCTAGTAATATAATATATATCATTACAATAGTATATTATTACTAGCTGACCCGGCAAACGTTGTTTTGCCTTAATAATTATTTTTAAATATACAGTAGCCGATTCTCAGACCTACTGAATACGCATATAAAATTTGGTAAAGATCAGTCAAGCCGTTTCGGAGGAGTACGGTAACAAACACTGTGACACGGAAATTTTATATATAAGATGATATGTATCAATGTCAATTTTCAATTCTTATCCTAGTAATATAATAGGTATCATTACAATAGTAAATGATGTGAATGAAGACATGAGAGAGAAAGGATTGAGTGTGGAGATGACGTCTGATAGAGGAGAGTGGAAGAAGAAGATTTGCTGTGCCGACCCCACCTAAATGGGATAAGGTGAAGAAGAAGAAGATTACAATAGTAAATGATATGAATCAAATGTCAATTTTCAATTCTAGATAATCATTTATAATATAAAATGTTTTATCTAATAGCCTACATAGCCTAAATACACAATTTAATATTCTGTGAATGTAAAGAGGGTCTTCCAAATGTCGTTATAAAAATCGGTGGAAATGAATGGGAATGGCCCCCCTTAAATATTTATTTTATTTAAATTTGATAGCTAATATATATTAATATATTCTGCGAATTTTAATGTCTACCAGCTACCGTTATTGATATATAGCAAAAAAATACGAGAAATACACGTTTATTGTATGGGGGCCCCCTTAATGTTTTTATTTTTAGTGCTTATTGTATGGGGATCCCTTAATATTAGATTTTTTATTTTTAGTATTTGTTGTTATAGCGGCAACGAAATACATAAAAATGTCAGCTTTCTAGCTATCACAGTCTACGAGACGCAGCCTAGTTACAGACAGATAGACGGACGGACAGACAGCGTAAACCTAATAATAGGGGGGTCTCATTGGAACCTTTTGGCACCGTACCCTTAAAAAAAGGCCTTGGCCACTTAGCTCCAAATGAGCACAAAACATGATGTGTTATCGCAGACTTGGTGTCGGTTGTCGCAGACGCTAACGTGTTCCGGATGTGACGTGCGCTCGTCAAACATGTGGCGGTTGTGACCTCGGTCAATGGTAATGAAGTTGCGATTGTCGTAATGTACCCATTTGTGGACACATTATTTGGTTGCTGGTTTGCTTAGTCTAAATACTAGCAGTTGCTCGCGGCTCAACCGGGTGTAGGTTTTCGCGTAACCAGTGAAAACTATGATTTTCCAGTCTCAGACTTAGGACTTTAAACTTTCGACCCTAATGGCGTCCCCCTTAATGCACCCCTGGCGAATGTTTTCTTAACTTTATTTTACTTATTTAATAAACTAATGCCATTATAACTATCAAGACTTTTACTTGATAAATAAATAATTTTCCAGACAAACTTTCATCCCCCCATTACAAAACCTTAGTTCGCCCCTCGGCAAAAAAAATTGATACCATTATTTATAATTTTACATAAACTATACATATTTCAAATGTATGTAATTGCTAGAAGTTTAAAAACAAAGAAGTTTCATACAAACTGTTTTACCCCCTTTCACCCCCTTAGGGGTGGAATTTCCGAAAATCCGTTCTTAGTACGCGTCTACATACTAAAACAAATACACCCTCCAAATTTCACAACCTTAGGAGCAGCCGTTTGGGCTCTGCGTTGCCTATAGATGAATGAGTCAGGACAAAGATAAGACTATAAGACTTATAGTATAAGAATAGAGGACTTTTAAATTTAGTAATCAGTCTTCTTATTCTTCTTCGTATGAGCTAAGTGGCCAAGAAGTTCCGGTGTCGAGTTTTTCAAGCCGCCAGAAGACCTCTAACTGGACTTCAAAGTCAAACATTTATTGCATAATTAAATGTTATGTAACAAAATCTTTGTTTAAATAATACTTAATATACCCGGGGTCAGGGTGTAGCAATTTAGATTTGGAGCGAGCCCATTTATATTATATACATTAGTATTCATTATTCTATAAGTTTACTATTATATTCTTTTACGTCATAATAACATTTATAAAATAATCGACTTTTAAGATATCTTTCGAATGTGTTATCATTTTCTATATTACAACACTATTTTATTAATTTAAATTAAGAAAATAGTGTTAAAAATTTCAATGAATATTATTTAATAATAGTGTGTGAAATTTTTAACACTATTTTCTTAATTTTAATTTATTTTCTATTTTTTAGTTCGCTTTTCCATAAAAAGCGTTATTTTTAGTTTTTTTAAACTATTATTTTCTACTTTTTAGTTTGGATTATTAATAATAGCTTGCTTTTTTAATTTTAAACTATTGCACGACTCAATCTGGCCGTTTAAAGTGGGTCAAAATCGCGCCCAAAGAAGTCGGTTACAAACAAAAATACAAAAAAAAATGGAATAATTTTATCAAATTAGTGTATTGTCATTGGTCCTCAACAAATCTACAAAGTTTGAACGAAATCTGGCCGTTTAAAGTGGGTCAAAATCGCGCCCAAAGAAGTCGGTTACAAACAGGTGAAGCTAATATAAAGCGTGTAAAAAGGATCTTATGGAACTCTTCGATAACGAAACCCTGAAAAAAACTCACGCGCAGTTTCCTTAGCCTTCATCCACTGTTTCCCCTGCGGTATGTTGTGACAGTTAGGACACACGTATTTGTGGAACGGGACCGCCGTGTTCTTCGCCAGCATCTGGAGTAACTCCGTTTTTGTTGACGGCACCTGGAAAATTAAGAATTCAGGTTTTAGCACCAAAGCAGGGTAAGTAGTGTTTCTATGTCTTATCTCTTCTTCGTCTTCTGTCTTTGTATTTTTTTTATTCTTCTTCCTCGAATTGTATTCCTCATTACATTATTACTCATTAAGGAAGTTTTCTTGGTGCTAGCCTTTTTTTTCGAAAGGTAGGTAATTGCATTTACGCATCTCCCGCCGCAAGCCTAGGGGAGATGTGTTGGGCTCAAGTTAGTAATGTGGATGATAAACTGAACACTAATGGTAAGCACCGAACAGTACCGGAAGCCTACTAGAAAGCCATTTATTCCAGGCATACTCCACTTTAGGTCAGAGTTTGACTCGTGTGGTTAAGCGCCTTGCTGGTTAAATTATTATTATTATTATTGTGAGCCTGTTTTGTCCCACTGAAGAGCAAAGGCATCTCTACCCTCTTTCCATTTATCACGATCTATTGCTATTTCTTGCCAGTTTTTGCCGTGTTTATCCAGTTCGTCCCGCCATCTCCGGCTGGGCCTGCCGCGACGTCGGACGCCCTATGGTACCCACTGGGTAAACACTGGTTAATTAGTGTAAAATGTGGTTTTTAGTGTAATAGTGGCCGCATGACGACAATTCAAACCGGCGAGTCATTCTCAGTATTATGTTATTCTACCCGTATTGTTATTTATTTCGTCTTTAATGTTCAGCTACTTTCAAAGCGAACATATTGCAAATTATTGTTGTATTATATTAGCATTTTTCTTTAATAAGCATGTAGTTAATCCTTAATATCATTCTTGTAAGTTTTATATAAGCCTTGTGTTTGAAAATGTTTGTAATATTTATGTTAATAGCAGCTAGGATATAATGTACACTGGCATTGTTGTTTAAGCTAATACTTATTGAATTAATAAAGAAATTTTGAAATTGAATTGAAAAAAAATAGTTTAAAAAATCGGCTTACTTGAACTTTCGCATCAACCTCGAATATGGTGATGGGGAAGACTCGAGGGTTCGTAGACGAGTCCAAAGGTTTCTGATTTCTCGCGACCATATTCAGGAACTTTGGTACTAGGTATGGACTAGGGTATAATTCGATGTCGGAAGGCAGTATGAAGTGGGTTAAGGCAGCGTCTCTCGCGATGTTCCTGGCAACATTTACTGGGTATAACAGGTTCTTTTCCTTCTTGTATGTGGAGGAAGAGTTGACTTGCTGGTAAGGAGGGGGTAAGGAGCAGTTGTAGGGAGTCGATAGGAAGCTTTCTGGATCTGGAATCTGCAAATAGAATAAGGGATATTAAAAAGATGTTGTGCAAAGATGACTTCTTTAGTAGGCTAGATGTAAGGGTCGATGTGGACCGTTTTTAGATTTGACTGTTTGTGACCATGCAAAAAGAATGTTTTATGCTTCTTCAGCTCAGGCTCTTAATATCTTGGCACAGGATTGGAATAAGTTCAACTGACAGCCAAACTTCAGTAGCTGAGATACACTTAAAGAAACTTTTAGAATCAATTTGCCAGAGTTGAAGAGTTAACGCTGGAAATGTCATTCAAAAAGTGGCCTTTACAGCTGGGGGCTATCGGCTGGCCACAGCCCCAGATGTCAATCGGTGAATCGTGTAGTCGGGTGGAAGTTAGAGACTTTAAGCAAGTGTGGTGGTGGTAAAACGCCTGCTTTTTAATCTGACGGCTCCTGGTTCATTCCCGTGACGTGTTTTTCAAGTTTAGTGTGGATTTGCATTCGCTTTACGGTGAAGGAAAACATCGTGAAGAAACCGACATATTTGAGGACACAGCATCCGAAGACATGTGCTATCCGCCAACCCGCACTTGGCTAGTTTGGTGGATTATGGCCTATAGCACTTTCCTCGTGAGAGAATGCCCTGAGTCCCAGCAGTAGGAACGTATAGTGGGCTTCTTATTCTTATTGTATGATGAGGGCGATCAGAATTGCACTGACAACCCGCAAGAGGCGTATTGTGCATTTCCCCCTACCAGCCTACCCGTATAGTGGGCTGCTTATATATAGCTTTTAAACATTTCCTTTTTGAAGTGTGACTCGTACCTGATTGGGAATGTGTTTGGTGGGGAAGAAGACGTGGAAGGAGACGTACTGGCGCACGAGGTCGTTCCCGAGGCAGTCCCGCAGGTACCTGATGCTGTTCACGGTCGGAGTGAAGTCGGAGCCCGGAGCGTGGATAGCGAGACTCACAGGGGCCATCCATCTGAGGGAGACGAGAAATACAGGTTTAGACATTTATGCCGGACTGCTAATGACGACCTCGCTGGCGTAAAGGTTACCATGCCGGACTGCTAATCAGAAGGTTCCGGGTTCGATTCCCGGCCCGGTCAACATCTTTGTGCTTAACTAAATTTGTTGGCTGTGGGTCTGGGTGTTAAATATGTATTTATATATAATATGTATGTATGTGTAGTATATCAGTTGTGTTAGCAACAATAATACGAGCTAGAAATGGTTCAGTATGGGGCTAACCAGCCGTGTGTGAATGTGTCCTAATATTTATTTATTGACTATTCTGCTGTCCAGTGATCTATGATCTATACAAAGCCTAAGGTCCGAGGTTCAATTCTTCCAGCAATAGAATAAGAATCCAGCGAATCAAACCCTATGCTCCGTTATTTTAGGAAGCTCAGTTCACTTACGGAACTATAACCGTAAAGGCGTTTGTTTTGTGCATTTTTTGACAACCTTCAAGATCGTACCAATCAAGAACCTGTCCATAATCTCAGTTTTTACACGCTTATGTTTGTATGTTTGTAACCGACTTCTTTGGGCGCGATTTTGACCCACTTTAAACGGCCAGATTTCGTCGAAACTTTGAAGATTAATTGAGGACCAATGACAATACACTAATTTGATAAAATTATTACATTATTTGGTATTTTTGTTTGTATGTTTGTTTGTAACCGACTTCTTTGGGTGCTATTTTGACCCACTTAAAACGGCCAGATAAGCGTGTTTTTTTATTTTTTTAAACTACTATTATTTTATATCGTTTTAGGTTTGACGTGTCTCTCTGTGTGTGCTGGTATGTATGGTAGTACCTAGTCGAAGCTCCCGAACGGTTTATTGTTTCGATTTTCTTTGTTTAAATGGGTGTTGATCAAAAGTGTTTTAGCTAGGTTCGATTAAAATTGGTCCTAGACGGTCAAGCGCCGCAAAATAGCAGATTACATATTTTTCTCAACTCCTTCAATATGGGTATCAAATGAAAGTGTTTGACTAGTAGAATATATGCATAATGATAAAGTTTAAATTCAAAATGGCTGCCACTACTAAATGTAATAAGTTTTTAAAGTTTCTAATTTAAACTTCTTAAGACTTTTTTATATTGCAGGAATAAACTAAATTAAAATGAAATGCGTAATAAAAATGAAGCTCCATCTACAAATATATTTACGGGCGGTAAATTATATCCACCCATAAATTTTAAAGAAATTATCATCACGTCTAGGGCTATGAAATATTTATTATCAGCGCCGTTAATAGAATAAAAGTATCTTCAGCTACGGTGAAACAAATCTATGAATAGAAGTGTATTCTAATATTTAAGTATTCGTAAGTCGTCTTCCTCATTTCGTATTAGCTAAGGTCTTTGTCGAAATATTTAAGCGATGCGCGGTAGACTACGAAAAATTGGCCAAGTTATTTATTTTTAGTCCTTTAATATCAGAAGAATTTAATGTAGCTGTATTTAAATTCCTCCTTCATTGGGTTCCCAAAGATATTACCCAAAATAACCTTCCGATGGTCAGTTAGGTGTGGTAAGGCTTTACTTATGAGGGTCGATGACCTTAACATTAAAGTGGTAAGGAAGCAAAATAAAATTGGTCAAGTGCGAATTGGGTTTGCGCATGGAGGGTTCCGTACCATTGTTGTATGGGAGCCCCCCTTAAATATTATTTTTTAACTAAATTATTATATAAAAGCTCACAAAATTCATCCTTATTAGCTTAAATACAGCCCATGCTGTTAGGACAGAATTAGTCAATTTGACAACCAGAGTTGTGATATGGTTGTCATGGTCATATTATAATAATTTAAGTATTTATGTATTAGGCTGCGAAGTTTTCAATCTACCCGCGTATGTTTGTTGTATGGGAGCCCCCCTCAAATATAGATAGATAGATAAACTCTTTATTGGGCAAATTAAGGTACAAGTCAAAATAAAAAGTAACAACACAAATGTATAAAACAAACGGCGGCCTTAATATAAGTATATTTTATTTAAATTTTATATTTTATTTTGTTAGCTATCGTTATTGATATAGTAGCTGCCGTTATTGATATAATATAGCAAAAAAAATACGATAAAAACACGTTTATTGTATGGGGACGTTTATCGTTTGAGGACCAAAATATCCGAAGACGTGTCATCTGCCAACCCGCACTTGGCCAGCGTGGTGGATTATGGTCTACATCTCTCTCCTCGTAAGGGAAGGCCCCGAGTCCTAGCAGTGGGAACATATAGTGGGCTGCTTATGCTATGCATGCATCATACGAGCACGCTCATATGATGCGTTCAAAAATTGAATAAGGATATCTTATCTTGTATATAAAATTTCCGTCTCACAGTGTTTGTTACCGTACTCCTCCGAAACGGCTTGACCGATTTTTACCAAATTTTATATGCGTATTCAGTAGGTCTGAGAATCGGCTGCTGTCTATTTTTTAGGCAACACAACGTTTGCCGGGTCAGCTAGTTATTTTATAATTTTACTTTTTCTTTATTTATTTACTTTTCGACAAAGCCCCTATACAAGTGCTATTCTTTTAATTTAATTTATTAATTATTATTGAATGAAATACTGACGTGTCCATATTGATGATAGTTATGATTATGTTTATATAATGTAATAATTATTTAACAATATGATAATAAAGACATTCTATTCTATTCTATGCTATGGCAATTACTCAAGTTCACGAACTCTGTGCGGCTTGTAAAAGGGCAATATCTAACATGGTACCGTAACTTACCTATTACGGCGGTAAATACATTGAGCTTGGGGCTTGTAGGGGAACCCTGCTCTATACCTGTATAGGGGACTACTAACATAAAATATTATGCGTGCCAACTTAGAATAAGATCTGTCAAACCGCCATTTTGCTCAGTAATACGCGCAAACGTCATTACCAAAGTTAGTCTAGTCAACAAGTGCCTTTTGGTCAACTTTTTTCAGCAGTCTCCGAAAATTATGATTGAGGTGTCATTCGATTCGGAATGGCATCTAGATAGTTTTCGAAAAACAATGAAGTTCCGCAAAAAAAAAGTATTTTTTAATGTTTTTGATTTCTTCCACGGATTATTGTTTATTGATCTGTCCTGTAGGCACTTGAATTTTTTCAAATTTTAATTTCCATATTTAATAAGTTTAAATAATATTTATTCATTCCTTCGGCCTTGAATGAATAAATATTATTTAAACTTATTAAATATAAAAATTAAAATTATCTATTAACTTTTTTTTTTTTTTTTCGAAAACTATCTATAGCCCATTCCAAATCGAATGACACCTCAATCATAATTTTCGGAGACTGCTGAAAAAAGTTGACCAAAAAGGCACATGTTGACTAGACTAAGTGTGCAAAAAAATTAGTAAACAATTTATATTCAGTTTATATGTTTAATGCACGCTTTTTCGGTATTATTTTTACTTTTCGACGATTTACGATTTAGTAACATACTTTTAAAATATTTTCTGAGTATTGTTGAGATATGAATATAATAAGCTAATGGTAGCCCCCTTCTGTGCCAGGAAGGATTACCGCGCCACTGGTCTATCAATCAACGTCTGAACTTCCCAGCTTAGCTCAACTTTCAACTCTTTGGAGCTTTTTATCAATGGTTTAAATATTGGAGCTTTTCAAAAAGCTGCGAAGTGGTAGGTTCAACGGGAATTGTAAAACATAGCGCCTGTGGCTCGGCTAGTTAAGGTGATCTGACGCGATCATCGAAGCTAGGCAACGATCGATGCGGACAGTGTTTAAATGGGTGACCATGCACAAGACTGTCGTTTTTAAAGTGGAATTTCCATCTGTGCGCTACAGTAGGTCGGATGACGCGATAATTGTAGGCCTCAGCTGTTAGTCTTAGTATAAGCAGTCGTCAAAGGCCTTTGGGCGGCTTGAATACCTACTCTTGACATAAGGGTTTGGCCATTTAGCTCATACGAAGAAAATGAATAATGGGAATTGAAATTTCCCCGTGCTCCTAACAGTGGGTGGAATGGTGGGACAAACCTACTATTTGAGTCCAAAACTAAAAGCGAGTGTGGATCTTTGGGAAAACGTCTGCTATCAATCTCACGGCCCCTGGTTCGATCCGAGCCCTACACCAATGACTTGTTTTTCAAGTTATGTGTGGATTTTGACGACTTCGTTGGCGTAATGGTTACCATGCCGGACTGCCAATCAGAAGGTTTCGGGTTTGATTCCCGGCCCGGCCAACATCTTTGTGCTGAACTAAATTTGTTTGCTGTCGGTCTGGGTGTTAAATATGTATCTATATAAAATACATAATTATGTATGTATATGCAGTATATCAGTTGTGTTAGCAACCATAATAATATTAACAACTAGAAATGGTTCAGTATGGCGTAAACCAACCAGCCTTGTCTGAAATGTGTCCTAATATTTATTTATTGGCACTCGCTTTACGGTGAATGAAAACGTTGTAAGGAAACCGACATATTTGAGGACCACAAACTCACACGTGGTGGATTATTGCCTATGGATATCTGTCTACTCGCGGGCGAAGGCCCCGAGTCCCAGCAGTGGGAACGTACAGTGGGCTGCTTATGGGAATCCAACCGGCGTGAGGTGTAAATGTCGCTAGTCACGCAACTACGGCGCCGTGAAGCTAGTTTATTGATTAAATAGGGACAATAACTTGCCTGACGAACCGGGGTGCTTTGGGTATTCCCTGCTTTTTGTTCGGGAATAATATACTTTGCTTACTATTTTATTAGTTTTTCGTATTATTTCGTATTTATAAATAACGGTAGCTGCTAGACACTTGAAATTTTCACAAAATGTGTATATGTAATAAATGTATATTCGAACTCGAAATCGAGTCGAAAGAGTAATGAGCGATAATTTAAATGAAATTGTGTGTTATTCAGTGAACTTATTAATTTCTTAAGTAAAATTATTCGTGAAATTTATAGAGTGTTTATCAAAAAAAAAACTTTCATATATTAACTATCAAATCCTATTTTCTACATGATTTATTATAACATTACAATACATTTACAGTATAGAACTTTAATTTATGGTCATATCTAAAAATAATGAAATTAAATAAAATTTAGTCTTATATCCTAAAAGACTACGTCAAAGCCCCTCTCTCCCAAACGTACCCATTAGGCTTTGCTTACTTACTGAAATAGAAAATTTAAGACGTAGGTACGTTACTTTGGGCAAATCCATTGTAGATATACATAGATACATGTGCTGTGATAAACATAGCGAGAAGTACACTAAAATCTAATTTTTCCTTCTACATCCATTATTAGTTTTGTATCTGCACTATATTTTTCTTTAAACAGTCTAATTAAATTTATATAAAACAACATAAGTTTACAATATTGTAATTATACTAGATAATACCATTCGTAAGTTTTTTTTTGTTAGCACATCATTTTTAAGGTTCCGTACCTAAAAGGTAAAAATTGAACCCTATCACTAAACCTCCGCTGTTTGTCTGTCTGTCTCCAGGCTGTATCTCAGAAACCGTAATAGCTAGATAGCTGAAACTTCACAAGATATGTATTTCCCGTGCCGCTATAACAACAAATACTAAAAATTGAAATATTTAACACCCAGACCCACATCCAACAAATTAAGTAAAGCACAAAGATGTTGGCCGTGCCAGGAATCGAACTCTAAACCTTCTGATTGGCAGTCCGGCATGGTAACCATTACGCCAACGAGGTCGTCAATTAATTAATCAAGTCAATTATGGCCATTTGGTTACGTTTATTTATAATAAACACAATAATCATATAAAACACTAAACTAAAACTTAACTTACAAAAGCACAGGGGTACGTGCAAAGGTGCCCAAAATGCTGGCAGCATTGCCACGTTGGATTAAAAAGACTATACAGTAATACCCCGACTTACGCTACCTCGACTTACGCGAATTCGGAGTTACGCGATTTAATTTTCTCGTCTATTTTAACGTTTTTTGTTTGAAAGCCGCGCACTTCAGATTGTGTTTATACATTTTATTAATATAGTTTGTCATATTATCTAGAATTAAATTAAAATTTATTTCCTAAATTATTGTTTTATATTTCCTAAATTATAGTCTCCGGTCCCAATTAAACATACTTTGTATGACTTTATAGGTATGTATATGCAAAATTGTACCCCGACTTACGCGAATTCGACTTACGCGGATAGCGCTCGGTCCCACCTATCGCGTAAGTCCGGGGTATTACTGTACATTTAAATGTTATATGATCGAATAGTAAACTAAACAGTATGACATAACATGAAAGGTTACGCTTACTCAATGTACTGAACATAATGGCAGTGTGTCATCGATGCAGAAGATAAAGTTAGCGGCGACCTACTTTCCGTATTGCCTAAACTAGGCATTCAAACAAGCACTAGACTTAGAAAAATATGCTAGATTTCACCTGAAATTTGTCATTCTTTTTCGGCGAAGTTTGCAACCGATTTTAACCGATTCTTAACTACAGTGGTGTTGTAATAATTAATCAATCGCTTGATCAGCGCTTGACCAAAATTCACCTGATGGTAAGAGATATTAAGGTCCACGGTGTGGATCGCGCTTACCTAGAAGGAACCGGTTCACTCTCGCCTTGAAAATCGCTAGACTGTTGTCATTGGTGAACAGGGAATTTGGCAAGGAATTCAAAGTTTGGCGGTTCCACCAAACTTTGGAATTCAAGATGGGAGCCCCCGTGAAAATACGTTTGACATTTTTTTATTTTCAATATATACTTGTATCGCTACTTTCATATTTATTATACGTAGATATCAAATAGAATGACTTGACGAGTACCTAATTAAATACTATTTAGTTCATTCAAATTCAAAATGGCAGATAACATATATTTTATGACTTTCTTTCTCTAGATACCAAATGAGAAGGCTTGACATTATGGTACACTAGCTACGCCCCGCGGTGTAACCAGCGTTAATCCGGGACATAAAGAAGTTAATCCGGGATAAAAAGTAGCCTATGTGTTAATCCCAGGTCTTACGAGTACCTACCTTCAGCCGTTGGAGCGTGAAGGAGTAACATAGATTTTGAAGTTATTTGCGTATCCCACGGGAACCACAATTTGCTTTTGGGATAAAAAGTAGCCTATGTGTTAATCCAAGGGCTAGACTATATCTACAGCCGTTGAAGCGTGAAGAAGTTACATATATCTTGAAGTTATTTGCGTATCTCACTGGAACCACAATTGTTTTCGGGATAAAATAGCTTATTTGTTAATCCAAGGTTTAAACTATCTTCACACGAAATTTATCAAAATCGTTTCAGCCGTTTAAGCGTGAAGAAGTAACAAACATACACACTTACCAGCGAACTAGAATGAATAGAATAGTAACTTGGCCGATAAAATGGGTAAAATACCGCGATGGGCGGGGCAAAAAAGATACCCACGCGCCCACGTTGCATCGACCGACAAAACGCGTGCGAGCTTTGTGTGTGTGTATCATTGGGATAGCAGTAGCATTGAGTGCGTAGAAGAATCCAAATTCTAAGTGGCAATTGTATAGAGTTACTCTTCCGTTTATTCTAGTTCCCTGACGCTTACAAACATACGCATTTATGTATACTATCAGTAGAATTGCCACGTAATGTACGCATGGTTACGCAGTAAGTTATTATTCTGTGGCATGGTTAACTAGTGATAGACTTATCTAAAATATGCAAAGTTATGTGGTAACAGGTTTTCTAAATGTTCAGTTATGATAGCAGAAAAACCGTGTTCCGAAATGTCGCGTAGCAAATTTCGTGACCTAAATACCTGGTTGTAAACTCGCGAGGGTTGTGGTGTCATTATGAACGACGCCTGTTGTGGATCGACTTGAATCGATGCGCCAAGGGGTTGGAGTACAGATATGATAGCGTATGGATTGGCGATAGAACTAATGTTAATAGAAGACAAAATTAAATATTTAGTGTACTTCCGCTGTGATACGAAATCCAAATTAAGACAAGTAAAGGAAAAATTAACTAAGATTAATAATTAGGATTAACGTTACCTATCACAATTCGGAAATTCTTAGCTCTACACGTGTTTCGCCTTACCACAAGGCATCATCAGGAGATGCTGAAGATGATGATGCCTTGTGGTTAGGCGAAACACGTGTAGAGTTAAGAATTTCCGAATTGTGAATCGTTAATCTTAATTAATCTTAGTTAATTTTTCCTTTACTTGTCTTAATTTGGATTTCGTATCACAGCGGAAGTACACTAGATATTTAATTTTGTCTTCTATTTCCAATGGATTTCCGCAAAGTAACGCCTGAGTCAATAAGTTAAAACTATTGTTGTTGGAGGAAGTAGTGAAAATTTAAAATTGGCCAAGTGCGAATTGGGCTCGCGCATGAAGGGTCCCGTTTCACTGTTGTATGGAACGGTATGTTCAATAATTAATACATCTAAATTTTATGATTGAATAAGATAGCTAATATTTATTTATATATATTGTGAAAATTTCAAGTGTCTAGCTGCTACCGTTATTGATTTGTAGCAAAAAAATACGAAAAAACACGTTTACTATAAAGGGACCCCCTTAATATTTTTTAAAATTTTTAGTATGTGTTGTTATAGCAGCACGAGAAATACATATTTTGTGAAAGTTTCAGCTTTCTAGCTATTACGGTTTCTGAGATACAGCCTGGAGACAGACAGACAGACAGCGGAGACTTAGTAATAGGGTCCCGTTTTAAGGGTTCCGTACCTAAAAGGTAAGAACGATTACCTATTACTAAGACTCTGCTGTCTGTCTGTCTGTCTTCAGGCTGTATCTCAGAAATCGTAATAGCTAGTTTAAAAGTTGAAACTTTCACAAGATATGTAGTTCTTGTATAAGTTTCAGCCTTTAGTTTAACAATGGTACGGAACCCTTCATGCGCGAGTCCAACTCGCACTTGGTTAATTATTACCTATTAGGTACAGAACCCTATAAATGTAGAAAACTTCCAACTCGACATAAGCTACATTTTATCTTTTTTGTTTCTATCTTTAAGCTTATCCTTTTTATCTTTAAGCCTATTTTAGAAGAAGAAGAAGATTGGCTTCTTGACTGCAATCAATTTCATGTTTAATCTAAGGTTTGAAGAGCTCAATTTTCTTGTGCGTGTCTATATATATAGGTATGTATGTATGTATAATATTGTATTGCGATCTTTTATTTGGGGTTCTTCAAGTCACGCATCTATTATGGCTTTTGGGTGTAATTTACTGAGTTAATTTCATTAAATAATTGGCTGAAAATGAGTAGTGCTCGTGCGTCAAAGGTTTCGTCTAGTTCTATGTAACGCCTGTAGCTCGGCTAACTAAGGTGATCTGACTCAATCATCGAGGTTGAGCAACGAGCGATGCGGATAGTCTTTGGAAGTGTGACCATGCTTGACGCGTTAAAAAGTGGCATTTTCAGATCAAAACGTTTATTAAACTTACGGCATCGCACCGTACTGGGCAAGTCAATTTACAATTACCTTTCTTAATATATTATATAAATCTCGTGTCACAATGTTTGTCCTCAATGGACTCCTAAACCACTTAACCGATTATAATAAAACTCGCACACCATGTGCAGTTCGATCCAACTTGAGGGATAGGATAGTTAAAATTTCAAATTATAGTCGCAATTTTAATTTAAAGCTAATTATTGTCTGTTATTATTTGACAGTCAAAATTATTTTATTTTATTTATTATGAAAAATTCACAAACAGAGTAGTTCATAGAATACTATATCTAAATATAATCTAATATATCTAAATTTCAAACTTATAAATATTTATCTTAAGTACAATAGAACTACCCCTATAGTGAACCTAACTTACAAAAAAAAAACACTCGCTTTTACGTGCACTACAAAACTATGCTATAACATTAAATTCTAAATATGAAGAAGTTAAATCTAATACATTCAAACTATACCTACTTTGAAACTTATAATCTATATTTATACTATACCTATATTAATTTAAAATTAGACAACACATTTTTTACATTGTACTTAATTGAGGGAAGCGAACCAAGTTTAAAAATGTCAAAAACCATCCTTACTTTCTCATAAGTACTACACATTCGATAAAGTGGGGAGTGGGCTAGCATATTTGTACGAGAGACAGGTAAATTAAAAGTATTTTTCCATACAATTCTGCTAGATGGCAAAGGGACTTGAAATATTATTTTCTGTATAATTTCGGGACAGTCAACAAAACCATTAACAATCTTATAAAGCATTATGAGATCAGAAAGCTGTCGACGATTTTTAAGAGACATAACTTTGTAATGCGTCAACCTAGATTCATAAGAGCGAAGATCTTTACATTTGTTCTGCATGAAACTGAGATGGAACATGAAACGCTTCTGAACTCTTTCTAGCCTATCAGAGTGTACCGCATAGACTGGGTTCCAAACCACTGAGCAATACTCCAATATGCTTCTGACAAGAGAATTGAAAAGAATAACTGACAAATCTTTATTACGAAAGTCTTTAGCTTGCCTTGATATAAAGCCACACATTTTACTTGCTTTTTTTACTACCATTTCTAAATGCTCATGGAAATTCAACTTTGTGTCCACTATAACTCCGAGGTCGCGAATAGAAGACACCTGTAGCAAGGGAACGCCGTCAATGCTATAAGAAGCGTCAAATGGTTTGCGTTTGCGACAAAATTTAATAAAGCAGCATTTTGAAACGTTTAATGACATACAGTTAGAAACGCACCACTGGTGAACATTATCTAAATCGTTTTGCAGAATGTCAATGTCATTGCGATTTTTAATTTGTCTGTAAATTTTCAGATCATCCGCAAACAATTTTGCTTTAGACTTAATAACTTTAGGCAAATCATTTATAAAAATCAGAAACAGAAAGGGGCCTAAATGAGAACCTTGTGGCACGCCACAAGGTACTTCCGTTATAGCTGATTTAAATCCCCTTGCCACCACCAGCTGACTTCTATTTTCTAAGTACGATTCGAACCAGCGTAAAAGCGTACCATGTATACCTAGACTATTCAATTTTGCTAGTAAGAGATCGTGATCAACAAGGTCAAAGGCCTTGCTAAAATCTGTGTAAATTGCATGAGTTTCCCCTCCCTTATCAAGAGATTCAGAAATATCATTCACAAACCCTATAAGATTAGTACTTGTTGATTTCTTAGGTCTAAAACCATGCTGATCGATATCCAACAATTGCGACACGTGCCAGTAAACTTTTCTAACTATCAACGCTTCAAGCAGCTTCCCAGCGCCTGAGAGAATTGATACTGGTCTGTAGTTATCAATTCGCATTAGGTCACCCTTCTTATGTATAGGAGTAATATGTGCAACTTTCCACTTAGAAGGAAAAACTCCAGAGGAAAGTGATTCATTAAAAATTATTGTAAGAGGTTTTGCTATTTCCTCTGCACATTCTTTAAGGACAATAGATGGCAGTTGGTCAGGACTAGCTCCTTTATTACCATTCAACGCTCTTAAAGCTGCTAATACTTCAGCCTCACATAATTTAATATTATAAAGTGATGAATTATTTGTACTAATCAGTTTGAAATTATTACTATTACATGAATTTAAATACGATTTAGAGGCCAACTGATAAACCGAATTGAAATGTGTAGAGAATAAATCACATATCTCCTGACCCCCTGTCGCCAATTTGTCTTGTAACTTCATTTGATTGGGGAAGGTTGTATTGTTGCATTTAAGATTTTTAACGTATTGCCATATATGCTTAGGGTTTTTTTTTCAAAGTCTCAGTAGTATTTTTCTTAAAGAACTTAAAACATTCTTTAAGTAGAGAGTCACATCTTTTGCGACAATCAATGAAAGCTAACTTATCCTGAAGATTCCCAAACAGTTTAAATTTCGAATGGTATCTGGCTTTCTCCTTCATACATTTAATAAGTGGTAAGGAAAACCAAATCGGATAGCGATCATTTTTCGGATATTGTGAAGGAGTATTATTTCTTACAATTTTTAGAAAAATATCATAAAACGCACACAACATATTATCTACACCAGTAAGGCCACCTAAAACTTCTTCCCAGTCAATATTAGAAAGCTGCTCATTAATCTTGATATAATCGGATTTAAAGTACTTGAAAATTTTGGCCGCTTTTTTATGCAAAGGAGAGAAACTACCGTCAATAAAGACATCAAGGGCTGGATGATGTGCTTTATCCAATTTGGTTAGCGGGGCATGACATTGAAAAACTGACAAAGAGTAATTTCCATTTGTAGAAAAAACTAAATCTAGAATATGATTATTTTCATTCAAAACTCCGTTATATTGAAACAGCCCATTAAAACTTATCGCATCAAAAAATAATGTGTCCTGCGCACTTGGGCCTGGGATTGGAGACAGATATGATACATCTTGGCTTGCAGTCCATGTAAATTTAGGTCTGTTGAAGTCGCCAAAAACGAAAGTTTGTGAAGTCGAAGAAATCCTGTTATTCATTACATGTGACATATGCTCAATTATTACTTTAAGATAATTTAATTTTATACTCGGAGGAATATAAATTGCAAGTATATTCAATTCATTAACTATGGCCCCCCTTTTTAACTTAATATTCACCCACAAATCTTCACATATAGATTCCGACTCCCAGTCTCGTCTACAGACAGCTTCATATAAGTTTAATACCGCTATTAAGACACCGCCACCATCATCCTTAGAAGAATTAGAGTCTTGCCGGTCTCGTCTGAAAACACTGTACCTACTATCAAAAATTTCATTGTCAAAAATAGAATCGTTTAAATTGGTTTCTGTTAAAATGATTATATCATACATTTGATTCAACGCATTTCTATAAAGTGTAGGCAATTTAGTACGCAACCCTCTAACATTTTGATAATAAACACTTAGAGTGTTCTTCGCTACGTTCATTTTTTCATAAAGATTTTACAAATTCTATATCCTTAACCAAAATAGGCTTAGCCTTAATGTCCTTCCTAACAAAAATTCTACCGTTCCGAATCCAAACAAACTGATATTTTTTCTCTTGTGCAGCAGCTCTTGTAGCTGCGTGAAGCTCCTTGTTGGGTAATGAAAGATGTTCCGCCACAAAAATGGGCCGCTTTTCTCCCTTGATCCCAACATGGCTTGTACCGAGTTTGTCCTGTTCGTGAGCTCTATTAAACATACGGACAGTTGCAAGAAAGTTGTCCCTTATCAAAGGGGTCGCCAGTTTAGCAATAATAGCCCTTGGACGAGAATTATCTTTCTTCATCTTAGCAACTCGAAGAGCAGTCTGAAGCTCATTTGCAGCAAGTTTAAATCCTACGACCTCGCTTATTTTTCTTACAATATCTATTGGATTTTCTGATGTCACTTCCGGTACTCCTTGGATTTCAAGGTTGCATTCTCTTGCCTGCTGCTCGATCACACCTACTCGCGAGCTAAGTCCGCCTACTTTCTCTTTCAAAGCAGTATTCTCTTTCTTAAGTTCAAGATTAGCTTCTTTAAGCTCGCGAATTTCTTCCGCCTGGCCTTCATAAAGTTTCTTCAAATCTTCTATCTGGCATGTCATATACTTTACTCCCTGCTCTAGTCCTTGAAAGTTAGAGTCCGATTTCTTGCTTACAGCTTCAATTTTCTTTTCAATACCGCTGGTGATCTTAGCAGATGACTCCGAAAATTTTGTATCAAAGTAGGCCTTCAACTCTCCAACGATTCGGAAGGACGAGCGATCATCCTCCGTACTAGGTTCCAAATGTTGGGGCTTCACCGGAGTGTTAGAGTTGTCTCCCTTCTTATCTTTGCTTTTACACTCGGGACACCTCCAGTTCGCCTTATATTGCTTTGATTCTTTAGCATAATTTTCGGCCGGTATGCCCAAACACTGATAGTGATATTCTGCTTGGCAGGACTTACACGTTTTGAGTTCACCCATTTTGATCATACTGTCGCATGCCAAACATTTACCCATGTTTATGAATGGCTAAATATATAATGGTCAAAAAAAAAAGTAATCTGAACGAGCCTTATCTTTATGTCAGTGTCAATTTTCCAATATGACAATACAGTGACAGTTCACAATTCCAATCAGCTGTCGTGAGGGTTGATGGACAAAATGATAATCAACAAATTAATTAGTTAATAATCCAGGTAGATTTTAAAAATGTAATCTCCACTTCAAGTTTAAACTGCATAAATATTCGAGAATTCTTAGTTACCAGTGCTGCAAGTGATATCCACACAAAGTTCAGTGTCCACAACAAAACTTTACGTCGTAAACCAAATGATTTATATTATATGTTAACTCCAAATGATTCTAACAGATGTCGATACCTTTCGACTGGGTTGAGTAAGTAATCAATAGATGGCGCTGCTATGGTAAATCTACGAACGTGTCATATAAGGTACACTATCTATTTTTCATACCCCTAAGTGAGGCAAAACAACGATTGCCGGGTCAGCTAGTTTATTACTAAAATTTAATTTATTTATGACTTTAATTTATTACGATTTTGTACCTTTAGCAGTGGAGACTCTAGGTAGTTGGAGCAGTGAGGCGAAGAAACTTATCCATGAGCTAGGTCTTAGGATAAATAATATCACCGGTGACTCACGCTCCGGGTCGTTCTTGGTGCAGAGGTTGGCCATAGCTATTCAGCGCGGTAATGCAGCGAGCGTGATGGGTACCTTTGCACCGGGGGCGAGCAGGGGCGGGTTATTTGTTTAGTATTAGTTTTAGTTTTTAATATGTGACATGTATTATAAATAATATATTGACAGTGTACTAAAATAAACTTTACTATTTTTATACATGCACGATATGTATATATTCTGTCAGTGGAGCTACTTTCAAACTATAATATTTATATATTTTTCCAATTAAAATATACATTATAATATTAGAAGGTCAATAGGATAGGACCTGAGAATGTGAAATTTCGCGTCAGCAAAGCTAAAATTCGAGCCTTTAAAAAAGAAAATACATTTATATTATTTTTCGTATTGCGTTTTTATTATCATTGCGTGATCCACGTCAAGTCATCAAATTGTAAAACTCCGAAGCTGTCAAGTATAAAGTTGTTTAATGTCTCGTAAACTGTCGTTAACTCGTAAAATGACGCTTTATGTACATACAGGGCTATATACTTATATAAGCTGAAAAAAACACATAAAAGATCTATAAAATTAAAAACTTTGAATTAATTCGCAAAGGTTCGGATTTTCTAACATGTTTGGATGATTTTTTTATCCATTATTTTCAGAACGAGTAAGAAAATCAGAGAAGAGACACCGATACAGAGTTGAAGTTCCAAACTCTCGTACAAAACCCTTTGCGTCAACCTTTATTGTGAGGACTGCGAAGCTTTGGAACTCAATACCTGAGTCTCTGTTTCCTGAGAGGTATCATCCGGGGGGGTTCAAAATAGTTAATAGGTATCTTCAGGATGTTATTTGGAACAGCCAAGGATAACCTTACTTTCAATAGGCTTTTTATCCCAGAGTAAGGCTATAGTGTAAAATAGTCCTGTATAAAATCGTTATATCGCAACTTGAGTGGCGATTCAGCGGAACACACGACTAAACTAAATTTAAAGAAGCCCCTTCTCTTTTCATCTTAGGTGGCCAGAAAGAGACGGCACGTTCTGAACCACAGACAAAACAACTAAAATCACGTCAAATGTAGAAAATATAGGCGACTTTAGAACGCACTTACTTGTATCACCTCTATTACTGCCTGCACATTCCATATTTGTGATTTAAGTTGTTTTGTCTGTAGTTCAGAACGTGCCGTCTCTTTCTGGCCACCTAAGATGAAAAGAGACGGGGCTTCTTTAAATTTAGTTTAGTCGTGTGTGCCGCTGAATCGCCACCAATAGGTATCTTCAGGATGTTATTTGGTATAGAAACAGCTTAGACTTCGGAATAACCTTACTCTCAATAGGCTTTTTATCCCGGAGCAAGGCTAGTGTAAAATAGTCCTGTATGAAATCGTTATATCGCAACCCTGTCTGTCTGGGGGTAGTCGTTTGGCAGTCGCACCGGCTGTTTAATCAGAGGGGTGCGACTAACGATGCAGACTAGAGTGATTACAGAGAATTCAATCGACAATTTTTCTTTCCAAATTCAATAACATCTTTTGAACTAAACATTGTAAACTGTTTACGTAAGGCATCTTTATTTTAATTGGTTGGACTCATTCCAAATTTTAATATTAACTAGCGACCAGCTTATCCCTTTTATAATTTAAGCGAATATATGAATATGGAGCTTGCAAAATCGTTTTTTACTTGTGAAAAGTAGTATTTTAAATTTAAGAGAAATGAAAAACAAGTGCTATTATGAGTAATATTTAATGGGGTAAAATATTTTGACGACCTCGTTGGCGTAAAGGTTACTATGCCGGTGTGCCATTCAGAAGGTTCCGGGTTCGATTCCCGGCCCGGCCAACATCTTTGTGCTTAACTAAATTTGTTGGCTGTGGGTCTGGGTGTTAAATATGTATCTATATAATATACGTATGTATATATATGTAGTATATCAGTTGTGTTAGCAACCATAACACGAACTAGAAATGGTTCAGTATGGGGTTAACCAGCCGTGTGTGAAATGTGTCCTAATATAAAAAAATATATTTATGTAATGAAAATTGTAAGTTTATTTTATTTAATCTAACTAGTATGTATTTTTAAGTATTAAGTAATGATTGTAGTGTGACTTGCCTTTAACGTACGTTATTTATGGCTAATAAAGTTCTGTACTTAAGTATTTCTGTAATTAAATAAATAATAAAAATAATAAATACTATAATATATTAAATAAATAATATTAGGACACATTTCACACACGTCTGGTTAACCCCTTACTGAACCATTTCTAGTTTGTGTTATGGTAGCTAACACAACTGATATACTACATATACATACAAACATATTTTTATATAGATACATATTTAACACCTAGACCTACAGCCAACAAATTTAGTTCAGCACAAAGATGTTGGCCGTGCCTGGAATCGAACCCAGAATCTTTTGATTGGCAGTCGGGCATGGTACCCATTACGCCAACGAGGTCGTCAATTAAAATATTCTCTGTCAAAGAAGCACTCTGCACCAAAAGGTATATATAGGTATTTGTCCATTGCTTATTGAATTATGGCATTTGATTGCACATTCTCATCGCCCTTTGTTGTCTGATGTGCAACTTGCAACCTTTTCCGAGGTTATTGCGCTGTGTAATGTTTACAACTTTTTTAACCACAACACGCTATTTCGGGTAGCTGTTTTTGTTTAACCACAAAAGACAAAGTTCTAATCATTAGCTAGCAAAGCCGCGTCAGAGGCTTTTGGGCGGGTTGAAAACTCTGGACACCAGAGCTTGGCCACTTAGCTCATACGAAGAGAATGTTTCGCTAGCGCACCTAACGTTTTTATCCAAAACATTTAAATATAGTGAAAACTCCATGTAACGACACTCGATTTAACAACAAACTCTAGAGCGTCGAAATGAATTGGCTTTAGTTGGTTTAGCTTGTATTTCATACAATGATACATTTAACAAACACTCTCTATAACGCCATAAAATGCACAGTCCCTTCAGTGTCGTTATATAGAGCTTACTCTGTATAGCAAAGCCAAGTCAGAGGTCTTTGGGCGGCTTGAAAACTCTCGACACCAGAGCCTGCATCAAATATGGAATGTGCAGGCAGTTTTAGAGGTGATACAAGTGAGTGCGCTCTAAAGTCGCCTATATTTTCTACATTTGACGTGATTTTAGTCGTTTCGACTATGGTGCAGAACGTGCCGTCTCTTTCTGGCCACCTAAGATGAAAAGAGACGGGGCTTCTTTAAATTTAGTTTAGTCGTGTGTGCCGCTGAATTACCACCATTAGTTAGCGCCCACACGCTTGTTTGTAAAATACCAAAATATCTCCTATAGTTCGATCAAACGCATCAAGCTAACACGGCGATCAATTCCTGACACCTAGTTTGTAAAAAACATTTATGGTACGTTTACACGCTTGCCAAGCCTTGGCAAGGATCGACAATCGCAAGCATGTAAATGGGGCGTTTGGCTTGGCTTGCGTGGGCTTGTGCCTGCTTGCTTCCGATCCAGTCGAGTGTCGGTTTTTTACGCAGATCAAAGGGCCCATGCTTGGATGTATATTGCAGACTGACGTATTCACAAGCGTATAAACGCCATTCAAACGATTTGTAGAGATTTGTGGAGGCTTGGGACTGTTTGCAGCTTGCCAAGGCTTGGCAAGCGTGTAAACGTACCATTACATAGACAGTGGTAATGTCTTAGATATGTGGCGTTGTGCCTATGTGAAAAATTGGCCAATTGCGAGTTGGGCTCGCGCATGAAGGGTTCCGTACCATTGTTCTACGGGAGCCTCCCTCAAATATCTGTTTTATTAAATTTTTATAAGTTAAGCTTATATACATTTATATATTTTGTGAAAATTTTAAATGCCTAGCACCTACCGTTATTATATATAGCAAAAAAAAACACGTATATTGTTTGGGAACCCCCCTTAATTTTTTTATTTTTATTTTCAGTATTTGTTGTTATAACGGCACGGGAAATACATAACTTGTGAAAGTTTCAGCTTTCTAGCTATTACTGTTTCTGAGATACAGCCTGGAGACAAACAGACAGCGGAGTCTTAGTAATAGGGCCCCGTTTTTACCTTTTAGTTACGGAACCCTAAAAAGTGAAATAACAATACCAAAACCTATATCTTGAACCGGTTCTTATTTAAATAAAACTACAAGTTAAACCATAAACGTTATCCAATTAAAAACCCGTTTGACTTCTTACGCGTAATACTCCTAGTACAGAATATAAAATACTATTTTATTGTATTTTACTAGCTGACCCGGCAAACGTTGTTAGGGGTATGAAAAATAGATAGTGTGGCTTATATGTCACGTTCGTAGATTTACCATAGCAGCGCCATCTATTGATTACTTACTCAACCCAGTCGAAAGGTATCGACATCTGTTAGAATCATTTGGAGTTAACAGATAATTGTGACTGTCAAATAATAACAGACAATAATTAGAAAAAAAATAAAATTGCGACTAGGTATGATTTGAGATTTAAACTATCCTATCTCTCAAGTTGGATCGAACTGCACATTGTGTGCGATTTAGATTTTATTATAATCGGTTCAGTGGTTTAGGAGTCCATTGAGGACAAACATTGTGACACGAGATTTATATATATTAAGATAAGATGA
Source organism: Mellilla xanthometata (assembly GCA_035578125.1). NCBI lineage: Eukaryota > Metazoa > Arthropoda > Insecta > Lepidoptera > Geometridae > Mellilla > Mellilla xanthometata. Next base: position 314,486 of record JAPUBQ010000049.1, on the reverse strand, counting down.
GTATATAAATAGCCGATGCTAGCCTAATATAATAACCATGCACACTAAGGTATAAGTGGTTGGTTCTTCTTCTTCATCGTATGAGCTAAGTGGCCAAGCTCTGGTGTCGAGAGTTTTCAAGCAGCCCGAAGGCCTCTGACTTGGCTTAACGACTGTTTGTACTAAGAATACCCGCCGGGAACAATTTAACATGTCATCCGACCCACGGTAGCGCCCAGGTGAAAACGCTACTTTAAAAACCACAGTCTTGTGCATGGTCACCCATCCAAACACCGTCCGTACCGCATCGCGTCATAGTGGTTGGTCTAAATCACGTTCTATTAATTATGCTGGGCTGCATAAATCCATACAAATTATTAATTCAAATTTAAGTATATATTAATACAAAATATTAAAAATTTCTTTACATACGTAAATAGTAGTATTTATGGAAAGTTATAGGCAAAAATTTGGATTTTCATCAAGTGAATTGTGGTCAAGCACTGACTAATTTAGAGTAGAAAAAACTACAGATGGTAAGCATTCTAGTACATAACAATTAACAAAGTTGCTCGATAAAAATCATAAATAAAAATGCCGAGAGAATTCCTTCTTGACATTCGTTCACATAATTATTATGTGAGCGTACAGGGTTACCTGTAACTGAACTTTTTTATTTACCTTCGGCGCAAAAATGACGAGTTTGTTGTTGATATATGTTTGACATCTCTCTCTCTCTCTCTCTCTCTCTCTGTGTATGTGTCTGTCTGTGACATGGTATCTCCCGAACCAATGAATATATTACACACATTAATAATGAAGACATTATATACACATTACAAATCCAATTCCATTTTTTATTTACATTTAGAAGGAGTGTTAGTCGAGAGTGTTCTGAGAGTGTGATTCTTCTTCTTCATATGAGCTAAGTAGCCAAACTCTCGCGAGAGTTTTCATTCCATCTGAAAGCCTCTGACTTGGTTTAACGACTGCTTGTACTAAGACTAACAGCCGGGACCTACCATTTAACGTGTCATATGGCTCACGGTAGCGCATAGATGAAAATACTACTTTAAAACGACGGTCTTGGTTACCCATCCAAACACCGTCCGTATCAATCGTTGCTTAGCTTCGATGATCGCGTCAGATCACCTTAGCTAGTCGAGTTACAGCCCATACGCCTTGTCATCAAGCGATCGGTGATCACAGTATGTTTGATAAAAATCTGTCCAAAATGGCAGATAACATATTTTTTCTCAACTCCTTCAATACGAGTGTCATATGAAAGGGCTTGATAAGTAGAATACTATATACACTATGAGACATTACAAAGCCAAGATGGCGCCGCTACAATATGGTGGATTACATTCATTTTCATAACTCTTAGTATGCGTATCAAATTAAATATTTAGGCAAGTTAAATGCGCAGTTTTATAAAGGATAAATCTTGTTCAAAAGAATTCATAAAAATAAAGATAAAGATAGTTTCACAATAAGAAAATAGGGTGACATTTATGCAAGAGTTGCGTTTGTTTCACGAAGGCCCTTTAATACCAATAACAATTTAAAAAAGTGAAGTAATAATAAAATTAAACTAAACTTACTTATTATGGAAATGTAAATTAATAGTTTAAGCTTAACTGTGCTAATGGTACATATTTGTATTATACTAATTATATAATTTAAAAGCTGTACTATTTATGTGTATATATTTACCACGTTTATTACTTAAACACTACATTAATAATTTAAGATAAGAGAGTAATATAAATTAAAGGCAATTTTTATTTTATTTACCAATAGGCAACTCGGCTGGCATTTTAGGTACCCACTGGCACTGTTTTTTTTAGATTAGATATACTTTTACTTTACTCTACTAATTAATTAAAGCCCTGTATAAAAGCATTACCTAAATGAAGTAATGCATTAATACACTCACCTTGACATAACGTTACTTCATTGTTTTATTTTTTGGGTCAACATTCACACATAGACACGCAATTAATATGAGATGTGTACTTTTTGATAACACTCAAGAGTATTGTAGGTTTTATACACGGCTATTGAGAAAATTGTGTTTGAATTCAACCCTACACAGAAAATAGCTTGTCCTAGCCTCTAGGGAAATTTTGAACTTTTTAAAATAGTAAAAATGTTCTCCTTTTGTCTGTATCGTTTTGTAGCGCCCGTAGATCGGTTAACTAAGGTGATATGACGCGATCGCCGAGGTTAAGCAACAGTCGAAGCGTTCTTTGAATAGGAGGCTAGAAAGATTTTAAATCAATTAAAAAAGTTCTGCAATTGATTGCATGACTTTGTAGCACCCTTAGCTCGGTTAACTAAGGTGATCAGACGCTATCGCCCGAGGTTAAGCAACGGTCGAAACAGGCCATGCACGATGCTGTCTTTTAAAATATGTGTAGGTATGTCAATCAGTACAATATGAAAATAGCAATGTATGTATATACTGAATGTATAAAAGCCAAATCAAAGTCAAAGTAGATAATATAATATTGTGTAGATAATAATTTAAGTTTGGATTAAAAAACTGAGAAAGAAAATTATAATTGTATTTTGTAGTAATAACATTTTGTAATACTATGTTTGAAATGTGTCCAAACTTTGACGTATAATTTGGTAATATTATCAATAAATGGTTTTTCTTGTCTATCTAGAATAACAATAGAAAAGTCTTTTTTATTTGCTAGTATATTTAAGTCCTTAAAAATGTGTCTACGAGTATCTTCTATGGCCTCCGCTAGGTAATAGTAATACCGAATCTCTTTCTAGTAATACCGAATACTAGATAACGTATGGCGATGTGAAATGCCAACTTGAGATACAAGTATGTGTGAAAAAACCTTCCATCATCATCAATGATGATAATAATGGTGTTTGGAAGGCTAATGCACCAATCTGAATAAGTAGTAGTTTCTGAGTAACCCTGTACAGTTTATGTACAGACACCTTGATAAAGAGGCTTTAGGTGTAATTAAAGTGTCTGAGACTTACGTATGACAATGCAAATATTTACATTATCCAAACGTAAGTATGTATGTAAATTGCGGATAAAACACATTAAAATTGTACCTTGCTTTGGTAAAGACAAAGTCCAATATTCTTCGTGTGTCTTGTCCAGAAGTTTTATGCAGCTACAATTCACAAATCTTACATAGTGTTATTGTATTGAGAGAAATAGTAACAAACATACATCTCAGAGACCTTTGAATGACTTCAAAACTCATAGCTTATGAAAATCGTGCACGCAATTAACAAATACTTATGTTTGTCTATGAGTGAAAAAGAAAGAAAGATAAGTAGAAAGAAAGAAACATTTATTTTGTCACACGAACAACAAAGAAAAATTGGCCAAGTGCGAGTTGGGCTCACGCATGAAGGGTTCCGTACCATTGTTGTATGGGGACCCCCCTTAATATTTTTTTATTTTTAGTATTTGTTGTTATAGCGGCACGGGAAATACATATAACTTGTGGAAGTTTCAGCTTTCTAGCTATTACGGTTTCTGAGATACAGTCTGGAGACAGACAGAGGAGGCTTAGTAACAAACAAAACACAAGAAATATAAAAAAAAAAACATTTACGAGCCACAAAACATAGTGTACGTATGATACCTAGTGTGAATACTAGCACTTGTTAATTAAGATGGTACGGAACTTTTCGTGCACAAGCCTGACCCGCACTTGACCGGTTTTTATTAGCTATGAGTTTTAAAGTCATCAAAAGGTCTCTGACATGACTTGATAGTTGAATGATGTACTTTACTTATTGATAGATGCCTTGTCATCGCTTTTGTTCACCATATTGGGGAGAGAGCCAGGGTCGTATTCAGGACAGGTTTACGGGGTCACTCAAGCGTTTCTTTAAATCTGTGGTTTTCCTTGTTACTGAAGGTTACAAGGTAAGGTAGATGGAGTTATTTTGAACTTAAAATTAAAAAGTACCATTATTTACATGACGGATTTACTCTACGTATTTACATTATATGTAAACTTTTTAAATTACTTTACTTGTAGATTTTGATAAGAAAATAACAAGAATAATATTTTGATAAATGAGAACTCAAAAAATAGTAATCATTATCTCCTAGCAGAGTTTTAACCACAAATCACAATACACGACTCAATGACACCCTCAGTGTTTTGCTTGGCTTGTTTCTTCTTCACGCTCAAACGACTTAACCAATTTTGATGAAATTTGGCACGAAGATAGCTTTGACCACGGATTAACACCTATACTACTTTTTATCCCGGATTAACGCGGTTAACACCGCAGAGAACATCTAATATTTAATGATTTCAATTCTAGCTAATATTTTCCTACTAATAAATGTACATGACAGGTCCAGCTGCCCCTTGATATTTCGCCCTGACTCCGCCCCTGGCGCGACGTGATCGAATCGAGTAGGATTATAAGTGATGGATAGGGCTTGGCCCCTGTCTCGTCTAGCGACGAGGAGCACCTCGACACCCGGGGGAATTTTATAATGGAGTGGAGTGTCTATCGATGTTGAAAGCGACTGTGGCTCGGTGAGCAAACATCTACTTATCAATCTGACGGCTACTGGATCAATCCCGGTCCTACGCCAATGACTTATTTTCAAGTTATGTGTGGTTTTTGCAGTAGGACTACAATAGCCGAAGACGTGAGTTATCCGCCAACTCGCACTAGGCCAAAGTAGTGATTCCGGAGTGTTTCCCGGAAGAACCCGGAGACCTCCGTTAAGCACAGAGGCAGGTCACCGGGGGGGTTTAGTGGGTACAAATCCCACATAACCTGGCTGCGCCCCATTGTAGCCAGGTATCTTGTCGAAGATTTCCCCCTCGTCAACAAAAAAAAAAGGCCAAAGTAGTGAATTATGGCCTATAAATCTCTCCTAGTGCGAGAAAGTCCCGAGTCCCAGCAGTGGCAACGTATAGTGGGCTGTTTATACTATGCTTATTATGCTAAGGCTGCTTTGCAACGACACAGTCACACGAGCAAAGTTTGCGTACTGGCCAATTTTGCTTTCGTCTACAGCGTAAACTCCATGTAACGTCACTCGATTTAACGACAAACTCTGTAAAGCGTCGAAACCAATTGGCTTTAGTTGGTTTAGCTTGTATTCCATACAATGATACATTCTCTTCATTTAACGACCTCTCTCTATAACGTCATAAAATGCACAGTCCCTTCAGTGTCGTTATATAGAGTTTACTCTGTATATGTATGTTTACGCTTATATGTAGAGTTTACACTGTATATGTATATGTTGGACTTCGCGTAAATACATAATTTTAAACCGAAGAACTAAACTATAGTTGTAGCAACAAACGTTATTTTTGTTCATTAAAGGGTACAGTATTTATAAATAACAGTACGGAAGTTCACACGCGACTTGCCTGACTTGCACTTGACCAATTATTAAAACCATTTGTTTCTCCTCTTAACTATTTAGAAGCGATCCCGTAATGCATCTCTCGTTTTAAAACCGACTTTATGACTGACATTAAATGTATTGCAACAGATACATCACTACTCGTACTTGCATTTAGTTATGGGTTTGGCTTAATTGGGCAGCAAAATTGTAACATTAAAAAGGTGTTTTTATTTTAAACTTGTGTATTTTTGGTAAGCTAACGTAAGTGGTTTAATTGCAGCTTACAGGAACAGAAAAAAAATTGCTGTAAGTTGGATTGGCATACGGACCGATCTCTATTTTGATACGTTTCTGCTACTCTTTCAGCAGAAATTTTATATCTTCTTATATATAAAATTTCGATGTCACAATTTAGTTACCGTACTCCTTCGAAACGGCTTGACCGATTTTTACCAAGTTTTATATGCGTATTCAGTAGGTCTGGGAATCGGCTACTATCTATTTTTCATACTCCAGTGTGTGCCAAGTGAGGCAAAATAACGTTTGCCGGGTCAGATAGCTAAAGTATATATTTTATAAAAATTAGGAAGATCGCTTTTTTTGATGTCCATATAAAATAAATAGTGTAAACTCATATTAACTGCCACTTAATTCAAAAGAATATGCACAATTAATAGTGTCAAAAGCAAACCAAGCTGACCTAAAATTGATTTGACTTCCATTTCTTGCAAACCAAACCTCAGAACTGCTGACCAAACAATTACTTCCCATCAGCCATTAGCTTCGGAATTCCGGAACGTAAATTTAATTTGACGCCCGTTTCTGACCTACTTCTGACCGCATAAGTGCATAACATATGTGTATGCGATGATTAGAATGGGCAGCAACTTTTGAGATTCTTTAATCTCAAATAAATGATGGTATTTTAACACGTTTTAATTAGATATATTTATATAAGTAAATTTGAAATATAAAGACATCAAATTATGTTATGATTAGAACGGGCAGGAAATTTTGAAATTAAAGATAAATAATGGTCTTTTTTACATGTTTTAATTAGATATTAAAGTACATTTGATACATTTTGTGAATTAATCAACCAATAGGCTAAGAAAAAAATGTGTGTTCCTCCTAGCAATCCCATACAACAAACATACGAGGGTGGATTAGAAAACTTCGCAGCCTAATACATAAATACTTAAACTATTTTAATGTAACCATGACAACCATGTCACAACTCTGGTTGTCATATTGTCAAATTCTATCCCAATGGACTGTATTTAAATTATGCTGAATTTTGTGAGCCTTTAAGCAGCGTTTTTAAATAATTTAACTAAAAATTTATATTTAAGGAAGGCTCCCATACAACAATGGTACGGAACCCTTCATGCGCGATTCCAACTCGCACTTGGCTAGTTAGTTATTTTTTTTAACTGTTATCGCTTTAAAACTAAATGTCAGTCTCATATCTGCAATGCAGTAAGTCGTATCATTTAACTTGATTTCCGATGCTCTATAGTTAGTGGAAGTTAATTTCATCGCGTTTTGGCTGGAACTCAAATTCAAGTTAAAACATCGATTAAGGCAAAAAGGCAAAAACAAGAGCAAAGTCTTGTAATTACTGCTTTTTCGTTAGAAATCATATACGATAAAAATATAGTCAAAAATAGATCAAAGAACATCTTTAAGAATATTTATACTTTTTTTGGTAACAATAAAAAAATGCTATTATTAAACTAATTTTAATTTTGAATCGTAAGTGGGTTTGGTAACCAAAAAAAGTACAGTGTAAACTGTTTATAACGACACCGAAAGGACTGTGCATTTTATGGCGTTATAGAGAGTGGCCGTTTGATGGAGAGAATGTATCATTCTATGGAATACAAGCTAAACCAACTAAAGCAAATTGATTTCGACGCTTTAGAGATATTGTCGAAATCGAGTGATGTTACATGGAGTTTACAGTGTATATAAATATTATTTGAGCAATATTTTTTTTCCGTTTACGATTTGTAACGATAAAACTGTAAAATCCAGAATTTATTGTTGCTTTAACGTATCATCCGACGCACGTTTCGTCTAGGCGCTACCGTGGGTCGTATGACTAGTTTGTTCCAAGTAGTTATGAACTCTATTGAAGAATACAAAATACTTTCATAAATAAAATAAATAAATAAATAAATAAATATTAGGACACATTCACACACGGCTGGTTAGCCCCATACTGAACCATTTCTAGCTCGTAATATGGTTGCTAACACAACTGATATACTAGGTACATATACATACATACATACATATTATATATAAATACATATTTAACACCCAGACCCACAGCCAACAAATTTAGTTAAGCACAAAGATGTTGACCGGGCCGGGAATCGAACCCGGAACCTTCTGATCAGCAGTCCGGCATGGTAACCTTTACGCCAGTGAGGTCGTCATTGTACAAATATCTTGAGGTGGCTTGTGTTACAATAATACAAATTATGTTATCATAACAATCGCGGTGTTACGAATCAATGTGAGACGGTTTAAATGTAAATTTCCTTACAATTGTATAATAAAACATATGAATTGGAAAATTAGTTCTTTTTTTATTTCTCGTGTGAACTACGCTGCTTGGACAATATGAGTTTTAAACTATCGATGCAAAAACGACGGGGGATTATCTTGTCTCTAAAATATAACGTTTCCATGTCACAATGTTAGTTACCGTATACTCCTCCGAAACGGCTTGACCAATTTTTACCAAATTTTATATGCGTATTCAGTAGGTCTGAGAATTGGCTACTATCTATTTTTAAGGCAAAACATCGATTGCCGGACAATATAATATAGACAATATAATATTATATCACTGGATTCTATATATGATTTCTAATTATTTTAATTTTAATGCGACTATTACTTTATTTTTATTCTATGTATCTTCTTGGCGTGGTTTTTATTTTACTATGTGTTGTATAGTTGCTGAATAATAATACTGTAAATTCCGAAATCAATACTATTGATTGATTGCCTCAATTACTTACACCCATTCTTCTTGCGTCAGTTAAGAAAACATTTGTAAGTTCGTTTTCTCTAATTCACACCCAGATACGCAAGTGAGTGGATACAGGGGTACAGCGAAGAGACACCGATTTACTGTCGAAGTTCCGAGGATTCGCACAAAGCGTTTTGCTTCGACCTTCATTGTGAGAACTGCGAAGCTTTGGAACTCTCTTCCTGAGTCTCTTTTTCCCGAGAAGTACAATTTGGGGGTCTTCAAATCCAGAGTAAATAGGTTCCTTCTAGGCAAGCGTGATACATCTAAGACCACAGTCAAGCTTAACATTAGGCAAGCTGCGGTCAAACGTAAGCCTATTCATCATAAAAAAAAGCTAGTAAATATGTAAATTAATAATAGGACACATATCACACACGGCTGGTGAGCCCCATACTAAACCATCTCTACTCGTAGTTTGTATATTGGTTGATAACACAACTGATATACTGCACATATGTACATACATTTATACCAATATTATAAAGAGGAAAGATTTGATTTTCTGTTTGTTTGTTTCCTTGACGCGATTATGCTCCGAAACTACTGGACCGATTTGAAAAATTCTTTCACCGTTGGGAAGCTATATTATCCCCGAGTAACATAGGCTTTATTTTGTTTCTCTTTGCAACTTAGTTTATGTTCTAGCCCGTGCGAAGCCGGGACGATCTGCTAGTACTTTATATATGAGTAGATACATATTTAACACCCAGACCAACAGCCAACAAATATAGCAGCACAAAAATGTTGGTCGTGTCGGGAATCGAACCCGGAACCTTCTGGTTGGCAGTCCGGCTTAGTAACCATTACGCCAACGCGGTTGTTAAGGATGAGGCGTCTCTTTCTTTTTTTGAAAACAAAAAACATACACCATAAGAAATTTATCTCTAATTTTATCCATAAAACTCTCGACAACTTAACCATTCCATGGAGTTTTAGGCCGCAGCGCTGCTTATCACCAGGCAAGCTGTGGTCAAACACAAATCTTAATATATATAAATCTCGTGTCACAATGTTTGTCCTCAATGGACACCTAAACCACTTAACCGATTATAATAAAATTCGCACACCATGTGCAGTTCGATCCAACTTGAGAGATAGGATAGTTTAAATCTCAAATTATAGTCGCAATTTTAATTTATTGCTAATTATTGTCTGTTATTATTTGTCAGTCACAATTATCTGTTAATTCCAAATGATTCTAACAGATGTCGATACCTTTCGACTGGGTTGAGTAAGTAATCAATAGATGGCGCTGCTATGGTAAATCTACGAACGTGTCATATAAGCTACACTATCTATTTTTCATACCCCTAAGTGAGGCAAAACAACGTTTGCCGGGTCAGCTAGTGTATTAATAAAATCGAAGAATAGTAGTAGACTTTAGATTGTAATTAATAACAGGCGCTCTACTTCGAGTTTATTAAATGAAACACGTTAATTTGAGTTATCTATAGCCCCGTAGGACAATGTCCGGCAATCACGCGATCCTCTCTTCCATCTAAATCAGACTTGAGTGAACAGGTTCAGATATGAAAAAAACCATGAGAGGTGTCAAGGGACACTCGGATTCCTTTAGTAGAAGAATTGTAATATAATTTTTTTTTTTTAAGTTGTATTTTTTTTATTATTATTAACAATTAAAATGTAATATAAACTTAATCAGTAGGCTCAATCGCAACTCCACCTGAAACGAATGGCGCTGTTGTCAATTAGTGAATACTTTCATTGATAGCCGTATTTGACTTCCGAACAAATTTTGGAGATGCGACGTTGCCATACCGTGCGCAAAAAGTGTCGTGACAACTTTTCGTAAGATTTTTTTCCGCCTAGCCCCCTTTCATAACGCGCGATAAGGAACTTCGTTCCAAAAAAGCATTCCATTTTTTACAAGTTTTCTGACATATGTTTCTACTTGCATCAGAATACTAAAGAGGGTCCTGATTGAAAGAGAAATCTATCTTATTCGTCAACCAAATATGTTAAGCCGTTAGAGCGAAAAATATAATCAAACAGCCAGCGAGACTGTTACCGAAGGTAGAGCATGCCTAGCCTGGAATTACTGGCTCTCAACAAGGTTTCCAGAACCCACCGTAAACCACCGCTAAGTTCTTGGTAAATGATTGTCAAATGTTTACGGCATCTCTTCTTTTTTTTATCCTTGATAGGTTAGCGTTTGACTACAGCTAGCCTGATGTTAAGCTGCACTGCAGTCTACGGTGTGGTACTCACCTAGAAGATACCTATTAACTCTACTTTTGAAGGCCCCCGGATGATACCTCTCAGGAAACAGAGACTCAGGAAGTGAGCTCCAAAGCTTCGCTGTCCTCACAATAAAGGTCGACGCAAAGCGTTTTGTACGAAAGTTTGGAATTTCAACTCTGTATCGGTGTCTCTCTTCTACTGTGAACTACTGGTTGTTATGTAATATAAAGTAAATAAAATCTCTCCTTACGTAATATTATGAAAATAAACCCACGATGTCTCCAAAACAAACATCCGGGGTTCAGAATTTACCATAGTTTGTACGTAACCAAGATTCGAAGCATTTTCACTTTTCGTAATGGAAATTTGGCTCGACCGGTCTGATATTTACATAGTTATTTGTGTAATGGGTTCTTTACACGGTGGCCCATCGCTGTGTTATGGCCCATTGATTTAAGCCATTCATGGGATAGTAACGAAATAGGTTGTCAACATGAAGTGGTTGACAATTTACGAACAATTAGATGCAATACAACAAGAAATATATCTAAAGCCAAGTAATTGGCCAACAGCAAATTGTACTCGCACATGAAGTGTTCTTAAAGATTATCTATTAAAATGGCAAAATATGTAGTTTTTTGTACGAAATAAATATTGAAAATTCAACATATATTTTTTAAATTTATTTTATTTTTAGCATTTGTTGTTGTAGCGGCAACACAAATAAATATAACATTTGTATGATTTCAAATGCCTTATGTTTTATTACGGTTCTTGACAGCTTGATATCAAGTGGACAGACAGAAAAAGAGATGTACGGAAGGCAAAGTCTTAGAAACAGGGTACCGTTGCAACCTAAAGGGTAGGTAAGTAAAAGTAAAAGTAAAAAGCCTTTATTCATCTGCATTACATTATGATTACCTACTTCTTCCCTACCCTTTAAGGTAAGGAAGCCAAAAATAGGCCAGTAATGATACGAGGTTTAACGGGGTTTAAAGTATTTCTCCCCAAAGAAAATTGTCAAAATTAAATAACTTACAAGTTATGTCTTACTACTACTACTTCCTATAGAAAAATAAAGGCATATTTTATATTAATGTCTTCAAGTATGATGCACGTAGAACAACAGTTTGCTCTACTATTTTGATGGGCCATGGGCCATTGATAGTGGCCCATTGAGTAAAAATACCATAAGATACCCGACATTGCGTGCTATTTGACCGTTCCTTAACGACTGTGATTATAAAAAGTGATTAAACTAAGAGCACTTCAAAGGCATGTTCCATTAGAGTAAGATTGGTTGGGATATTTGGACCAGTGACGAAAGTAGATAACTATAGAGAACAGCGCGGGAATGCTGCTAGCTTAATGCACACATAATATAAGCAACGAGCTTTACGATATCGTAAATTTAGTATGTACTGTATAACTACCTGAGTGATGACGTCAATGTGTGTGTGTGTGTCTGTGGCATTGTAACACCCGAACGGATGAACCTTATTCTTCTTCTTTTTCATATCAGCTCAGTGGCTAAGCTCTGTTGTGGAAAGTTTTCAAGCCGCCCGAAGGCTTCTGACTTGGCTTAACCACTGCTTGTGCTAAGACTAACAGCCGGGATCTACAATTTAATCCACGATAGAGTCCATATCATCAAGGTTAAGCAACGGTAGATGTGGATAGTCTTTGGATGGGTGACCATGCACAAGATTTCCTTAGAGGCATTTTAATGAGGGCTCTACGAATTAATCAATTAGAATTTAATTTTAAGGCACATTTTCAGATTTCTAGCTTTTAAGGTTTCTGAGATGTATTCTGATGACAGACAGACAGACATTGGAAGCTTAGTAAGTAATAGGAGCTTGTTTTCACCTTTTAGGTACGAAACCCTAAAATTCGAAGTAAAACTATATGTCTTATATAACTAACCAATAAAAAAAATATTTTTGATTCGATCACAATAAAAAAACATTGAAAACCGTTTAATTTTCCGAAAGTGCTCACTCCTATTCAACCGTAAATCCACGCAATTCTAAAACTGGGGCATGCGCGTACGCAGACACTCGCACTCGTAAATCATTCTATTTTTAACCAGCCTTATTACCAAAACATAAAGTACATTTTCGCACGACATTTTCCGGTTCTGTATCTGTACAGATCGCACCGCATCCGTTTGATACGCCATGCGTATGAACGGTCTCTTATCTTACAGTTCTGTTTCACATTTGATATCATTTGTGGTATTTTAATTGGTTAACTACTTTTTAGGGCTATGTTCGTAAAAGGTAATAACTGGCCAAGTGCGGGTTGGGCTTGCGCATCAAGAGTTCCATACCGTTGTTGTATGGGACCCCCTTAAATATTATTTCTTTACTTATTTTATAATTTAATATATGATTCAATATTCTGTGAATGTTTAAAGGGTGTACCAAATATCGCTATAAAGTCGAGTAAAAAACTACAAAAAAAAATATGTTTTTTATATGTAAACCCCCTCAAATATTCATTTCACTTAAATTTTATAGTTTAATTTGAAAGTTAGCCCCCTTAAATATTTATTACATTTAAATTAATAGTTTAATTTAAAATTTAATATACATTTATGTATTTTGTGAAAATTTTAAGTGTCTAGTAGCTACCGTTATTGATATATGACGCGTTTATTGTATGTGGACATTTTTTTTTTTTTAATTTTTTAGTATTTGTTGTTTTAGCGGCACGGGAAATACATATCTTGTGAAAGTTTCAGCTTTCTAGCTATTACAGTTTCTAAGAAATAGCCTGGAGACAGACAGACAGACAGTGGAGGCTTAGTAATAGGGTCCCGTTTTTACCTTTTACGGAACCCTAAAAAGTATAAAAATCGGTTGCTAGTCATGTAACAGCGTTATCCGATAGCCTCCTGGGTAGCTTAAAATTGGAACAAATAGGAACTAGCTTATAGCTAGTATTTCCAGACTAGGCATGCTCTACCTTAGGCCACAGGGTTGCTAACTTATGTGCATCCTGCCTGTCTCTGGTCTACGCGCCCTATTGGCCGGATGCCTAGTTATATCAAATCAAATCATATATTTCTTGCAATCTTTATTTTGACTTATTACTATTACAATGTCGGAAACAGTTTTATAAGGAATAAAAATAACCGTTAGATGGCTACGATACCACAGACAGACAAGTCAAAGTTATTAAACCCCGTAGTTTTTGCGCCAAGGGTTAAATATGACCAATTTACTGTCTACCACCAACCTTGAAAGTCGTGCTGTAATTTTTTTTATACGTCCTGTCACCTTGCGGAGAACATTAAGGTTGGGAAAGGACGTGGTTAGTGTCAAAGGCGGTGATTAAATATAGTGCAGGTCACAAAATGTATCCTTGGTGTATGTTACTCAATTTGTTGCTGTAGATTGAAAGTTTTATTCATAACTAGCGACCCGCCCTGGCTTCGCACGGGTGCACAGCCGATACTAAATACATCTAAATATCTCTATTAGAACTAATGGACCGCCCGCAAAGCGCTAAGTCTTGTTCCCAATGTGTTCAGTTTGTTCATAAGTCTAATTGAATTGAATTAAGTAAAATTGATTAAAAAAGTTTTTTAATACTGAAAAAGTTATTACTCAGTTATTTTTAAGAATAAGGTATTTGTTTAAATTTCAAAAAAATATTGTTGGAATAGTTATAAAATTATAACTTTAAAATTAATTTAACTACTTATTTAACTAACAAAATTAGGTCAAATTAAAAATTACTGTTAAACAAAATGGAAGCCAGTGTTTAAAATAAATCCAAAGCTATTTAAACTAAGAAGACTACAATATAATATTGTGTATTTATTCAGAAACCAAACGATATAAATGAACAATTTATGTTGCCATAAAAACTACATACGCACTCAAGTTTTTGTCAAATTAGCGTAAACTTAACAAGGACAATAATCAAAATGGCTGACGTTTCGAAACATCCGCATTGTTTTATCTTTTAGATACTTACATTAACAGTTTTTAACTATGATTAGCTTTTAGACAATACGTCAAAAAAAAATTTAAAAGCAAATGTTTAAAAAAAGATCATAACATATAGCTCAAGCATTATACTCCAAAAATAATAGTATACAAAATGACCTATTTACTCAGGCGTTATTTTGCGGAATTGCATTGTAAATTAGCCAAGTGCGAGTTGGACTCGCGCATTAAGGGTTCCTTACCAATGTTGTATGGGAGCCCCCTTAAAAGTTTTTTTTTTATTAAATTATTTAAAAACGCTGCACAAAGGATCACAAAATTCAGCCTAATTTAAATACAGTCAATCGGGATAGAATTTGACAATATGACAACCAGAGTTGTTACATGGTTGTCATGGTTACATTAAACTAGTTTAAGTATTTATGTATTAGGCTGCGAAGTTTTCTAATCCATCCGCGTATGTTTGTTGTATGGGAGCCCCCCTCAAGTATGTATTTTATTAAAATTTTATAATTTAATTTTATACCTAATATACATTTATATATTTTGTGAAAATTTTAAGTATCTAACAGCTACCATTATTGATAAATAGCAAAAAAATACGAAAAAAACTCGTTTATTGTATGGGGTCCGCCCTTTGTATACATTTTTTATTTATTTTTAGTATTTGTTGTTATAGCGGCACGGGAAATACATTTATCTTGTGAAAGTTTCAGCTTTCTAGCTATTACGGTTTCTGAGATACAGCCTGGAGACAGACAGACAGCGGAGGCTTAGTAATAGGGTCCCGTTTTAGCCTTTAAGTTACGGAACCCTAAAAACAGTCATTTAAAGAGGCTGCCGAAACGAACCGTTAGGTGATAGGCGACAGATTCATCAACTTAAGAATGGTTGCTAGGCAAAAGAGTACTAGAAAAAAAAATGGTTGCCTGTAAAGTCGGTTTTACGGGCGAAGATTTTACGTGACAACGTCTGCCGCGTGCTGCGCGCGCGGCAGACTGATCATAGTTGAGTGGGAGAGAGACGCAAGGCATTCGGCGGGCCTCTCTCTCGTTCGGTGACTCATCGTAACGTTACCGGGCGTTACACTTTTTCATAAGTGACTCCCAGCCGCAACCTAATTTAAGACGTTGTCACGTCAAAACGAAAACACCGGTATACCAGCAATCTACATTCTTTCGCATACTTACTAGTAATGATTTAGCAAAACGCATCATATTAAGTCATTAGTTCCAAGAGTGGTGTAATTAGATGTATGCTTTGGCATGGAAGAGTCTAGCTTGTGGTGAGTAATATGTTCGTTACACGATGGGCCAATGCCGTGTGAATGATGACCCATAATGGGCCACTTATTGAATCAACACGAAGTAAATTGAAGTTAAAAATATATATGACAAAATAAGGATTATGTAATAATGCAGTATTATAAAATCAGTTACATATACTCTATGGATAGTTTTTTTTACTATAAATGCAAAATTTGTATACGAGAACTACTAGAAAAAATGTCTACAAAGTCAATGGGCCAAATCGTAGTTCATCGAAATGTAATAAATACTGTTAGCTGTGGCCCGCGGTGTTACCTGATACAATCCAAGACTTAAAGAAGTAGCTTAACTGTTAATTCAGGATCAAAACTACCTCCATATAACATTTTATAGGAATTAGTTCAACAGTTAAGGGTGTTAAGAAGAATCAAACACACATAAACATAAGAAAACACAAACGTTTAAAGCATTAGTAAAATTGAAAATGCATAACATCTATGATATAAAAGCAAAAAAATTTATAAAATCAATGGGCCATGCCATGGGCCATTCATGGGCCATTCATGGGCCATTCATGAGCCATCCATGGTCCATGCGCGCACACGTTACAGAGTATAACTGGAAAGTAGAGTAATGTGTCTAGATTCACATCTGCGAATGATCATGCAAGCCATCGCGGTTACGGGAACACCTAACGCTACCTTCCTCGCTATCTATGATTTTATAAGCACCACGATATAAAGTCAGCCGGATTGTGGTCAAGCGCAAGCCAAGTAATAATTATATAATGGAAAAAACTCGCGAATTCAATTTTTTTGTAACATAATATGTAATTACAATGAATGAATGAATGAATGTAATATATTTTCCAATAAGTCACAAAGATATTACATTTCACTTAAAATACTAAGCTTCAAATTGGAATCGTCAAAAGATGTCATTACAATAAATACAATATTTCTTAGTTGTAAAGGGGCATTGTCATACAAAATAAATAATTAAAATCAATTCAAGTGAAATCAATAAAAATAACTAATTAATAGACTACATACTAAATAACAAATTACCAAACATTACATTGTCATAAAACTTTTAGTTTAAATTCTTTGTAATCATTTTAAAATTTACCTTTTTTATATCTCTCAAATAATTAATTTTAATTAAATAAAAACATTTACATTTAAATTAAATTACAGAAACTGTATAACAATATATTTGGGAAAAGCAATGGAAATATCACGTCCAGCGAGATTCGAACCTGCGGCTCCGGCAAACCAGGTCAAACGCTCTACCCATTAAGCTATGGTCGACTAAAATGAATGTAAAATCATGTTTTGTTTTTCTTTATGTTTCTTGTGTATTGTTTTTCCTTGTTGGTCGTGTCACAAAATAAATATTTCTTTCTCTCTTTGATTTTGCCCTTATCTTCGCCTTGACTACTATTCGGAGATCTACTAGTGATATTTCTTTACGACCATAATGCCGTTTGGCAACCTTTTCAAAAGCAAACACGCAAAGTGAATATCAATCTTATTTCCTGTGATTAAATTAAATATTTAATGATCACGCCCATAATACAGTCAGGTACCTAACTAAAACTAACTATGACGACCTCGTTGGCGAAACTGCCGGACTGGCAACCAGAGGGTCCCGGGTTCCATTCACGCTACGGCTAACATCTTTTTGATGAATAGAGGGTTATTTAAGGCGAAGATAAGGCCAGAATCTATATTTTTTTCACTATAAATCGTAAACAGAAAAAATAACAAAAAATATTTATACTATATTATATCGGTACCAAAACAAATTAATTTTAGATTTTTGTAACCAGTTTTATTTCTAATTCAGTAGTTCGCAGTTAATTATACAGTCTAATTAGAAAAAGTATTCTACGAGTAGTAGTTGAAGACAGTAGTAGTCTTTCATTTATCTTACCTAAGATTTCTATATATACATTTTTATATACTTAAAATAAGATTTTTAAATAAAAAAAAAATGTGATTGGTGTGTAAATATGTTTTCCTTTTTTTAATAGAATTAATAGGTCAATTCTTTCTGTTCAGTAATGTTTCTTTTTCAAATTTGTTGTATATTTTCGTAGTATGTTTGTATTTTGACTAAAGTTTTGACTTGTCCTGATTTAGCTTCAACCTTGACGGGTCTTAACAGTCATCCCCAAATAAGTTTATGAAAATGTGGCTGATTTGAGTGAGCGAAGTTTCGCTCGCTACGATCGGCCAATTACGAAGCTATAAGTAGAACTAATATTTATATTAACCAATTCTTATTGGTTAACAATGCTATGTATTGTGGAAAATCGATACAAAATCGATTAGAGAATGAACAGTTTATAAATTACTAGCTGATCCGGTAAACGTTGTTTTGCCTCACTTAGGGGTATGAAAAATAGATATTGTAGCTTATATAACACGTTCGTAGATTTACCATAGCAGCGCCATCTATTGATTACTTACTCATCCCAGTCGAAAGGTGTCGACATCTGTTAAAATCATTTGGAGTTAACAGATAATTGTGACTTTCAAATAATAACAGACAATAATTAGCAATAAATTAAAATTGTGACTATAATTTGAGATTTAAACTATCCTATCTCTCAAGTTGGATCGAACTGCACATGGTGTGCGAGTTTTATTATAATCGGTAAAGTGGTTTAGGAGTCCATTGAGGACAAACATTGTGACGAGATTTATATATATTAAGATATGAAAAACGACGGCCCCTGGTTCGATCCCGGCCCTTCGCCAATGGCTTGTTTTTCAAGTTATGTGTAGATTTGCACTCGCTTTACGGCGAAGGAAAACATCGTGAGTATACCGGCACATTTGAGGAC
Source organism: Mellilla xanthometata (assembly GCA_035578125.1). Classification (NCBI taxonomy): domain Eukaryota; kingdom Metazoa; phylum Arthropoda; class Insecta; order Lepidoptera; family Geometridae; genus Mellilla; species Mellilla xanthometata. The sequence continues at coordinate 295,801 of JAPUBQ010000049.1, read as the reverse complement.
CACAACATCCGAAGACGTGTGTCATCCGCCAACCCGCACTTGACCAGCGTGGTGGATATCTATACCAATATTATAAAGAGGGAAAGTTTGATTGTTTGTTTGACGCGAATAGGTTCCGAAACTACTGGTCCGATATGAAACATTATTTCACCGTTGGAAGCTACATTATCTCTGAGTAACATAGGCTATATTTTGTTTCTCTTTGCAACTTAGATTATCTTATAGTCCGTGCGAAGCCAGGACGATCTGCTATTTTGAAAATAAATTTGTTCGAATCTCTACACTGTTGCAAAACAAGCAACAATGTAACCGACAATCTCTTAATGTGTGAGTATTGAATAATCCATTCAGTTGTTAGCAATAACGGTGATGTATCATTTATCTGTTTCAAGTAATGCATACAGCTCACTATTCGTCGGAAGAATGGAGTGGATGTGATGCAATTTAATTACTCTTTGCAATATGGTTGCATACTTTGCTTTCTATCCGCGAATAATCTTTGAAAATAAATAACTAAATAAATCGAGTAAAAAAGCGAGTGTGGCTCGGTAGTAAAAACGTCTGCTTTTAAATCAGACGGCCCCTGGTTCAATCCCGTCCCTACACCAATGACTTGTTTTTCAAGTTATGTGTGCACTCGCTTTACGGTGAAGAAAATCATCGTGAGGAATCCGACACGTTTGAGGACCACAATATCCACAATATAAGAAGACGTGTGTCATCCGCCAACCCGCACTTGGCCAGCGTGGTAAAATATATCTCTCTCCTCGTGAGAGAAGGCCCCGAGTCCCAGCAGTGGGAACTTATAGTGGGCTGCTTATGCTTATGCTAACTAAATAACTAATTGATTTATTTGCCACAGAAACTTAAATTTAGGTTACATCGAGCTTAGTTATTATAATATGAGTATAGAATTTTGCATATAATTATAGTCGGTGTGTTTGGTAAACTCGCAAGACTCTGTACTCCACACTAGGTTCCACCTAGGTCGTGGAGTACAGGGTATTCCTTACATACAAAGGTAAAACTTAGCTTTTAAAACGATCGAGAACAAACTTTCGAATTTATTATATTAGTAAGAAAGGAAGCAGGATCATGACTTGGGAATTTTAAATTTATTAATTGCGAACTGACTTCGACTAGCCCTGTATAGATGATAGATCATAATGACTAAGCGAACTAAGGTGGGTGTATCGGCCTACTTTTACAAGCGTCAAAATAATTTAGTACATCGCACTTTGAGGTCACATGTGTTTACCGCGTACGTACAAACACACGCACACACACCTTTGTTTTTGTTTATGTAGATATGTTTAATAATGTTTATTTAAACCTAATTCAATGCATACTTAATCTTCAAAGATATCAAAGTACGATTTAAAATCTTGAATAATCGTTTATTCATGCAAAAGTCAAATCCTTTTTTTCTCTAAGATTCTAAAGTAAAATAGATATAAATTGTTAATTTCGATTCACTTGATTAAAAAAAATAAGTTTTATTTTTTTAGATGCTGTGCTTCCGAAAACAATGAAGAAATTCAATCAAATATTACTTGTTTTTGAAGGTAATGTTATATTTATATTATCTAGAATGAGAGCTTATAATTTAAATATTGCTAATTATTGATTTATTATGAATGTATTTCGTGAAATACCTACTGCCCTGAATCAATCGCTTCGCTCAATAATTCAGTACAGCATCGGCTGAAATTGCTTTAAACTAGAAATTATTTCTAAAGATTTTCTAAAAATATTGTGAAGCACATCATTAGGTCAAAAGAGCGAGTATGGCTGGCTCAGTGCAAAAAACGTCTGCTTTTCTATCAGACGGCCCTTGGTTCGATCCCAGCCCTACACCAATGACTTGTTTTTCAAGTTAAGTGTAGATTTGTGCTCGCTTTACGGTGAATGAAAACATCGTGAGAAAACCGACATGTTTGAGGACCACAATATCCGAAGACGTTTGTCATGCGCCAGCCCGCACTTGGCCAGCGTGGAGACTTATGGCCTATATCTCTCTCCTCGTGAGAGATGGCCCCGAGTCCCAGCAGTGGGAACGTATAGTGGGCTGCTTATGCTTTATCCTACATCATGAGGTCATCCTACACACAAAAAAGATTGCTCTAAGATAAGGGAGGTCAGTTAATACTGGTTCTTTAAAGGCTTAATCTTAATCTTACTCGATACTGCCTTCTAAAAGCGTATAAAGATATTACCGACCATCTTACCTAGAAACGGTGTTACATTTTTAACACCAATTTCCCAAAAAAGTTGACTCTTATAAGCTCAGCAATAAAGTCTGTTTTTGGGTGTTTTTATTGAAGTTTGTCTTAAGTTTTTTCTGGGTCAGACAGAAAGAGGTATGTTACTTACAACATTTATTACTCAAGTTAACTACGGAGATAAGATCTGTGCTTTTATTAAGAAGACCGAGTACGAAATATAGAGCGCCTGTAGCTCGGCTAGCTAAAGTGATCTGACGCGATCATCGAAGCTAAGCAACGTTCGATGCGAACGGTGTTTGGATGGGTGACCATGCACAAGACTGTCGTTTTTCAAGTGGTATTATTATCTGGGCGCTACCGTGGGTCGAATGACATGTTAAATTGTAGGTCCCGGCTGTTAGTCTTAGTACAAGCAGTCGTTAAGCCAAGTCAAAGACCTTCTTCGGGCGGCTTGAAAACTCTCGACACCAGAGCTTGGCCACTTTGCTCATACGAAGAAGAAGACGATGAGTTGTGGTCAAGCGCAAGCCTTAAAATTTTCGAGCCGAGTGTACGCGAAATAACCGCGGCTCGCTTAGTATAAAAACTAATTAAAGGTAATTGAAATCATTTCATAATTTACGAGCTAAAATGACAACGCAATTAATTTATGAGGTTAAGTTTATTCCTTTCTGTTTTACTCTAATTTCGTTACTTTACAAAGAAGGAATGAGTATATATATTTACTAGCTGTTGCTACCGGCTCCGCCCGCGTGTAGTTCGCTTTTTGCTTAACCTGGTAACTACAATTATCCAGACTTATAACAGACTTATAGTTATTTCTCTAGACGGAGAGGGAGAGGGAGAGGGAGAGGGAGAGGGAGAGGGAGCGAGAGGGTACGCATAAAAGTACCTACACGCGGGCGTAGTCGCGGGCAACAGCTAGTTTCAAATAAAATGTAAGATTTTTTTATAACAGTGTTTGTTAAAAGAAATCTGGAACGATTTGGCGCGTAAGATACACGCACAAAGGCAAAAAAACACAGTTAATTTTAATCCGTATTTTTTTACAAAACCAATACGCAAAATAAACCTACAGTTCAGCATAATACTCTAACTGTTGGAATACCGTTGCTAAACCTTGTTTTTATTTCCATTACTTGATTATTTTTTGTCCCCTTCTTCACGCTTCGAAATCGAGCGAAAAGTAATTTTGATAAGTGTCACAGTTATTTGACGCGTTCTACTTTAGTTTAGATAGATTTAGAGGCTTAGTAATAGGGTCCCGTTTTTACCTTTTAGGTACTTTATTATCCTTGATAGGTTAGCGTTTGATTACAGCTAGCCTGATGTTAAGCTGCACTGCAGTCTTCGGTGTGGCACGCTTACCTAGAAGATACCTGTTAACTCTACTTTTGAAGGCCCCCGGATGATACCTCTCAGGAAACAGAGACTCAGGTAGTGAGTTCCAAAGCTTCGTAGTCCTCACAATAAAGGTCGACGCAAAGCGTTTTGTACGACAGTTTGGAACTGAAAAACCTCACACACATTTGCGATTATAAAAATTTTTGTAATTAACTTTCCGCCTCTTTCTCTCTGCAACTTTGAATTGTCGAATGTTGAACGCCGATGAGTTCGAATTAATGCGTCGTTTTGTTATATAGCAATGATTTTTTCGTTTGAATTACCAATTAGTGTACAAAAAAGCATGGATTTAGTTCGAAATATAAAGAGATTTCGTAGGGAACTCGTGATAACTTTGAATTTTAGAGAGGTTCGAATTATCGCAGGTTTGAATTAACGAGAGTCGACTGTAAATAGAATGCCCTACCACTATAGTATTATTCGGGTTTTCTCGGGTCACTCCGCAATGAGCCGCGTTTTAAATAAATTTTTGCCTAATTGCCATGACGCTTTGTAATTTAGAGAATTAGCGAAACTAAAATCACTTAACTCCATTAGCGGCTTATTGTATTGTTTTTTTACCGACAGACAAAGCAATTGTCTTGCTTATTAGTTAGCCAGATTTGGGGGACGAAGGAATATGGTCTTTATTTCCAAAGAAATAAGAATCAAACTACTAATTACTATATTTCCTAAAATCATAACAGGTATACAATGAAAATTGAATCTTATTTCTAAGTGATAAGAGTCAATATAATAAAAATCTTTGATAATAAGTCATAGGTTGACTAAGTAAGACCAGTTACCAAAGTAAGTGACGTAATATGGACTTTATTTCCAAAGTAAAAAGGTCATAAAATAATTTGATCAATTAACTTAAATCATTACAATTGTGCGATGTAAAATGAATCTTATCTTATGGCAATAAGTATCAAGATAACAAGTTCAAAGGAAATTGGTTGCCAAAGTATAGTGCGAGGTGTGAAATGGCGACATGGCTTGGCGTATTATATTCTGAATATCGTCTAATGAAGATGAATTTAGAAGAAGAAGTATCAGCAATGTAACCAAGCAGTATTGTGCAACTATGTATACAGGGTAATGCTGCCAGCATATTTTTTTTAATGATAAATGGGCTTACTTCTGACCGAAGCTAGCCTGATGTTAAGCTTGACTGTGGTCTAAGATGTATCACGCTTGCTCAGAAGGAACCTAAGACGTTTGTTGACTAAGTTTTAGTTTAGATTGTAATCTTCTAATATATACAATTTCCATATCACAATGCTAGTTACCGTACTCCTCCGAAATGGCTTGACCTATTTTTACCAAATTTTATATGCTTATTAAATAGGTCTGAGAATCGGCTACTATTTATTTTTCAGAACCCTTAGTGATAAGGGTTGTTCACCCAAAATTTTCAAAAATACTTCGCCAAAATTTTTTGTTGTTTTATCACCAACCCCTATGTTTTATGGCCATTTTAGTAATTTAATCAGTTTTTTTTCCGCTAGATAACTGATCAATTTTAGTGTTTTTAACTGTACTTAAGGCAAAACAACGTTTGCCGGGTCAGCTAGTTATTTTTTATATTGACTGTATAAATGAATTCCCTGATTACTTACAAATATTTATTAGCAAAAACCACTCACCTTTCGACTAGCGGCAACACATTATCCAAGAACTCGTAACCAGCATGCGTGGTGTACGTCACTGTCTCATGGCACAGCACATTCCCATGGTCTGCTCTCACATAATTCTTCAGCACCCAGAACCCTTCTCCTCTCTGCATACTTTGCGGTAAGAATTCTCTTTCAGCACAGGCTAGTAACGACCTTAACCGCGCTAAGGTCGGCTCCGATAAGGCATTCTCATCGACTATATCTAGAGTCTCGTTCGAAATATCGATGTCTAATGGCACAACACTCATTTTCTTATCCGTTTCAACTGTCGAAGTGCTAGTCTTGTTGGACGCGGACGTAGTGGATGGAACCGAAGTTTTCTGCGACGTAGACTCTTCCAAGCGCACGTAATCGCTAGGTCTTGGCTCCGAGTAGTTTCTGAACTCCTGGTTGGGGTACCGCATTTCCAAGCGCTCGGTCCCTTCCGCAGAGACCGGTACCCATTCGACGCCCTGCGTCGAAGTTCCGAGATGCATAGCCGCGTACAAAAGCACGGCTATGTTAATGAAGATGCTGACTCGAAAGATGAAGTTTATACGGTTCGCTCCGATCATTTTTGCACAGGCACTTTTTGGAAGGTTTCTAAAGTTGGTTAGTTTAAAACGTCCTTCGTCGTCCTCGTGGACGTATGTTTCTGTAAGGGCCGGTTGGAGGCAGCATCACAAACTATTACGGCATCGGAGATGGTCGGGAGAATGGCGCCGGGCAGGCGCCGCGATGCGCTCTCACTTCTGGAACAAGGAAATATAACTATTATATAATATAACTATTTTGACGACCTCGTTGGCGTAAAGGTTACCATGCCGGACTGCTAATCAGAAGGTTCCGGGTTCGATTCCCGGCCCGGTCAACATCTTTGTGCTTAACTAAATTTGTTGGCTGTGGGTCTGGGTGTTAAATATGTATTTATATATAATATGTATGTATGTATATGTAGTATATCAGTTGTGTTAGCAACCATAATACGAGCTAGAAATGGTTCAGTATGGGGCTAACCAGCCGTGTGTGAATAAAAAAAAAATTTAGAATAATATGTAATGAACACATTTATTGAATGCAGGAACGTATGAGTCACGACGCTGTGGTTACCGGAAAAGGTTCGACGTCGCAGACAGAGATGGCGTGACAAACTGGATTTCCGGTCTTCTTTCTGGTTGTTTTGTCAAATTTAAATTCATAAAGCTCAAAACCAGAAAGAGGACACACAATAATATATAACAATAAAATCTTTACATGTATATGTGTACCGAAATTTAAGTACCGAAAGTTAGTCAAAAGGGACAGAGCAAAATCAAAGGGTACCTTATTTATTTACACGAAACAAACGGTCTCACTTACTTAAAAACGTTGGATATACGTCCAACGGGTTTCAACGCATTAAAAGCGTCATCACTGTCGCTGAAGCTCCCGCGCAACATGCGCCGGGCCAGTCTGTGCGCGGATCTCGTCGGTGACAGTCCGTGTGCAGCTCGTCCCCGATGATGACGCTCTTAATGCGTTGAAACCCGTTGGACGTATATCCAACGTTTTTGACGTGACAACGTCTTAAATTAGGTTACGGCTGGGAGTCACTTATGAAAAAGTGTAACGCCCGGTAACGTTACGATGAGTCACCGAACGAGAGAGAGGCCCGCCGAATGCCTTGCGTCTCTCTCCCACTCAACTATGATCGGTCTGCGCAGCACGCGGCAGTATTTTCGTTTTCATTTTCATTTTCACGATAACAGTTTACAGGGTACCTTATTTCAGATCTACATAACCTTAAAACAGTTATGTGACTTAGCGAAGTCTAAGCTTCGCTAAAAGCGAGAGTGGCGCGCCAGGGGCCGTCTGAATTTGAATCAGACGACCCCTGGTTCGATCCCGGCCCTACACCAATGACTTGTTTTTCAAGTTATGTGTGGATTTGCACTCGCTTTACGGTGAAGGAAAACATCGTGAGGAAACCGACATGTTTGAGGACCACAATATCCGAAGACTTGTCCTATCTGCCAACCCGCACTTGGCCAGCGTGGTGGATTATGGCCTATATCTCACTCCTCGTGAGAGAAGGCCCCGAAACCCAGCTGTGGAAACGTAAAGTGGGCTGCTTATGTTTCATGTGAATTAGGCGTAGAATTTCTTAGCGCTATAATCTTAGTTAATTAACGAGGCAATAATGAACTACTATAAAATATGCAATATGCTATCGAAAGCTGAAGGATCCTTGTAATAATAAATAAACATCATAAAGCGATAATGATTTTATGCATGTTTTCCTGTTGCGTACATTACCTACAATCACTATTATTATGTACTCGTAGTTACTACATTGTTGCAAGATTCTGTATAGAATTTAATATTTACTTTTGTAAATATTCTTATACATATTCTTTCTCATGTAATTTAGATGTTGACTTTTTACGAGTGTCTTATAACTGTTGTTATATATTCTTACGTGAAAAAAAAAAAAATGAATTGAATTGAATTGTTCAATTTTACAGCGGTACAGTCGAGCGTGTGGGCAATTTACGTTAAGCATGGCATGGGTTCGATCCCCACCAATGAGCTCGACCTAAGGTTGATGGAAAACCTCAAAAAAAAACAAGATTGGTTCATCCGTTTGAAAGCTACGATGACACAGAAAGTCGCATGTCTAACTTACAACACTCCACTAACTACATTCCATATTAATCCATACTGCGATGACAGTACAATCAATAAATAAATAAAATATAAGGACACATATCACACACGGCTGGATAGCCCCATACTAAACCATTTCTAGTTTATATTATGGATGCTAACACAACTGATATACTTCATACATATTTACATCGATACATATTCTACACCCAGACCGACAGCCAACAAATTGAGTTCATCACAATAATAGTAGTATAAAAACACTAAAAAACACGCTTATCTGGCCGTTTTAGTGGGTCAAAATCGCGCCCAAAGAAGTCGGTTACAAACAAACAAAAATACAAAAAAATGTAATAATTTTATCAAATGAGTGTATTGTCATCGGTCCTCAATAAATCTACAAAGTTTCAACGAAATCTGGCCGTTTAAAGTGGGTCAAAATCGCGCCCAAAGAAGTCGGTTACAAACAAACAAAAGTGGTAAAGCGTGTAAAAATGTTGGCCGTGCCGGGATTTAAACCCGGTACCCTCTGCTTGGCAGTCCAGCATGGTAACCATTACGCAAACGAGGTCGTCATATATTTGATAAGGTATGAATGTAAATAAGCTTCGCTCACTTTGCGAAAAAATTCTCAGTTAAGGTGTTTGCAATTCCGATCTATCCAAGTTGTTAATTGACTACTTTTTCTTACAGTAACTGGCTGTAATAGTTAATTTCGCACGCTTATCAACAGATCCACCGGTTCAGACCCCAAGTCCGGTGTTAAAGCCACTGGCAGCTCTAGTCACTCCCAATGGCAATAGCAACTGCTTATAGTAGAACTAGATAAAACACAAAATATACATACAGAATACTTATTATATTTTTTTTATATTTATATTTTTTTTTTGGCATCGTAAATTGTTTTTTTCAAGCCTTATCATTTTCACATAATTTATAAATTAGAGATGTATTTTACAGGACTTAAGAATAATGTTTACAAAGCATAGAAAAAATGAAAATTTAGTAAACAAAAAATAATAATAATAACAAGATAAAGATTAAGCCACCCGCCCAAACGTGCCCATCAGGCTTGCCGCATTGCCTCCTTGGATTGCAAGGGAATATATTGATATTTTTGGAATATATATTTATTTAGTAATTTCGTACGATATATTTTATTCAAGTTCGAAAAATACTTTATTTCAGAGAATTTATGACTTTTTTTATTAATAATTACTAATTTCGTACGTACACCACCCACTACGAGTACTTATTCTTAATCCTTCCAAATGTTACCTGACAGAAATCACATTAGGCGATAAGGCTGCTTAATGTTCTACCTCTGTTTGTTTTATTTCATGCATTATTTTGTTTTTCTAGTGCAATACAACTCTAAAATCTTATTTATTATTTATTCTGTCGGTATTTCAGTCTGTCTGTCATAATAATAAACAAGATGAAGGTATGTGATATGTGCAGAAAAGGCGTTAAATTCTGAATGATTTCCACTAATAGTAGCACTAGTAGCTATTACCATTAGTACTGGTTAAAGTTGTCAGTGGCTTAATCACCGGACTTGGGAGGGATGCATTAAATTCCCATTTAGAAGGCGCCTATGAGACGCCCCATTCATCTAAGATAAGCATGATTATACATACACGACTTTAACTAGCGGATTAAACTAGCGGAGGCTATAGAGGACAGACATATATTAAATGACTGAAATGTAGAACTATGACTAGAATGTAAGAATAGCTTTTAATTCTATTGTAATTTGATTATTTTATTCCATACAAGCTAACCCGGTAAAGGTTGTTTTGCCTCACTTAGGAGTATGAAAAATAGATAGTAGCCGATTCTCAGAGCTACTGAATACGCATATACATAAAATTTGGTAAAAATCGGTCAAGCCGTTTCGGAGAAGTACGGTAACTAACATTGCGACATGGAAATTTTATATATTAGAAGAAAGATTATATTGTATAATTTTAATTTTTGAAGATGATTTTTTGCATAGTTTATTGCTTCATTCTCGAGTAAATTAAGTAAGCTACTTGAGAAATAGTTTTAATATCAATACATTATAATCTTCTTATATCTCTCTCGTAGTCAGGGAAGGCCCCAAGTCCCAGCACTGGGAACGTATAGTGGGCTGCTTATGCTATTATACATTTCAAATCGAAGATTGCCGCCACTGACAAATATTGTGTGGCTTTACAAAACTTTTTATTCAGACTTGTTACTACGAGAATGTAAGATATTCTAATGCTTATTACCATTTTTAGTGCGACCTTCAAATATCTATTAGATGCTTGATCGTGACGAAACGTCTTACATAGCAAAGTTATAGTGTTCCAAGGACTTCGTATACCAATTACTTATAACGTGGTATTTCTAAAGTTCTTTTTAGTTGTAGTTTATTTTATTCAATATAGGTACAAAAGTACACTTATGAATGTCAATTTACAATATTTAAATGTCAATTTTAGGGTTCCGTACCTAAAATGTAGAAACGGGACCCTATTACTAAGCCTCCGCTGTCTGTCTGTCTCCAGGCTGTATCTCAGAAACCGTAATAGCTAGAAAACTGAAATATTCACAAGTTATGTATTTTTCCGTGCCGCTATAACAACAAATACTATAAATAAAAAAATAAGGATACTTCGTACAATAAACAAGCATTTTTTATAACATCTTTATAACGACATTTGGTATATACTTAGTCAGGTCATAAGTTCTGTCACATGTGTAATATGAGATAATTTAGACATGTTTAATATTTATGTAATCATTTATATATCAAAATGAACTTAATAAAACATAGATTCTTATGGTAATAAAGTTTATTCAAAATGACCCCCGCGATTACGAATACAGGCCTTCAATCTGCGCGGCCAGTCATCTATTGCGGCACGAACGAGGTCCATGTCAATATCGGCGGCTGCCTTAATCAAGGATGCCTTGAGTGACTCCAAAGCAGGAGGAGGCTTTGAGCAAGCCTTTTCCTCCAAGTGTTGCTATATCTTGTAATCTAACAGACTCAAATCTGGACTGGAGGAGGGCCAGTCTTCGTGCCGGATGAAGGCGATTTCACGCGCCGCCAGCCAGTCTTGTGTGCTTTTCGCTCTATGGGCTGGCGCAGAATCTTGTTGGAATACCCAGGGCCTGTTATTGATCATGGTATGAGTAACAGGTTCCACAAGGTTCTTGAGGACTGTATTTCGATACACGACTGCATTCGTTTTTACGCCTTTCTCACAAAAATGTACCTCAGTTAAGCCCCAATAAGAGACTCCCAGCCAAACCATGATCGAGAATGGAAAATTACCTCGTTGGACACGCGGAATACGGTTGCTCGCTTCTTCACTGCTGTGTGTGTACACCTTATCATTTTGTTTGTTGTAGCTCTCTTCAATGGTGAAAATTTTTTCATCCGAAAAAGAATTTCCCGACGTTTTTTTCCTGCGTACCGCTTCAACAAAGCGCGGCATCTCTTCAGTATCAGGTCCATTAAACGAGCGTCCAAACGATGTTTTGTTTTTTTTCGATATGCCCTAAGCCCTAAGTCTTCATTTAACACCCTTTTCACCGTGGTCCTGCTTAACCCCATCTGAAGGGCCAACAGTTTCTGCTTACGTATGGGATTTCTTTGAATTCGCGCCTTCACAGCTTTTATCACTGCTGGAGTCCTAACAGAGCGAGGTCGACCACTTCTTGATCTGTCATCTACACTAGAGTCTTCATTGTATCGATTTATGGTACGATAAATGAATCTTTTGGTTATATTCAAATTTTTCAGTAAGTCGAAAATCTGAATTGGCGCGTAACCGCAACGATGCAACGCAATAACCCCGACACGGTCTTCTTTAAGTGTCCATTCCATATTTAAAAATGAGGAAAATTCTAAAAAGTACATATTTTTATTTTCATGAAAAACTGGGAATTCAAATTCAATAAAAAAAATTGTGGCCAGCAATGAAAATTCAAAAGTTTTTATTGTGTGACAGAACTTATGACCTGACTAAGTATACCCTCAATACATTCACAAAATATGTAATTATGTATTAACCTTAAATATAAATTATAATATAAAAATAATATTTAAAAGGGGCTCCCATATAACAATTATACGGAAGCCTTCATGCGATAACCCAATTCGCACTTGGCCATTTTTTTTATTCACATTTAACGAGTGTGTAGCATTAGTGCATGGAAAGAGTTGGCGATGATTATGTATATGTACATATGTAGTATGTTAGTTGTGTTAGCTACCATAACACATACAAGAAATGTTTTAGTATGGAAGTAACCAGCCGTGTGTGAAATATGTCCTAACGTTCTAATGACGACCTCGTTGGCGTAATGTTTACAATGCCGGACTGCCAATCAGAAAGTTTGATTCCCGGCACGGCCAACATCTTTGTTTGTTGTCTAAATTTGTTGGTTGTGAGTCTAGCTAGGTGTTCAATATGTATCTATATAAAATATGTATGACCATAAGTATTACTTATATCAGTTGTGTTAAGGTAGCTAACCTTAACACAAACTAGAAATGGTTCAATATGGGGTTAACCGGCCGTGTGTGAAATGTGTCAAAAAATGAATAATATTTATTTATTCAGTATACACAATACTCTGTATAATTATGTTTCGATCCAAGAACCCGCCTTAGGAAATTACCTTAATAGCTTTGCTCATTTGTTTTTCACGACCTTGAGATATAAGTATAAAAAGAAGTGAATTTGTGCCACTTAAGCGAAATTGCTCCAAGAAACTATGGATTAAAGTCGAAGATAAGGACAAATATTTGTTTTACAGTTTTTTTTTCACCATACAAACTGTACGTATAAACGGTAAAAAACTAAAATATAGCTAAAAGGCTGTATAAAAGATCAGTCTAAGAATATTTATGCATATTTTGGTACCAATCAGACTTTATCAATATAGAATAATTGGCCAAGTGCGAGTTGGGCTCGCGCATGAAGGGTTCCATACCATTGTTGTATGGAGCCCCCTTAAGTTTTTATTTTATTTAAATTTTATAATTTATATTGATAGCTAATATAGATTTATATATTTTGTGAAAATTTCAAGTGTCTAGCAGCTACCACTAGTGATATTATAGCAAAATAAAAGGAAAAAAACACGTTTAGTGTATAAACCCACCTTAATATTTTTTTTTTTATTTTTTTTGTAGTTATTGATAGAGCGGCACGGGAAATTAGTACATAACTTGTGAAAGTTTCAGTTTTCTAGCTATCCTGGTTCTAGCTATCTGAGATTCAGACTGGATAGAGACAAACAGACGTCGGAGGCTTAGTAATAGGGTCCCGTTTTTTACCTTTTAGGTACGGAACCCTAGAAACAAATGAATTTATAAGTGAGTTAATAAATAACCTCAAGTGAATAACTAACTAGCTGAGATGTAGTCTCTCAAATTGATATTGCGTAAATAATCTACACAATAGGTGATAAACAGACGTACAGACCTTCACACCAGCCGTTGGCCATTTAACAACTAAATGAAAAAGACACTTAACTTTTTATGGTCTTCAATAAATAATTCAACTCTATTTGTCTCTATAGAAAAGAAGATCGTGATTATACAAGGTGTTTTCGAATTAGATTAAGAAATATTACGACATTTAATTTTCTCTTTCAAATTTGATAAATGTTAGCTGTGATGTGTAAAAAAATTTTTTTTTTAGTTCAGTTTTAAAATTCTTTATGAATATATGTACATACTAGCTGACCCGGGAAACGTTGTTTTGCCTCACTTAGGGGTATGAAAAATAGATAGTGTAGCTTATATGACACGTTCGTAGATTTACCATAGCAGCGCCATCTATTGATTACTTACTCAACCCAGTCGAAAGGTATCGACATCTGTTACAATTATTTGGAGTTAACAGATAATTGTAACTGTCAAATAATAACAGACAATAATTAGCAATAAATTAAAATTGCGACTATAATTTGAAATTTAAACTATCTTATCTCTCAAGTTGGATCGAACTGCACATGGTGTGCGAATTTTATTATAATCGTTTAAGTGGTTTAGGAGTCCATTGAGGACAAACATTGTGACACGAGATCTATATATATTAAGATGTACCTATATAACTTAATACAACACTGGTGAGAGTTCTTATCCTAGTGGTACATTATTATGAGGAATTGTATATTCTTTTACATAGTAATGCATTTAGAACTTTAGCAGTGGATAACTTCAGATACATAGACACACTATTTTTATTTAAGTTTTATGTTTGGCATAAGATTATTTACATATGATTTAAATCGGGCAATATGTTTTATAACTTTAATACACTAAGATGAAATTACACTTACGGGTAGATTCTCGAGATACTGAGCGACCAGTCGACTAGGAGGAGGAAGGATATATTTTGACTTATATATTTGACAGATAGATATATATAGATAGATATATTTTGACATATATTTGAGATATATTTGACATTGCAGTAATTTAAGCTTTGACATGGTATAAATAGTAGGAATTAGTTCGGACATGATAAGTTTAATAAAACATCTTCTTGACATTTTATATAAATTACATTCAGTAATATAAAATGGATTTTTCATATTTACTTAAATTATATTTTTATTACGTAGTTTTAGTATTAATCTTAATTATTGTGATTTAGTTCTTAAAAATTATACAATTTTAATAAAATGTTTTTTGTAAGTGACGTGCCGTGTTTGACATAAGTAGTCATAAGGTTAATAAATGATTTGATTTTGAGTACACATTGTATAGAAATAGAAAACCACCGATGCGTGAGCTATCCTTGACTCGGTTTGATGCAATCGAGCGCGACAGGACACGACTCAGATGGACACAAACTATCAGGTTTATACTTATTTGATTTACATTAATTTATAATCCGATTTCTTGATACAAACTAGGTCAATGATATGTTTATCTAAATTAATCTATAGGTACCTACCAATACTATAAAAAAATAGTTTAAAAAAACTAAAAAACACGCTTATCTGGCCGTTTTAAGTGGGTCAAAATCGCGCCCAAAGAAGTCGGTTACAAACAAACATACAAACAAAAATACAATAAAATGTAATAATTTTATCAAATTAGTGTATTGTCATCGGTCCTCAATAAATCTACAAAGTTTCTACGAAATCTGGCCGTTTAAAGTGGGTCAAAATCGCGCCCAAAGAAGTCGGTTACAAACAAACATACAGGTAAAGCTAATATAAAGCGTGTAAAAAGAAAAGGTTTGTTTGTTTGTTTGACGCGAATAGACTCGGAAACTACTGGATCGATTTGAAAAAGTCTTTGACCGTTGGGAAGCTACATTATCCCTGAGTAACATAGGCGAAATTTTGATTCTCTTTGCAACTTAGATTATTTATCTGATTACTTGATACAAACTAGGCTAATGATAAGATTATCCAAATGAATATTAATTAATTTGAATGTAGCGCCTGTATCTCGGCTAGCTAAGGTGATCTGACCCGATCATCGAAGAATGTATGTGTATGAAGTAAAAATATGTATGTATGTGTATGTAGTATATCAGTTGTGTTGGCAACCATAACACGAACTAGAATGGTTCAGTATGGGGTTAACCAGCCGTGTGTGAAATGAGTCCAAAAAAAATTAATTACGGAATTTTATGCGTGAATTACGACATTGGTGGCGATTCAGCGGCACACACGACCAAACTAAATTTAAAGAAACCCCCTCTTTTTTCATCTTAGGTGGCCAGAAAGAGACTACACGTTCCGCACAATAGTCAAACCAACTAAAATCACGTCAAATGTAGAAAATATAGGCGACTTTAGTCCGCACTCACTTGTATCACTTCTAAAACTGCCTGCACATTACATATTTGACGTGATTTAAGTTGGTTTGACTATGGTGCAGAACGTGCCGTCTCTTTCTGGCCACCTAAGATGAAAGGAGACGGGGCTTCTTCAAATTTAGTTCAGTCGTGTGTGCCGCGGAATCGCCACCAGTACTTATTTAAACTAAGTATTTAAATTTATGAAACACCTATTATAACGGAATTTTCAAATTCAAATTCAAATTCAAATTCAAAATTCAAATCATTTATTCACAGAATACAGCAATTAAAAGATGTTACATGTAATTAAAATATATAAAGTCAGCTATATCCTTACCCGTAAGGCGCGTGAAATTTAAAATAAAACTAAATTAAAATCCTAAGTTACTAATACAAAATGTCACTATTACTATGTCAATATTCAATAATTATTATATGTCCACCAGTTTATATGTTTTATTATGTATTTCTTTATCGTCAAAAAATTCTGATATACTGTAATATGACTTACTAATAAGAAAATTTTTCAGTCTAAATTTAAAAATGTCAAAACTGTTCGCCTCTTTGATACATTTAGGTATATGGTTATACACTTTGTGTTGCATCACAAAAGTGCTGTTTCCGTACCGAGCTGTTCTGTGACTGGGCCCGCACAGTCTCCAATTCAGTCGGCTACTTTTAAACGATTCATAGCTATTTAAATCTTTCTTTACGCTTAGGGCTGATTCATAGATATATAGCGAAGGTAACGTCAATAGTTTTAATCTTGTGAAGTGAGGTTTACAAGAATCAGTTTTTTTAATACCACATATTGCCCGAACACACCTTAAATGTCGTAATTCACGCATAAAATTCCCTCGACAGGGTCGTAACTCATAGTGTTATCATCATATATCAGCGATTCCTCGGCGAACCGACATTCGAGATACTGACTGACATCCGGCCGTATATTGTGGTGCCACCAGCCGTACTAACATCTGTGGGTCAACTCAAAAGAGACAGCAGCTCAGTTGTGCATGAGACTGCCTTAATAGTATAAGATCCCAGGGCCCCCAGACGTTACTTATTTTTGAAGTAACGAATTTTACGGTATAGACACTCTTCTATGTGTTTGAGAGTGTGTGTGTACTAACTAGTTTGACTAGGCGGCCCGTTCACAGGTAGCAGGTAACAAAGGTAGACAAAAACAAAACTTACTTTTGTTAAATTCGAAGTGCTGATTTTTATATATGTCACATAGAATATTATTAAAAATAATTATATCATATTGACAGACCGTTTCTGTGGGCGGTAATTTCTCCCAGACGCTTGAAACCTCATAAAAAAATTACCGAACTTTTGTTATATTCGAAGTCTTCTGCTTTATATATGTTGTTTGGGGGGTTATTTTAATACCTTTTGTGTACAGCCAGACCAATCCGAAGGGCCAAACATTCTCCCAGACACAATCAAAGTTCCGCTGTAAGTGCGAGTGTAGGGGACATTATGCAAGCGCTTGAGCGTGAGCGAGAGCAATATATTAAGTTTTCAGAACTACTCTAGTAGTTATGAGGTGTTTAGTTGTTCAGGGCACTGCAAATACTTTTATTCCACTCACTTTAGTTGAAAAACGCAATAACGACAGAAGCACAACACACACTAGACATGCGTAGTTCACGAATTAATCCTTCAAATGAAGTACTTCAGTGATTTGTATCTTTCACTCTCTAGTTCAATAACATTTCAATTAGTTCTTAGTTCACTAGTTCTTTCATCCGTTTAAGAACGACTCGAGACTCGAATGAAAACATCGGGAGTATTCGGGACTATCTATGCTTGTCCCGCTCTGTTGTACGTATGGATAATTGATACATGATAGCCTCTTTCACTCACTCGGCGAATCTGACTGACCAGGCAAATTTAAACTCTATCCCAAGGTGACAGAGATGCGATGCCCTCAATGAAATATTGAAAGAAAACTAGTACTGAACTAAATGAACTACTGAACTAAAAGAAAGATATAGTTCACTGATATAAAAAGATATGTACATATCTTTTCATTTTAGTGGCACATTCTGCGCATGTCTAACACACACTGAACAACTAAACACCTCATAACTACTAGAGTAGTTCTGAAAACTTAATATATTGCTCTCGCTCACGCTCAAGCGCTTGCATAATGTCCCCTACACTCGCACTTACAGCGGAACTTTGATTGTGTCTGGGAGAATGTTTGGCCCTTCGGATTGGTCTGGCTGTACACAAAAGGTATTAAAATAACCCCCCAAACAACATATATAAAGCAGAAGACTTCGAATATAACAAAAGTTCGGTAATTTTTTTATGAGGTTTCAAGCGTCTGGGAGAAATTACCGCCCACAGAAACGGTCTGTCAATATGATATAATTATTTTTAATAATATTCTATGTGACATATATAAAAATCAGCACTTCGAATTTAACAAAAGTAAGTTATGTTTTTGTCTACCTTTGTTACCTGCTACCTGTGAACGGGCCGCCTAGTCAAACTAGTTAGTACACACACACTCTCAAACACATAGAAGAGTGTATATACCGTAAAATTCGTTACTTCAAAAATAAGTAACGTCTGGGGGCCCTGGGATCTTACTCTATAACCGCGTACCTGCGACTGTCCGGGATGCACCTTCCACCGCCAGCTTTAACACTACACTCAGGGCTTGGCTATTAGATAAAACTTTGTACAATATAAATGATTATCTAAATTTGAAAATTAACATTTGATTCATATCATATAATTTTGTATTGATATTATATTAGATACTAGAATTAGTAGTGAAAATTGACATTTTGATTAATCTTATTTATAAAATTTCCGTGTCACAGTGTTTGTTACCGTACTCCTCCGAAACGGCTTGACCGATTCTTTCCAAATTTTATATGCGTATTCAGTAGGTCTGAGAATCGGCTACTGTATATTTAGATTATTTTTTTTATTAAGGTAAAACAACGTTTGCCGGGTCAGCTAGTATCATATACTATTGTAATGATATTATAGTACTAGAATATAACTGAAAATTGACATGGATACATATCATATACTTTTGTAATAATTAATATCATATTATTTGACTTGTAACTTTGGTGTTATCAATAAATGATTTGTATTTGTATTTGTACGTGCTAAAGGTCGAGGGTTCGATTCCCGCCCATGACAAATAAAATATACAAATCATTTATTTATTGATAACACCAAAGTTATATTTCAAATAATATGATATCATAACAAAAGAACATATATGATATGTATCAATGTCAATTTTCAATTATATTCTAATAATATTCAATTTCTAAAAGTATCTTGTGTTAATCCCAGATCTGACCTATTTCCATACCGAATTTGATCAAAATCTATTAAGCCGTCTAAGTGTGAAGGAGTAACATAGATTTTGAAGTTATTTGCGAATCCCACGGGAACCAGTTATGTTTTTGGGATAGAAAGTAGCTTATGTGTTAATCCAAGGTTAAGCTGTTTCAGTGTGAAGAAGTAACAAACATAAACACACTCATACACAAACTTTCGCATTTATTATATTGGTAGAATAAGATACTGGTACGGCCACAACCGGACAATATGTCGTAAGGCCTCTTAGGAAACGTTTTGCAGAACGCTTTTATTTTTCCAGGAATATGTACAGTCTACGTGTTACGTCCTAGCGTACTAAATATGATACGCTAAAAAGTATTAGAAATAAAGGAAAGCTTTGCCCCATGAAAGCAAGACCCCAATTATTTTATGGTAGTATTTTCTGTAACTATTTGTGTAAAAATCTACAATAACTTGCCCCTGTCAATTAGGGAGACCAATTCTTTGTTTGCTTTTTTTCACAAAATATATAAATGCATATTGGTGGCGATTCAGCGGCACACAAGACCAAACTAAATTTAAGAAGCCCGTCTCTTTTCATCTTAGGTGGCCAGAAAGAGACGGCACGTTCTGAACCACAGACAAAACAACTAAAATTACGTCAAATATGGAATGTGCAGGCAGTTTTAGAGGTGATACTAGTGAGTGCGGTCTAAAGTCGCCTATATTTGACGTGATTTTAGTTGTTTTGACTATGGTAGGTACAGAACGTGCCGTCTCTTTCTGGTTACCTAAGATGACAAGTGACGGGGCTTCTTTACATTTAGTTTAGTGGTGTGTGCCGCTGAATCGCCACCAATATGCATTTATATATTTTGTGAAAATTTTAAGTGTCTAGTATAAAGGTACAAATTCCACATAACCTGGCTTCGCCCCATTGTGGCCGTGTATCTTGTTGGGGTCAATTAGAAACTATGTTAACTTAAGAAAACCTGCAAACAGACTGGCTAAGGTTCAAAAACAAGGATTATTTACTAAAATATGTATGTTTAATAAGTTGCCGCGTAAAATTATAGAACTACCTTTGATGACTTCAAACAAAAAATTAAACACTTTTTCGAACAGAACCCATTTTACTCTCTCAATGAATTCATGTCACAGTCAATAACAGAATCTTCATTCATGTAGCAGTCTTATAGTTATAAAGCTTTCTAACGATTCCAGGTGGAAGAAAAATATAAATATAAATATAGATTTATGTAATAATATTAAGAGTGTACTCGTATTATAGGCATATACATTTTAGAAATTAAGTAAATTGTAAATAGGCTTGCCCAGTACGGCGTGATGCTGTAAGGCTAATAAACAATTATTTGATTTTGATTTGATTTTGAAGATTTCCCCCTCGTCAACAGAAAAAGGTCGTTTAGTATTTGTATCGTGTAGTACCTATCAGTTTACCTATCGAATGACCACCGCAGTAAGGAAGGATAGCGCTATTATTAATATGACACTAGTGTTCAAGGATCGCAGTGTTACCCGTTCACTTCAATTGTCTACTGCCGGTCTGATAAAAAGGCACATTGGAGAATTATTCAACAAAAAAACGAGTGTGAAAAAAAGCGAGAGTGGGTCGGTGGTAATAACGTCTGCTTTTCAATCAGACGGCCCCTGGTTCGATCCCCGCCCTACACCAATGACTTGTTTTTCAAGTTATGAGTGGATTTGCACTCGCTTTACGGTGAAGGAAAACATCGTGAGGAAACCGGCATGTTTGAGGATCACAATATCCGAAGACGTGTGTCATCCGCCAACCCGCACTTGGCCCGCGTGGTGGATTATGGTCTATATCTCTTTCCTCATGAGAGAAGGCCCCGAGTCCCAGCAGTGGGAACGTATAGTGGGCTGCTTATGTATTATGTGTGTAATTAATGCCTTTTTTTGTTATGAAAAAATATTTATGTAATCTATACTTTTTACATTGTAAATTTATTTACAAATAACTATTACAGAAAAAACAATTACAATGCTATATATAAACTTAAAATATAACAAGAAAAATCAAAACACTACAATTTAAATTAAAGCAGGCCAGCATTTTAGGCACCTTACCCACGGACACTGACTTAGATTTAATTTACTATTGGAAAGGCTTTTTTCTAATTATTGTGTATTTAGAATTTTATTAATTTAATTAATAATATTTTTTTTTTAATATTAGGACACATTTCACACACGGCTGGTTACCCCATACTGAACCATTTCTAGTTCGTGTTATGGTTGCTAACACAACTGATATACTACATATATCAGTTGTGTTAGCAGTGATACATACATATTTTATATAGATACATATTTAACACCCAGACCCACAGCCAACAAATTTAGTTAAGCACAAAGATGTTGGCCGGGCCGGGAATCGAGCCCGGAACCTTCTGGATGGCAGTCCGGCATGGTAACCATTACGCCAACGAGGTCGTCTTTGGTGGACAGCACAAGTTCAAGTTTGTCGATACAGCGAGTTAATGCCACCAGTATATTAGGCACCTTAACCACGGACACAGACTTAGATATTGTTTATTATCTGTAATTAAGGTATTAATGTAAAGCATTTTTTACAGCCAACATAATAATCATACGCAACTGAAAACGCCGGTTCATAGACTTGTGAAATTGGAGAGGTCCGTTTACGTGTTGGGGCCCGCGATCTACAACCGCGTACCTGCGACTGTCCGGGATGCACCTTCCACCGCCAGCTTTAACACTACACTAAGGAGTGGCTATTAGATACAACTTTTTATAATATTAATGATTATCTAAAATTGAAAATTGACTTTTGATTCATATCATGTACTATCGTAATGATATTATATTACTAGAATTAGATGTGACAATTGACATTTGATTAATATCAAATACTATTGTAATGATATTATATTATTAGAATTAGATGTGACAATTGACATTTGATTAATATCAAATACTATTGTAATGATATTATATTATTAGAATTAGAATTGAAAATTGACATGGATATATATCATATACATTTGTATTGATATCATATCATTTGACTTGTAACTTTGGTGTTATCAATAAATGATTTGTATTTGTATTTTCATATAAAACACTAAACTAAAAAGAAACTTAACCTACATAAGCCCAGGGTAGAAGAAATTAAATCAATTAAATTATTCATAATGCATAATAAAATAAATTCATTAATTATATCGCTTAGATACTTATCAAAAACAATTAAAAATAATTAAAAATAAATTGGATATTTACATTAAAAATTCAAAAATTACGGGTAAAAATACAAAACAGTACAAAACATAGTCATAGTAGGTCGGAATAAAATTTAGTAAAAAACGTCTCAATGGTAGACTACAAATAATCCATTCAACCCCAAAACAATATAAAAACCCGACGTGCCAACATCATGTCAGGAACTACAAAAATGCCGTAACACAATACTAACTGCAGTCGACCTGTCAGTGCATTCGCGACACTAACCGACCTTCGAAAGGAAAAGTGTATCATTCAAACTGATATAACGATTACTAGCGCCACCCCGCGGCGTTTCTCGGGATTACAACCTAGCCTTTCAACCTATTCTTCATCTTCTTTACCTTATCAAATACAAATACAAATCATTTATTGATAACACCAAAGTTACAAGTCAAATAATATGATATCATTACAAAAGTATTATGATACTAGATGACCCGGCAAACGTTGTTTTGACTAAGTAAAAAAAAAAATATCTAAATATACAGTAGCCGATTCTCAGACCTACTGAATACGCATATAAAATTTGGTAAAAATCGGTCAAGCCGTTTCGGAGGAGTACGGTAGCAAACACTGTGACACGGAAATTTTATATATAAGATAAGATTAATCAAAATGTAAATTTTCATTGTGTGAAGGAGGATATGAATGAGAAGGGAGTGAATGTGGAGATGACGGCTGATAGAGTGGCGTGGAAGCGAAAAACAGGCTGTGCCGACCACACCTAGTGGGAAATGGTAAAGGAGAAGAAGAAGAAGAGTCAATTTTCACTACTAACTCTAGTAATATAATATCAATACAATAGTATGTGATATGAATCAATCCCACTTAGGTGGGGTCGGCACAGCAAATCTGGTTCTTCCACTTTCTTC
The DNA here is from genome assembly GCA_035578125.1 of Mellilla xanthometata. Taxonomy (NCBI): domain Eukaryota; kingdom Metazoa; phylum Arthropoda; class Insecta; order Lepidoptera; family Geometridae; genus Mellilla; species Mellilla xanthometata. The sequence continues at coordinate 272,591 of JAPUBQ010000049.1, read as the reverse complement.
ACACAATCCATCCATATCTTCTTCGATCGCCCTCTTGCCCTTCTTCCTTGCACTACCATTTCCATACATCTCCTAGTAACATGCGTCTCCTCTCTACGCATCACATGCCCATACCACTGTATGTAGCTAGGCTAAATAAGTTGATTCCCTGTTACCCAAAGACTATATGTAGCTAGGCTTACTAAGATGATTCCCTGTTCCCCAAAGACTTTATGTAGCTAGCCTAAATAAGTTAATTCCCTGTTCCCCAAAGACTATATGTAGCTAGGCTTACTAAGATGATTCCCTGTTCCACAAAGACTATACGTAGCTAGGCTATCTAAGATGATTCCCTGTTCCCCAAAGACTATATGTAGCTAGGCTAAATAAGTTGATTCCCTGTTCCCCAAAGACTATATGTAGCTAGGCTAAATAGGTTGATTCCCTGTTCCCCAAAGACTATATGTAGCTAGGCTAAATAAGTTGATTCCCTGTTCCCCAAAGACTATATGTAGCTAGGCTATCTTGTGAAAGTTTCAGCTTTCTAGCTATTACGGCTTCTGAGATACAGCTTGGAGACAGACAGACAGCGGAGGCTTAGTAATAGGGTTCCGTTTTTACCTATTACGTACCGGTACGGAACCTTAAAATGAAACTGTCTGCCAAAATTGCATTTTGTTGTTTGTTATTGTTAAGAGAAGGTTTTAAACACAGAAAAAACTTAAACATATACATGTAGATACCAATTTGAATTAAATACTCGTAATCATATACATTTTACAAACATATTTTTGTCGACAACTTTAATGAGCATAAACAAATTCAGTTTGTAGATGCGGTAACAATCCATCTTGTCTTTCGGTTGAAGCAGCTTGTAAAGAGGTTGAAGCAGCTTGTAAAGAGGTTGAAGCAGCTTGTAAAGAGGTTGAAGCAGCTTGTAAAGAGGTTGCTTCTCTACTAATTTTTTCACCTAAATTTGAATTTGTTTGGGAAGATGAACTCAGGTGCTGATGAAAATAGCTATTTTCATCAGCCATGCTGCTAGCCGTTGGTTTATCCATTGTTCGAAATCTAATAAAAAATAATAATAAATAATTAACTGCATTTGATTCGTTATTATCTTATTTTTATTGAAACTGATCTTTAATTTTTTATTTATTTATAATTTAATTAATTCAATAATGAACTGTAGTTTTCAATGTTATCACTTACCAAATTAAGCAATACAAAAGAATTTGTAATAGTTCAATATATAATTCCATTGTACATAGTAGCTGTTGCTCCGCTCTCCCCTCAATGTTTTTCTACCTGTTCGAGATCTGTGTATAATAATAGCAGTGGGCTATTATTATACACAGATATTTTCGAAAAATGTTCCTAGATGTCTATTCGGGTAAGATTTAACAAATAAATAAAATAAAAATTGTTTAAAGTGAAAATATGTGGTCAAACAATATTTTTTTATAAAAAAATATCCAAAAAAAAATTAAGTGCACATAAAAATTTTGGGTAAACATTGCAATGTATAGTTTAAAAAACAATATCCCATATCAATCATATTAATTCATTCACTATAACTCTAATCCGAGGTGAAAACCCCCAGGCGCTCCACTATTATTTGGGTGAGTTTGGCGACAGCGGTTCCCATAGTAATTTTGGTGCATTGCACTTAGTATATATATATATACATATATACTAGCTGACCCAGCAAACGTTGTTTTGCCTTAATAATTATTTCTAAATATACAGTAGCCTATTCTCAGACCTACTGAATACGCATATAAAATTTGGAAAAAATCGGTCAAGCCGTTTCTGAGGAGTACGGTAACAAACACTGTGACACGGAAATTTTATATATAAGATATATCGATATAAATTATGAAATATTTAATAAAAATTTATTCATTTAAATACAGTCGGAATATCAGATATTAAAATGTCAGATTACAATATAATGTCAAATACAAATAACTTAAATCTAATTAAATAACCCGCCCCTGATAGTTCCCGGTGCAAAGGTGCCCATCAGACTTGCAGCGTTCCCGCGCTGAATGGCAATCGCTATCCTTTGCACCAGGAAAGATCCGGAGCGGGAGTCACCGGTCGTTTTGTTAAGCCTTTGCCCAATTTCTTTGAGCAAAGCCCTAGCATCCTTGCCCCAACAGCCCAGGGTCTCCACGGCAATAGGCACTTATGAAATATGTATGTAATATGTATATTCAGTACCATAATACAAACAAGAAATAGTTTAGCATGGGGCTAACCAGTCGTGTTTGACATGTATCCTATTTTCTTTTATTATAGACTAGAGGTTGCCCGCGGCTCCGCCCGCGTGTAGATCGCTTTTCGCGTAACCTGTGGAAAAATTCTATTGAATCCCATTCCCGTGCCAATTTTATATAAACATTACATTGCTACGATGTCAAAATGAGTTCGATTATTATTCGATATCTAAATTACCAAAGTATTGGTTTTATTAGTTCGGTGATGATGAGAAAGATTAGATCGTGTTCTCCAAGCCATTTTTTTTAATTTAAATAATTTGAATACGCGAACCATACCACCAAGTGGATCACATACTTAAATTCCAATTCAGAAGTATTTAATTTCAAAAACACAAAACTTTCCCTTTGAATTTTAAACCCCAATGGCATACCTTAATGCACTCCTGGCAAATATTTTTACAAATTTATTTTAACCATCATATAAACTACAACCTCAACAACTTTCAAGACTTTTACTTGATAAATAAAGAATTTTCCATACAAACTTCCACCCCCCATTACAAACCCTTAGTTCACCCCTGGCAAAAAAACTTGATACCATTATTTTTAATTTTACATAAACTATACATACTCCAAATTTCATTGCTGTAAGTTCAAAAACAAAGAAGTTTCATACAAACGGTTTTACCCTCTTTCACCCCCTTAAAAGTAGAATTTCCAAAAATCTATTCTTACTACACGTTTACCTAAGTACTAAAATATATACATACTCCAAATTTTACACCTCTAAGTTCAAAAACACAAAACTTTCATTTTTAACTTTCAACCCCAATGGCATCCCCCTTAATGCATCCCTAGCAACAAAAAAATATCATTTCAATTTAACCATTTAATAATCTACTACCATAACAACTTTCAAGACTTTAACTTGATAAATAAAGAATTTTCCATACAAACTTTCACCCCCCATAACAAACCCTTAGTTCACCCCTGGTAAAAAAACTTGATACCATTATTTTTAATTTTACATAAACTATACATATTCCAAATTTCATTGCTATAAGTTCAAAAATAAAGAAGTTTCATACAAACTGATTTACCCCCTTTCACCCCCTCAGGGGTGGAATTTCCAAAAATCCGTTCTTAGTACGCGCCTACATACCAAAACAAATACACCCTCCAAATTTCACAACCCTAGGACCAGCCGTTTGGGCTCTGCGTTGTCTATAGATGAATGAATGAATGAGTCAGGACAAAGAGTCTTATAGTATAGATAGATTTTACTAATTTAAATGGTGTATTTTAAAATGGCGGGCTCACCCGCCGCCCGCCGTTCAAAAATTCATACGTGTTACTATGCGAAAATGCCACTTATACACTCGACCAAGTACCATTTATTTAGTAAACTGGTACACTACCGTTTGCGTGTTTTAAGACGGAACAGCGACATCTAGCGGATCTGGTGTACAACAGTTCATGTTACTAAGAAGAAGTTTTTTACTAATTTATAAGTCTGATTTGTACCAAAATTAGTATACAGTGTAAACTCCATGTTACGTCACTCGTTTTAACGCCAAACTCTCTAAAACGTCGAAATTTATTGGCTTTAGTTGGTTTAGCTTGTATTCCATATAATGATACATTCTCTCCATTTAACGACCACTCTCTATAACACCATAAAATGCAAAGTCCCTTCAGTGTCGTTACATATTATAATTTACACTCTTAGGTGAATTGTGGTCAAGCGCTGACCTATTCTGAGTAAAAAAATATATAAATATAGTTTTGTTATTTTGAATTTTCCATTAAATTTTTTAGATAATAGTATTTAATGAGACATTTTAATTTTCTATTAAATATGTATCAATTATACGAGTATAGTGTTTATGTAAATAATTGTAGTATATCAGTTGTGTTAGCAACCTTAATACAAACTAGAAATGGTTTAGTATGGGGCTACCAGCCATAATGAGAAGTGTATTAAAAAAAATTAAAAAAAATTGTGTCAGTCAAATATGACTCAGTCGAGTATGATCCAAAATAGTTTCCTCTTATTGCATAACAAATTTTCGTTTTCTGCGTATAAATTAACACTTTTACATATCAAAGTATGCTAATTGAACTAAAAGGAAACTAGATCTGTTATATCATTCTTTTTCACACATCCGAAGCGCTTTTGTATGATAAGAAAATTTACACGAAATATTTTTTTGTAGCCCCCTTAAATATTAAATAGATTAAGATATTTGAGGAGTGATATTAATAATACATATATACCTTGGATTTTTTCAAGCTAAGAGTGAACAGATTTCTTCTAGATCAACGTGTTTCATCTTCGGCCACAGCTTCGCTTACCATCAGGTGAGTTGGTGGCCAAGCGTAGATTAGGGGTCTAAGGGGTTAGATTTCCAGCACGGCCAACAACTTTGTGATGAACTAAAGTTGTTGGCTGTCGGTCTAGGTGTTAAATATATATCTACATAAAGTACTAGCTGACCCGGCAAACGTTGTTTTGCCTCACTTAGGGGTATGAATAAAATTGTTTTAAAAAACAAACAACCGACTTCAAAAACACAACTAAAAAGAGAAAAATAATTTTAAGCCTAAATCAAATCAAGAATATACAAATAGAATAGGAGAGTTTATTTCATGTACTTATAAAAAACTATTTGCAATTTTTACTAATCCTGTATTCTTGGAGTCGGTGCCAGCAAAGAAGGACAATTGAATATAGTTTTTTTTAACAAACATTAATTTGTTCTTATTAGATGGCAGCGACTTCAAGAATACAGGATTACTAAAAATTGCAAATAGTTTTTTATAAGTACATGAAATAAACTCTCCTATTCTATTTATATATTCTTGATTTGATTTAGGCTTAAAATTATTTTTCTCTTTTTAGTTGTGTTTTTGAAGTCGGTTGTTTGTTTTTTAAAACAATTTTATTTTTACATTTTTAGTGGTTGGTAATGATATTAATTTGGCGTGTGCCAGGCAGGCAACCAATTGGGAGCAAATCGAGCTGGATGCGAGCAAAGCGAGCTATACGCGAGCGAAGCGAGCGCGAAAATTTTCACCGTATTTGTTCCAACCGTTTGAGCATAAAGAAGTCCAAAGCAGCACAAATTACATAATGTTTGTTGTGTCAAAACGTATTAGAACCAATTGCGAGCGAAGCGAGCGCGAAAATTTTCACCGTATTTGTTCGAACCGTTTGAACATAAAGAAGTCCAAAGCAGCACAAATTACATAATGTTTGTTGTGTCAAAACGTACAAGAACCAATTGCGAGCGAAGCAAGCCGGATGCGAGCGAAGCGTGCAATGTGCGAGCGAAGCGAGCGCGAAAATTTTCACCGTATTTGTTCGAACCGTTTGAGCATATAGAAGTCCAAAGCAGCACAAATTACATAATGTTTGTTGTGTCAAAACGTACTAGGACCAAGGGCGAGCGAAGCGAGCTGGATGCGAGCGAAGCGAGCGCGAAAATTTTCACCGTATTTGTTCAAACCATTTGAGCATAAAGAAGTCCAAAGCAGTACAAATTACATAATGTTTGTTGTGTCAAAACGTACTAGGACCAAGGGCGAGCGAAGCGAGCTGGATGCGAGCGAAGCGAGCAATGCGCGAGCGAAGCGAGCGCGAAAATTTTCACCGTATTTGTTCAAACCATTTGAGCATAAAGAAGTCCAAAGCAGCACAAATTACATAATGTTTGTTGTGTCAAAACGTACTAGGACCAAGGGCGAGCGAAGCGAGCTGGATGCCAGCGAAGCGAGCAATGCGCGAGCGAGGCGAGCGCAAAAATTTTCACCGTATTTGTTCGAACCGTTTGAACATAAAGAAGTCCAAAGCAGCACAAATTACATAATGTTTGTTGTGTCAAAACGTACAAGAACCAATTGCGAGCGAAGCGAGCCGGATGCGAGCGAAGCGAGCAATGCGCGAGCGAAGCGAGCGCGAAAATTTTCACCGTATTTGTTCGAAACGTTTGAAGTCCAAAGCAGCACAAATTATATAATATTTGGAGTGTCATAAGCCCAGAACATTCTGGGGGAAATTCGAACGAAGCGGGATAACTCCTAGCGAAGCGAGCGCGTGAATATTTTCCTTATCCGTTCGAGGGTCTTGTCTATTAATATATCAAATTTTACAGTTCCTTCTTCCACTAAGTATGACCCAAGTGGCCAAGCTCTGGCGTCGAGAGTTTTTCAAGCCCCTGATTTAGTTTGACCCCTGCTTGTACTAAGAGTAGTGGTCCAGGCCCAACAAATTAACGTGTTATCCGAAGCACAGTAACGCCCAGATGAAAATATCACATTTTTTTATGGAAGTCTTGTGCATGGTTACCCATCCAAAGACTGGCCGCATGGGCCGTTGCTTAGCCTCGATGTTCGCGTCAGATTACTTTTGTTAGCCAGGCTGCTAATTTTATGAGCGAAATCTGTATTGCCGTATGAGCGCGAAGAAGTAAAATAGGTTATAGAGTTATTTGGGCTTCCCACGGGAATAGCAATGACTTTTAAGATAAAAAGTAACCTTCGTGTTATACAAGGTCTAGTCTACCCCCATATCAAATTTTAGCGAAATCAGTGTGTCATGTGTTATTTGGTGCATCCCACGGGAACAATAATTATTTTCAGGATAAAAAGTAGCCTATGTGTAAACACATAGTCTAACCTATCTTCATTCCAAATTTCATCGATGTCAGTACAACCGTTCGAGCGTGAAGAAGTTAAAAAGATTTATATGTTATTTGGTGCATCCCACGGGAATAGTATTTATTTTCGGGATAAAAAATAGCGTATGTGTTAACACATAGTCTTACCTATTTTCTTCTCAAATTTCATGAATATCAGTACAGCCAAACGAGCGTGAATCTCTCTTCATGCGTAAAAATAACCTAACTTTTTAGGTTTTTCTTCGATTTCCCTAGGAGTCCATCATCAGACAATGGTGACAATGGGACCAATTCAGAACCATACTCTTTCAATTAAAAAAAGAATTTTTAGAATCGATCCACAAATGGCTGAGAAATCGGTGAACATACATAAAAAAAAAAAAATACATACACGTCGAATATATAACCTCCTCCTTTTTGAAGTCGGTTAAAAATAGATAGTGTAGCTTATATGACACGTTCGTAGATTTACCATAGCAGCGCCATCTATTGATTACTTACTCAACCCAGTCGAAAGGTATCGAAATCTGTTAGAATCACTTGGAGTTAACAGATAATTGTGACTGTCAAATAGAAACAGACAATATTTAGCAATAAATTAAAATTGGGACTATAATTTGAGATTTAAACTATCCTATCTCTCAAGTTGGATCGAACTGCACATGGTGTGCGAATTTTATTATAATCGATTAAGTGGTTTAGGAGTCCATTGAGGACAAACATTGTGACACGAGATTTATATATATTAAGATTTATGTATGTACCTATCTATAGTATATCAGTTGTGTAAGCAACCATAACACAAACTAGAATAGTATGGAGCTAACCAGCCGTGTGTGAAATGTGTCCAAAAAACCCACGACGCTTGGCCAAGCGTATTTAAAAAAAAAAATAGTAGGATTTAGGTTAATTACGGTATCAGTGTTGCCTGTTACGAATATATCCCGACGCAGCACCCGGTCAGATAACAGCGGCGACTCATTAGCAGGAAGTGTCGCTTACGGTGCGCATACGCAATCGCTCGAGGAACTGGGCAGTTAGGGTTGCCATGGTAACCTTTTGAAACAAACTTCCTTATCGCACGATATGAAAGGGGGATAGACGGAAAAAATCTTACGAAAAGTTGTCACGACACTTTTTGCGCACGGTATGGCAACGTCGCATCTCCAAAATTTGTTCGGAAGTCAAATACGGCTATCAATGAAAGTGTTCACTAATTGACAACAGCGCCATTCGTTTCAGGTGGAGTTGCGATTGAACCTACTGATTTAGTTTACATTATATTTGTTAATAATAAAAAATAAAATTATAAACAATTCCTTCACTAATTAATCGAAAGGAACTTCGTTCCATCCGAATGTCCCTTGACTTTAAGTTTTTTTTATGATAAATATTCTTACGTTTGACCACAGCTTACCTGATCTTAAGATTCATTGGTAATGGCATACTTCCGCGACACATTTTATTGTATGGGAATCAGCACTTAGCTGATGACTGAGAAAAACCTTCTAATATAATTTAATGCAAAGGTTTGTGTGTATTTGTTTTAGTTTTTCACGCTCAAACGGTTTAACGGATTTTGATGAAATTTAGTGTGATTAAAATATAGGCTACTTTTTATACGCGAAACAGTTGTAGTTATGGGATACGCACATAACTTCAAAATAGATGTAACTTCTTCACGTTTCACCGGCTGGACTGATTTCGATGGGACTTGCTATGCAGATAGGTTAGACCTTGGATTAACATATAGGCTACTTTTAGTGCAGGATTAACGTGGATAACACAGCGGGACGCAGCTAGTTAGTTTATAATAATACGTTTAAGTTTAAGGTACGGAACTAAAACTCAGCAGTGACAACCCTAAACAACCGGTCACGATATGCAAATATCCCTAGAAGTTGTACTCGGTCAGAGCTGTTCAAACGGGATGTAGCCTTCTATACAGTTCCACTACTGGGACTCGGGACCTTCTCTTACGAGGAGAGAGATATAGGCCACCTCGCTGTACATTTGCCGGTTGGGAACCGACACAGGTCTTCGGATATTATGATCCTCTATTGTGTCTGTTTCCGCACGATGTTTTCCTTCAGCGAAAAGAGCGTGCAAAACAACAAAAAATAACCTAAAACATCTCTTTTATTGTATGGGGACCCCCAAATATTTATATTTTTAGTATTTGTTGTTATAGCGGCACGGGAAATGCATATAACTTGTAAAAATTCAGCTTTCTAGTTATCAAGGTTTCTGAGATGGTACAGCCTGAAGAAAAACAGACAGACAGCGTAGGCTTAGTAATAGCGTCCGGTTTTTACCTTTTAGTTAATCCCTAATCTATCTATACTATAAGACTCTTTGTCCTGACTCATTCATTCATTCATCTATAGACAACGCAGAGCCCAAACGGCTGGTCCTAGGGTTGTGAAATTTGAAGGGTGTATTTGTTTTAGTATGTAGACGCGTACTAAGAATGGATTTTCGGAAATTCCACCCCTAAGGGGGTGAAAAGGGGTAAAACAGTTTGTATGAAACTTCTTTGTTTTTGAACTTCCAGCAATGAAATTTGGAATATGTATAGTTTATGTAAAATTAAAAATAATGGTATCAAGTTTTTTTGGCCAGGGGTGGACTAAGGGTTTGTAAAGGGGGGTGAAAGTTTGTATGGAAAATTCTTTATTTTTCAAGTTTAAGTCTTGAAAGTTGTTATGGTAGTAGTTTATTAAATGGTTAAATTAAAATTATAAAAACTTTTCCCGGGGGTGCATTAAGGTAAGCCATAGGGGTTTAAAGTTCTCAGGGAAAGTTTTGTGTTTTTGAAATTAAATACTTCTGAATTGAAATTTAATTATGTGGTCCACTTAGTGGTATGGTTCACGTATTCTAATTATTTAAATTAAAATAATTGCTTGGAGAAAACGACCTAATCTGTCGCATCATCACCTAAGTAACTAAAAACAGAGTTTAACTAGATCTCAGGAATTGAATGTGGAAAGACAGATGCGGCTCATTTTGATATCGTAGAATTGTAATGTTTATATAAAATTGGCTCGGGAAAATAGAATTTTTCCACAGGTTACCCGAAAAGCGACCAACACGCGGGCGGAGCCGCGGGCAACCTCTAGTTAGTATAATATAGGTAGTTGTGAGATTTTAAAAATTCTGATTTAAACCTGTACTGACTGAATTTACTAAAACCTTTTCCTTTGAATTGAAGGCTAACTGCTTTAAAAATAAACTTATTGGATTAAAGTATGTAGGTACCAATGCAATCAAGGTACCAAGGAAATAATGATTTTACCACCTTTTGTTATAAACCTATAATGTAAAAATCTAAAGTACCAGTTGTTACATACTTATTTTAGACGACCTCGTTGGAATAATGGTTACTTTGCCGGACTGCCAACTAGGGGTCCCAGGGGTTAGATTTCCAGCACGGCCAACATCTTTGTGATAAACCAAACTAGAAATGGTTTAGTATGGGGCAAAGCAGCCGTGTGTGAAATGTGTGCAAAAAAACCCACAACGTAAAAATCTCGATGTGTTAGTATAAGTTTTACGTGCCTTTGCTTGTTTGTAAGTGTGTAATAATAATAATATTTATTGTTTATTTCATTTACTTACTTTATATTTTTATCTTTCAAACAAAAGAATAAGAGTATTGATGTACGTCCCATCCGTTTCAGAGCTAAGGTGTCAAAGACACAGAGAGAGAGAGAGAGGAAAAGAGAAAGGGGTAGAGAGAGATAGAGAGAGTGAGAGAGAGAGGAAAAGAGAGAGAGGTAGAGAGAGAGAGGAAAAGAGAGAGAGGTAGAGAGAGAGAGAGATAGAGATAGAGAGAGAGAGAGAGAGAGGAAAAGAGAAAGGGGTAGAGAGAGATAGAGAGAGTGAGAGAGAGAGGAAAAGAGAGAGAGGTAGAGAGAGAGATAGAGAGAGTGAGAGAGAGAGGAAAAGAGAGAGAGGTAGAGAGAGAGATAGAGAGAGATATATAGAGAGAGAGACGTAAGTAGAGACGTACAAAATATCAGTCTACGCAGAGTTTAGCATTGCATCACTCCACCGCCAGCGGAAGTTTTCCGAGATGTCCAGAAATAACTTGTTACTGTTCTTGAGAGTATCTTGCTGTCTCATTCACTGTACCTGGCTGACTAATAAATTTTATAGACTCTTAACCTCTTGTTGAAAATCGTACTAAGTGTGTATCATTACGATTACGATACCCGTAGTACGGTTCTGACGCGATCGTCGAGGTTAAACAGCAGTCTTTGGATTTAAATCAAATTTACAATAGGCTTACATCGCCCATCAAGTGGGATATTATTCTTGGTCCTGCTCTACCGCACGGTCACATTATAGCTCTGTCCTTTGCTAGCACCGCGTCCCGCGACCGCAGAGGTGAACAACGCTAATATGAGACATTGCTTACATCGCCCATCAAGCGGGATATTATCCCTTAAATGGACAATGTTGTTTTTAAACAACATACTAAAAATCGCAGATAAAATTGACCTTCATGTAATTTTTTTTTTAATATTGCACAATTTAGTTTTTTACAACACTCACTCATTATTGCAAAAAAGGATAGTAAATTCATGTCTAGATTTTTTTACTTATTTTTCCTAGACAGTAAAACATGTCTATTACACAAATATATATTTTTAAAACGTGAAACAAAAATCGACCATTTAAGGGTTATCATTGGTCCTGCTCTACCGCACGGACACATTATAGCTCTGTCCTTTGCTAGCACCGCGTCCCGCGACCGCAGAGGGGAACAGCGCTAATATGAGACATTGCTTACATCGCCCATCAATATGTATATTATCATTGGTAGATTGTCTGTCTCGTGGTTACAGGCAGCAATTTGAACCAAATTAGATTCTCAAATTGCATACTTCGTAAATGAAAAGATGAGGTCATTCACGACATTTGTGGTCTGCCTTTCCATTCACGGGTTTGTTTGTTTGTTTATTTATCAACCCTTGACGCAATTACTTCTTTTTCGTAGGAGCTAAGTAGCCTAGCCTCTGGTGTCAAGAGTTTTCATGCAGCACGAAGGCCACTGACTTGGCTTAACGACTGCTTGTACTAAGACTAACAGCCGGAACCTACAATTTAATGTGCCATCCGACCGAAGAAGAAGATGTTAAAACGACGTGGTGTTATGAGTTTCACGTTTCTGCGTGTGTGCATGTGTGTGTGTGTCAGACCCAAAAACACACACACACACACACACACACTGTGGCATTGAAGCTCCTAAACGAATGAAACGCTTTCGGAATACTTTATTTTGTTTGAAAGGTATATGTGTTGGACGTAGGAGGAGTAGCGCTTATAGCTCGGCAAGCTAAGGTGATCTGACGCGATCATCAAGGTCAAGCAACGATCAAAGTGGACCGACAGTCATTACATGGGTGACCATGCATAAGACTCTTTTTTAAATAATAGATTTTTCTTCTGAACACGTTAAATTGTAGTTCCCGGCTGTTAGTTAGTCTTAATACAAGCAGTAGTAAGTCAGAGAGAGGCCTTTGAGCGGCTTGAAAACTCTTGACACCAAAGCTAGACCACTTAGCTCAAAAAAAGAAGAAGAAAAAGTCAATAGAAGACAAAATTAAATATTTAGTGTACTTCCGCTGTGATCCGAAATCCAAATTTAAGACAAGTAAAGGAAAAATTAACTAAGATTAATTAAGATTAACGTTACCTATCACAATTCGGAAATTCTTAACCCTACACGTGTTTCGCCTAACCACAAGGCATCATCAGGAGATGCTGACTCTTCGAACGACAAGTCGAGAGTCAGAAGAAAAAGTCAGTAGTGTCCTTAGCTATGTCTTGTCTGAAAATCAAACACAATTTCTTAATTTTAATTTCAAACTTGTGAAGTATTTGATTTATTCTTCTTAATTTTTCGGTAGTTATTTAAACAACTATTGTTTTGCAATTAAAACACAGATATGCTTTTGTTTCAAGTTACAGAGAGAACAAAAGACGGTTATTATTAAGCATTCTATTATTGTATTCCGAAATCAAATATTAATATTTAACGAACATCTGCTATGACGTATTTACAGTTTAAATCCTACTAATATTATAAACGCGAAAGTTTGTAAGTGTGTATATTTGTTACTTCTTCACACTAAAACGGCTCAGCCGATTTTGATGAGCAGATAGGTTAGACCTTGGAACAGATGGGCTACTTTTATCCCGAAAACAAATAGAATTTCCATGTCAAATGTTAGTTACCACCACCACCTCCACCGAAACGGCTTGACCGATTTTTACCAAATTTTATATGCGTATTCAGTAGGTCTGAGAATCGGTTACTATATATTGTAAGGGTTGTTCACACCAATTTTTTTATTTTCTTAATATTTTTCTGTTTTTATTTTTGTATATTGTGGCATTAAAAAATAAATCCCTAAATGTTTACTTTTTTATCACCATTTTTATCACTATTCTATCACTATTTTTTATGGCCATTTTAGTAATTTATTAATTTTTCATCCCGCTCGATATCTGATCAATTAAAGTGTTTTAACTGTACTTATGGCAAATCGGGTCAGCTAGTTAATATAAAAAAAAAAACTTACAGCACGAAAATAATAAATCAGTATATCAATCTATACCACTATCAAATTAATTAATTATGTTGTAGCGAAAGTAGAGGTCGACCTAGGAAGACGTGGCTGAATTGTGTAAATGAGGATATGAAAGAAAAGGGAGTGAATGTGGATATGACAGCTGACAGAATCGTATGGAAGAGGAAAACTTGCTGTGCACGCCCCACCTAGTGGGAAAAGGTTGAGGTAGAAGAAGATATTAATATAATATATATAATATAATAATTCGTTTATTTGACATATAATACACATTACATTAAAAAAACTATAACTATTACAATATTAACATTTGAGCAACAAATTTATCATATTTAACTTTTATTGATTAAAAAGTATTTTGTAGGTCCCTAGCTCTCACGCTAGGATACCCTGAGTTTGTGAGAGCTAGTTTCTCTTCTTAGGGGCGTGTTAAGAGGGGACATAATTTCATATTACTAATTTATATATAACATTTTTAATTTGAAAAAAAAAATATAATTATAATCAATCGGTATGTAAATGATAATCCAAGGCTGTCGATAACCGGTTGTTTCTGCAAAGCCTCATTTAAACTTATTTCCTTAAGATTGGCTCGTGAAGAAGATCGCCATGACTCAGAGCGGCGAAGGTCGTCGCCCCGGACTGGGGTTTCGACAGCCGGTGCAAATCGGTGGATTCTCCCGAGGAAATTCTCGGAAGCACCAACACTTATTGAATAAGCCCATCCAAAGACCGACCGCATCGACCGTTGCTTGGCGATAAGGGCAAAGTTTTGATTTTACAGTTTTTTGTGCCGTTGTTGTATGGGATATAAATAAAAATAAAATAAGCCTTCACTGTATTAAAACTTTCGTAAGGCATATTTGAATAATGTTTGTATAACCGGCCCTAACGGGTGGCCCTGCACAGTGCAGGGCCACCCGTCACCGCAGACGAACGTTGGCTGTGTTCCTGCCCTTGAGAATGGCACACTGATTGTGCTGACACATGTCCCGCTAATACCGACAAAATAAACGTAAGTGATAGCCGGTTATACAAACATTATTAAAATAAGCCTTTATTGCTGTTTACACTATTTTAACTTAAAACTAATCATTTACATGCTTATATTTACAGCTTGTCTTGCGAAAAAGGCCTCCTCCAAACACTTCCATTTTCCTCTCTCTAGCTACTCTCGTCCATGTAGTTCCTGTTATCCTCATTATGTCGTCTTCCCAACGTTTACGTTGCCTTCGTTGTTGTATGGGAGACCCCCTTAAATATTTATTTTATTAAAAATGTATTTTTAAATTTGATAGCTAAAATACATATGGTATATTTATTATGTGAAAATTTCAAGTGTCTAGCACCTACTGTTATTGATATATAGCAACAAAATACGAAAAAAAAAACACGTTTATTGTATGGGGTTACAATTATTATATACCCCCCTTTATTTTATTTTGAGTATTTGTTGTTATAGCGGCACGAGAAATACATAGGTATCTTGTGAAAGTTTCAGCTTTCTCGTTATCACGGATCCTGAGATACAGCCTGGAGACAGACATACAGACAGAGGAGTCTTAGTAATAGGGTCCCGTTTTTACCTATCAGATACGGGACCCTGAAAATATCGAAAAATTGCTTGCAGCCTTAAGAACCACTCTACGAATATTTATACTTATTTGGTAATCAGACTTATGAATATGAAATAAAACTGGTTAAATAAAATCTAAAATAAGTTTTTTTTGCTATATATCAATAACGGTAGCTGCTAGACATAAAATATAATATGTATATATTAGCTATCAAATTAAATTATAAAATTTAATAAAAATAAATATTTATGGGGGGCTCCCATACGATGGTACGGAACCCTTCATGCGCAAACCCAATTCGCACTTGGCCAATTTTATATTGCTTCCATACCACTTTAATGTTAAGGTCATCGACCCTTACAAGTAAAGCTTTACCACACCTAACTGACCATCTGAAGGTTATTTTGGGTAATATCTTTGGGAAACCAATTAAGAAGGAATTTATATACAGCTACATTAAACTCTTCTGATATTAAAGGACTAAAAATAACCGTGAGGTTACTGGCAATATTATACTTTATTATTATTATTTTGGTCCCCATACAATAAACGTGTTTTTTTTTGTTTTTTGTTTTGCTGTATATCAATAACGGTAGCTGCTAGACACTTAAAATTTCCCCAAAATATATAAATGTTTGTGAAGCTACCATAATCCCGATATACGAGTATTGTTACTCAGTTCGGGTTTGGTGGCAACTCAAACAAGCAGCGATATTTAGTACTAAGTCTAGTTCCTATTTATTAATATTGTAAATGATTTGCTTAAATAAAGTTATTTTTATGTTTTCATGTTATTAGATATAATATAATAATAAATATTCATAACATTGAACGTTGCAAACATAATGCAGTGACAATCAATATTGGTATTGGAACCAGTAATTACGGCAATTGAAATGCGGCGGCTGTCCGACACGGTCGACTTGTTCTCAAGGACAATGTTACATAATGCAGTTAAACGTTTAACGGTTTGTGTGGACAACGTGGTTAAGACGCGATTGATTAGCTTGCAAAATGTTAAGTCGAAGAAAGAAAACGTAAGAAATTATAATAGGTCGTTTGAAGAGTCAACACCTCAGATAGATTTAACATATACATTTTATTATTTATTTATTTATTTAGTTACCGTACTCCTCCGAAACGGCTTGACCAATTTTCACCAAATTTTATATGCGTATTCAGTAGGTCTGAGAATCCGCTACTTGGTAAATATCTGTCAAGCCGTTTCGGAGGAGTACGGTAACTAACATTGTGACATGTGAATATCTTAATATATATAAATCTCGTGTCACAATGTTTGTCCTCAATGGACTCCTAAACCACTAAACCGATTATAATAAAATTCGCACACCATGTGTAGTTCGATCCAACTTGAGAGATAGGATAGTTTAAATCTCAAATTATAGTCGCAATTTTAATTTATTGCTAATTAGTTATTGTCTGTTAATCTTTGACAGTCACAATTATCTGTTAACTCCAAATGATTCTAACAGATGTCGATACCTTTCGACTGGGTTGAGTAAGTAATGAATAGATGGCGCTGCTATGGTAAATCTACGAACGTGTCATATAAGCTACACTATCTATTTTTCATACCCCTAACAAAACAGAGCAAACAACGTTTGCCGGGTCAGCTAGTATACATTAAATTATAATGTTATAAAATATCCTTTTAGGTACAATAACGTGATGTACTTTTTTCTTTTTTCTTTCCATAGAGTATATATGATGAGGTGCGTTTATCCAACAATATACTCGTATTTGTCATTCTGAGATGTCAGTGTATGTACGTCATGACCTACACAAGGTGGTCGGAAGTTGGCCATTATATTATTGTTCCATTACGTTGCAAGAGACCTGACTCATACACTGGACTGGACATTTTTAGATCTACAGATGTAAATAATGTTGACTTCTTTATTTATAAACTCTACAGAGCGAGCGAATAAATAAATAATAAATATTAGGACACATTTCACACACGGCTGTTTAGCCAGTTCATTTATCTATCTAAGCTTTCATTTTCTTCGTATAAGCATGAAGAAAAAGAAGCTGCCTTATCTATTAACTCTGTTTAAGCATTCCAGAATACTATTTATTATCTATATTTATACTATTATCTATATTTTATATATGTATTAGGTTATATCTTGTATTATTAATATTATATGTATATTTTTTTATTATTCTTTATTGTACACTACGTCCTTCTTTAGTTGTTTATAAATTCCTTTCCATCCAAAGGTTGCCTGGAAGAGATCGCTTTAAGCGATAAGGCCGCCAATTGTGGCACACTAATTTTAAGTTAATTGTCTTATACTGTGTCTTTTTTATTTATGTGTCCAATAAAGAATTTATCTATCTATCTATTTCGTACTGAAGTCTCAATCCAATCCGATTGTCAAACATAACTGCACTTGCATTTGAAGATGCGCACACACTTGGCAAGGTGCCCGACGTAAACAATGCTTTCAAAATACAGTCCCATCTTTTAAAGCCGCAACGGGACGTGCTAAATTGATACAAAATTCTGTTTGTATATTACCTTTGGATATATTTATAGTGATTTGTATTCTTCTTTTTAAAGGTTCCATACTTAAAGGTAATAACGGGACCCTATTACTAAGACTCCGCTCTCTGTCTGTCTCCAGGTTGTATCTCAGAAACCGTAATAGCTAGAAAGCTGATATTTTCAATAGTTATGTGTATTTTCCGGTGCCGTTATAACAACAAATACTAAAAGTAATTAATGAAGATATTAAGGGGGGTTCCCATACAACAACAATAGGTCGGTCTGGGTGTTCGATATGTACCGATATATTTTTAAAATACTGTCTTGTTCATAGTCACACACCCAAAGACTGTTAGCATTGATCGTTGTTTAACCTCGATGATCGTGTCAGATCACCTTAGTGAGCCGAGCTACAGTATTAAGATTTAGTATGAAATATATCTGACGAAATTTGGCATATCTTAGCATTACAGTTCAGAAATCAAGGATATCAGGCTTTTAAATATTTTTTAACTTTCGATATACATAAAATATTGCACATACTAAAAGCATTCAAAGGTCAGGTTATTTGTTGGTGATAGGGGTTTTTTTTTTCGACCAAGCGAGTGAAGTGTGCATCTATAAGGGTAACCAATGTTTTTCATCCGTCCATTTCATATGTCCGCTGTAATTTTGAACCATACAAGCTTATAATTATTATAATTATGTATTAAATGTATTATTTTACACAATGTTAGTTACCGTACTCCTCCGAAACGTTTTGACCGATTTTTACCAAATTGCGTAATCAATTGGTCTGAGAATCGGGCACTATCTATTTTCCATACCCCTAAGCTATAAGGGTTGTTCACCCTTAGTTTTTTTTTATTAATAGAAATAATTTTTAAGGCAAACAATGTTAGCCGGGTTAGCTAGTATAATATATAAATAATATCCTATCCTACTTTCTACTATTATCATAAATGCGAATGTTTGTTTAATTCTTCACGCTCAAACGGCTGAACCGATTTTGATGAAATTTGATATGGATATAGATTCTTGATACGTTAATTGATCTTGGATACGTTAGATCTTGGATTAATTCATAGGTTTTTTTTATTCCGGATTAACGCGGGTAGCGCCAAGGGGAGCAGCTAGTATAGCATATGTTTTTTACCTTGGTACGCAGATTTAAAAATATACAATTTTTTATTAGTTTACTACATACTTTTACTTTAATAGAAATCCAAATGAATAATATATTTTATTTGTAGGATAGGTGTCATATTTACAAAATAGGAAAAATTTTATTCATCTTCTTCTTCGTGTGAGTTGAATGACCAAATTTTTTTTTTTAAATAAGCCGGCAAATATCGCAAAATAGCCATATTTCCCCCATATTTCTTTTTCCACACCACCATAGACTATCCCACGATATAGTACCTCTAGGGCTTAATTAAACTTAATGTTATACCTTTTTAATGGCCGGAGTCTATCTTAGATTAGTTTTATTTTAACTTGAGTGGAGGCCAGTTCTTGGAATATGTTCGGTTTATGACTAACACTAATCATTACGTTCAAGATGGGAGTCAGAACGTAAAAAATATAAGGAAAAACTAAACACGATTTTCTAAGGTAGATTTCTTAATGAACTAATTATAGAGCGAGCGAAGTTTTTGCGTTTGCTGGCAAATTTTTTGTTTCGTCTGTTTGTATGTATATAAGGACGAACAAACGGTCACATATTTTTTTTACACATTTCACACATGACTGGTTAGCCCCATACTGAACCATTTCTTGTTTGTGTTATGGTAGCTGACACAACTGATATACTACATATGTATACATACATATTTTATATAGAGACATATTTAACACCTAAACCAACAGCAAACAAATTTAGTTCAGCACAAAGATGTTGACCGTACCGGGAAACGAACCCGGAATCTTCTAATTGAGTTATTTAATAAATACACCCTCCAAATTTCATACCCCTAAGTGCAGCCGTTTGGGCTCTGCATTGCCTATCGATAAATGAATGAATGAGTGAGTGAAGGAATGTGTCAGGTCAAAGAGTTTTATAGTATAGTAGATAGTAGATGTTACTCGGAGATAATGTATGTAGCTTCCCAACGGTGAAATAATTTTTCAAATCGGTCCAGTAGTTTCGGGGTGTATTCGCGTCAAACAAACAAACAATAAATTACATACTACAAAGTTTACTAACTTTAGTTATCACTTTGTAACAACTAAACCTTTTGATTCTATAGTACATGTTTAGTAATAGAATAGCGGAGTGTGTAACACATTCTCGTTCTTGGAGTTTAGCGTTTGTAAACATTTCTTGCAATAAATAATCCAATCTAAAAAAAAAAAACAATCAAACTTTACCTCTTTATATTATTGGTATAGATCAAGAACCTATACGCAAAACCATCGCATGTCCACAATATCTCCGCTGATAACTTAAGTACCGTTTAAATCACCGTCCAAAACATAAAGTTGGGTAATTTTTTCTTACCAAGTAATCTAAGTGCACATTAAGTTAGGAGACACGCGATGGGCGGATGCGGAATGCACTCGTGATACCGCTCGTACGGTATCCAGTAAAAGTTGCGTCCATTCAAAGATTGTGTGGTATTTATTGGTTGTACATTCTTTGGTTATTGGTTTCTTTAGTAACATATTCATCTATACTTATACTAGCTGACTCGGCAAACATCGTTTTGCCTCACTTAGGAGTATGACAAATAGATAGAAGCCGATTCTCAGACCTACTGAATATGCGTATAAAATTCGGTAAAAATCGTTCAAGCTGTTTTGGAGGAGAACGGTAACTAACATTGTGACATGGAAATTTTATATACAAGACTAGCTGACCCGGCAAACGTAGTTTTTGCCTCGCTTAGGAGTATGAACAATAGATGATAGCCGATTCACAAACATACTGAATATGCATATAAAATTTGGTAAAAATGTAGGAGTAAAAAAAACTTGTCTAATATGTATAAACGAGCCCCTCTGTTACTGTAAAAAAATGGTTGCCTGTAAAGTCGGTTTTACGGGCGAAGATTTTACGTGACAACGTCTGCCGCGTGCTGCGCGCGCGGCAGACCGATCATAGTTGAGTGGGAGAGAGACGCAAGGCATTCGGCGGGCCTCTCTCTCGTTCGGTGACTCATCGTAACGTTACCGGGCGTTACACTTTTTCATAAGTGACTCCCAGCCGCAACCTAATTTAAGACGTTGTCACGTAAAAAAAATTTATGACTAACCTATTGTCTCTTGATTTGTAAATTTTTCGCTCCATTTTAGATTGTAACGAAATACCGCTAACGCCGAATAGCGTGAAATGGTATCACAGACGGTAAGTGGAATGCATTTGGGATTCCATTCAAAAACAACATGCGACCGTTTACGGGGAGCGAATACTGCAAATTTTAGTATTTCATCCAATGATAATGGTGGCCATTCTGCTGTACACACGACTAAACTAAATTTAAAGAAGCCCCGTCTCTTTTCATCTTAGGTGGCCAGAAAGAGACAGCACGTTCTGCACCATAGTCAAAACAACTAAAATCACGTCAAATATAGAAAATATAGGCGACTTTAGAACGCACTCACTTATCAGCTCTAAAACTACCTACACTTTCCATATTTGACGTGATTTTAGTTGTTTCAACTGTGCTTCAGATCGTGCCGTCTCATTCTGGCCACTTAAAATGAAAAAAGACGGGTCTCCTTTAAATTTAGTTTAGTCGTTTGTATGGCAGAATCACCACCAATACACATATTGGTGGGCGATGTAAGCAATGTCTCATATTAGTACTGTTCACCTCTGCGGTCGCGGGACGCGGTGCTAGCAAAGGACAGAGCTATAATGTGTCCGTGCGGTAGAGCAGGACCTATGATAATATCCCACTGGATGGTCGATGTAAGCAATGTCTCATCTTAGCACTGTTCGCCTCTGCGGTCGCGGGACGCGGTGCTAGCAAAGGACAGAGCTATGACGTGTCCGTGCGGTAGAGCAGGACGGAATTAAGAGTTCAAAGGTGTGTCGGTTCAACGATTATTTTAATTAAGCGTGTATATAATTGATTTTTTTATAACGTACCGACACAAGTAAGTGATACTCTGGGCTGAGGTGGAGTAAGCCTAGTCTGTAATTACTGGGTTTCAAGGAGGCGCCCGGAACACACCTTTAGACGCTTAGTGACATAGTTTTCAACATAAGGCAAAAGAAACTAAGGGAAAAATAAGGGCAAAATTGAATTTACAGTTTTTGCTATAAATAGTAAACGGTAAAAATTAGGAAAAAATACACGTAGCTTAAAGGCCGTCTAAACAACCACTCTAAGAATATTTATACTTATTTTGGTACCAATCAGACTTGAATGAATGACTGAATGAATGAATGATTTATTTATCTATAAAACTAGGTACATAGGTGGTTTTATAAAATGTCATAAAAGTTTAAACTATTTACAACTAAAAATATATGTAGTGATTACTCTAGTTTTTGCCCATAGGGCTTACAGACGTGACTATGAGACATGCTTATGTATTAGAAATAAAAATAGTATAATAAACAAAAAATTTATTAATAAACAAAAGTAATATATAATAACCAAAAGTTTTTAAACTTTTTTTTTTCATATTGATAAGTCTGCCAAAATAAGTATAACTTAGATTGTTTTGTATTCTTAGATTGTTTCTTTAGACGACCTTTAAGCAATATTTCCGATATTTTTTTTGTTTACAATGTATAACGAAAAAACTATTCTAGATTTTGCTTTTATATACGCCTTAAGGGTGGTTGCTAGCCAGGCGAGCGCTAAAAATGCCCTACCATCGTACAAACGTGTATTGTAGTTACGGTAAAAGTGGAACGTAATGTGGTAGGAGTGCCATTACGTCAATAGGGAGGACCTTGACACGTCTGTATTGACTCACCTACCTTTCCTATAAAGACACTGTTTTTAGGGTTCCGTACCTAAAAGGTAAAAACAGGACCCTATTACTAAGCCTCCGCTGTCTGTCTGTTACCAGGCTGTATCTCAGAAACCATAGCTAGAAAGCTGAAATTTTTACAATAAATGTAAATACATATGCCGCTATAACAACAAATACCTACTAAAAATAAAATAAAAAAATATTAAGGGGGTCCCCATACAATAAACGTATTTTTTTTGCTATATATCAATAATGGTCGCTTAACATTTTCACAAAATATATAAATGTATATTATCTATCAAATTAAAATTTAAATAAAATAAATAGCTGACGGGGGCTCCTATACAACAATGGTACGGAACCCTTCAAGCGGGAGTCCAACTCACACTTGGCCGATTATTTTTAAGCCCCGACGCGAAAACTACCAGGTATTTATTATAAGTTTAAACTGCCAGCGGATGTGTGTTTATGTAATTATAGCTCTCAGGCGGATAGTTATTTTTAGGGTTCCGTACCTACCTAATATGTAAAAACGGGACCCTATTATTGAGCCTCCGCTGTCTGTCTGTCTTCAGGCTGCATCTGAGAAACCGTGCAAGTTAGGTATAATATCTCGTGCTGCTTTAACAACAAATACTAAAAATAAATAAATTTAAATATAAAGGGACCCTATACAATAAACGTGTTTTTTTCGTATTTTTTACTATATATCTAAAATAATATTAGGTTATAATTTCACATGATAAATGATAATTAACTTTCGAAATAAATAATTCAGTAAAAATAGGATAAATATTCAAGGGGGCTTTCATACAAAAAACGTAAATTTAATTACTTGATCTTTATTTTCGGTAAAACGTCTAAATATTCACAGAATGTTGAATATTATGTTAACTTAAAAATTAAATTATAAACTAAAATAAAATCGATATTTAAGGGGGACACCCATATAAAAAAATAATATCCAGGTAGAATACATAAATAAGGATTAATTTCAATTGATAGCCGCTAACACAAAAATATGATTGGTATTTTTTAAATTTTTAATTTATACTTAATGCCTCAAACTATCGCAAGCAACACCGCGGGGTAAAGCTAGTTCAAACATAAATACATCTGTGTAAATTTGAAGTATCCATTCTGAAAGAGCGTTGCGAATTTAATTTCTTTTCATCAATACATATTACCAATATATAGACTTTGCACAGACTTTTTTATTTATTGTCATTATATTTGTCTTTTTTATTAAATCAACAATTCTTTTGATCAAATTCGTCTTTTCTTTCACGACCGTCAAGGCCAAATTTGGTTCAAATTGTCTATGGAACTCTTGTTTTTTAGAGTTCCGTACCTAAGAGGTAAAATCAGGTCCCTATTACTAAAACTTCGCTGTCTGCTCTTTAATAATGTATATTTCACTCGTGTTATATTTCTAAATGTAGAACAAAAATGTTTGTTTATTATTTACTAGCTGACCCGGCAAACGTTGTTTTGCCTCACTTAGGGGTACAGCGCCATCTATTGATTACTTACTCAACCCAGTCGAAAGGTATCGACATCGGTTAGAATTTTTTTGGAGTTAACAGATAATTGTGACTGTCAAATAATAACAGACAATAATTAGCAATAAATTAAAATTGCGACTATAATTTGAGATTTAAACTATCCTATCTCTCAAGTTGGATCGAACTGCACATGGTGTGCAAATTTTATTATAATCGGTTAAGTGGTTTAGGAGTCCATTGAGGACAAACATTGTCACACGAGATTTATATATATTAAGATGTATTTCAATCGTGTTATATTTCTAAATGTAGAACAAATGTTTATTTATTATTTATACATTAATTACAAATATGTGTTTACACATAATTTCATATTTCTTCACGTGTCATAAATAATACAATTAAGTCTAAAAGACTAAGCCAAAGCCCCTTGCCCAAACGTACCCTCCTGGTAGGCTGGCAGCATTTCCTCGCTGAATCACTAAAGAAATTTGCTGCAGCAAGTATTGCCCAGCCCGTGGATCTCGCTCCCTACTTTATTTGTTTGCATATTCGGTGAAAACTCTATTTAACGACACTGGAGGTACTGTGCATTTTATGGCGTTATAGAGAGTGGTCGTTAAATGGAGAATATGTACTTTTGTATGGAATACAAGCTAAACCAACTAAAGCCAATTAATTTCAACGCTTTAGAGAGTTTGTCGTTAAATCGAGTGACGTTACATGGAGTTTACACTGAACTTATATTTTAGCTGATCCATAATAGATAGATAGATAGATAAATTCTTTATTGGACACATAAATAAAAAAGACACAGTATAAGACAATTAACTTAAAATTAGTGTGCCACAATTGGCGGCCTTATCGCTTAAAGCGATATCTTCCAGGCAACCTTTGGATGGAAAGGAATTTATAAACAACTAAAGAAGGACGTAGTACCTGTGTAGACTTAGTGTTAATAAGCTTTTTATGAAAAGCTTGGGTTCATGAGATTTTATAACTACATACAAAGTTGAATAGCGTGAGGTCAATAGCGCGTGTGCAAAAACAATACATTCCTAACTCTTTAGAGGGTCCCAGCACAGGGTCGTATTCAGGACGAGGCAACTCTGGCTCATGGGGGGAAATCTGTAGGGGGCGGAAGTTTAAGTCTGAATGGAAACTATGATACGTGAAGACATTTAATTACCTCTTAAATATAGTGTAAATAAATAAAATCACTTATTGGCCTTGCAACATCTCATCGCATTTGGCAATTCATTTACATACGGTTATTGTAATATAGACTAAATAGTAGATATTTAAAATTAGGGTTAATGCAGAATTATGTCAGAAGAAAATGAAGATTCAACAAGTTGCATATTCAAGAGTTTTTTTTTATAGAATAAGATAGATTAGTATTAAAGAATTTGTTTTAGCGTCCTTTTGAATTGGATAACTGGTAATTCAATAATTGTAAGTGGCAGTTTGTTAATCATTATTATTTTGTTAAACATTCGATGCTTTTGTACTTTGGCTAGTTTGTTTGCTGGTTTTTTCAAATGATCCTGTTTCCTTAAGCTATATTTTTTTTCGAAGCCTAGTTAGTCTTTCTCATCGTTAATTGCTAATATATTTCTTCACAACTTTTTGATAGGGTTAGCGCTGTAAGTTTTCTTTCATTCAGATGTCATTCCTTTATTCGTGTCTCTCTATTTTATATATTTTATCTTACTAATATTATAAATGCGAAAGTTTGTGTGTGTCTTAATGCGTTGAAGTGATTTTATTGAATTTTACGGAGTTTAGACACAGAATTTACACATAGGCTACTTTTTATCCCGAATTAACACGGTTGACAACAGCGGGACGCTACTTGTGACATAATAAAATATTTTATATTATAAGCAAGCAAGTGTGTGTGTGTGTTTATAACTAAGTAAATTTGACTTTGAAAATAATAAATTATTACTATAGATAATTCTGACGAACAGTAAAAAAGTGACACATCGGCATTATAAAATAATTTGTAAATTGCACACCACAGATTAGTTTAAAATCAGACAAACAGGGAAGAAGTTACGAATTAGTACCCCATTTTAACCGACTTTGAATAACATAACTACAAGAGGATCAAAGTTTGCCCCCAAGGGCCATTCCTTAATTACGTCCACTCTAGCCTACGTGTGTGAACGATAGGGCTCTAAAATAAGTTATGGCTAATTCCTGAGTGGGGCTACCAATGACCTGTGGTGTAAGCCAGGCGTAATCGGCACTGTTTCTATACTTATTACGTAAAGTTTAATACCGGCCGACGCATTTTAAGGGTTACGACCTAAGGTAAAAACGGGACCCTATTACTAAGCCTCCGTTGTCTGTCTGTCTGTCTCCAGGCTATATCTCAAAAACCGTAATAGATAGAAAGCTGAAACTTTCACAAGATATGTAGGTATATATTCTATGCCGTTATAACAACAAATACTAAAAATAAAATTAAAAAATATTAATATTACTTAAATTAAAAATATTAAATGATTTTATTGTATGAGGACCTCCCCATACAATAAAAAAATTATAGCGGCACGGGAAATACATATCTTGTGAAAGTTTCAGCTTTCTAGCTATTACGGTTTCTGAGATACAGCCTGGAGACAGACAGACAGCGGACGCTTAGTAATAGGGTTCCCTAAAAATGAAAATTAGCTTATCTGTTCGGGACGATGCCACACACACACACACACACACACACACACACACACACACACACAGGCACCCACACACATAAACACTTTAAACTTATATATCTCTTCATTTTTCCATCGGGAACTTAAAATGTCGCTATTACGTAAGAAGAGCGGAATAAGGACCGAATAAGTCCGGTTTACGTTCAGCTGACAGCGGTAGCCGTGCAGGTTTCTGGAATGCAGTTTGTGCAGAGTTGGGTTATCTAAACACTGGGCCAATGTACTGTTAACTATTCTGTGACAATAGGCTTTGAAGTGAAGTTATAACACTCACTTGTGAACACTCATTCTTTGATTCAAACATGTTCCGAATGAGCCAAGTAAGCTAAGTCTCTCGTCTGTCGAGAGGGAAGCGTGTCCAACAAGCTGGCAGCATTACCACGTTGAATGACAATGGTGGCGATTCAGCGGCACACACGACTACACTAAATTTAAAGAAGCCCCGTCTCTTTTCATCTTAGGCGGCCAAGAGACGGCACGTTCTGAACCACAGACAAAACAACTAAAATCACGTCAAATATGGAATGTGCAGGCAGTTTTAGAGGTGATACAAGTGAGTGCGGTCTAAAGTCGTCTATATTTTCTACAATTGACGTGGTTTTAGCTGTTTTGACTATGATGCAGAGCGTGCCGTCTCTTTCTGGCCACCTAAGATGAAAAGAGACGGGGCTAATTTAGTTTAGTCGTGTGTGCCGCTGAATCGCCACCAATTATTCTTCTTGTTCGTATGAACTAAGTGGCCTCTATTAGTAACTCTGGTGTCGAGTTTTAAAAGCCGCCCGAAGGCCTCTGACTTGGCTTAACGACTGCTTGTACTAAGACTAACAGCCGGGACCTACAATTTATCGTGTCATCCAATCCACAGTAGCGCCCAGATGGAAATGCCACTTGAAAAACGGCTTGTGCATGATCACCCATCCAAACACCGTCCGCATCGACCGTGACCATTGGAGAATGAAGTATTAACCATAGATTTTGAAGTTATTTGCATATCCCACATGAACTACGATTGTTTTCGAATTTTCCCCTTCCACTATCGGACGAGCAGGGAAACGCCAAGGCGGCATCGGTTTACGGTTGAGGTGCCCAAGGCACGCACAAAGCGTTTTGCCTCCACCTTTGTTGTCCGAACCGCCAAACTTTGGAATTCCTTGCCGAATTCCCTGTTCCCCAATGACAACAATCTAGCGATTTTCAAGGCGAGAGTGAACCGGTTCCTTCTAGGTAAGTGCGATCCACCGTAGACCTCAATGTCACTTACCATCAGTTGAATTTGGTCAAGTGCTGACCTAATTAGAATAAAAAAAAAAGTAACCTTTGTGTTAATCCAAGGTCTAACCTATCTTCACACTAAATTCCATCCAAAATTGATTCAGCCGTTTGTGGGTGAAGTAACAAACATACACCCAAACTATGGCATTTGTAATATTAGTGAGATTTTAATGGCGTATGGTACTTATGCCAATTATCAGGTTCCATACTCATTAAGCGATAAGAACTAATGAGCGAATTAATTAAAAAAATATGAACTACGAATTAAGCAACGCTTAAAACACTTATAATTTAGTTGTTGTGTTTTGTTTAGTTTACAATCTAAGTCAGATGACTTTTAGTGTGTTGAAAAGTTTTGGACCGGAGTTTAGCTTAGCTCTTTAGCAAAAGTAAGTTAAAAAATCACAAAGCTATGAGTAATGTTTGATTTTTTTACCAGTTTGTAAATATTTTTGTGATTATGTGGGTAGTATGTATAAAAATACAGTGTAAACTCTATATAACGACACTGAAGGGATTGTGCATTTTATGGCATTATAGAGTGGTCGTTAAATTGAGTGAATGTATCATTTAATTTAAATTAATTTATTTATTTTATAATTTCAATTCAATTTAGAGAATATAATTCTAGAACTTTTAGATTATAACAGCTATGTCCGTGTAATTCTAGATTATTAGCTATGTCCGTACCAAATTTATCAAAAGCAGTTCAGTTTACGTTCAAACGGCCGATTATCTTTTACACAGAAGCAATCTCCATTCGATGAAATTTCGAACACTAAGTACTAAAAAGTAAATGTAACTAAATTATCGGAACGTTTTAATAAATCACGTTAGTTCTAACTGGATAAGACATACCGTTCATTAATGGAGTTATTAAATTATCTTATATTATTCACTGAACGTTATAACTTATAATATTATGACTAGAATTGCTTTATACTACCATAGCTTTTGCCTGCGGCTCCACCCGCGTGTAGGTCGCTTTTTTGCATAACCTGTGGAAATTTAACTATCCAGACTTACATATAACTGATTCTTCAATCATCAATTTTATATAGCCATTACATTGTTAAGATATCAAACTGAAAATAATAACATACATACTATCGCTTCTGTGTCACGTTGGCCAACCTAGTGCGGGTTGGCGTATGACACACGTCTTTGGATATTGCAGTCTTCAAACGTGTCGGTTTCTTCATGATTTTTTTCACCGTAAAGCGAGTGCTCATTTACACATAACTTGAAAAACAAATCAATAGTATTTTTTTTTATTGATGAATAGGCTTACGTTTGACCGCAGCTTGCCTGGTGTTAAGCTTGACTGTGGTCTAAGATGTATCACGCTTGCTTTGAAGGAACCTAGTATAGGGCCGGGATCGAACCAGGGCCCGTTTGATTGAATAGCAGACGCTATTACCACCGAGCCACACTCGCTTTTAATAAAGAATTAGCTGACCGACTAATTGTTTTTTTTACACGCTCTATATTAGCTTCACCTGTATGTTTGTAACCGACTTCTTTGGGCGCGATTTTGACCCACTTCAAACGGCCAGATTTCGTTGAAACTTTGTAGATTTATTGAGGACCAATGACAATACACTAATTTGATAAAATTATTACATTTTTTTGTATTTTTGTTAGTATGTTTGTTTGTAACCGACTTCTTTGGGCGCGATTTTGACCCACTTAAAACGGCCAGATAAGAGTGTTTTTTAGTTTTTTTAAACTATTATTATTATTTTCTATAGTAAAGTTGTAAGTAGATTATTCTTCTTCTTTACAAGAGCTAAGAAGTCAGGTTCTGGTGTCGTGAGTTTTCCACGCAATCAAGTTAAAATAAGTTACGATTAATAATTTTTTTAATGTACTCGTACTTACCAAGTACAAGCCCCTTATTAATATTCAAGAGGAAAGTAAAAAGGGTGCGGCGTTTCAATTCACGTCAAAACGTTTCCAGTCCACTGAATTTTCAAAAAGCTTTGCCATTTCTTACCTTACCTCTTTGTAATATGGTTTAAAATGGTGTGGTAAGTTTAAACGCGCCCAGGTTTAGTCTGTCTGGAGTATTGTGTACCCTCTATTGATTCAAACATGTTGGAACAGTGTCCAAGCTTTTTAACCTTCGATCAAAAATGTACTAGATAAAAGGTGATATCTCTAAAAACGGCAAGGAAAATAAGACCACAAGTAAGAGTGTGGTATAATGGTAAGTTTACACGCTTGCCAAGCCTTGGCAAACTGCAAACAGTCCCAAGCCTCCACAAATCTCTACAAATCGTTTAAAAGGCGTTTATACGCTTGTGAATACGTCAGTCTGCAATATACATCTAAGCAAACGCCCTTTGATCTGCGTAAAAAACCGACACTTGACTGGATCGGAAGCAAGCAGGCACAAGCCCACGCAAGCCAAGCCAAACGCCCTATTTACATGCTTGCGATTGTCGGTCCTTGCCAAGGCTTGGCAAGCGTGTAAACGTACCATAAGAGTGGTCACCAGTTAAGCTGTGGTCAAACGCAAACCTATAAGTTAAAAAAACAACAGTACCTAGTGTATAACCACATTGATGCTACTTCTGATTACTAACTAGTCTTGATCCATTAAATTGAAATTGAATTGAGCCGTTTGGAAATAAGTATCAAAATTGGTTTGCACTAACAAACATCCTCTTACTTAAATGTATATTTCAGTGTCCGGTATCTTTTGTATATGTATGGAACAATACATTATTTATTTATTTATCACAAGGTCGCCCATGAATAATGAATGAATGAATGAATAATGCTTTTATTAAATAATTAAAGTATGAGAATTCATAAAATAATGAGAAACATTTACAACAGTGGCAAGCCACTTAAAGTAGGTATAAAATATGAAATTATAGTTTCCCTTTCAATTATATTTTACCGCATTCGAAGAAACTTATAGGTACTAGCCCTACGGAACCCTAAAAATGAATGAAAGTCTAACACAGAGGTCAGGTTTAAAACCAGAATCCAATTCCAAAGTCACGACCATAATCATATTTAGGGTTCCGTACCAAAGAGTACGAACAAAACCCTATTAATAAAACTTTGATGTCAGACTGTCTGTCTGTAACCAAGCGTCAAAATTGTATGTTAGAATTTTAACAGATGATGTTCCTAATGATTTTGCCGATACCAACAAATTAGAATTTAAAATTAGAGTAAAAATAAAAACAAAAGGAGGACTCCCATACAACAAACGTAGGTACCTAATTTTTCTAAGTCACAATTATTGCTAACTAAATAGCTTTATTACTTTGGTGTCAATAAATTACATTGTTTGAAGTGAATAATAAAGATCTTAAAATGTTTCTACACTTCTTGATTTTTTTTCGATCTTAGTAACGACAATTGGAATTGAATTCGCTAGAAATATAAAAAAAAATCAGTTACTATATTGAAAAAAAAATATACCTATAACTACCTATATTTAAGTTTCAATCCCATATAAAAACGTGTTTTTTGCCATTTGTACGGAACCCTTTATGCGCGAGCTTTGCGTGTCCAATGAAATAAGATATACCTACTTATAGGTAGGTTTTATTTTTACTCATCTACCTACCTAGTTAAGTATTTATCCAATAATATGTATGCTTAGCCCCTTTACGTTTCGAATGTCGTAACGTGATCTAAAAACTTGTAAATCGATGCTGACAAATCATAGAACCGGTTATTGCATTACTAATACAATAGCTGACCAACTAATACCTAACCTACCTACAAACTTTTGTTGAAATTTTCACTTAAAACTTAGAATCATGGGTTAGAATAAAAACTAATTAGAAAAAGAAAGATACCATAAAGACAGTTAAACCGTGTAAATGTGAGTTAACTTTCACTGTTAACCAAATTTAAGTACCAGGAAAGCATAAAGTCCAAAAGATTATTAACAAACAAAGTCGCGACACATAATTTCTCAACGCCGCAGGATTATGAGAACGAATCTCATTCAAAGCAATAGACAAACCGTTTAAAAGATGAAATACATATTAAACTCACCGAAGTGCTATGTTTAATTTTGCCTCCCACAAACGTAAAAACTGACAGTTTGCGTACAAACGCACGCAAATCACGAGGTTTTTGCACTTTTATTCCTGATTTTTGCACTTTGTGATAATTTTGTTTGTGTTTTTAAGCTTTTAGAGGAAGCACTGGTGTATTCACAGGCGGGTTTTAGAGGGGCGTGATGTAAAAAAACACGAAGATGCGATACGTGCGTCGCGTCGAAAAGCACGCGCTAGACTGGCGACGGATAGTTTGTGGCTCTGATTGGTCTCGCTTTGGCCGTACTACAGACATTCGGCATTTGTTTTAAGCGCTAAGCTTAAAGTTTATTGCTTCTTATTACCTTCTAATAAGGTTCAGGGTTGCATGTCATGTAATCTTGTTATCTGTACATGAGACAGGTAAAGAGATGTTAGTAAGAAGTTTGCTAGCCCTCTCAATATATCTGAAGTTCGTTCAAACCTGTGGGATGAAATGAAAGGAATCTGTCTGGTTTTTTGTCCCGTCTTAGATTACGGGCACGTTCAATAGATGAATAGGATGTACTGTTAGCTAACAGATGGAACTATTATATATACTGTGCGCTCTGTTGCTGACCAATTTAAAGGAACAAGGTCAGTGCAAATTGCTGCCCAAATAATCGTAGTAATAATATATTAAAAAGGCGAGAGTATGTATGTAGATTTATTGTGAATTAATTTAATATTAATGTTTTTTTTACCCAAAATTTAATTATGAGTACAAAATTAATAAAAAAATAGAGATAGATAGATTTAAATTAAAATCATCAACATTATTATCAGCCCGTAGTCGTCCACAGCTGAGCATAGGCCTTTCTTCTTGTACGCCAGTCAAAATTAAATTAAATACATAAATTTAATAAAAGGAAGGCTTAGCATGGGATTAATTAGCTGTGTGTGAAATGTGTTAGGTATGATTTTTTTTTTACCACAAACGTGATTTTTTGGTATTTCTTAGATAATGGTACGGAACCCTTCATTCGCTAGCCCGTCTCGTACTTAGCCAATTTATTTTTAGACATTTTATTTTTATAAGTCTTGAGTGCTCTTAGCTAGTTTCGATACAAATTGGTCTAAAAATGGCCGTTACAACAAAATGGCGACTATATGTTTTCTTACAACCCTTATATTTGTGACAAATGAAAGGGTTTGATTAGTAAATAGATAAATAAATATTAATACATTTTGACCACTTCGATGGCGTTATGGTTACCATGCCGGACTGCCAACCAGAGGGTCCCGCATTCGATTTCCGGCACAGCCAAAATTTTTGTGATGAGCTATATTTGTTGTGTGTCGGTCTGGGTGTTAAATATTTATCGATCTAAAATATGTATGTATGTTTATGAAGTATGTACCTATATCAGTTGTGTTAGCAACCATAATACAAATTGGAAATGTTTTAGTAAAACAAAATCAAAATCCAAAATGGCGGCCACCGAAAAAGTGCTCGAGGCTTTACTATGTTTTTTATTTACTCCTAGTACCTAACGCATACTTTAAACACATGTGTTTAAACCCAAGAAAAATGTGTTAGCAAGATGTATGCCAGATAATACAAACATAGACTTTTTTATGGCCACAGAGTTTATGCGAAAAATATTCGCAGTCTATTAATTTTATTGAGCGTGTTTTAAATCACGGTATATTTGTTTTCAACTCATTCGCTTACGTTATAGTAGAAGATCGGAACCTATATCGACCTTCACCGATGTGATTATTGAATAAAATTAATTTCATAATAAATTTAGTATATTAGATAATGGATTAAAAATGGGTTGCCTAAAAAAATTCTCGACAGAATATTTAAAAAAAAAAAATGATTTATTATAAAATTTTAAAAAGAACTACTGGGTTCATATGTCAAAATCAGCTACTTTCAACTCCCCACTGCTGGGACGCGGTGCCTTATCTTACATACCGAAGAATAGGTCATTAGACCGTTGCTTAACTTCGGTGACCACGTCAGAATATCTTAGATCTTAGACTAGCTCTGGTCTCGAGAGTCTTGTACTACGACCAACAGCCGGGACCTACAATATAACGTTTCATCCGACCCACGGTAGCGTCCAGAAAAACGATGAATGTTCAGGGAGGTATTGACGACCTAGTTGGCGTAATGGTTACCATGCCGGACTGCCAATCAGAAGGTTCCGGGTTCGATTCCCGGCCCGGCCAACATCTCTGTGCTTAACTAAATCTCTCTGTTGTAGCATGTCTATTAAGCAATGTAACGTTATATTGCATCCAGTGACATCGTCAAATGCCAGCATTACGTGACATAGCTTCCTACAGCAATGCTGAAGCAAATACCACGCAAATGTCACTTGGGGTCCTACTACAAGTCATGGATAGTAGTAATAAAAGTTAGGTATTAACATTTCAAAGATATTTAAATTAAATATTAAAAACATAAAATATTAATAACGAAAATTAATTATTTTTAAATTTTATAATTTAATTTGATAGCCAATACTTTTATGTATTGTGAAAATTTTAAGTATCTAGTACCTACCGTTATTGATATATAGCAAAAAATAGGAAAAAAATACGTTTATTGTATGAGGGCCCTCTTATAATTCAGTTTTTTGAAGTATTTGTTATTATAGCGGCACGGGAAATACATATCTTGTGGAAGTTTCAGCTTTCTAGCTATCACGGTTTCTGAGATACAGCCTGGAGACAGACAGACAGCGGGGTCTTAGCAATAGGGTCCCGTTTTTACCTTTTAGGTTCGGAACCCTAAAATTACATAATAATAATAATAATAAGCTTTGCTTCTAAATGTATTGGTTGTAGACATCTGTAGTAGGTATTAAAAAGGTGTGGAATACTTTGCCAAATTCCCTGTTCCCCGATAACTATAATCTAGCGGTTTTCAAGGCTAGAGTGAACCGGTTTTTTCTGGGCAAGCGCGCTCCTCCTTAGATCGCAATATCGCTTACTACCAGGTGAATTGCGGTCAAGCGCAAGCCCATTAAAGATTAATGAGTAAAAAAAAAACATGATAGTTAAACATTGTGGTATCCCCTAGCAGTCTCCCATCTGGCCTCACAGGGGAAATGATGCAATAAGCTTATATTACATGTCTTCGTTCTTCCTGATAACACACGGCTGGTTAACCCCATACTGAACCATTTCTAGTTCGTGTTACGTTTCTTTTTTAAATATCAGGACACATTTTACACACGGCTGGTTAACCCCATACTGAACCATTTCTAGTTCGAATTATGGTTGCTAACACAACTGATATACTACATATTCATAAATACATATTCTATAAGAACGTGCCGTCTCTTTCTGGCCACCTAAGATGAAAAGAGACGGGGCTTCTTTAAATTTAGTTTAGTCGTGTGTGCCGCTAAATCGCCCCCATTGTAAACAAAAAAAAACATTAATAATGGCAATGTAACTCATGCATCTATTATTCTTGTATAGAGCGAAAGCTTTTCATTTGGCTACTAAAAAATAGATTTTTAACTTACTTTTAAATATATTATTGTGGCGTCTCTGTCGCACTTCATCGCCCGCTACCAATCAGAGCGCATGTCCTGAATCGCGCAAACGGTATTTACAGCGCGCGTACGAGTGGTCCAAGCTACAATACATGACCTATGGACGGCCGTCTCCGGACACAACATCTGTCCGGGGGATATCCCTTTGCTAGATGGAGGCTGACCGTCGTCGCTCCATATTATTATCGCTTCAGATATTAGTAATTTCTTCCGGGAGACTGTTATACACCTTCGGCCTTATCACGTGAGTAAGGTTCTCGGCGCGAGTGAGTCGCACGCGCGGCGGCACCAGCACATTTTTTTATCATTATTTTTATAATATGGCATTAAAAAATACATACACCTCTAAATTGTTGCTTTTTTATCACCAACCCCTATTTTTTATGGTCATTTTAGTAATTTTATTATTTTTCATCCCGCTCAATAACTGATTGATTATAGTTTAAGGCAAAACAACGTTTGCCGGGTCAGTTTTTTTTTTCTTTTTATCCATGATAGGTTAGCGTTTGACTACAGTTAGCCCGATGTTAAGCTGCACTGCAGTCTACGGTGTGGCACGCTTACCCAGAAGATACCTATTAACTCTACTTTTGAAGGCCCCTGGATGATACCTCTCAGGAAACAGAGACTCAGGTAGAGAGTTCCAAAGTCTCGTAGTCCTAACAATAAAGGTCGACGCAAATCGTTTTGTAGGAAAGTTTGGAACAAGTTAGTCATAGTTTAAACGTAATGCCTTGAAATAGGGTTCACAAGGTCTACTGTACGGAGAATCTGTATTTATTAACTTTATTATTCACAAACTGTAATTAACTCATAACTAAACGTGACGAAAGGAAGCAGGAAATCTTATTATAAACTAAGTATAATCTATTCAATGGATATTGTATGGTTAATAAATGAATAGGGACCATAAAATCTAATTGCTTACCGTGAACGCAGCTATTAAGTTTTGACGTACCATTATAATAATAATAATAATAATTGTTCTTTATTTCAGATAACACAGATCCATATAACAAATATTAAATAAAGAAACAAAGTCAAAAAAAATATAACATAAAAGTTAGTTAAAAGATAATAACATAAAAGTTATAATATAGTTATAGCTAGTTGAGTTAGACAACGACCTTTGGCGTAATGGTTACCATGCCGGACTGCCAATCAGAAGGTTCTGGGTTCGATTCCCAGAGCGGCCAAAATCTTTGTGCTGAACCAAATTTGTTGGCGGTTGGTCTAAGTGTTAAATATGTATTTATATAAAGTATGTACATATATGTGGTATATCAGTTGTGTTAGCAACCATAATACAAACTAGAAATGGTTTAGTATGGAGTTAACCAGCCGTGTGTGAGATGAGTCGTAATATTTATTTAATAAAAAAAAAATTGCCTGAGTGCGAGTTGCACACGCATGAAGGGTTCCGCACCATTGTTGTATGGGGACCCCCTTAATATTTTTTATTTATTTTAGTATTTGTTGTTATAGCGGCACGGGAAATACATTTCTTGAGAAAGTTTCTGCTTTCTAGCTATTACGGTTTCTGTAATATAGCCTGGAGACAGACAGACAGAGGAGTCTTTAAGAGGGTCCCGTTTTTACCTTTTTGGTACGGAACCCTAAAAACAAATCATTGTTGTAGTGCTGGGATCGAACCAGGGGCGTTCTGATTGAAAAGCAGACGTTTGTCCCCCCGAGCCACACTCGCTTATTTTACACATAATCGACAGAATTCCTAAATTTCCGTATCAATTTAAAGATCTTCCTTAAATAATAACCGAAGGTTGTTAGAAAATTAATTAGTAAAGTTTGCAGAAAAAACATCGAAACGTGAGTTGAAGTTTCCGTGAATCTTCGTCACGATTATTAAACACGATTGATTACTGAACGTATTTGCATAATTGTATTATCTACCATTACATCATCAATAGGTAATCTATAGTTTTCTTCTTCTTCACTGTCTTTAACTATTCAAATAAAAATAATATCTAACGGGGGCTCCCATACACTAATGGTATGCAACCCTCCATGTTTAGGGTTCCGTACCTAAAAGGTAAAAACGGGACCCTATTACTAAGACTCCGCTGTCTGTCTGTCTCCAGGCTGTATCTCAGAAACCGTTATAGCTAGAAAGATGAAACTTTCACAAGATATGCGTTTCCCGTGCCGCTATAACAACAAATAGGTACTAAAAATAAAATAATATATAAGGGGGATCCCCATACAATAAACGTGTTTTTTCGTATTTTTTTGCGATATACCAATACGGTAGCTGCTAGATACTTAAAATTTTCACAAAATATATAAATGAATATTAAATATCAAATTAAATTTTCAAATTTAAATAAAATACATATTTGAAGGGCTCTCATACAACAAACGTGCGAGGGTGACCTGAAAGTTCGCAGCAAAACATAAATACTTAAACTATTTTAATGTAACCATGACAACCATGTCACAACTCTTGTTGTCATATTGTCAAATTCTATCTCAATGGACTGTATTTAAATTAGGCTGAATAATGTGAGCCTTTTTGCAGCGTTTTTAAATAATTTAATTAATAAATAATAATTAAGAGAGGCCCTCATACAAAAATGGTACAGAACCCTTGATGCGCGGGTCCGATTCGCGCTTGGCTAATTATTTACTTTTATCCATGGTTGACATGATAAGACAAGTTAGCCATTAATTTAAACTTAATTTGATTAATGTTAGAATTTGACTATCAAGTGTCTTATGAATTTGATAAACCGGTGTTAAATTTACATACATCAAGTTAAAGTAAATTAAGGTTCTTCAACTTATATTCTGTCATACAATCGACTTTTATTAATATCGTTTACTAATTTTACAAATATTTTTGAGTGATTAATAGATTTTACATAAAAAGAAGTTGTTTTTACTGGAAAGGAGTTTATTGACCGTTGAAATTTTTTATTCGACTTAGTCTTCAACATATGGTTAAGAAATATCCCCCGGACAGATGTTGTGTCCGTAGACGGCCGACCATAGGTCATGGATTGGACCAGTCGTACGCGCGTTGAAAATACCGTTTGTGCGATTCAGGACAGGCGCTCTGATTGGTAGCGGGCGGCGAAGTGCGACAGAGACGCCACAAAAGCTTGACCGCTTAGCTTCTCATACGCAGAAGAAGAAAAAGACCACACCGCTCTTGACTGAGCGGTCGTAGTCGTCAATACGAAAGTTTGTGTGTGTTGTTGTAACAAACATACATGTTAAACATACGCACACATGTATGTTTGTTACTTAAATGATTCAACACATCAAAAACAGACTCTTCATTCTCCATCAATGTGCCTTTCTACACGCTGCTGTATGTTTGTTTGTAACCGACTTCTTTGGGCGCGATTTTGACCCACTTTAAACGGCCAGATTTCGTTCAAACTTTGTAGATTTATTGAGGACCGATGACAATACACTAAGTAATTTGATAAAATTACGGTTTTCTATAAAATCGTGTTTTTTAGTTTTTTTAAACTATTATTATTTATTAGATTAAGTCACTTTGTTATACATATTTCAATTCAATAAAAAATTTAAACAACTAAAAATAAACAAGTACGTTACTCAATTATTCTGAGTTTACATTAAATTTAATACAGCTTGCCTGATGTTAAGCTTGACTGTGGTCTAAGATGTACCACGCTTGCCTAGAAGGAACCTATTTACTCTACATTTAAATGACCCCCAAATAGTACTTCTCGGGAAAAAGAGACTTAAGAAGAGAGTTCCAAAGCTTCGCAGTTCTCACAATGAAGGTCATTTTAAACATACTTTTTTTTTTATCCTTGATAGGTTAGCGTTTGACTACAGCTAGCCTGATGTTAAGTTGCACTGCAGTCTACGGTGTGGCACGCTTACCTAGAAGATACCTACTTATTAACTCTACTTTTGAAGGCCCCCGGATGATACCTCTCAGGAAACAGAGACTCAGGTATTGAGTTCCAAAGCTTCGCAGTAATGTATCTATTAAAATATTTTATCTGCAAAAAACCTAGGTCAGTATGATTCTCAGTCGTGACTCGTGGCAGCCATGCTTCGTAGATTATGACGTGATTATCCCATAAGTACTCAATTTGTGAACAAAATATCCATGAGATGATACACGGATGATCTCAGACGATTAAGCTGTTATATCCGGTAGTAATTTACTATTAACATTCTTTAAAATGCTAGGAGGAAAAAGAATTCAGATACAGATACATTTATTGTCAAACTGTACATAGTGGTGGCAATTCAGCGGCACACACGACTAAACTAAATTTAAAGTAGCTCTGTCTCTTTTCGTCATAAATGACCAAAAAGAGAAGGTACTATCTAACCCATAGACATAACATCAAAATTCACGTCAAACACGTCAGATTTAGAGCTGATACAATTGGGTGCGCTCTAAAATCGCTTACATTTTTCATATTTGACGTGATTTTAGTTGTTTTGTGTGTGGTTCAGAACGTGCTGTCTCTTTCTGGCCACCTAAGATGAAAAGAGACGGGGCTTATTTAAATTTAGTTTAGTCGTGTGTGCCGCTGAATCGCCACCATTATGGTGTAACAATAAGGTAAATTAGTCCCAACAGTTTCTTCCTTACAAACATACAATATATATTATTATTACTAAAATACGTATGCGCTTTTTTGACGACCTCGTTGGCGTAATGGTTACCATGTTGGGCTGCCAACCAGAGGGTCCCGGTTTGATTCCCGGCACGGCCAACATCTTTGTGATGAACTAAATTTGTTGGCTGTCGGTGTGGGTGTTAAATATGTATCGATTTATATATGTACTAGCAATTCCAGTAAACTCCGTTTCGCCACAAAGTTGAAATTTTCCCTGAATTTGTTTGCTACAAACCTCACGGAGCCCGAGACCTTTCCAACGAATGCTATACCGTGGAAATCGGTTCATGCGTTCTGGAGTTAGTCTGGAAAGAAAACCCGACTTATTTTATATTATAGATATTTAGTATATCAGTTATGTTAGCAACCATGATACTAACTAGAAATGGTTTAGTATGGGGCTAACCAGCCGTGTGTTGAAGCGTATATCAGTACCCCTTATTGATATAGTAATAAATTTCGTCAAGTCAAGTCGTTTATTGTATTTGTTATATGTTCGTTAAGTCGTTTATTGTATGAGGACCACACTTATTTTTATTTATAACTAGCTGACCCGGCAAACGTTGTTTTGCCTTAAAAATATATAGTAGAAGATTCTCAGACCTACTGAATACGCATATGAAATTTGGTAAAAATCGGTCAAGCCGTTTCGGAGGAGTACGGTAACTAACATTGTGTCATGGAAATTTTATAATTCTTTATTGGACACATAAATAAAAAAGGCACAGTAAAAGACAATTAACTTAAAATTAGTGTACCACAATTGGCGGCCTTATCGCTTAAAGCGATCTCTTCCAGGCAACCTTTGGATGGAAAAGAATTTATAAACGACTAAAGAAGGACGTAGTGTACAATAAAGAATAATAAAAACATACATATAATATTAATAATCTTATCTTAATTTATATAAATCTCGTGTCACAATGTTTGTCCTCAATGGACTCCTAAACCACTTAACCGATTATAATAAATTCGCACACCATTTGTGCAGTTCGATCCAACTTGAGAGATAGGATAGTTCAAATCTCAAATTATAGTCGCAATTTTAATTTATTGCTAGTATAATTTGTTATAATTAACTGTAAGTAACCTATCTATATAGTAATTGAATTATCAATGAAGTAATTCGTAAAAATGAAGTATCTTTTTGTACGTGTAACTCCTAGCCAAAAAGAAACCAGGCAATAACTAGCCTTAGGCCTATATTACTTAAAGTAGGCGACCATACGTTTTTATCAAATCGCTAGTGCCTTGAAAATTTGCAAAACGGACACAACCGTCAACGAAGTCAGCCCTCACGCGTCTGCCCGCGTTCGGGTCGCGCACTCGATGAGCCACTTCTTCCCCACCGTACCTACCCCGTTCCCCCACGCCCCGTTCGCCTGGCGCCGCTGCCGGTATTTATCACCGAAACGGTATTTATCGCCGAAATTGCTATGACTCTGCATTTTAAATCTGTGATATCTTCGAAAATATTTATTTAATTTACATGCTGTAAAAA
The DNA here is from genome assembly GCA_035578125.1 of Mellilla xanthometata. Taxonomy (NCBI): domain Eukaryota; kingdom Metazoa; phylum Arthropoda; class Insecta; order Lepidoptera; family Geometridae; genus Mellilla; species Mellilla xanthometata. The sequence goes on along the minus strand of JAPUBQ010000049.1, from coordinate 230,883 downwards.
GCCATATTGATCTTTATTAAATGCACAATGTATTTAAGATACTTAATTGGATAAGGATTAATACTGTATTGCTTAAAATCGCTTCGTAAATAAGCCATTATTTCTCGTACAAAGTAAAGGATAAAAAATGGTTATTGTGGGTTATTCCTAAGAGATAAACATAAACATATATATATGGACTTTTTTGTAGACCTTTTTAAGTTGTACAATACTGTAGTAAATTGTTTTGATCTATCTTGTAGGATTCAGTCAGCGTTTGCAATGTAAGCGCAAAAAATGTGTTTTTTTTACGACCTCACATTAAAAACCTCAAAAATTGTAGCCTTTGTGTTATTCTGATGTATAAGCTATAGCCTATGTGTTATTCTGATGTATAAGCTATATTGTGGTAAAGTTTCATTCAAATCCATTCAGTAGTTTTTACGTGAAAGAGTAACAAACATCCATACATCCATACTTACAAACTTTCGCCTTTATAATATTAGTAGGATATTTGTTGTCATAGCGGCACGAGAAATACATAACTTGTGAAAAATTCAGCTTTCTAGCTACCACAGTTTTTGTTTCTAGTTTCTGAGATACAGCCTGTTGATTTACAAACAGTTAGACAGCGGAGGCTTAGTAATAGGATCCCGTTTTTACTTTTACAAAATACAAAAATATTTATTGACGTAAAGGTACAGATACATGATAATAATAACGAAGCTTCTGGTCTCGTGCTAGTCGTTAGACTGTGTTACAAGAACAGATTCCTCAGACAAAGTTTCAGTTTACATATTTTTTACGTCTAGATTTACGATTAATATGTAGATACATATCTAATCTATTAAATATACAAGTTACTTAGTTATTAAACAATAATAATCTTCTTAATATATATAAATCTCGTGTCACAATGTTTGTCCTCAATGGACTCCTAAACCACTTGACCGATTATAATAAAATTCGCATACCATGTGCAGTTCGATCCAATTTGAGAGATAGGATAGTTTAAATCTCAAATTATAGTCGCAATTTTAATTAATTGCTAATTATTGTCTGTTATTATTTGACAGTCACAATTATCTGTTAACTCCAAATGATTCTAACAGATGTCGATACCTTTCGACTGGGTTGAGTAAGTAATCAATAGATGGCGCTGCTATGGTAAATCTACGAACGTGTCATATAAATAAAATAAAAAATAAAATATTAGGACACTTTCACACACGGCTGGTTAGCCCCATACTGAACCATTTCTAGCTCGTGTTATGGTTGCTAACACAACTGATATACTACATATACATACATACATATTATATATAAATACATATTTAACACCCAGACCCACAGCCAACAAATTTTGTTAAGCACAAAGATGTTGACCGGGCCGGGAATCGAACCTGGAACCTACTGATTAGCAGACCGGCATGGTAACCCTTACGCCAACGAGGTCGTCAAATGCATGTTTGTTACGTCTAGATTTACGAGTAATATGTAGATACATATCTAATCTATTAAATATACAAGTTACTAAGTTATTAAGCAATAATCCAAACAATTTAATGCATACGTACTAGCTAAATGCATGCGTTAAAAAAACAGTTTAAAAAAAATATTTTAGGTACGGCACTCTGAAAAAAACTGTTAGTTGTCTACTGTTCCGTGAAGAAACTACTTAATATTGCTCATATCTATGAATATTAATCACTTAGACTGTGGTGTAATTATTCACTGCCTTTTTTGCGTCTTTGTTTTTTTTTTGCTTTGACCGATGGCGCCTCTCTTATACCGCTATGTCTGTCAAGCTATAGATGGATACTAGTAGGTATTGATGGCATTCTATTATGGCATATTTATTTACGTTCCGGGCCTAAAAGGTAAAAACGGTACCCTATTACTAAGCCTCCGCTGTCTGTCTGTCTATCTCCAGGCTGTATCTCATAAGCCGTGATAGACTAGCTTAAGTACAGAAACAGGGATGTTATACAAAAATATTAATGTACAACAAGTTGCCAGAGAAAATAACAAATCTTAATATAGTGGAGTGCCTGGAGCATTCAAAACCGTAAAACCTCGGATTAGAGTTATAGTGAATGAATTAATATGATTGATATGGGATATTGTTTTTTAAACTGTAAATTGCAATGTTTACCCAAAATTTTTTTGTGCACTTAATTTTTTTTTTTTTATCAAAAAGTTATGTTTGACCATATATTAGGTCCTTACATATGAAATTGGCGTTTTTCGTACTGACCACTTTAATCACAAATTTCTCCTCTTTGGTAAGGAATTCCAAATTAAAATTTGTACAGCTATAGACTCACGTATTTGTGCTTCGATGATCGTCATTTATTTGTTTTTTTTCTTCTGTTTTTTTCCGTTTGCGTCACTAATATAAAAAAATGGAAAACTTAAAATATCGCATTATTTACGAGTACGAGTTCCGCCGTGGCACTAGTGCTGCGGAAACAACTCGAAGGGTGAATGATGTGTATGGCGGTCGTGTTGCAAAAGAAAACACAGTTCGTTTTTGGTTCCAACGTTTTCGTTCTGGAAATTTCGACCTGCAGAACAAGCCCCGTGGACGGCCTGAGACTCAAGTGTCAAGTTCAAGAGTTGAAGGCTATTGTGGAAGCGGATCCATCGCAAACCACGTCTGAGTTAGCTGCAGGCTGCGATGTTAGTGATAAAACTGTTTTAATTCACTTGAAGCAAATTGGGAAGATTAAAAAGCTTGAAAGGTGGGTACCTCACGAATTGACTGAAGCAAACCGGCAAACGCGCGTCGACTGCTGCGTTACATCACTGAACCGGCACAATAATGAAGGTATTTTAAACAGAATTATTACCTGTGATGAAAAATGGATTCTTTACGATAATCGGAAGCGCTCAGCGCAATGGATCAAACGATCCTGGCCAGCCAGCCAAATCCTGCCCCAAGTGAAAATTAATCCCAAAAAAGTTACTTGTAAGCGTTTGGTGGACTAGTGCCGGTATTGTTCATTACAGTTTTCTCAAATCTGGCCAGACTATTACGGCTGATGCCTATTGTCAGCAATTGCAAACCATGATGGAAAAGCTAGCGGCTAAACAACCTAGGCTGGTCAATCGCTCCACGCCACTGCTGCTTCACGACAATGCTAGACCACACACTGCGCAAAAGACGGCTACTAAATTAGAAGAGCATCAATTGGAAAGTCTAAGACATCCTCCGTACTCCCCGGACCTTGCTCCAACAGATTACCATTTTTTTTCGAAATTTGGATAACTTCTTGCAAGGGAAAAAAATCAACTCCGATGGGGCAGTCCAAATCGCCTTCAAAGATTTTATTGATTCCCGTCCGACTGGTTTTTTTAGTAAAGGGATCAATGAACTACCTATGAGATGGCAAAAGTGCATAGAAAATAATGGTTTATACTTTGATTAATAAAATATATTATATTAAAAAATATTCGACTTTTTGTTCCTCCCATACAAAACGCCAATTTCATATGTAAGGACCTAATATATGGTCAATACTTTTTTATAAAAAAAATAAAAATAAAGTGCACAAAAAAATTTTGGGTAAACATTGCAATTTATAGTTTAAAAAACAATATCCCATATCAATCATATTAATTCATTCACTATAACTCTAATCCGAGGTGAAAACCCCCAGGCGCTCCACTAATAGTAGTATGTTTAAACAGAAAATAAAGAGTTTTTGTGAAAGTAATTCCTTTTATAATTTAAGCGAATATATGATTAAGTAGCTTGCAGAATCGTTATTCATGTGTAACAGTACTACTTTAAATTTAATAAACATGACAAACAAGTGCTAATGTGTGTAGTAAGAATATTTATTTAATGAAATTTGTAAGTTTATTTAATTTAATCTAACTAATGATTTTTTAAGTATTAAGTAATTATTGTAGTATGACTTGCCTTTTACGTATGTTATTTAGGGCTAATAAAGTTCTGTATTTCTGTAGCTAGAAAGCTAAAAATTGACTCGTACTTAGCCATTTTTTTACATTAAATGGGCTTGTGTTTGATCACAATTCCTCTGCTGGTAAGCGATATTGTTTTCTTTGCCAATAAACTATAACTACTATTGGGGAACAGGGAATTCAGCAAGGAATTCCAAAGTTTGGCGCTTTAGACAAAGATGGAGGCAAAACGCAAATGTTATATTTTTGCGAATTATTACTAGGGCTATTGACGTCACGACCCAAGTCGCATAGCATTTGAAACGGATTGTATTAGTTAATATATTTAGCGTTGCACCTTGTTGCTCGGCTAACTAAGGTGATCTGACGCGATCATTGAGGTTAAGCAACGGTGTGGACAGTCCTCGGATGGGTGACAAAGCACAAGACTGCCTTTTAAATGTGTAATTTTTTGCCTGGGCGCTACCGTGGGTCGAGTGACACGTTAAATTGTAGGTCCCGGCTGTGAGTCTTAGTAGAAGCAGTCGTTAAGCTAAGTCAGAGGCCTTCGGGCGGCTTGAAAGCTATTGACACCAGAGTTTTGCCTTTTAGCTCATACGAATAATAAAAAGAAGATTAATATAGAACGGGAGCTAGCAACGTTTGAAAAGTAAGAATTTTAGGTCAGCTGATTTTGTGATATGTCGTCCTTCTTACATTTCCGGTTAGAGTGTGGGCAGTCTGGCTGGCGGTAGTGGTTGCGTTCATTAATGGGTGCCCACTAATATATTATCTAAGTTAGGCACACTGATGTTGATCTAAACAAATACAAATATTTGTACTAGGCCAACTTTTTGATCTTTGAATTTGAATTGAATCTTTGTCACAGCAAGTGTCGATAGCCATTCAGCGCGGGAACGCGGCCGCTATAATGGGCACGTTTGGACAGAGAGCTTTTCGGGGTGGCATTTTTGACAACGCGTAGGCTTATGTTGGGTTCAACCAATGTATTTTAATTAGTTAGAGGCCAACTTACATTCTATACAACCATTAAATACACGTTAAAATAATTATAATTAATTCTAAAAGCAATGTTTGAATGTAAGTGTGGTGCCTAGCTTCTGATACCCCGTGTTTGCAGGAGCTAACTCTCTTCAGAGATGCTAAAAATAAGAACGAAAAAAAAGGAGAAGAGGCGTGTGGTCTGCGTCTACATTGTATAAAAACTGCACCAAGTCTGCCAAAACACCAAAAAAACGTATTAACCTGAATAGACGATGAATTCCAATTAGATTACTGAGAGCGCGTGATATCTGGTAACTACTTCTTCTTACAGGGTTATATAGAACGTATGTCAATATTTACATACTAACAGATCATCCTTTCGCACGGGCTATAAAGTAATCTAAGTTGCAAAGTGAATCAAAATATAGCCTATGTTACGCAGGGATAACGAAGCTTTCCAACAGTGAAGGAATTTTTTAAATCGGTAAAAATGCGTTTAGTAAAAAATAAGTCTATTTTTTTTTATTTTTTTTATATTAGGACTCATTTCACACACGGCTGGTTAACTCCATACTGAACCATTTTTAAGTTCGTGTTATGGTAGTTAACACAACTGATATACTACATATACATACATGTATTTTTTTTTAATATAGATACATATTTAACACCCAGACCCACAACCGACAAATTTAGTTAAGCACAAAGATGTCGGCCGGGCCGGGAATCGAACCCAGAACCTTCTGGTTAGCAGACCGGCATGGTAACCTTTACGCCAACGAGGTTGTCAAACTCAAAAAAAAAATCATTAAATTAGCTGTGAATTTTTTCCACAGAACCCTGTATAGTATTCGTCATAATACCTACCTAAATACTATAACTAGGTAGGTATATGTACGTAGTGCAAGCAGTTTGGAGTAACTGTACTCATTCTCAGAACTATAATTGAAACTGAGTAAAAAATAACGTTGTCTTCTTGATTCCTGCTCCCTTTTAGAGGTCTTTTTATATTATTATAGGTCTTTTTACGGTTCCATACCTAATAGGTAAAAACGGCACCTTATTGCTAATCCTTCGTTGTCTGTCTGTCTGTTTGTAGAAAGTTTGTCCGTGCCGCTATAACACCATAAATTTAAAAACAAAATAACAATGCGGCCTGGAATATTTTAATTTAATTTAAAAAGTATTCCAAAACTACAGTGCCGATTTTCAAAAAAATATTTCACCGTTGGGAAGCTACTTAATCCTTGAGTAACATATATTATTGTATAACGTATATAGGTATATAACGTATGTAGGTATATTTTTTATTTCTTTTTGCAACTTTTCATTGTATAGCCTGTGCGAAGCCGGGACGATCTGCTAGTACATTATATGTACATTCATAATTTACTTTATATTGAAACAATATTTAACTACCAGACCGACAATCTGCAAATTTTGTTATTTTTAGTTTGAGCTAAGTGGCCAAGCTCTGTTGTCGAGAGTTTTCAAACGGCCTGAAGCCTTCTGACTTGGTTTGAATTGATTGATTGAAGTACTTGTTTTTTTTTCAGCATCCAACTTATTACGGCAATATTTTAGCTCATAGTTTCTCATTGACAAATCCTTGAATAAGTAAACAAATAAAAGAGCAAACAAAAATTACTAAAAAAAACTGGTAAATACATCGTAAAGTAAAAAAGCGCGTTACATTCACACCATTATGCTAATTTACAATGTTAGGATACTAAGATACTAAATGTGCTAAAAACACAAAATACTTAAAAAAAACACACTAAAATATTACAAAAACGAAAGTCTGTGAATAAGTAAAATAATTAATAAAATAACTAAACTCGTATCAATACGTGTGTTTAGTTATTTTGTAAATTATTTCACTTCTTCTTCGTATGAGCGAAATGTCCAAGCTTTGGTGTAAAGAGTTTTCAAGCCGCCCGAAGGCCTCTTGGTTTAACAACTGTTTAGTACTAAGACTAACAGTCGAGACATACATTTTAACGTGTCATCCGACCCACGGTATCACCGGCAAAATGATAGCTTTCTAGCTATCACGGTTTCTGAGATACTGCCTGGTGACAGACAGACAGACAGACAAAGGAGGTTTAATAAAAGAAGCCCGTTTTTACCTTTATAGCTATACTAGCTGACCCGGCAAACGTTGTTTTGCCTTAAAAATAGATATACAGTAGCCGATTCTCAGACCTACTGAATACGCATATAAAATTTGGTAAAAATCGGTCAAGCCGTTTCGGAGGAGTACGGTAACAAACACTGTGACACGAAAATTTTATATATAAGATTAGCTGCTAGACTAACATTTTCACAAAATATATAAATGCATATTAGCTAAGTAATTAAATGATAAAATATAAATAAAATAAATATTTAAGAGGCACTCCCGTACAACAATGGTACGGAACCCTTGATGCGCGAGCCCAACTCGCACTTGCCCAATTATTGGTTTCCATTATTCTTTTCCAAAAACCCCCTATCAGTTTTTTGGAAAAATTATTAATGTACTGACACTTTATTTTTAACCGACTTCAAAAAGGAGGAGGTTATATATTCGACGTGTATGTATTTTTTTTTTTTTTTATGTATGTTCACCGATTTCTCAGCCATTTGTGGATCGATTCTCAAAATTCTTTTTTTAATTGAAAGAGTATGGTTCTGAATTGGTCCCATTGTCACCAAAATAGGATCTGATGATGGATTCCTAGGGAAATCGAAGGAAAACCTAAAAAGTTAGGTTATGTTTACGCCCGAAGAGAGATTCACGCTCGTTCGGCTGTACTGATATTCTTGAAATTTAAGATGAAAATAGGTAAGACTATGTGTTAACACATAGGCTACTTTTTATCCCGAATATAATTACTGTTCCCGTGGGATGCACCAAATAACACATAAATCTTTATAACTTCTTCACGCCCGAACGGCTGTACTGATGTTGATGAAATTTGAGATGAAGATAGGTTAGACTATGTGTTAACACATTCGCTACTTTTTATCCCGAAAATAATTACTGTTCCCGTGGGATGCACCAAATAACACATGACACACTGATTTCGCTTAAATTTGATATGGGGGTAGACTAGACCTTGTATAACACGAAGGTTACTTTTTATCTTAAAAGTCATTGCTATTCCCTTGGGATACCCAAATAACTCGATAACCTATTTCACTTCTTCGCGCTCATACGGCAATACAGCTTTCACTCATGTAAAATTTGATAATATATTAATAGACTAGACACTCGAACGGATAAAAAAAATATTTACGGGCTCGCTTCGCTAGGAGTTATCCCACTTCGTTCGACTTTCCCCCAGGATGTTTTGGGCTTATGACACTCCAAATATTATATAATTTGTGCTGCTTTGGACTTCTTTATGCTCAAATGGTTTGAACAAATACGGTGAAAATTTTCGCGCTCGCTTCGCTCGCGCATTGCTCAATACGCTCGCATCCAGCTCGCTTCGCTCGCCCTTGGTCCTAGTACGTTTTGACACAACAAACATTATGTTATTTGTGCTGCTTTGGACTTCTTTATGCTCAAACGGTTTAAACAAATACGGTGAAAATTTTCGCGCTCGCTTCGCTCGCGCATAGCTCGCTTCGCTCGCATCCGGCTCGCTTCGCTCGCAATTGGTTCTATTACGTTTTGACACAACAAACATTATGTAATTTGTGCTGCTTTGGACTTCTTTATGCTCAAACGGTTCGAACAAATACAGTGAACATTTTCGCGCTCGCTTCGCTCGCATCCGGCTCGCTTCGCTCGCAATTGGTTCTATTACGTTTTAACACAACAAACATTATGTAATTTGTGCTGCTTTGGACTTCTTTATGCTCAAACGGTTCGAACAAATACGGTGAAAATTTTCGCGCTCGCTTCGCTCGCATCCGGCTCGCTTCGCTCGCAATTGGTTCTATTACGTTTTAACACAACAAACATTATGTAATTTGTGCTGCTTTGGACTTCTTTATGCTCAAACGGTTCGAACAAATACGGTGAAAATTTTCGCGCTCGCTTCGCTCGCGCATAGCTCGCTTCGCTCGCATCCGGCTCGCTTCGCTCGCAATTGGTTCTATTACGTTTTGACACAACAAACATTATGTAATTTGTGCTGCTTTGGACTTCTTTATGCTCAAACGGTTCGAACAAATACGGTGAATATTTTCGCGCTCGCTTCGCTAGCATACAGCTCAATTTGCGCGCAATTGGTTGCCTGCCTGGTATACGCCAGAGGTTTTTTGATCGTGAAGTTTATTTGGCTCTCTATAGCTAAAACTTAAAAAAATATCATGACTAACCACTAAAAATGTAAAAATAAAATTGTTTTAAAAAACAAACAACCGACTTCAAAACACAACTAAAAAGGGAAAAATAATTTTAAGCCTACATCAAATCAAGAATAGTTATATAAGTAGAATCGAAGAGTTTGTTTCATGTACTTATAAAAAACTATTTTAAATTTTTATTTATCCTGTTTTCTTGAAGTCGGTGCCATCTAAGAAGAACAATTTAATGTTTGTTAAAAAAACTATTTTCAATTGTCTTTCTTTGCTGGCACCGACTCCAAGAATACAGGATTCATAAAAATTTAAAATAGTTTTTTATAAGTACATGAAACAAACTCTTCGATTCTACTTATATAACTATTCTTGATTTGATGTAGGCTTAAAATTATTTTTCCCTTTTTAGTTGTGTTTTGAAGTCGGTTGTTTGTTTTTTAAAACAATTTTATTACTGTCTTATTCTATGTTCTTATTGATAAAAAAAATCTCGACAATAGTCTGAGACTTGCATCAGTGACGGGGCGAAAGTAAACGTCTTGAACTGTATTGTGACATAACAATTAGAGCTATTAGATGTATGTTACTTACTCGTGTTGTATGAAATACCTGACTTTTATTTTCGGATTAGGTCAGTGACAAAGAGATCTTGCGTAAACAATCTTTGTGGTGATGGCAGCTCAGTCTGGTGTGCCATAAGCCCCGTAGGACCTGGGTTCGATTCCTACTAATAAGTTACTCCGTTAAATCCTTGGGCCGGCACGAAGAGATGATGGGAGTATACGTGTGCGGAAAAATGCCGAAATAGAACAGCTAGTGGCCGAGCCTAACATAATAGGCGAAACAAAATCCCACAGACTCCGCTGGCTCGGCCATGTGGAGAGAATGGAATCAGATCGTGCAGTGAAAAGAGCTTACCTGGGACGAGCGAGCGGTCGTCGACCGGTCAGACGTCCCAGGTATCGCGATAGACCAAGTGGAGGAGGACCTGTGCAATCTTCAGGTCACGCAGTGGCAGGAGAAGGCACAGGACCGAGAACAGTGGCGACTCCTAGTGTCGGAAAACAGGATCCGATTCGGGTCGACGCGCCAACCCAGTTAGTTTATATATAAAATGTCCATGTCACAATGTTAGTTACCGTACTCCTCCGAAACGGCTTGACTGATTTTTACCAAATTTTACATGCGTATTCAGTAGGTCTGAAAATCGGCTACTTTCTATTTTTCATACCCCTAAGTGAGGCAAAACAACGTTTGCCGGGTCAGCTTGTAAATAAATAAAAGTACTAAGTGCACCAACTGAATTGCGTAATAAACCACATCGATCAAATTTCCGATGTGATTGCAATATTTGTGATGGTCGGATAATATTGAACAGGTTTTGCAATGCATGATTTGCGCGTGCATCGTTGGCCCACATCTATTGTGTGCATTCACTCACATTTGGTACTTGCTTATTATGTTCATTGACAAGAAATAGGTACGAGTATTTGGCTGACGTAAGATTAATAAGAGTTGCTTAAGATATTTAAATAATTGGCCAAGTGTGAGTTGGATTCGCGCATAAAGGGTTCATTGTTGTATGGGAATTGAATAAAGTTGAATAAAATAAAAAAAATACCCCTTGAATAAAAATTTTACTTAAATTTTATGATTTCAATTGATAGCTAATATACATTTATAGATTGTGTGAAAATTATACAGCTACCGTTATTTGTATATAGCAAAAAAATACGTTATTTATATATGCAAAATATATTTTTTTTAATTTTCAGTATTTGTTGTTATAGCGGCACGAGAAATACATATCTTGTGTAAGTTTCAGCTTACGGTTTTGAGATACAGCTGGAGACAACAAACAGCGGAGGCTTAGTAATAGGGTTCCGTTTTTACCTTTTAGGTAAAGAACCCTAAAATGTTAGTGTGGCTCGGTGATAATAACGTCTGCTTTTAAATCACACGGCCCCTGGTTCGATCCCAGCCCTACATCAGTGACTTGTTTTTCAAGTAATGTGTGGATTAGCACTCGCTTAACGGTGAAGGAAAACATCGTGAGGAAACCTGCATGTCTGAGGACCACAATATCCGAAGATGTGTGTCATACGCCAACCCTCACTTGGCCAGCGTGGTGGATTATGGCCTATATCTCTCTCTCCTTGTGAGAGAAGGCCCCGAGTACCAGATACTATATATACGTTATGTATGAACTTATGATTAAAAGATTCTATCACTTTTCGCAACATTGTTTAATGTGACTATACATTATTAATGGCGATATTTTTGTCAAAACCAGTAGTGAAGGAGCAACGACCTCTTTTTTAAGGTTCAACGGAAAACCCTCGAAGGCAAAGACCTGCAATTAGGCAGAATTAATTTACTGAACTGTTATTTAATATTATTATAACGTATTCATTTAACTTTTAAGTTTTCATAAATCCTACTAATATTATAAAGGCGAAAGTTTGTATGTATGGATGTGTGGATGTATGGATGTATGGATGTTTGTTACTCTTTCACGTAAAAACTACTGAATGGATTTGAATGAAACTTTACCACAATATAGCTTATACATCAGAATAACACATAGGCTATAGCTTATACATCAGAATAACACATAGGCTACAATTTTTGAGGTTTTTAATGTGAGGTCGTAAAAAATAACACATTTTTTGCGCTTACATTGCAAACGCTGACTGAATCCTACAAGATAGATCAAAACAATTTACTACAGTATTGTACAACTTAAAAAGGTCTACAAAAAAGTCCGTGATGGTATATGTTTATCTCTTAGGAATAACCCACAATAACCATTTTTTATCCTTTACTTTGTACGAGAAATAATGGCTTATTTACGAAGCGATTTTAAGCAATACAGTATTAATCCTTATCCAATTAAGTATCTTAAATACATTGTGCATTTAATAAAAATCAATATGGCTTTTTACAGCATGTAAATTAAATAAATATTTTCGAAGATATCACAGATTTAAAATGCAGCGGCGCCAGGCGAACGGGGCGTGGGGGGAGCGGGGGTAGGTGCGGTGGGGAAGAAGTGGCTCATCGCTGAGTGCGCGACCCGAAAGCGGGCAGACGCCTGAGGGCAGACGTCGTTGACGGTTATGTCCGTTTTGCGAATTTTCAAGGCACTAGCGATTTGATAAAAACGTATGGTCGCCTACTTTAAGTAATATAGGCCTAAGGTTAGTTATTGCCAGGTTTCTTTTTGGTTAGGAGTAACACGTACAAAAAGATACTTCATTTTTACAAATTACTTCATTGATAATTCAATTACTATATAGATAGGTTACTTACAGTTAATTATAACAAATTATATTAGCAATAAATTAAAATTGCGACTATAATTTGAGATTTAAACTATCCTATCTCTCAAGTTGGATCGAACTGCACATGGTGTGCGAATTTTATTATAATCGGTTAAGTGGTTTAGGAGTCCATTGAGGACAAACATTGTGACACGAGATTATATAAATTAAGATAAGATTATTAATATTATATGTATGTTTTTTATTATTCTTTATTGTACACTACGTCCTTCTTTAGTCGTTTATAAATTCCTTTCCATCCAAAGGTTGCCTGGAAGAGATCGCTTTAAGCGATAAGGCCGCCAATTGTGGTACACTAATTTTAAGTTAATTGTCTTTTACTGTGCCTTTTTTATTTATGTGTTCAATAAAGAATTATAAAATTTCCATGACACAATGTTAGTTACCGTACTCCTCCGAAACGGCTTGACCGATTTTTACTAAATTTCATATGCGTATTCAGTAGGTCTGAGAATCTTCTACTATATATTTTTAAGGCAAAACAACGTTTGCCGGGTCAGCTAGTAAAATCATAAATAAAAAAAAATTGGCCTTTATTTCTCTTATGCGCCGCTCTACCTACCTGCCGCGGCTTCGACGACGACGACGACGACGGTGGGGCCGCAGGGTGAAGGGAGTGGTACCACAAAGTACCACTCTCCCTATTCTCTGCGGCCGTAGTGGCATGTGACGGGGCCACAGACCAGACCCGTTGTGGGGGACCTAGGACGTCGGACTGGGGTTGTCCGGCGTCCATTGCACCCACAGTCCCCGAGGTGGTTGCGGTGCACCACGTGCACTGCAAGGGGAGTTACCCCCTGAGGAGGAGTCTCGCTGGCTAGCTGAGGTGGGCGGGGTGGTGGGTTAATGCGAGGAGCGGAACCTCACCCCACCCTTTCCGGTGAGAAGGCCATCGTTAGGTTTTAGTCGGTAGAGATGCCCTTCTGGCATCGAGCCCGACATACCCCACCCACCTCCCTGGGTGTGGTGGGCATGCGTAAATGCAATTACTGCCTAGTCTTTCCAGACTAGGCAGTAATCGATGTGTTCCGGCAACCTCTTTAGAGAACCAGTAATTCCTTACTGGTTCTCTAAAGAGGTTGCCGGAACACATCGATTGGTGCTTGAGGACAAATTTTTATCGTAAGTGTGGTACCTAACCAGGCAAACACTAGAATATGCGACAGACCCTTTAATAGGTCTTCGAGAGGCTTGGACACTTTTGACCCCAGAGTTTGATTATTTAGCTGTTAGTCTTAGTACAAGCAGTCGTTAAGCCAAGTCAGAGGCCTTCGGGCGGCTTGAAAACTCTCAACACCAGAGCTTGGCAACTTAGCTCATACGAAGAAGAAGAAGATCACTTAGCTTAAAGGAAAAAGGATAATAAATGCTTTCTTTCGACTCTATGGTTTAAAAAAATAAGTAATTAATAAACTGTCATCACTGCCATTAAAGTCATGGCCGCTGAAAGTAAAATAACAAAATCTATTCTTCAAATCAAAAACACAATACTTTACATCCAAAATGGCAAGAATTATTCGACAAGCTTTAGATGTGACATTATGTAAGTATGTTTATAATCGATCACCTTTGTTGGTATTCGGACTGTTGCAAAGCAAACGCGGATTATCTTCCTATTTAACCAAACATGTCGAAAGGAAACCGTCTTTTTTCAAATTGTCTACTAAACTAAATTATTGTTAATCTGCCCCTAAAGTCCCCGTTTGTTTTGTTGCAGATTCCATTAGAACAGCCAGACCAGTTGTCACAAAACTATGGAATTCAGCCAAAACCTCGTTATCCACAACAAAAGTGTCCCTCGCAGTCAATAATCCAGTTGTGTCTAAAGCTGAATCGTTTCTAGACTTTGCCACGTCATTAGTGGAGCAAAAACTGGTGTCTTTTAGAGACCAGCAGTTGCCGGCAGAACTTAAGTATTTAGAAGAAGAAATTAGGAAAGTCAAAGAAAGGATGGGAGAAACTAGGGGTGCATCCAGCGGCAGTGCAGGCTACAAATGCTAAGACTAAATTCCTTATTGAAGTTTCTTCTTCTTTCTTAAGAGAGGAAGAAGATAGAGCTAATATTGTGTAGGAGCTTAATAAATGTTTTTGTCTTTCAAATAGAAGTCCTTGTTAAGATTTTTTGAACTCCAGTCTTCTCTGTGCGGTCATAATAAATGTTTTTAACTTACGTTTGTGTTCTTTTATCTTTTTAGTGACCTGCCAAATAGTGCAGTCTAATATGAGAGTAGCATGGCCTTATATTAGGTTTGAATGCGTGCCTCCAGGAACAATGGAACTGTTTGATGGTCCATTTGGAAAGTCAATAGAAAGTATGGCTTCTGGCCTTCTAAATACTGTCATGAACACAGCTCACTCGCAGATAAAGAGCATGGAAGCTGCAGCAGAAAAGAAGAAACGTGATGCTGAAGCGAAGATCCTAGCAGCTCAGGAGAAAGCTAAGGCAGAAGAATTGAAGAAGAAATTAGAGGCTGAGAAAAAAATGCTCGATGAAAAGATGAAAACCGCGCCAAAAGGGAAGGGAGATGCGAAAAAAGAAGCGCCTAAGAAAGATGCTAAGAAAGAACCACCAAAAGCACAAGTAGCATCAGCATCACCAGCTAAAAAGGATACTCCTAAGAAGAAGCCACCTTCACCACCAACACAAGCTAAGAAAGATGACAAAAAAGATCCCAAAAGGAAGTAAACTCTTTGTAGATTAAAACCTTTTTCATTTGGCTTTAATGTCCAGTGACAAGCTGTCAAAAAAATCGTGCTGTCAAAATAGTTTTATGTTTTTCGGCTTTAAAAACTAAGTAAATATTTGTTGAAAAAAAAACATGGATCCAAGTACGAAGGCGTTGAGAGGAATTTCAAATATATTTCGTAAGTTTCGTAATAATATAATAAATAATAAGTAATTAGAATAGAACACATTTATTTCGGATGCAAACATTTCGGTTTCTTCACGATGTTTTCATTCACTATAAAGCGAATCCATACATCTTGAGAAACGGTGTGGGGCCGGGATCGAACCAGCTGCAGTTTGATTGAAAAGCAGACCTTTTCTCACCGACCCACACTCGCTATTTAGCTGCAATCGCTTTTTCGTTTCGCTATATAATTAGGTCAGCGTTTGACCACAATTCGCCTGATGGTAAAAGATATTGAGATCTAAGGTGGCGCGCGCTTACCTATAACGAAACGGTTCACTCACGCCTTGAAAATCGCTAGACATTGGGAAACAGGGAATTCGGCAAGGAGTTCCAAAGTTTGGCGATATTTTTTTTAGTAGGTATTTGTTGTTATAGCGGCACAAAAAATACATATCTTTTGAAAGTTACAGCTTTCTATGTAGCTATTACGGTTTCTGAGGTACAGTCTGGAGACAGACAGAGAGACAGCGGAGTCTTAGTAATAGGGTCCCGTTTTAATTTTTAGGTACGGAACCCTAAAAATATGTATTTGTACATAATTAAATAATATAATATTACGACAAAAATATATAAAAAAAAATCGATATTAAAAAATCAACTATTGAATAAAAAGTCCACTGAAAGTGTCAGTTCTTCAGCTTGTTTTTGAAAATACTATCATTAGATGCATTCATTCATCTCATTAAGCTATTAAATACATATTTATTTACATTCCAGGCAAACGATTGGCCTCCACATATGGCCTGGCGGAAATGTACAGACCATCAATAAATAGAAACAAGGACAGACTAATAGAATTGATCAGAGGTGAGCAAATACGTACAATATACCAGTTAATTCAATTATAGTTTACGCAATTAATAAATATCCTCCATTTCATCCTCCTCGAGAGCTACTGAAGGCGTAAAGCTTCGGTCTGGTGATCATGACGCACAACGCTGCGGTATGCGTCGCAACGCAGCGTCACGACGCAGCATTTAGCGTCCCAGCGGAGAGGTGGTCAGTTGATTTTGCCGCAGCTCAACAATTCCAAATTGACTCAGTGACGCACGCCCGTGACGCGCACCGCACACCGCAGCGTTGAACCGAGAATGACGCCGCGCTGTGCGGCAGTACATCTCCCCACTTCACCGCGCTTGCCCCTCGCCGCTGACGCATACTGCGAAAGAACAAGAGAACAATCTCGACGTTTTTCATATGATTGAGTGTCCGGCAACGCATACCGCGGCGTTGTGCGTCATGATCACCAGACCGAAGCTTTACATAGATTTTGAAGAAATATGCGCATCCTACGGGAACTAGTTACGTATTCGGTATAAAAAGTATTTTTGTAAATCCAAGGTCTAATCTGTCTCCATATCAGTTTTTATCAAAATCGGTCAAGGCGTTTCAATGTCAAGGATTTTAATGTTATTTGGGCATCCCACGGAGACCAGTAATGTTTTCGGAATAGATCTAAGGTCTAACCTATTTTCATACCATATTTCACAAATATCGGGTTAGCCGTTTAAGCATGAAGATTTAACAAACACACACAAACTTTAGCATTAATTATTATATTAGTATGATTATTAATTTAAATTTATTATACTCGGATCAACGCGTGTAATACCGCGGAGCGCAGTTAGTTTAGTGTGGCTCGGTGGTAAAAACGTCTGCTTTGCATTCAGACGGCCTCTGGTTCGATTCAAGCCCTACACCAATGACTTGTGTTTCAAGTTACCTATAATATGTGGATTTGCACTCGCTTTACGGTGAAGGAAAACATCGTGAGGAAACCGACATGTTTGGGGGACCACAATATCCGAAGACGTGTGTCATCCACCAACCCGCACTTGGCCAGCGTGGTGGATAATGGCCTGTATCTCTCTCCTTGTGAGGGAAGACCCCGAGTCCCAGCAATGGGAACGTATAGTGGGCTGCTTTTGCTATGCTTTTGCTTTAAAAGATATGTCGTGATTTCAGAGAAGGTCGAAATAGCATCTAAATCGCAGATCGCACACAAGTTGAAAGTTTTCAAAGGTTATTACAAATTAGAGATGGCGCCACCGACAAGTGCTCAGGAAATAACTGTGAGTTGAGAAATGATACACCGACGATAAAGTAGATACACCCAAGCTTAAAACTTAAACTTGTCATCAACTTGAACGCTATCGTAAACGTGGTCGATAACGTGAACGTAAACTTTTATTTTTACGTTTACTTTTATTGTTACTTTTATTGGAACGAAGTTCCTTATCGCGCGTTGTGAAAGGAGGCTAGACAGAAAACATTCTTACGAAAAGTTGTCACGACACTTTTTGCTATACATTTATGTAGTAAGCTATTGTAGGCTGTGCGGCGTGCGCATGTTTCTCTGTCTCTCTCTCTCTCTCTCTCTCTCTCTTTCACTCTTTTATAGAAAGCAAGCCAGATATTTTCATTTCTATTTCGCATTGAACAGTGTGGTGTCGCGACAATTATTTTTGCTGAGTGTATACAGGTTTTTTGTAATTAAAAAATAAAGGAACTTCGTTCCATCTGGGTGCCCTTGACACCTCTCAAGTTTTTATTTTACCTTTACTTTTCCTATTACTCTTACTGTATCTTTTACTTTTAATTTTATTGTTACTGTTACTTTTACTTTAAATTACAGTTGTGTTAGCAACTATAATACAAACTATTAAATGATTTATTGAGGGGCTAACCAAAAAAAGTATTACAAGCTATTTTAATAAACTTTTCCTCCATCAGAAATTGAAAGCGGATCTCGCCCTTGCACTAGAGTTCTTCAGAAGTGGTTGCTTCAGATACCTCACCGTTCGACAAGCCTGGCTGCTCTTTTTAGTCGCTACTGAAGTGGGACTGTGGTTTTTTTTAGGTGAAACTATTGGTAAGATGCATATTGTCGGTTACCAAGTTTGATTCGGAGATTTTTTATTTGAAATAAAAATTGTGAATGATATCTATGGTTTTATTTGTTTACAAGCTGGGATGAACTACACTGGGAGTCACCCCTGGCATAAAGAAGTTTATACAATTTTTTTTCTTATTAACTAAGTATAATTATCTACATATTCCAATTTTCATTGTGAGAAACCAAAAAACAAAGAAGTTTTATACAGGCTGTTTTACTCCCTTTCACCCCCTTAGGGGTGGAATTTCCAAAAATCTGTTCAAAGTTCACGTCTACAAACTAATAAGTAGATACAAATACACCCTCCAATTTTCATACCCCTAGATCCAGCCGTTTGAACTCTGCCTATAGATGAATGAATTAATTAGTCAGGACTACGATTCACATAGTATTCAGTATTAGATTGATTTATTGGTATCTTATTATCTTTACACGCGTCAAATGAAACAAGACACAATAAGTAAATGCTCCACAAAACGGATTCACACTATTTTCCAAGCGTGGAGCTAGTCAGTCAGCTATTTCCCCGCTGGATGGAGATGCTGTACTCTTTAGAAATCAGTGGAGATACTAATTTCTATTTTACAAGATTTTATATTGCATCTAAATACTTAATGATATTATTATTAATAGTTACGTTTCAATGACACTTCCTATATCCAATACACATAAGGCGGCTTCAAAAATTAAAAAAGTAGCATGTATTTCGTAGTAATGTATGTATTTCGTGTGCTAGTGTATTAGTAATGCTCAAACCACCATCCACCTTCATCATCAGACCCCAGAGTCTAATGACATAGCCGGATTCATAGAATCTCTTTTTTAATCTCCTACAAGTGTAGGTATGTACAGATTGCGTTCTTCGTGGCGCTAAATAACCATCCGCTTGTTTTTGACTTTGACAGTCAAAATATTGCAACATAAATACTTCAATGTCATTTTTGACAAAAACCTTGAATCAAATTCAAAATGGCGGTGGAGGTGCAATGCGGTGTTTCCGCGGAAACGCAAACTATAGAATTATGATTTATACGCAATCAAAAAAACTTTAAAAAAATGTTAATTACTGTGTCTTTGTAGTGCTCGTGCTTAGTTAATTAACTCCAGTCTCACAAGTTGTTAGAAATAGTTAAGTCGTGTTAGAACGTGATGCTACGGCGAGTCAACTTTTACTCAATATGTTTCGCGTTTGGCCTGAGCGTTTTACTAATCCTAGCTGGAAGTCGATATACAGATAACGTTAACTATCGTCCGTCCGCCGAAACCCAGCGAACTTTGAAGAATTATTTGAAAACTGAAGACGGAGAGGAGAGCCTGTACCAGCCACTACCGACCAACCCTGACGATGGGTCACCGAACATTGACAAGATTCTCGAGAAAACTCGCTCGAAAATTAAATCCGAGCTTGCCAACTACAACTTTACATATTCAGGTGTTCATAAACTAGAAGATTTACTCATGGAATTTGGTGGCAAACCTGTGAGAAACATAATATTCTCTACATGGAGATCTGGTACTACTTTTCTCGGGGAAGTTCTGAACGCAATGCCTGGAAACTTTTACCACTACGAACCGTTGTTAAACTATGAAATTATACAAATAAGAGGCCCTCCTCACGCTGATAAGGCTTTAAGAATAATTAAAGATATGCTCAAATGTGACTTTAGAGATATGAAAGAGTATTTCGAGTATGGCAAAACGCATTTGCACCAATTCAGCCATAACACAAGACTGTGGGACCATTGTAAATATAAGAAGGAATTATGTGAAGATGCTAATTTTACAATGAGGTTTTGCAAGTTGTTTCCGTTTCAAAGCATGAAGGTTGTCCGTGTGAGGTTACGCCTTGTTAAGGAGTTGCTGGATGAGAAAGAGTAAGTTTACTTTTTAATATTTTACTACAAAGCAACTGCTTCAAACGTGGGGACACACATACTATAGTATTTTTGGGTTCCATAGATAGATGAATAGAATTATTGAAAGGACACTAAATACATAATTAATAACATAATTTTATAATAAATTGAATATTTTTGTAATAGGCTCTAGGGTTAAGCCCATGTTAGAATCCAAGATGTAAATACATTTTTTTTGACAACCTATTTGATTCCCGGCGCGGCCAATATCATTGTACTGGTCTAAATTTGTTGGCCCTGGGTCTGAGTGTTAAATATGTATCTATATAAAATATGTATATGTAGTTGGTATATCAGTTGTGTTAGCAACCCAGCAAAATACAAACTAGAAATGGTTAAGTTTGGGGTTACCAGTAAATAAATAAATATTAGGACACACTCAAAGTAAAAGTAGCTCATGTGTAATATGCATAATCCAAGGTCCAATATAACCTAAGATTCATAGTAAATCTCATCAAAATAGGTTTTTTATCAAATAGGTTTAGCCGTTTGAGCGTGAAGAAGTAACAAACATACACACTTACAAACTTTCGCATTTTATAATATTAGTAGGATAACAAAGAAAAAGTAAAATCTTGAATATCCCCTTAAAAGATAGTAGAAGTAGAAGATAGTAGAAGAGAAATATAAAGATAAACAATAATATTGGCCTTACAACATCTCGTCGCATTTGGCAAGTCATTCATTACATTTAGATTACATTGGAACACTAGATTATTACTTATATTAAAATTTAATTAAATATAACTAATTATAATCAATTCAGTCAACTTAATAAAGATTCCACTAGGTGCATAGTCATGACCCCCCCCCCCCATGGGGCCCCACATTGTCGAGGCGGGGGAGCTTAGTAACCGTGGCCTGGTCACCCACGGTGAAGCGAAGAGGGTCCCTGAGGCGGGCCACTCCCTACACTTGTATTCCCAGTATGCAAGTGCTAGATAGAGTGGCACCTGTAGGTTGCGGAACCTCGTTCCGGGGATTTTCGGGGGGGGGGGTTTCGCAACTGAGGTGAGCTTGCGGTGTGGTTTGGGAGGCACCGCAGCCGAAGGTGTGGGGCCGTGGCAGGAGAAGTATCGGTATTACGATGCGCTGCTTCCTACCTGCTGCGGTCTTGACGGGGTTGCCACTGGTTGATGGCCGACGCGGTGGGGCCGCAGGGAGAAGGGAGTGGTACCACAAACTGCCACTCTCCTATTCTCTGCGGCCGTAGTGGCAGGTAACAGGGCCGCAGACCTGACCCGTCGCGCGGGAATGACTCCCCTTGCGGTGCACATGTTGTGCACTGCAAGGGGAGTCATCCCCTGAGGAGGAATCTCGCAGGCTAGCCGAGGTGGGCCGGGTGGTGGGTTAATGCGAGGAGCGGAACCTCACTCCGCCCTTTCCGGTGAGGAGGCCATCGTGAGGTTTTAGTCGGTAGTGATGCCCTTCTGGCATCGAGTCCGATATATCACATACCCCACCCACCTCCCTGGGTGTGGTGGGCGTAAATGCATTTCCTCACGTTACAAAAAAATAATTGAAAAAAGGTGCATAGTCAAGTATTCCTTTAACCACTTGTATGTTGAAACACCGGCTCCCGGTATAAACACATTTTCGTCGCAACTGTTGACATACCGGGAGCCGGTGTGGGTAAAACTAAAACTTGGAAATTGGACTTTTTTTTAACAGATAATACAAAATGGGCTAATGTCATTCAACATACGAACGGTTAAGGAGTACTTACAGTGGATGACCTTGAAAAAAATGTTTCAGTGTTGCTCTGAATTTAGTTCTGTAGTTTATTAAGCCCATAAGAACACTTGCAGGCTGAACACGCGAGTGGTCCTCCTGATCCGCGACCCGCGCGGCGTGATGCAGTCCAGACAGCACAGGGACTGGTGCCAGCCGGCGGCGGACTGCTGGCGCCCGGACCTGCTCTGTGCGGACATGATCAGCGACTACGTGGCCGCGGCTCGCCTGCTGAACACCTACCCTGATAGGCTCATGTGAGTGATCAAGTGGGACAAACCAACATGGGGTTGGTGTAAATAAAATATTTACACCACCGAAATTGGTGGTGTAATTATAATAAATATTAAGAAAAAAAGAAAGAAAAAGTAATTTATTTTGTGACACGAACAACTAATACACAAGAAACATAAAAGAAAAAGACAACATTCACGTGGCACAAAACCGGCCCCAGCTCAGCGTATGCAGATTGCTAGCAATCAGCGCTGGTCTTCCGCTGGAGCCAACAACTGGGATGTTAGGACACATTTCACACACTGCTGGTTAACCCCATATTGAACCATTTCTAGTTCGTATTACGGTTGCTAACACAACTGATATACTACATATACATACATATATATATTATAAAAATACATATTTAACACCCAGACCCACAGCCAACAAATTTAGTTAAGCACAAAGATGTTGACCAGGCCGGGAATCGAACCCGGAACCTTCTGATTAGCAGACCGGCATGGTAACCTTTACGCTAACGAGGTCGTCGATATACATATATACATACATATTTTATATAGATACATATTTAACACCCAGACCAACAGCCAACAAATTTCATTCAGCACAAAGATGTTGGCCGTGCTGGGAACGAACCTGGAACCTTCTGATTGGCAGTCCGGCATGGTAACCTTTACGCCAACGAACATCACCAACACACCGTTTTGGTGCATGCCAACATATTTTCCACTTGATAGTAACTAGCTAGTATTTGAAAATACTTAACCACCATGCCATGGTTTCCTTCACGGAAAGCTCGGGCTCATTGGCGGAAATCGAACTCTGCAAGATGTATAGCGACCACACACCCGCCTGAGCTGTCATTGCTTTAATCTTCCGCGTATCTTTCCTCTATTCCTTCTTAGCTAAGTGGCCAAGCTTTGGTATCAAGAGTTTTCAAGCCACCCGGAGGCTTTGTTCCTGCCCCCAAAGCCTCAATCCCCAACCGGGATCTCCAATTTAACGTGTCGTCCGAGCTACGGTAGCGCCCATGTGAAAATGTCACTTAAAACGACAATCTTGTGCATGCTCACCCATTCAAACATCGTCCGCATCAACCGTTTTACAAATGCTCATATCGTCGCTAACATATCCTTATTTCCAGGGTTCTCCGTTACGAAGAGTTAGCCCTGAATCCGAACACAACCACGCAGCAGCTCCTCAAGTTCCTCCGACTGGGATCCACGCAGTCGGTTGAGGAGTTCCTCCACACTCACACCAATGTGGAGGTGGCCGGTGTCAGTTCCACCTTCAGGGTGTCTCGGGATGTTCCCTTCAGGTGGAAGAATGTACTCAACTACGGATATGTGGAGGAGATTCAGGTAAAATAGCTTGTATTTTTTTTATACGCACACAATTATACTGCTATGAAACAAAACACACACACGAAGCTCGCACGCGATTGGTCGCATCAAGGTCACGCCATCGATACTAGCCGCGCGGGTAGCTGTTTTGCCCCGCCCACCGCGGTATTTTACGCGTGTACGGTGGATTTTATCATTTTATCGGCCAAGTTACTGATGTATGGAAATGGAAGTGCAAGGAAGAAGGGCAAGAGGCCGACCAAAGATGACGTGGATGGAGTGTGTGAATGAGGACATGAGAGTGAAAGGAGTGAGTGTAGAGACGACGGCTGATAGAGGAAAGTGGAAGAGGAAAATTTGCTGTGCCGACCCCATCTAGTGGGATAAGGCAAGATGAAGGCAAGAAGGAAGATCGGCCAAGTTACTGTTCTATTTATTCTAGTTCGCTGCATTTATTGCATTATTAAATGACAATATCTATGAAAATAAACAACACATATCATACTCAGGATGTAGCAATGTAGGTTTGGAGCGGGCTGATTTATGTTTTATCCGATAATTGTTTTTCTAAGTTTACGTCATTAAAATTATTATCATTAATATATTCCTGTACGTCATAATTTACATTTATATAATATCTTGCTGACCCGGCAAACGTTGATTTGCTTTAAAAAATAGATAGTAGCAGATTCTCAGACCTACTGAATACTCATAATATAAAATTAGGTAAATATCGGTCAAGCCGTTTCGGAAGAGTATGGTATGAACATGGCGACATGGAAATCGTAATATATATAAATCTCGTGTCACAATGTTTGTCCTCAATGGACTCCTAAACCACTTAACCGATTATAATAAAATTCGCACACCATGTGCAGTTCGATCCAACTTGAGAGATAGGATAGTTTAAATCTCAAATTATAGTCGCAATTTTAATTTATGGCTAATTATTGTCTGTTATTATTTGACAGTCACAATTATCTGTTAACTCCAAATGATTCTAACAGATGTCGATACCTTACGACTGGGTTGAGTAAGTAATCAATAGATGGCGCTGCTATGGTAAATCTACGAACGTGTCATATAAGCCACACTATCTATTTTTCATACCCCTAAGTGAGGCAAAACAATGTTTGCCGGGTCAGCTAGTTTTCTATATTTTTTAATCTGTCAGGTAGTTTATTGTTTCTGTATTATAATTTTTGTATCTGTTTGGAAGCTACTATGCTACAGATAAACACACACACACACACACCTACACACATGTAAAACTTAGGCCGCCCGCTGTTAGCGTCGAAGTTTAAAAATACTCATCATAATTATACGTTATCTGATTCCGAAGGTTTCTGTATTCATCGCAAAAAAGTCGGACACATGATTAGATGAGCCACTCAAGGTTACATATACATAGGCTGCTTGTTAAGGCGATCACATGCACAAAATCATGAATTGAAAGTGTTATCGTTATTTATTATGGACTGGTAATAATTACTAAATAAATAGCACTGATTTTGGTAGCAATCAGATTAAAAATAGGAAAAAAAACTTGTCCATAAAATTTGTTATTTAGATTTTTGGACATGTTTTTTTTCTTCCAACTAGTTCAAAGTAGTTTTTTCTACAACTGTAACTAATAATAATATTATAGTATGATACACGGTTACATAGGTTGGTTAGGTTAGTTTCGTTTTGAATATATAAAATGCGAAAGTTTGTGTGTGTGTGTGTATATATATGTTTGTGACTTCTTCAAACTCAAACGACTGAACCGATTGTGATGCCATTTGGTATGAAAATAGCTTCGACCCCGCGTTAACATATAGGTTACTTTTTATCCAGGGTTTAACACATAGGCTACTTTTTATCCCAGAATTATAACACAGGCATTTTTTTCCGGTTTTAAAACATAGGCTACTTTTTATCCCTGGATAAAAACATAGGCTACTCTGTATCTCGGATCAACGCGGGTAGAATCGCGTTGCGCAGCTAGTAATATACAGTTTTATAACTATAAAACTGTATATTAAAGATTTTGCTCATGTCCTCGCCTTAAAACGAGACATTCTTACGTGAATCAAGTAATATGCCAGTACATAACAAACATACATACGCCCTTGACATATGCCTCGGTACATAGATATATGTGAAATATTAGTTCTATACGCTAAATTGTTTCGCAAATCAATTCGAATGAGAAATGATTGGCTCTAAAAACATGTTTTATTCAAAGGCGTCGTTAGTTATTAAGGTTCCGTACCTGAAAGGTAATTAATTTTTTTTTTTTTTACACATCACACACGGCTGGTTAGCCCCATACTGAACCATTTCTAGCTCGTATTATGGTTACTAACCCAACTGATATACTACATATACATACATACATATTATATATAAATACATATTTAACACCCAGACCCACAGCCAACAAATTTAGTTAAGCACAAAGATGTTGACCGGGCCGGGAATCGAACCCGGAACCTTCTGATTAGCAGACCGGCATGGTAACCTTTACGCCAACGAGGTCGTCAACTCATTCATTTATTTCAGAATAATCCATCCATACAATTCAAACAAATATCAATAAAATACAATTAAATACAATGAAATTAAATTAAAATAATATACAAATCCAATTTAATAGCAGTCATAATTTTTCTCCCATCACAATTCTCATCCATTTAAAATCTATAGGGCAATCTAGACGCTCATGAATCATGTTCAGGACGGGACCCTATTACTAAGACTCCGCTGTCTGTCTGTCTCCAGGCTGTATCTCAGAAACCGTGATAGCTAGAAAGCTGAAACTTTCCCAAAATATGTATTTCCCGTGCCGCTATAACAACAAATACTAAAAAAAATAATTAAGGGGAGTCCCCATACAATAAATGTACAATAAACTGAAGAAGTTTGTCATCCGCTTAAATGCCTACTTATACTTTGCCAGCATGGTGGATTATGGCCTAATCTCTCTCCTTGTGAGAGAAGGCTCCGAGTCCCAGCAGTGGGAACTTACAGTGGGCTGCTTATGCTATGACCTCTTACCGCCTTAAATATAGCTACATCGTACCACTGTGATTATTTAGTTATTTTTAACCATCTGTTTAGAATTCGCGTAGTTTTTGCCGGATGTCTGGTTTGTATACTTATCTACGTTGTTTTTATGTACAATTCAACTACTACGTCTGTTCAATCTTATTGGAAATGTAACACAAACTAAACTTTATAAAACTACTAGCAAACCCCGAATTTTCCCTGAATTGTGTTTGCTACTGCCCTCACGTAGCCCGAGACCTTTCCAACGAATGCTGTACCGTGGAAATCGGTTCGTGCGTTCTGGAGTTATAGCGGCAGGGAGGAAATTTTTTATTTTTATTTATTCCTTTATTTCAGGCAACTAAAGGCCCATAAAATACAAAACACATCTTATCTTAATATATATTAATCTCGTGTCACAATGTCTGTCCTCAATGGACTCCTAAACCACTTAACCGATTATAATAAAATTCGCACACCATGTGCAGTTCGATCCAACTTGAGAGATAGGATAGTTTAAATCTCAAATTATAGTCGCAATTTTAATTTATTGCTAATTATTGTCTGTTATTATTTGACAGTCACAATAATCTGTTAACTCCAAATGACTCTAACAGATGTCGATACCTTTCGACTGGGTTGAGTAAGTAATCAATAGATGGCGCTGCTATGGTAAATCTACGAACGTGTCATATAAGCTACACTATCTATTTTTCATACCCTTAAGTGAGGCAAAACAACGTTTGCCGGGTCAGCTAGTAAGATTATATTAAGTGTGTGATGATGAGCATGGTGTGGTGATGGTTTCCAGGAGGCGTGCAAGGAGGCCATGGAGCTGTGGGGGTACCGGGCGGCACACAACGCCTCCCATCTCGCCAGCAAGGAGTTCCTGCCTCTCCAGCCTTACACCATCACTCAGTGACGACCACGTTTACATATTGTGAGTATGCTTTACATTTTTTACTTTACTTGACCGAAAAGAAAGGCAAATCATTTTAATAGCCCACTAGCTGACCCGGCAAACGTGGTTTTGCCTCACTTAGGGGTATGAAAAATAGATAGTGTAGCTTATATGGCACGTTCGTAGATTTACCATAGCAGCGCCATCTATTAATTACTTACTCAACCCAGTCGAAAGGTATCGACATTATCATTTGGAGTGTTAACTCCAGTGTTTCTAACAGATAATAATTGTGACTGTCAAATAATAACAGACAATAATTAGCAATAAATTAAAATTGCGACTATAATTTGAGACTTAAACTATCCTATCTCTCAAGTTGGATCGAACTGCACATGGTGTGCGAATTTTATTATAATCGGTTAAGTGGTTTAGGAGTCCATTGAGTACAAACATTGTGACACGAGATTTATATATATTAAGATA
The DNA here is from genome assembly GCA_035578125.1 of Mellilla xanthometata. NCBI lineage: Eukaryota > Metazoa > Arthropoda > Insecta > Lepidoptera > Geometridae > Mellilla > Mellilla xanthometata. Next base: position 202,889 of record JAPUBQ010000049.1, on the reverse strand, counting down.
AGATAGGCTTACGTTTGACCCCAACTCACTTCTATACATTAGTAAAGAAATATTTATTTTCTTTTTCAGGTTATTTACCATTTTCCAGTTCCCAAGCTCCTTAGGTGGTTGCTATTGCAAGGTACATAAAGTAATAAACATATACATAAGTAAAGTACATAATACATTTCATATGAGACTTAACTAAAACGCCGTAGTTTTAAGATTATTGTAATTATTACCGAACGATGTGGAACGAGCAATCTATTGGTCTGATAGTAAGCGTCAACTGATTCTTATACATGAAACGTTTCGCCGTGTTTTAGACGTTTTCACTAATTATTGATTTGGCACTGCAGTGATTGTTACCTTTTGATAATAGTAACTTAATTAGCATAGTTGCCTTTTAGTTTAATAATATGATAGACTAATAAATATAATAGATGCTCAACCTCATGGTGTAATATCGTACGTGGATCATTCGATACACGTAGCGCCATCTATTCGTATTTTCTTGAAACGACTTCACGGTCACGCAATCCATCATCGTTATATCACTATGCGACGCGCGGAATTTGGCGGCAGTTAGGCTGCACGCTCGCAGCGCCATCTTGTTTTTTTATCCTTGATAGGTTAGCGTTTGACTACAGCTAGCCTGATGTTAAGCTGCACTGCAGTCTACGGTGTGGCACGCTTACCTAGAAGATACCTGTTAACTCTACTTTTGAATCCCCCCGAATGATACCTCTCAGGAAAGAGAGACTCAGGTAGAAAGTTCCAAAGCTTCGCAGTCCTCATAATAAAGGTCGACGCAAAGCGTTTTTTTACGAAAGTTTGGAACTTCAACTCTAAAAATCCAAAATTATCAATCATCTGGGTTTCATCGGTAATTATGGCAAACTTCCGCGTTACGCTATATCATGATATCTCTAAATGATAATAATATAAATATGTCCATGATATTACTAAACAAAAAGGCAAATATGTTAATTAAGTTACTATTTCAGTATATTGTATGGGAATCAGCAATCCTCTCTATAGTCTTTTCGCAGAGTCGAGTTAGTACAGAGATCAATTTCTTTCGCACGATTCGTTATCGTCCACCAATAGCAGCCATGAACGCTGCCCATACGCGTCATTTCTGACCAATCATACGCAAGGGTTTTGTCTCAGTACTAACTCGACTCCGCGAATAGACTATAGTATTCTGATCCCTGGTAATATGTGAAAACTAAAGATAACGCGATCATTGTAAGGCGAACTTGAGTTAATAAAGAAAACATTTCAAAGTTAATGTTCTTCCTTACATAACGTATTGATTGCAAGAGGAAGATAACTTTCAAATGTTTTTTTTTAGTAGAATCAAGTTTTTTTTCACGGCTGGTTAGTCACATACTGAACCATTTCTAGTTCGTAGTATGGTAGCTAACACAACTGATATACTACATATACAAACATATATATTTTGTATAGATACATATATTTAACACCCAGACCGACAGCCAACAAATTTAGTTCATCACAAAGATGTTGGCCGTGCCGGGAATCGAACCCGGAACCTTCTGATTGGCAGTCCGGCATGGTAACCATTACGCCAACGAGGTCGTATTGATTGCGAGAGAAATCGATCATTCAAATGTTTTCTCTATTGATTTAAAGATGAAAACTAGAGATGTCCTATCAGTTCGCTTACCATCAGAGAGTAGAGTTGCTCGTTAATCGGTCGGTATAGTAAGGAGTAGTTAAGCGACGCAGAGCATGACAAAACACCAATAATAATTTAAGTTTTATCATTAGCAAAATATATAACTATATTAAAAGGCGGAATTAAAAAGCAATCGTGAATTTTAGTACATAGCTCAGTGGCTTAGAGCGTTTGGCTCCGTAGTTCAGAAGACGCGGGTTCGAATCCCGCTACTTGTGATATTTTCTATTGCCTTTTTTTTCATAAAATTTGTTTTGAAATTATTAGCTACAAAGTAATCAAAATACTCATCCAAAATACTTAATTTGTTTAGACGCGAAATATTTGCTTATCGTAGAAAAAAAATTGGCTTGAAAAGCATTTTTGTTGACAGTATTTTAAAATGAAAGTATTGTTAGGAGACATCGAACATTAGTAAAGCGTAGAGATGAAAAATGTAGAAAAAAAAACCGTTTATTTAAGACTGATATAGAATTCCATTGCTGAAAACTTCCATTATGTGTGTATTTATAATATAAATCACTATTTTTTTTTTATGAGCAAAACTTTGTACTGCGATCCAGAGACCTATCCAAATAAGCAACTTTTCATATAAGACCATCATCGATAATTTACTTGGTTAGATTTGAAAAGTTGTTTATATTCATAGGTAGAATCGCAAAAGTATTTCCCCTCCATAATAAAAATAAAATAATGCTACGGTAAAGTAACTTATGGGACAAATTCTATCGTGACACTTCTCTATAATGCGAATGAATCCGGCAAATCGGTTTACAATTCCTTAAGTAAGAAAGAGACAATTCATACAAACATATTCCGGAAAGTGAAATTAGGTGTCCGTAGAATTGGTCCCATTATTTTGTTTTAAAACGACCACTGTGGGGATATAATTTTATCCACCTTCTTCGTCAATGCCTAAACTGTAGGAATATTTAGTGGATATAACTTTTATCCCATATCGAAGCAAAGAGGCCTTTTTATAAGATTATATATCTCTTTAGCACTATGTATATATGTCATTTTACAAAAGCAATAAAATTTTGATTAATAATCCAATTATATTATCATCACAAATAGTTTTCAAAATAACAATTAATTTTAGGCACTTATATACAATTATTCATCGGCAAAAAAACATAATTGTGTTCTTAAAAAAAAATATTTTACCTAAATAAAGCAGAATCCATCTTGAGTCAAATCATAAAACCTTAACTTCATTACAAAATTATGAGGCTATAAAGCTTCAATAGATTCCACTGTTGAAGCTCTTTCAATAATATTTCATTTAATAACTTATGAATAACTAATCGTACAACGTTTTTTAGAAAAACAACAAAAACATGATAAATGAAAAAACAACAATAGTTTTGAGTTATCCGGGATGTTATACTAAACCGAATGCAAGACAATTTTCACAATAACGTATAAACCAATTTCCTTAGTCCGGAATCAAGAAGCTAAAAAAACGTATTTAAAATATTTTTTCATTCATAAAAAAAAACATCACGCTAAAAGTTTAGAGATAGACATAGCTTTTATAGCTATCGAGTAAAAGTTGCCTATTTTTTGGGGGCCTGCTTAAAAACTCATTATAAAAGTTGTTTTTATCGACTAAAGGATTTACCTAGCCGATAATTCTAAAAAAAAAATGTATAAAATATATTACACATCAATATAGAGATTGTGAGTCGAGGTTGTGTGCACAGAGTGTTATATCAATTCGTAAAAGGAGGACCATTATAGAGGCCGAAATCGTTTAAAAAGCGCGCTACTTCAGTGTTAAAATACACAAAAAAAAGATAGCAAAAATAATTGCTAAGGGTGAGATTCGAACTCGCATCGCTGCGGTTATAGCTATAGCCAGTGACCGCCAGACTTTTGTGATTTTATAAAATCTGAAAGTACTAAAGATAGCCCCTAATATATCAAATAATATAGGGTAGTTAAAGCCGGTCTAATGGTTGTCTACAAAATGCGAGTTATAACTTAAAAATTTGCGTTGAAATCTTCCGTCTTAAAATGTTACACCCTTTCCATTCCACCTTGTATTACAGTAAAGATTTCGGCCTCTTTTTTCAAGGCGTATAAAATTAGCTTAGGCCTTAAGCACTAAAAGGAATTGAAGGATTGAAGCTTCCATACTTTAATATGTACATATTAGGTACACGATAACTTTTCGTCGAAATAACGCACAAAATCGTTGAATTGTTGTTAAAAGTTAGGTATAGGCTTTAGCACCATGAATGCAGCCATTTAGCTTAACGGGACGTGTAACAATAATTTATCTAAATCGTAATTCGATTTAGGAGTAACATCGAAATTTTATCGGGAAATTAATTAACTTGAAATTGTGTTCAATCATGACGCCGATTGGTTGACACATAATTAATAGGTTTCATTGAATAACTTATTGACTCAGGCGTTACTTTGCGGAAATCCATTGTAAATAGAAGACAAAATTAAATATTTAGTGTACTTCCGCTGTGATCCGAAATACAAATTAAGACAAGTAAAGGAAAAATTAACTAAGATTAATTAAGATTAACGTTACCAATCACGTTTCGGAAATTCTTAACTCTACACGTGTTTCGCCTAACCACAAGGCATCATCAGGAGATGCTGACTCTCGACTTAATAGAAAGATATTTAATTTTGTCTTCTATTTAGGTTTCATTGAATTTATCAAAAGTATACAAGTAATAAAAAAACACAATCAGTTAGTACCACTAAAGTGTTTTCTATAGTTAATTGTAGTGCCTGAGAATCCGTTTTTCGGAAAACCAAAAATGAGAGACGGCTTATACTTTTGACGTCAGAGCTCTAGCCGCTTGGTTCAGATAAATAAACAGAAACATTAAAAAAGGATATTTTTATCCACTGCTTTCGTATACAACCCATACTCCGTCCATGGTGAAAAAAACACAAGCGGAAGAAAATCTTAAACGAAGACGCGATAACTTAACCCAAACTGGGTTCACTATGTCACAAAAAAAAATGCCTAATCCCAGTCCCATTAATGAATTGTAACAAAGCTTTAAAAATGCTAATTTCAATGAATTAAAAATCAAAGTATTTGTGCTAGTAAACAAACCAGTTGCGAATCTAAGACATATTATCAAATTAATACGTATTTATCAAAAAAGGGCAACAAATAAATACATTATATACTCATTTAAAAGTTCCAAATAATTAGACTATACCAGTCCATTTATCATAATCATACTGAATAGGTTTTGTGTAGGCATAATAAAAATTAAAGCGTAGAGTAGAAGATAGGAATCGCTCTACGTTGTCATAAAGTTAGAGTGAGATAAGAATAATCATCTTTCTCGCTTGCACTTGTGAGTCTGTTATCTGTATTATGTTGATGTCGGTCGAATCGATGCAATTTATTATTCTAAATGATAATTGAAATCAAGACAATTTATTCAGTTATAGTACAACATGTTTGTCAAATAACAATAATATTTCAGTATATCTAAAAGTAGAACAGAAATTTGCACCAACAAACGGTCACACTTACTACGTGTGATGCTCGTCCCCAACGAAGACGCTCGTAATGTGTCGAAACCCTTTGGACGTATATTCAACGTTTTAAAGTAAGTGTGACCGTTTGTTTCGCGCAAATATATAATATGCCTTACGATAACAGTTCACAAAGTACAGAAAATAAGTTGTTATATTTTAAAATAGCGCATATTCTTGTCTTCTTTTGTTAAATAAAGCCAACCTATTTGCAGATTAATAGATGCCCATAAGAGTAAGCGAGATATCGAGATATGCCATCTCCCTCTAACTTTACGACTCCAAATGTAGTATTGGAGGATTAAAATAAAATTCTAATCAATGAAACGATATGGTAGTGAGAACACATTAAGTGCACTTGAATATAAGTTAGAGGAGATTAGTATTAAAAAAAAAAACTTTTATTAATACATAAAAATATAAATAATTAGGATACGATTTGTGTGTATTTAGTTTTTGCAATCGTTCATGTGTATTTTTTTAATAGTCATGTATTAATTGTAGATAGGGTATGGTAGTTTTAGTAAAAAAATACATTATAAATGTATAATACATTTTACATTAATAAATATACGCTCTTGTTTTTGTAAGCGTATATAAAGCAATGTTCTTTAGTTGTTAACATTATTTTAAGGTGGATCGAGGGGGCTTGATGCAGAAAAATAAATATTTAAATGTATTTTTTTTGTCATTTGTTGCTAATCAAATTTAAAAGGATTTTCGGATAGTTCGTGAAACAATAAATTGATATGAAATACGTGAAAAATCATTCATAATCTCGGACAGTGTAATGTTTGGTAGCATTTTAGTTATTAAAATAACTGTAATGTAAAAGTTTAATTTTGTTTTTGTTTTTGTTGCGTCCACTCTGCTCGATCCACCTTTACGTGTATTCTCTGGCAAATATGCAAAAGTGTGATATCAAATTAAAAAAAAAAACTATTAAAACAAAACTACTTGCCTCGTTTTGAATTTGCGTAAATGCTAATATTTTGCATACATAAAATTAATTGGCATTTCGAATAGTTGCTTAAAATCACTATTTGACGGCTTTAATGAACTATAAATTTTACGCGTTTTCTTATAAAAGTCATAATTCAAGATATAACATATTTCGCATATTTTGATATATGCATTTTTTAATCAATGGTAATTAATAATAAGACCTCATAAGTATAAATATGGATACAATAAAACGGATATACTACGAACATTTTTAAATGGCGTCACACTTTTGCTGTCAAATTAATAGTTGACCTTATTGTGTAAACAATAACAGTGTATGTTAAAAAAGAAATATGTTCCTTATCCCAGAATTACGTATTATGGATACGAGAATACTACAAAATATTACCAATGAAATTAATACTTGAACAAAGTACCTGTTTTGTATATAGGGAAAGGTTAAATTAGAAAGGGTATGTTATCCCGAATAATCAGTTTTGACAGGTTTGCTTCACTTATTTTACAAGTCAAACCTCCAAATAAAAAAAATATATAAAAATTTGCGTATAAGTAAAAATAATAAAGTAACGAAAAAAAACCATACTCAAACGAAAGTTTTAGATAACACAAAAAACACCGCAAATGATGTTTTTTTTCGTAATTTATTCAATTTCAAAAACGTTTTTCGAGATTGAAAAAGTCACTTGATAAAAATCACGTTTTTCGTGAATAATTCGTACTGTTGATTTTCAGTTATATTCGGCCTATTTTCGGTTTTACATACCCTTTACTTATAAACCTGATGGCGTTTGTATTATACATCTTAGACATGTGCTATAGCTCATAAACAATACATGACATTAATATTACTCATAGTTACATATACTCAAATAGTATGTTTACAATTAATATATTTTTTTTATATTTTAAGACATAAAAACGTTGCCTACAGGTATTTCTGGAAGTGGTATAATACATAGCCAAAAAACTAAGTACAACTTTTGCAATAAAACCCAACTCTTAATAAAGAGAAGGGTAAAGAAGTAATAATAGATTCGCGGAAAAAAGACATTCTATACAAGGTGTTTTTGAAAAAGTAAAAAATACGAAACAGAATCAGCTCGGAAATAATAATTTATAAAAACGTAGTATAATCACCTTGTGTCCCATACGATATATTTCGCACGTGGATTTCGAAGCAAATGTGAAGAATATCGGAATTTACTTGTGATATCGGAATTGTAATTTTTTTTTACATATTATAGCTAGGAATTTGACCAGAAAGATGTGGTATCACACGATTCAGCGACACAAACAACTCTGTCGAAAATTAAGCATAGCTAGTATGAAATTACATTCTTAAAGCGGTGTTTTTAATTGATTATATACACTTATTTTACGTATATTATACCATTTCCAGTATAACCTGTAAAGTTTTGGATAAAATTACTATTACGAACTAAAAACCAATCTTCGTGTAATAATGTTTAATTCACTATGATTATTTAGGAAACTGACAAAATTATTGATCTAGATTTAGGAACGTTCGGTATATAATAAACAAATAGAATAAGCACGAGTTGAAATAATATCACCAGTAATAATTATATACTCGATATTGTGACAGCAATGTAATCAATAGAATTATTAGAGCAAGGTCAAGCCGAAATGAGGTAATTGTACTAAACATTTTGGAATTCCTCAGATACCGTTTAAATTAACAACCAAATATAAAGGTTGTAAGGGATGTATCAGTTCGTTATGCTAGCTACCACTCTCATGCGTAAACCTATATAATTGTAACAAAAGTACAGTGACCTCTTTTCGGCTTAACATACCAATTTCATAACACTACAAATAACAACAAAATAACAAACCATAAAGATGAATAAATTAGCTTTTTTGAAGCTTAATGAAGAGAAAGCTTAACTGCTGGCATAGGCGAGCCTTTTTGTCTCAGGCTGTATCGAGTATTAGTGTAAAGTAGATAAGATGATAAGCAATGGTGCTAGAATTAGTAGTTCTTAATTTTGTGCGATACTTGAATGCAACATCTCAATAATGTGGAGTTTTACTATATTGAAGCTGAAAATATTTTAGAAAACCTCTGACACTTTGTGGTGATACCCCGTTTTATATGAAATGTATCACGGGTATGTATTATTTTAATCAAACCCTTTCATTTGATACTGATATTGAGGCAGTTGTGAAAAATATATGTCATCCGCTGTTTCGTCAGTGGCCATCTTGAATGGGTTTTCATCAAACATAGCTAAGAACATCCCCACACACACACAAACAGACACGTATACTTGACTGTCGAGTGTTTTGTCGTATATCGTGGCTATATTTATTCGACAATGATTCCTTATTCACGGTGTTGTGTTCAAGTATTATGCACACTTATTATGCTATTTCTGCTGCAACATATTTTTATTACCAATCAAAGAAACAATTAAGAGGCTAATTAGAAACAGCTAATTTAAAATGGTATTTTCAATATGGTACAACGTGGTACTTCTGATATGTATCATTTAAAATTAAATAACGAAAATGTATGTTTTTCTTAATTTTTAACGAAAAACATTTGTTGATAAACAAAAACACACATCAGTGTTACAACATGAGACACTGTTCAATTCCACGTTGTATAAAATGACTTAAAAAAATGTTGCAGCAGACGTGGTTTTAGGGTATTTCATTTAAAATCTAGTAACTAAATGACAATTACGCAATATTTGCTTACGATTTAAACTTAAAGTCAATAAAAATCAATTACTAATTAGATGTAAGAAGACATGCTTCCTGATAGATCTGACAATATTATATATTCAGTTATATGCCTTATATTAATACTGGTAGTGATGTAGGTTAGAATTGCATGTTACTTTGTACAGGGTTAGTAGTGAAGGGACAGAAAATTTGACGAGTGAAAAATCGTGAACTCAATATTATGAACAATGACTAATTATTATTGATAATAAAATAATAATTATATTGGCTATCTCGAAATTATCAATCGTTTTTAATGAAGGGAGCGATTCTCAATTCGTATGTATGTTTCTGTGTTGTTGTGGATACGTCAAATATGGACCGATTTTGTTTTTTTTTGCACACGGGAAGTATCTCCTTAATTTACATTAAGGAGATACTTCCCGTGTGCTCCCATGTATATTTTATCATAATCGGTTCAGTATTTGTACTTGAAGTCAAAGTTTTCAATTTTTTATTGATGATTATGTTCAACAAATATATCGCGTTTCGTGAATTTCGGGTTGACGCTGCGTTTAAATTGTTCACAATAATGAGTTTGGCGCGTATTTCGGGTTAGCTGGCTCTTTACTTCTAACTCTGTACAAAAATATTTATATGGTATCTGGCTGGTACCAGGGTAGATTTTTTTATCATATCATATCATTAGCATATCATAAGATATCAAATTAAAATTGTAATAGCGGAAGTTTGGATGTATGTATATTTATTTATATGTATAAGTTGCTAACTATTTTACGCGCCTGAACCGTTTTGAATAATACAGGCTTACGGGAAAATAATGCAAAAAGAATTAAGGATGGCTTTCGTATATATAGCAAAAAAGCTTTTGATCAAGAAAAGGTATTATTGTAAATTAATTTTGTCTTCTTTGTACATAAAGTTGGTTGTCGGCAGCAAAATGTGAAGGAAAAGCGATTTTTTTTATTAATAAAATGTACTGATGCCGTCCTTAAAACTTTGCGCTAAATACAGCAACAGTAAACCTGTTTACGGAAAGATAGCTTAGAAAACATGTAGGCTACTCTAAGGGCGCGGCTAATAATATTATAAAATAATTATTGTCAAATGTTTATTTAGTTATTAATACAATTTATTTTTTAGAATTTATTTAAAGTTTTTTTGTGTATAATCAAAAAGTTTTATTTACTTCGTAAATGTATACTCAGATAAATTGCTTTTACGCTATTTTATAGTTATCTGTAGTCATCTTTAGAAAGAAGCAATTTTATTTATTTGTATATTTTTTTTATAGATTGTGTTATAGAAAACAAGGAATTGAAAAAGTTAGAAGAGATTGGCCATGTTATAATATTAAATTTTAATATATATTTTTTTTTACTTTTTAGCAACCCTTCAGGCATATATTAAGAAGAAAATTAATTCTTTATAAACATTAGTTTAAAATCTTTTACTGCTACATTATTTTTTCTAAAGCAAAATTTGTATTTTGTATATTTTTGGTTAGAATCTCGCTCTTATTGTAAATTTTATTTGTGTCGAATTGTATTATTACTAATGGAATTGTATTATATTGTAGTTATGTGCATATTTTTTTGTATTAATGTACCAGTGATATATTTATTGCGCCTTTAATTGTTATTCATAATAATATGGACTAAGGAAACAATTGAAAAGCCGCAAGCGCTATTTTTAAAAAATTAGAAATTCATTTATTTTTTTAATTACTTAAATTTTGTGAAAAAAACAAATACAGGGCTACTGGTGAAAAAAACTAAAAATATTTTTTAAACTTTCGAAAGAAAGAAAAATTAAAAATGATTTATAAACAAAATTAATAAATACATACCAACAACAAATTTAATAACATTTTGGTAGCGACCATCTAATACATTTCAAATTTAGTAAAATGTATGTATGCAACTAGTGAACACCTTTTATTTGATACCCATATTCAAAAAACAAATCTAATTCAAATTTGTTTATTGTATGTATACATCTTAGAGTTAGGTACATAAAGTAATGAATATAGCTATATGACTAGAGGGCTGTGTCGTACCTGGGGAAGTCGCTGTGCTCTGTGCTAGGTACCTCAAGGGCCCTTTAATGCAGAGCAGCAGAGATAGAGATCAACGATCCTATTTATATTGAGGGAGTTGTGTTAAGTAATCTGCCATTTTGGGAAAGTTGTCATCTTGGCCCGATATTCACCAAAAAAGAGCTAAGAACGTGTCGCGCCTTTAAAAAAAAAACTTTTAGTAAAATCAGTTCACTGATCCGAGGGCTACTGTGTCAAAAATAGACACACTCCGTCATTTCAAATCTATAACACTTTATAAAAAAAAATTGATAATAAAAAAAATCACCACAACGTAATGCCAGTAGCCCTGTATAGCATAGAAATGTTTTTATTTTTCAAAAGGGAATTTTAATTGCAATAATTTATTACAACAACAAGACAAGGACAAGACTTGTAACCCGCTCTCTAGGTCGTACTTGGTACAAAGGTTAGCGCGGTTATTGCAGCCAGCATTATGGGCCTTTGCACCAAGTACGATTAGGGGTTGTTTGTTTTAGTCTAATAAAATAATAATTAAAAAAAGAAGCGATATGACGAGCAATTTCTTGTGATTAATTTTCTTTTAATAATATGAGCATGTATCGAAGCTTTATTTTATTAATTAAAGTATACCAACATAGAATAGCCGCTAGCGGAGAGTCGCCTCACCAATGTCCATGTTTTACAAGTATGATCAAAATGTATGAGCAATAAATTTTAACGCATTTGGCCAATCGAGATGTAGAATTTAAGGGTAGCCTTATTAGCGAATAAGAGTTGAGAAAGTTAAAGAGTGTTGAAGTTTTTAATACTGTAAGAAGCACGGCCGCGTTGTAATGCAAAACATTGTATTGTCTTTTTATTTGAAGTTAAATAAAAGTACTTGAAATATTGATTTGATTGTTTTTTTCAAACACACATCTTAATAATACTAGTAGGGGAGCCGTAGAGGGAATTTTTTAAGTACCTTTCTACCTTTCTACTAAATACAAAAAAATGGGGTACGCATCAAGGCACTTCATTAACTAATTATATGAATAGTACAGGTCACATAAAAAGAACGCAGGAGACACGAAAAAGCTGCGCAGACGGCCAGTTACGAGGTATTCTAGACTGATATACAGTGTAAACTCCACGTAACGTCACTCGATTTAACGACAAAGCGTCGAAATCAATTGACTATAGTTGGTTTAGCTTGTATTCCATACAATGATACATTCTCTCCATTTAACGACCACTCTCTATAACGCCATAAAATGCAGTCCTTTCAGTGTCGTTATATAGAGTTTAAACTGTATCTCGAGCGCGTCAGATTATGGAAGATACCTTGAACCCATTTGAATACTACCACTAAATACAAGCTTTCCCCGATGGTGGGTTTGTCTGTAATAGCGACTGAAAAAACATGTCGAATGACAGATATACACCAAATAATTGTCAGATTAAGCTAATGTATTTTTTTTTTTTTTTTTTTTTAAGAGTAGCTTTTGCCTTTAGGCACAGCCAGCGTCATGTCATCGAATTAAGAAAAAAAAAGAAACGAAAATAAATTAAGGGTATCAAAACCACATTATTAAGTTCAAGAAAGAGAAAATAGAAAACTAAAGTTTAAGCTTATTACAAGAAAGAAAAGAACAAATTACACGAAAAATAGCAGGGTCAATACATGAAAGCAGAACAGACATCGAAGTAGGAAAAGAAACTAGTTTTGAAAGTGAAATGAGGAAAGAGGACCGATCAAGAAGAGGACAGGTGAAAAACAAATGATTAAGGTCCCCTTCATCAAATCCACACTCACATAAGGAAGAGTTCCAAATACGCAATTTCCTCATGTGAGTGGGAATACAGCAATGCCCCAACCTCATGCGGATGATGCATGAGGACAAGGATTTACTAAGGGTGATCTTTGAGAACCAAGGCTTTCGAGGAACTACAGGTTGTAATATAGCATATGAGGATCCTCTGATACGAGATGAAAAACTCCAAGCTGCATTCCAGGACAAGAACAAACGAAGTTTTGGGAGGGAAGAAAGATCATGCGGAAATATACAGAATGGAATCTTGTCACCGGAAACAACGGCGTCTTTTGCTACGCGGTCAGCACGTTCATTGCCAGCCACCCCAACATGACCTGGGATCCAGATAAGACTAACTTGAAGACCAGAAGAATGACACTCTGAAAGCGCTTCCTTAAGAAGAAAAAGAATTAAATTATGAGAGTAAGAAGAAAATGGATTAGAAAGAAGAGACTGAAGAGCACTACGGCAGTCTGTGAAAATAAGAGTGCGGGGCAACTTAAATAAAAGAACATAACGAACAGCTTCTAAAAGAGCCCAACACTCACCAGAAAACACAGAGGTTTCCGGAGGGAATTTGATTTTTTGGACAATATCATATTGTTCATGGAAAATGCCACAACCAACACAGCCAAAAGTCGAAAATTTAGAAGCATCCGTATAAATAGTATGCCAATCTGGAAAATCCCTTTTCAATAAACCTCTCAAATATTCATCAGCATGATTATCACCAGCGCAAATGTCAAAATTCAAAATAATAGAAGGAACGGAAACTATAACATTATAACTGAAATAGAAGACGGGAAGAACAGGAAGACGGGCAACGGGATCTTTCAAAGATTTATAAATAGAAAAGCTCTTAACAAGACAAGGTAATGACTTGAGGTGCCAGAAACGAGAAGACGAAGAAAAATCCAGTAAGAGCTGAAGTTTCGGAGGAAGAGGATGATGGGAAAACTGAAGGCAACGAAAGAAAAACCTATTACAAAGAAACTGACGACGAAGGCGTAAAGGAGCGTCACCACACTCCACTTGGAGTGCATTCGTGGGAGAAGATTTCATAGCCCCAGAAATAATGCGAAGAGCATTAGACTGGATAAGGTTAAGTTTTTTAATGTTCCCTTTACTAGTAGGTTCCAAAAGGAAGGACCCATAGTCTAAAATACTACGTATACACGCATTGTAAATAAGTTTTAAAGTAAAGGGATGAGCACCCCACCAAACTCCAGACAGACAGCGGAGCAGATTAATACCCTTCCAACATCGTTCAGAAATATAATTACAGTGTAAAGAGCCACTTAGTTTACTGTCCAGAATCATACCTAAAAATTTTACCGACTCTTTAATGGGGAGCCTTGCCCCTTTTACACAGATATCAGTGACAGGAGTACAACGCTTTCGAGAGAAGATAACAACGCTACTTTTTGACGGAGAAAGATCTAGACCATTTAAGTTTAACCAAGAATCTAAATTACTGAGAGAGTTAGATAATACCTCAGACGCACATTCAATTTTACAATGGGATGAGTATAAAAGTATATCATCTGCATATTGAAGAATACGACAGAGACCAACAGATGATTCCAAATCATAAGTATATACGTTATAAAGAAGTGGACTGAGAACAGAGCCCTGCGGCAAACCCCGCCAAATAACTCGAGAAGGAGAAATGGAAGGATTGCTACAGCGAAGATGAATATACCTCTCCGTAAGTATATTCATGATAAAGTTGCACAGCTTAACAGGAACATTCAGCCGACATAATTTGACTTTAAGAATGGAAAGCTGAACACTATCATAAGCAGCGGATATATCAAGAAAGGCACCGACAAGGAACTCATTACGAGAGAAAGACAGACGAATATCAGTGGTAAAAATACTCAAACTGTCTATAGTACTTCTACCTTTCCTAAATCCAAATTGAGACTTGACAAATTGAGCAAGCAAGCCTCGGCTTTCAAGAAACCACTCCAAGCGGTTTTTAATGAGGCGTTCAGCTAACTTAGTCAAAACAGAAGAAAGCGCAATTGGGCGATAGGAACAAGGATCTTCAGAATCTTTGCCAGGTTTAAGAATAGGGACTATTAATTGGGATTTCCAAGAAATAGGAACAACACCAGAATCGAAGATAGCATTAACGAGAGATAAAAATGCATAGAGAAATTTATCACTGGCCTTAGAAAAAAAGGAATAAGGAATACCGTCCATACCCGGGGAAGAATCCCTTGTAGATTTTAACACATTTTTCAATTCAGTTAAGGAAAAAGGAGCATCCAAAGGGTCGGAAGAAGAAGGGGCACAAAAAGAAGGAAGTTCAGAGGGAAGGGGGCAATACTGAGGGGCTAATTTATCCATGAAGGAGTCAGCCCAAGACTGAGTAGGTGAGCAACCTCGAGGAGATGAGCACCAGGCTCGTCTGAACCTACGCATTTTCAACCAAATAATAGAAGAAGGAGAACAGGGGTTAAGGCTACAGCAAAACCTCTTCCAGCTCTCACGTTTCTTAGACTGAAATAGACGTTTAGTCTGAGCAGCGATCCTATTCAGTTCAGAATAATTCTCCTGCGTCATTGAACCAGAAAATTTTATTTCAGCAACTTTACGGATTTTTACAGCCTCACTACAATCCCTGTCCCACCAGGGAGGTGGAGGAAGCTTGTTACGAGAAGGTTTCTTATTAGAAAAAGATTGACCTGCACAGTCATGAAGAAGGTTAATAAGAGCGTCGGAGCAAAAAGAAATATTTGAAGGATTCGCAACAGGAAGAGATGCAGTAGCAGAAGAAGTAAGCATCTGAAATTTTCCCAACCAGGATCATCAAACTTATTCAGCAAATATTTTAATAACGGAGGAGAAGCAGGAACAGGATAGGAGTTAAATCTTGGGCATTCAAGAAAAATAGGGAAGTGATCACTACCATGAGAAGAAGGCAGAACTTGCCAAGTAAATAAAGAAGCAAGGTCAGGAGAACACAAAGATAAGTCAACCGCACTAGAAAATTCATGAGGACGCGTCCTCCTAGTAGGAGAACCATCATTTAAAATACAAAGATTCAAATCATCCAGGGAATTTAATAGAAACTGACCAGCAAGATCAGATCTACCACAACCCCAAGCCGAATGATGACAATTCAGGTCGCCCAGAACCAAAATAGGCCTGGGCTGACCTTTGAGGAAAGAAACAACTTTAGGAAGAGCATTTCTCTGCTTTATAGGATCAGGAACATATAAAGAAACCACTGTAAAGGACTTCAGACGAATAGCCACAGCTTGAAACTCAGGACAAAAAGGAACACTTAAAACAGAAAAAGAAATGTTATCCTTCAGAAGAAGGACGGCACCACCATAACCATCATGTCTGTCACATCGCAAAGAAACAAAACCCGGGACCCTGAACTGAGAGCCAGGCTTGAACCAAGGTTCAGAGATAGCCAAAACAGAAAGATTATATTTATTAATTAAATAAATGAGGTCAGACTTTTTGTTATTAAGGGATCTACAATTCCAGAGAAGAAACTTGAGATCCATTATGGATCAGAGAAAATAAAGAATTCAAATCAGCAGCAGCGTTGGACGGTGAGGGAACAGGAGAAGAAGAAGGTCGACGACCAAGAAGAGAGGACAGTTGATTGAGGAGAGCCAGAAGTTGGGAAACCAAATTTTGAGCATTCAGTTGAGAAGGCATATCTTTTCCAAGAGCACATCCATTAGGGGCAGCTCCCGAGAAATCTTCCTTAATGATATTAGCATGAGCCACACGGTCAAAACCTAATGGCTCATGAACACAGGAATTTTGTCTAGGTCTTTTGGGGCTCCGCATTTTAGACTTCGGAACCTGGGCAACTGTACTCTGAACGCCTGCGGCCTGAGAAGATCGAAGAGTAGTCGTAAATGAAGCCGGGGAAGATGAGACTTCAGCAAAAGATTTTCTTGACATGGGATGAAGCTTAGACGCTTCAGAGTAAGACAAGGAGTCGCGAGACATTGATTTTTTTATTGCAAGCTGACGAGAATACTCGGTACAGTTCTTGTTTATGGCAAAGTGACCCCCCTTGCACCAAATGCAAGAAGCATTTTCTGGGGCTACGTCACACGAGGCTGCGGAGTGAGAACCAGCGCATTTAAAACACACAGGTTTAGACCGGCATAACTGCTTGGTGAGACCATACCTACAACAATTGTAGCATTGTATGGTAGGCAGCATATATTGTTCAACAGAAAGCATATTGTAACAGAGGGAGACCTTTGACGGCAACACTTGGCCGTCAAAGGTTAAAACAACCGTTTGAGACGGTTTCCATGTAACAGTACCATCAACGAAACTTTTAAAATTCAGTCGCCTTGCTTTAATAAGCGTAACTTTTCCATAATGTAGAGGGACTCGCAGTTCACTAAGAATTTCACTTTCGGACATGTCCGTCGGAATCCCTCGAACAATGCCCATCCGCGAAATTATAAATGAGGGGACAAAGGCCTTAAAACCTTCCGCCAATAAAAGCGGAGACACCGCAAAAGCGTTTGCAGAGTCAACCGAATTGAACGTTATAGAGATTCTATTACGGCCAATTCGTTTGACTGACCCGTCAACGATTCCACAGAACGCCGATGAATGTTTGAATAAAAACCGTCCAAACGTGACAGGATGAAGTGAAAGGCCAGAAGTGTCAGAAGTTTCTATTCTCTGAACATGGATGATGAATGGGCCAAGGTCAGAAATGAGATATTTTTGTCTAGAAACAGAACCTTGGCCTAGCTGAAGGGAGGAAGGAACTGGGACCTGACCTAAAGGAATTGAAACTGATTGGGTAATGGCCGAGGAAGGTTGAGGAAGGATGGCTGGAGAGAAATGGCTGATAGGCGTAGAACGACCGGATTTAAGAGTGTTTCCTGATGAAAAACTTTCATCATCAGAGTCGACGAGCTCATTGCGGCTGCGATGCGCAACATGATCTTTTTTCTCTCGCTTACGCTTGGATTTGCCAGATTTTACAGTTGTAAAGGCCCCCGGAGAAGGCGGAGTAGGACTAAGGGGCGTGGACAACCACCCACCACCCCCACCAGGATCAGGAGGATCCCCCATTCTACATAGGTAGGAAGCGGAAAACAAAAATGGATGAACTAAGGAGCAAATTAAAACAGTAATGAAATAGTGATATAAATGATAAAATCTAACTAAATTTTAAACTAGAAACAAATTCAAACTAAAATAATGCAAATAAGATGGAAATATGAACCAAATAATGGGATTAATTAATAAAATATTAATAAAGAAAAATTCAAACGACAGCCGCGGACGATGACAATCAGCCGAAAAAGTAAGCTAATGTACATTGGTGGCGATTCTGGCGTACACACGACTAAACTAAACTTAAAGCAGCCTTGTCTCTTTCCAACGTAGTAATTAGAAAGAAACAGCACTATCTCAACCATAGACAAAACAGGTAAAGTCACGTCAAATATGGAAAATTGAGGTAGTTTAAGAGCTGATGTATTTGGGTGCGTTCTAAAAAAGTCCACATTTTCTATATTAGACGTAACTTTAGTTGTTTTGTGTATCGCTCAGATCGTGCCGTCTTTTTCTAGTCACTGATGATGAAAAAAGACAGGGCTACTTGAAATTTGGTTTCGTCGTGTGTTTGCCAGAATTGCAACCATTATTAACGTCAAGAGTATATATCCCCTGAAATATTTATTTTAGTTTTGTTTGATTAATTCACCTGATGGTAAACGATATTGCGATCTAAGGTGGAACTTGCCCAGAAGAAACCGGTTCACTCTTGCCTTGAAAACCGCTAGATTATAGTTATCGGGGAACAGGGAATTTGGCAAAGAATTCCACACCTTGGTGATACGCACAATGAAGGTGGAGGCAAACCGCTTAGTACGCGACTTAGGCACCTCCACAGTATAACGATGCCGCCTTGGTGTTTCCCTACTCGTCCGATGGTGGAATGGGGCGGGGGGATCAATTCATGCAATTCCGTTGCACACTCTCCGAAATTTAACCTATAATAAACGGAAAGGCTGGCCTCAATGCGGCGATGCTCAAGGCTCTGCAGCTTCGCCGTGCAAAGAGCATAATACTAAACTTGATTAATTTTAATTTAGATTGTTGTCGTGTCATGGCGACGTGTTTTAGGTATCTAGAAAACTAGTTTTTCTATTTTTGTCTAGTCTCTCTTTGGTAATTAGATATTAAAATAAAAAATACCTACTTAATACTTGTACAAGACTACGATGAAAAGATTGAAAAAATTGGCCAAGTTCGAGTCGTTCTAAAGGGTTCCGTACCATTACGTACGTTGTTTGGGAGCCCCCCTCAAATATTTATTTTATTTAAATTTTATAATTTAATTTGACAGCTACTATGCATTTATATATTTTGTGAAAATTCTGAGTGTCTAGTACCTACTGTTATTGATATAATTTAGCAAAATAATATGAAAAAAACACGTTTATTGTATAGGGACCCTCCTTAATAAATATTTTTTTATGTTTAGTATTTGTTATTATAGCAGCACGAGAAATACATATTTTGTGAAAGTTTCAGTTTTCTAGCTATTACGGTTTCTGAGATACAGCCTGGTGACAGACAGACAGCGGAGGCTTAGTAATAGCGTCCCGTTTTTACCTTTTAGGTACGGAATCTTAAAAATGGAAATAAGTAGGTATCAACAAACTTTTTTATTTAGATCCTTTAAAGGTGGTTACAACTTCTAAGTGACCTTGCTCAGACCCCTTAGCACAGCATCGGAAAGATATAATTATATTATACCATATCACGTAGCTTTTAGAATTAATTATAATTAGTTATCGTATGTTTAATGTTGGTTTAGAATGTCAGTTGGCGCAATTATTTTTAGTTTTTTTTAGGACACATTTCACACACGGCTGGTTAACCCCATACTGAACCATTTCTAGATTGTGTTATAGTAGCTTATGTAAATAAAGATATTTTTAAACTCACTAAACTAGTAACATCCGCAGTTAATGATAAAATGAACATGATATAAGCATAAATAAAATCAAGTACTATTTATTAGCATACAATATTAGAAGAATTAAATTTATCACTTATCCCGCCCTGCACAATTAATTTCTTAGCTGAGTTAAAGTTCCGGGGCGTTCTTGGTGCAAAAGTTGGACATAGCTATTTAGCGTGGTAATGCAGCAAGCGTAATAGGCACCTTTGCACCGGGGGCGAACAGAGGTGTCAAAGTCAAATACATTTATTGCTTTATTATGGCATAATAGATAGATAGATAAAAAAAAGACACAGTAAAAGACAATTAAATTAAAAGTACCTATGATGTTATATATTTAAAAGGTAGGTATCTCATAATGGACCCTGTTCGGGTATCGCAACACAAGAGGAGTGAGCCGGTTTATTTGCATGCAAATCCTTATCGTTTAGAAATTCGACAATAGAGTGTAATAGCATTTAAGCAACAATAATAGTTTTAATTTATTTTCAAAACTACTGTCTTTGTCAATTTCCTTTAACTTTTCTGTTAGCTTATTAAATATTTTGACTGCCATTGAGTTAGGGTTAGAACTATGTATTTTAACCTTCTTTTTGGGTGCGTCATGTGATTAGTTTATTTTTTTTCCTTTATTTTTATTAAAGTTTCGAAGATAATGAAATTCGCCAAGTGCGAATGAGAGCAAGAAAGATTCTATACCAGTTAACATACTAATTAATTGATACGTGATGCTTAAATAAATTAATAAGGAAATTCTGCCCTTGCCCCTGCTTCATTGCTATTGGCTTGTTGGGATAATTAAAATACCAGTTCAATAAATTTTGCTTATTGACAAGACGGACTATAAAAACCTATTTGTGTAAAAGATCAGTTTGCCTTACGCAATTTAATTTAATAGACAATTCTAATTTTATTTTATTCGAAGCCATAATCTTATTCTTTAAACTTTTATCACTCGAGTGATATAGTGTCAAATTATATTCGTCTCGTTAAAAGTTTTGAAGAAACAATTTTATATTTTCACTTGCTATGCTAAGGGGGTGTAGTGATTTAATTAATTTATTCATTCTGCAATCGAAATGCATTCTAGACAGAAGCTTGTCGCAAGCCGCAACAGAATTTTTGACTTCGTGCAGAAATATCTGTGATATCTAATATTTACTTTAATTATGTATTAAAGTTAATTTAATAAACAATAGTTAATTTAATTTGCTGATATTAAATTTAAAAAATGTCGCGTCGATTGAACTTTATACTCATTTGTGTGGTCATTAGTCTTTCTATCACTTTGGTTGTTCAAAACAATCAATGCAAAATCCTCTCAGACATCATAACTAGAAGAATTCAAGAAGATGCAGAAAAAGAAGTTCGACATGAACCAGTGAAAAGTACCAGTGAATATTCTACTCTGGTTGAAACAATTTTAGAAAAAACTCGATTAAGAATACGAAAGGAACTCTCAGATTACAATTTCACACAATCAGGAGTGAACAAATTGGAAGATCTCGTTTTGGAATCCGGTGGATCACCTATTAGGAGTTTTGTGGTAACATCCTGGCGTTCTGGATCAACTTTTTTCGGGGAACTTCTGAACGCAATGCCTAGCAACTTTTACCATTACGAGCCGCTGTTAAAGTTTTCCATTCGTCGAATAAGAGGACCTCCTTTAGCGGCCGAATCCACAAGCCTTTTAAAGAGCATGTTGCATTGCGACTACTCCGGTTTGCAGGATTATTTCGAGTACGGACGGAAAACTTTGAACTATCTGAATCAGTTTGAGCATAATAAGAGACTCTGGGAGTTTTGTAAGGAGAGGATCGAGTTGTGTTTAGATCCAGACTTCATGAGGCGGTTCTGCAAGCTGTTCCCGTTTCACAGCATGAAGGTAGTCAGATACAGGCTGGGGCTTGCGGAAAATATGCTGGAGGATGAGAGGTAAGCACTGTATTTAAATATATATTATTATTCATTCATATAAATTATATATATATATTAGTATTCACTTTTCGCCTGTCCACCATATCCTGGTCTACATTTTATCATTAAAAAACTTTACCTATTCACTGAGGCGGTACTTTGCGGAAATGCATTGAAGATTTCCGCAAAGTAACGCCTGACTTCATTAAATGTTTTAGATTTTCTTAAATGAAAATTAGTTTTCCACCGACTCCAATACAACTGGAAGGGTTGAGTCTCACGCTTATGTTTCCTTACTATTGGTTGGCATTATAGCATTTCTCACAAAAACGAGGCACGTCTATTTCATGTTTTATGTTCACGCGTATATTTTTGGGTTCCGTACCTAATAGGTGAAAACGGGACCCTATTCGGAGTCTTAGGACTCCACTGTCTGTCTGTCTCCAGGTTGTATCTCAGAAATGATTATAGCTTAATAACTTAAACTTTCACAAGATATGTATTTCCCGTGCCGCTATAACAAAAAATACTAAAAATAAAATCTTATATATAAAATTTCCGTGTCACAGTGTTTGTTACCGTACTCCTCCGAAACGGCTTGACCGATTTTTTCCAAATTTTATATGCGTATTCAGTAGGTCTGAGAATCGGCTACTGTATATTTAGATTTTTTTTTTTATTAAGGCAAAACAACGTTTGACGGGACAGCTAGTAATATATATATTAAGGAGACTCCTCATACAATAAACGTGTTTTTTTCGTATTTATTTGCTATATAACAATAAAGGTAGCTGCTAGACACTTACAATTTTCACAAAATATATAAATGTATATTAGCTATCAAATTAAATGATTAAATAATAATCTCTAAAATAATATTTTTGTTAGTGACATTACTCATTTGAATTCATATGACATTATTGAAATAATAAAAATACATATCTTGTTGTAGACAATTTTTATTATAATGACTATTTTTAGAAAACAAAAGACGAATGACAAATTTTAAAAATGAACATGTAGAATGTGGCCTAAAGAGGTTGCATAGCATTTTTAAGGTTGTAACATTCCTCCCCATTTAGATTTCGTCAATTAGACGCCGTGGAGGATGCCCTTGGCGTTGACTTCGACGGAGCTGCTGAGGCTGTGGTTCTGCTACTGGTGTAGAGAAAGCTGGAGATGAAGTGGATGACGATGTGGATGGCGCAATAGCAGGGTTTATGAGAGGTGTTGAAGATGGAGATGTAAGAGTGAATGGAGTTGATGACTGGGAGCATGACACGGGTGTGAGTGTTGGTGAAATGGCGGAATGTGAAGGTGAGTTGAGTACCGCTGTGGTAGGGGCAACAGTTGTATCCATAGCTGCTGGTTCTGAAGAACTAAGCCGAGGTCTCATTTGGTCGGCATGTTTTCTTTTGGGCACTCCATTAGACGTGGTTACAACATAAGAGTACCTATGCTTCCTCGTTGCAACAGTTGCAGGTTGCCATTTCTTTTCCTCCTGTGTCTTAATATATACTTTATCACCGGGTTTGTACTCAGCAGCTGATGACATAACATTTGATTTAACTTGTTTATATTGTAGTGTCCTCCTCTTATTTGGTCTAATATTGGACAATACAGAGTTTAATTGTCTTCCGATCATCATTTGTGCCGGTGACTTTCCTGTAGTGGTATGCGGAGTGTTGCGATAGCTGAATAAAAATTCTTGTAATCGAGTCTTAAGCGGTGTTTCATCGGTTGATGTCATCCTATTTTTAAAAGTTCTTACAAAGCGTTCGGCTAATCCATTTGTGCGAGGATGATAGGGTGTTGAGGTGACATGTACTATTCCTTGTCTTTTACAAAAATCTTTGAATTCCTGTGACACAAGTTGAGGTCCATTATCAGAGACTATCATCTGAGGAAGTCCAAAAGTGCTAAAGATATCTTCCAGAACAAGGCACAAGCTTTTTGCTGTTATATTTTTCATTGGTTTTAATTCGCACCATTTAGATAATGCGTCACACAAAACCAACCAATATGTGCCTTCGAATGGACCCGCGAAATCTATATGAACTCTTTCCCATACTTGTTCGGGTATTGACCAGGAAAATATTGGTAAATCAGGGTTTGATGGTCTATTTTCTTGACATCTATGGCATCTTTTAACAAAATTTTCTATGTCTTCGTCCAACGTAGGCCACCATACATAAAAACGTGACAATGCCTTCATAGATGAAACTCCTGGGTGTCCTTTGTGTAGACACTCTAAGACGTTCTTTCTTAGCGTTTCAGGTATGGCCATTCTTCCCTGCCACAAAATAATTTTGTTTTCTGTAGATAATTCATTTCGTTTCCTAAAATAATGTTTCAATTCTTGTGTATAACTAAGCTCTCTCCATCCAGTTTTCAAAAATTGATGAACTTGAGACAATATCGGATCTTTAAGTGTTCTTCGCTTAAAATATCTTCTGTTAGATGTAAATCTGTAATACTGTTCCCAAGAATCCGTTTAGTCACTTTATGTACATAGCTTTCGGTTGGGGTAGGTTCTATGTCAGGGTTAGGCAATCTGGATAGGCAATCAGCTAAAATATTGTTTTCCCCCTTTCTGTAGTTTATATCATATTGGTAACTTCCAATTAAGAGAGCCCATCTTACTAGCCTGTTGTTTACTAGTTTCGGAAGGTTGCGTTGTGGTCCCAGAATATGGATCAGTGGTTTATGATCCGTTACCAGAGTGAATTTTGTTCCTCGTAAATATTGGTCAAATTTTTTTATTCCAAATAATATAGCTAGAGCTTTTCTATCGATAACTGAATATTTACGCTCTGCCTGTCGTAATTTTCTGGATGCAAATGCTATTGGTTGTTCCAGCTCTTGTTGTTTGTGATATAGTACAGCTCCAACTCCTTTTTCAGACGCATCACAGGCCAAGAAAAGGGGACGACTTTCATCGTATGCAATAAGTGGTTTTGAATTTATAATACTTGTTTTAGCATTTTGAAAAATTACATTTTCATGTTCAGTCCAGCGCCATTTTCGATTGCCACTAGTTAATTCGTAAAGATCTGCACATTGTCCATGAAGGTGAGGTATAAAACGCTCATAGTAGTTGATAAGTCCAAGAAAAGATCGTAATTCTTTCGAGTTTGTTGGTTGTGAAGCCTTAGTTATTGCTTCTATCTTCCCCTTTGTTGGGCGTATTCCATTTTTGTCAATAATGTGACCCAAATATTCGATTTCTTCTGTTAAGAAGTCACATTTTTGTAAGTTTACTTTGAGTCCAGCTTGTTCCAATCGATTCAAAACCGTGTTTAAGGTGTGTAAATGTTGCTGTAAATTTTGTCCTGTTAAAGCAATGTCATCAAAATATACTGCAACGTTAGGTATGTCTCCAAGTAATTGGTCAAGAAAATTCTGGAAAATTGACGGAGCTGTTGAAATTCCGAACGGCATTCTGTTGTACTGGTAATATCCTTTGTGGGTAGATATTGTTAAATATTTTTTTGATTCCGGTGCTACTTCAAATTGTAAGTACGCATCTTTCAAGTCAATTTTTGAATACATTTTACCGTTAGCAAGTTTCTGTCGTAAATGGTCAAAAACAGGAACTGGATGCAGATGTTTTGTTAGAACTGGATTGAGTGTGGTACTGTAGTCTCCACAAATTCTGACTTCACCTGTTGGTTTAACAACATTTACAGTTGGCGTAGCCCACTCTAATGGCGTCATGTTTGGATCTACTTTAATTATAATGCCTTCGTCTACCAGACGGTCTAATTCTCGTTCCACATTTTTCCTTATACCAAACTTGATTGATCGAGCAGGTAGGTGTACTGGTTCTGTGCCAGGTTTAACATGTATGTTTACTTGGTAATTATTGACTTTGCCAAGTTTTCCGTCAAAAAGTTCGCTGTGTTGTTTCAATACTTGCTTAAGTGTAGTTGTCATATCAGACTTGATCGAGTATACTGGTTTCGGAAAATCCATTCCAAAATCTCTACTCCAATGAAGACCAAATAGCATTGGGTCTGCATTGTTCATGACGACAACAGGTAGTGTCAGTCGTTTTCCATCAACTTGAACTGTTACATCAGCAAGCCCTTCATTTTTCAGTTTTTTGTTACCATAACCTTTGAGTTTTGGTCCTTTTCTTAGTATGGGTGATCCAATTGTCTTCCAAAATTCGGTACTAATTATAGAGTATGAAGACCCTGGATCCCAATCCATTGTGCGTTTATGACCATTTATTTTCACATCAATTTGTTTGCAATCTCTTTGTGATTTCCGTGTGTTGGTGACGTTATAGACTGAACCTTCATCATCACTATAGCTGTCTGTTGAAGAAGATCCCGATGATGTTGAAGCTGTTGAGTTCCTGATTTTGTTTAATTTTCTAGTATTTTGACTCATTGGTACTATGTAAGCTCGTCCGGTTTTAATACATGTGCTTTCATAATGACCTTTTATATTGCACTCATGGCACATGTGTTCTCTTGCACTGCATGTTGAAAGGTCATGTTTATCGTTTTTTCCACATCGAAGACATTGGTTGGAGCGTAATTTCCTTTGCCTTTGATGACTTACTTTGGGTTTAAGTGTGCGGTGTTTTTTTACCTTATTTACATTAGAGGTTGTGCTTGGAAGTGTGTCATGTTCGGCTTGCTCTCGTGATACTGCAACTGCAAAAACTTCTTGGAAGGTAACTTCGTTGCCTGCTTCGAGTAACTCCGGCCATTTCTGTTTTAAGTCCGTTTCTAATTCGGGATGGTTTAATCCCGTTGCAAAACGGTCGCGTAGCTGGCGTTCTAACAATTCACCTTTGTACCCGCAGTCTTGGCTTAACTTCTTTAATCTGTTAGCGTACTTTTCCATTGAATCGCTGGAATCTCTTGTACAATTCCAGAACTCCGATAAGGCTCGATATCTAGTTTTCTTGACACGGTACAAATCTAATAATTTGTTGCGTACGTCTGAGTAAGTGCTGGTTTCAAAATTTGGCGTCAATGCTACTGTAAGTTGCCGAAATGTATCGGGCGTAATTATGTTGAGAATGATATCTTTTTGTAGAACTTTGTCTGTGACATGGATTGTTTGGCATTTGTTTTCAAAAAAATCTATGAAATCTTCAATCCTGTCTCTTTCGGGGTTGAATTTATCTGATGAAAAATGTCTTAATATTGTGATCCGGTCGTGAGAAGGGTTAGTGAGAGTGCTCGTCACACTCTCACTCGTTGAGGGACGTTCATTGTGTTGACGTACCAGAAGTGATAGTAGAACGTTGATTTGTTCTTGTTGAGCCTGTTGTGCCCGCAAAAACTGTGCAAACTGTTCTTCGTTCATATTTTTACTCACTTTTGTCCTCGTCGCCAATGAAATAATAAAAATACATATCTTGTTGTAGACAATTTTTATTATAATGACTATTTTTAGAAAACAAAAGACGAATGACAAATTTTAAAAATGAACATGTAGAATGTGGCCTAAAGAGGTTGCATAGCATTTTTAAGGTTGTAACAATTATTAATTATTTTTTCTTATTCCAGTCTGTTCAATGTGTTCTTTTTATATACGAGTATATATGTCTTTCTTTTAATTGCATGCCGAAAGGTTAATAATGTGGCGCACTCAAATCGCTATATAATATGTTATCTTATTGTATTATCCATGTTCTGCAACAATAAATAAATTTGAAATTTGAAAATTTGATAAAAAAAAATGGTTGCCTGTAAAGTCGGTTTTACGGGCGAAGATTTTACGTGACAACGTCTGCCGCGTGCTGCGCGCGCGGCAGACCGATCATAGTTGAGTGGGAGAGAGACGCAAGGCATTCGGCGGGCCTCTCTCTCGTTCGGTGACTCATTGTAACGTTACCGGGCGTTACACTTTTTCATAAGTGGCTCCCAGCCGCAACCTAATTTAAGACGTTGTCACGTCAATAAACATTTAAGGGGCTCCGATACAACAATGGTACGGAACTCTGCATGCGTAAGCCCAACTCGGACTTGGCCAACTATTCTTTCATATCTTCGCTCGCTTCGCTTGCCGTTCAATAACTTTAATGTTACTCATTGTTCCAGGCTCAATATAAAAGTAGTGTTACTAGTGAGGGATCCCCGAGGAGTCCTGCAGTCCCGCAGGAACAGGAACTACTGCCAACCCTCGCCGGACTGCATCGAGCCGGCCGTGGTCTGCCGCGACATGGTAGACGACTATACTGCAGCTGCTCATCTTATGAACAAGTTTCCTGGAAGAGTTATGTAAGTACACCTTCGATCAAAAATATACTAGACTAACAATTGCCCGAGGCTCCGCCCGCATGTAGGTCTCTTTTTTGCGTAGCATTAAATAAATTACATACTACCATAATATTTTTTAAGACTTTAACTTGATAAATAAATAATTTTCCATACAAACTTTCACCCCCCATTACAAACCCTTAGTTCACCCCTAGCAAAAAAAACTTGATACCATTATTTAAAATTCTACATAAACTATACATATTCCAAATTTAATTGCTAAAAGTTCAAAGACAAAGAAGTTACATACCAACTATTTTATCCCCTTTCACACCCTTAGGATTTCCATAAATCCGTTCTTAGTACGCGTTTACGTACTAAAACAAATACACTCTCCAAATTTCATACCCCTAGGACCAGCCGTTTGGGCTCTGCGTTGCCTATAGATGAATGAATGAGTCAGGACAAAGAGTCTTATAGTATAGATATAAGATAATGGTGGCGATTCAGCGGCACACACGACTAGGAACTAAATTTAAAGAAGCCCCATATCTTTTCATCTTAGGTGGCCAGAAAGAGACGGCACGTTCTAAACCACAGACAAAACAACTAAAATCACGTCAAATGTAGAAAATATAGGCGACTTTAGAACACACTCACTTGTATCACGTATAAACCTGCCTGCACATTCCATATTTGACGTGATTTTAGTTGTTTTGTCTATGGTGCAGAACGTGCCGTCTCTTTCTGGCCAGCTAAGATGAAAAGAGACGGGGCTTCTTTAAATTTAGCTTAGTCGTGTGTGCCGCTGAATCGCCACCGATGTCTCTAAAAACGGCAAGGAAAATAAGACCACAAGTAAGAGTATGGTCTTATTTGAGTTTGAGGAATTTAAGCGTTATTAGTATAGTAATACAGTTTAATTTTCTAACACTCAATAAATATATCTGCGCCCCGCGAGAAGTTAATTCAGGATAAAGTAGCCTATATGTTAATTCAAGGTCTAACCTATCTTCATATTAAATGTTATAAAAATCGGTCCAGCCGTTGGAGCGTGAAGGAGTAACATAATTTGAAGTTATTCGCGTATCCCACGGGAACCACAATTGTTTTCGGGATAAAAAGTAGCCTATGTGTTAATCCGAGATCTAAACTAATAATAATAAACTAATAACCATACCAAGATTAATCGCAATCGGTTCAGCCGTTTATGTGTGGAGTGGTAACATACTCACACACCAACTTTAGCATTATTATACTAGCTGACCCGGCAAACGTTGTTTTGCCTCACTTAGGGAATGAAAAATAGATAGTGTAGCTTATATGACACGTTCGTAGATTTACCATAGCAGCGCCATCTATTGATTACTTACTCAACCCAGTCGAAAGGTATCGACATCTGTTAGAATCATTTGGAGTTAACAGATAATTGTGACTGTCATATAATAACAGACAATAATTAGCAATAAATTAAAATTACGACTATAATTTGAGATTTAAACTAACCTACCTCTCAAGTTGGATCGTGCAGTTGCACATGGTGTGCGAATTTTATTATAATCGGTTTAGTGGTTTAGGAGTCCATTGAGGACACACATTGTGACACGAGATTTATATATATTAAGATAAGAAGTATTTTACTTACATTATGATTAACACTTGAAATATTACCTTCAGAGTATATGTTAAAATTAATTATAAAAACTTATCTTACTCTTAAGTCCTGTAAAATATAATTAAGAAATATATAGTATAAAAAAAAAAAAACTTATCCTAAACAAGAAATGCTATAGATAATGATGATTCCTTCCGACTTGTCTAATTTATTGGAATAGCTTGCCTGGAAGAGATCACTCATAGCGATAAGATCGCCAGTTAAGGCACTAGCTTGTAAGTTCGTTGTGTGTTTCTGTTATTTTATTTTATTGCGAGTAATAATAAATAATAATAAAAAAATCTTTCTTTATTTAAAAACAATGTACACACTTAATCCTAACATAATTTATAAATAAATGTAGGTATTTATATATATATATAACAGTTAAAGTTAAGTTAGGTAGAGCTGTGCCCTGCACTAGACCAAAGTGATTAGCCTGTGAGAGTGTTTTAATAAAGTGTTTATTTATCTATCTTCTCAGGACACTACGTTTCGAAGACCTCGCATTGAACCTGAATACGGCCACGCCCGTCATACAAGAGTTCTTGAAACTGGGCCCTACTAAGGAAGTCACAGAGTTTCTCCACACACACACCAATACTCTAAAGGGGGGTAAAGACTCCACATTTAGAGTCACTTCCAGCGTACCTTTCAAATGGAAGAAAGTATTGGATTTTGAATATGTGAACAAAATTCAGGTTAGTTTCATTCTGTTTTCAGATTTTCTGTTCCCTACACTAAAACATATACAAAATACAGTATCAGATTTTTTTGATTTGAGGCACAAAGAAAAGGTAACATTTATAAAAACAGAGTCAAATTTCATTTTTGCTTATTCGTAGTTGGCTATTCTATTCTATATTAGTTTCTTGTATAAAGACCCCTAATATTCTTACGGTTTCGTACCTAAAAGGTAAAAACGGGACCTTATTACTAAGCCTCCGCTGTCTGTCTATCTCGAGGCTGTATCTCAGAAACAAAAAAAAAAATAAGGTGAGTGTTTCTTTCGTATATTTTTGCATAAAATTTTATATAAAATATTAAGGGGGTCCCCATACAATAAACGTGATTTTATCGTATTTTTTTTGCTATTTATCAATAACGATAGTTGCTAGACACTTAAAATTTTCATACAATATATAAAAGTATCTACCTATCAAACTAATTATAAAAAAATATATTTTTCGGTTTATTATTTATTAAAAAATACCAAAAATATATTTAATTAATTATAAAATAAAATAAATACTTAAGGGGGGCTCCCATACAACAATGATACGGAGCCCTTCATGCGCGAACCCAACTCGCACTTAGCCAATTATTTACCTTTTAAGTACTAAAAAGACTAATCAATGTCAAATTCAAGATGGCTGACAACTAAAAAAATATTGTTGCAAGGGTTTTCAAATTTTTTTCTTTTGTGTTTCAGGAATCGTGCAGACAAGCCTTAGAGCTATGGGGTTACCAGCTTGCCCATAACGCATCGCATATGACAAGTGATCAATTTAACCCTGTCCAGACATATCATGTGCCAGGGACAGAACGTGAAACATACTCCTTGGTTTTATAAACAACTAGCAGATCGTCCCGATTTGAGAACCACAATGGTGGCGATTCAGCGGCACACATGACTAAACTAAATTTAAAGAAGCCCCGTCTCTTTTCATCTTAGGTGGCCAGGAAAAGACAGCACGTTCTGAACCACACACAAAACAACTAAAATCTCGTCAAATATGAAAAATGTAAGCGATTTTAGAGCGCACCCAATTATATCAGCTCTAAATCTGACGTGTTTGACGTGATTTTAGATGTTTTGTCTATGGTTTAGATCGTACCATCTCTTTTTGGTCATTTATGACGAAAACAGACAAAGCTACTTTAAATTTAGTTTAATCGTGTGTGCCGCTGAATCGCCACCACTATCCGAAGACTTGTGTCGTCCGTCAACCCGCACTTGGCCAGCGTGGTAAACTATGGCCTGTACCTCTCTCCTCGTGAGAAAAAGCGCCGAGTCCCAGTAGTGGGAAATCTGTATCATGCAATACGGAAAATATTATTAGAATGCATTGTTGTTTGTCTGTGTGTGCTTGCGCTGTGTATTGGTTGGAAAATTTTGGTTTATTATTGCGACAACTTTATCTTCAGATTTTACCAGACCTTACAGTTTCTAGATGATTATAATGCATGATATTTAGTAAAACACGTTTATTACGTAATAGCAGATCGTCCCGGGTTCGCAAGGGCTATAAAATAATCTAAGTTGCAAAGAGAAACAAAATATAGCCTATATTACTCGGAGATAATGTAGCTTTCCAACGATGAAAGAATTTTTTAAATCGGTCTAGTAGTTTCGGAGCCTATTTGCGTCAAACAAACAAAACGTTTTTTTCCTCTTTATATTATTGTTGTTTAAACATCATCATTTATTGATAATGTTTAGTTTCCTGAAGGCGTCAAATGGAACTAATGCTGTACCTATGTACAACTATGATTTACAATTTTTATAAGAATTGTATTAATTTTTGACATTATTCTAATATATAAAATATCCATGTCACAATGTTAGTTACCGTACGCCTTCGAAACGGCTTGACTCTATAGTTACCAAATTTTATATGCGTATTCAGTAGGTATGAGAATCGGCTACTATCTATTTTCCATACCCCTAAGTGATAAGGTTTGTTCACCCTTTTTTTTTAAATCTTTGACGAATTTTTTTGTTTTAATATGTAAAATAATGCAGCATTAAAAACACATACAACCCAAAAATTTTACTTTTTTATCACCAGCCCTTATTTTTTATGGCCGTTTTAGTAATTTAATCATTTTTCTTCCCGCTCGATAACTGATCAATTATAGTGTTTTTAACTAACTGTAAGGAGAGGAAAGATGGTTGGCCACCTTATACGACTTGACAATTTCATTAAAAATATCGTAGAAGGAAAGATAGAAGCCAGGAGAGGAAGAGGAAGACCTAGAAGATTATATTAAGACCAAATTAAGGGGAAGGCGAAAGTCATGTCGTATAGGGAGGTCAAGGATTTGGCCGAAGATAGAACTACCTTGGAAAAATCTCCACAGACAAGAGCCCAGGCCCTACACCAATGACTTGATTTTCAAGTTTTGTGGATTTGCACTCGCTTTACGGTGAAGGAAAACATCGTGAGGAAACCGGCATGTTTGAGGACCACAATATCCGAAGATTTCTGTCATCCGCCAAGGCGCTCAATCAATCTCTCTTCTCGTTAGAGAAGGCTCCTAGTCTCAGCAGTGGGAACGTATAGTAAGCTGCTTACGCTATATGCTACGTAACCTGCTCATTATCCACATATTCAAAGCCAAACAATTAATTATAAAACACCTGTGCAAACTGGAACTTAAATAGTTTTAAATATATTTTACAGAATATTTAAGTACGATATTATTTGATTTACGACAACACTCGGCTGGACAAGTCTGCTAATGACATTATGGTAGAAAAATCGTCATGGTCATTGTATATTAACCTTCCGCTACAAAAAGACGCAGTTGTTATAAGTTTGACATGTCTCTCTCTTTGTTTGTGTCACATTCACACACACACACACACACACACAAAAAGAGAGACATTTGTGTCCGTCAATGGCATTGTTGCCGACGAACGAATGGATCGATTTTAATTTACCATTTTTTTTTTAATTAATTAATTATGTAACTGTTATTCTTATGTGACATGTAATTATTTATTTATTTCTGACATTTAATTATTAATCTACTTTCTTCCGGCATCTCGAGTTAGGGCTGGTACAGCGGCAAAATCTGCAGAGAATCTCAAAAGGCGCAAATATAGTAACCTGAATAGTGGTTATTTATTTGTTCCTTTCGAGGTAGAAACTTTGGGGCCGTGGGGACCGGGAGCTAAATCTTTATTCAATGATTTAAAGAAGCGCTTGGTCGACGCTACTCGTGACCAAAAGGCCTCTACTTTGCACAGCGGATTAGCGTTGCTAAGAAGCAACTCGGCTGGCATTTTGGGTACTCTTCCCACTGGCACTGGTTTTTTAGATTATTAGATACTAGCTGACCCGGCAAACGTTGTTTTGCCTTAAAAATATATAGTAGCTGATTCTCAGACCTACTAAATACGCATATGAAATTTGGTAAAAATCGGTCAAGACGTTTCGGAGGAGTACGGTAACTAACATTGTGTCATGGAAATTTTATAATTCTTTATTGGACACATAAATAAAAAAGGCACAGTAAAAAACAATTAACTTAAAAAAAAAACCGCCAATTGTGCCACAATTGGCGGCCTTAGTGCTTAAAGCGATCTCATCCAGGCAACCTTTGGATGGAAAGGAATTTATAAACGACTAAAGAAGGACGTAGTGTACAATAAAGAATAATAAAAAACATACATATAATATTAATAATCTTATCTTAATTTATATAAATCTCGTGCCACATTGTTTGTCCTCAATGGACTCCTAAAACACTTAACCGATTATAATAAAATTCGCATACCATGTGCAGTTCAATGCAACTTGAGAGATAGGACAGTTTAAATCTCAAATTATAGTCGCAATTTTAATTTATTGCTAATTATTTTCTGTTATTATTTGACAGTCACAATTATCTGTTAACTCCAAATGATTCTAACAGATGTCGATACCTTTCGACTGGGTTGAGTAAGTAATCAATAGATGGCACTGCTATGGTAAATCTACGAACGTGTCATATAAGCTACACTATCTATTTTTCATACCCTTAAGTGAGGCAAAACCTAGTTTGCCGGGTCAGCTAGTATTATATATTAGACAACAGTTTAGCTCTGAGAAGAACTTTTGCGTATGTGTAGTTAAAAGAACAAAATCAAAAAAAAAACCGAAAATTATTAGACTTCGCGCACGACCGCTGCGATGGGAGCCAACCTCGCGACTGAGCGGCGCGGGTACCTTACTCATAGATCTAAACACCCCTCCCCCGCACACGCCCTCTTCGCAACGGGCCGTGCAGCAGAAATCGTAATATTTTAATTTCACCATAACTTCAAAACCAAACGTCCAATTTTAATCATTCAAAGACCATTATCATTATTATCAACACAAACTGTTCTTATTGATGAAATAATTTATTTTGATAAGGATTAATAGTGTATTGCTTAAAATCGCTTCGTAAATAAGCCATTATTTCTCGTACAAAGTAAAGGATAAAAAATGGTTATTGTGGGTTATTCCTAAGAGATAAACATATACCATCACGGACTTTTTTGTAGACCTTTTTAAGTTGTACAATACTGTAGTAAATTGTTTTTATCTATCTTGTAGGATTCAGTCAGCGTTTGCAATGTAAGCGCAAAAAATGAGTTTTTTTTACGACCTCACATTAAAAACCTCAAAAAATGTAGCCTATGTGTTATTCTGATGTATAAGCTATAGCCTATGTGTTATTCTGATGTATAAGCTATATTGTGGTAAAATTTCATCCAAATCCATTCAGTAGTTTTTACGTGAAAGAGTAACAAACATCCATCCATACATCCATACATACAAACTTTCGCCTTTATAATAGTAGTAGGATAATTTTACTTTTGTAAGTGGTTTAGTTTTTAATTTTATAATATACTAGAGGTTGCCCGCGGCTCCGCCCGCGTGTAGGTCGCTTTTTGCGTAACCTGTGGAAAAAATCTATTGTATCCTATTCCCGTGCCAATTTTATATAAACACTACATTGCTATGATATCAAAATAAGCCGCATCTGTCTTTCCGCATTCGATTCCTGAGATCTAGTTAACCTCTGTTTTAGCTATTTCGGTAGTGATGCTACAGATTAGATAGTTTTATCCAAGCCATTATTTTAATATAAATAATAAGAATACGTGAATCATACCACTAAGTAAACCACATACTTAAATTCCAATTCATAAGTATTTAATTTCAAACACACAAAACTTTTCCTTTGAACTTTAAACCCCAATGGCATACCTTAATTCACTCCTAGTAAATATCATTACTAATTTATTTTAACCACCATATAAACTACAACCAAAACAACGTTCAAGACTGTTAAATTGATAAATAAAAAAAAACCAAACAATCTTTCACCCCCCTCCCCACCTATAAACCCTTATTTAACCCCTGGCAAAAAATACTTGATTTTACATAAACTATACATATTCCAAATTTCATTGCTAGAAGTTCAAAAACATAGAAGTTTCATACAAACTGTTTTACCCTCTTTCACCCCCTCAGGGGTGGAATCTCCAAAAATCCGTTCTTAGTACACGTTTAAGTACTAAAATATATACACACTCCAAATTTTACACCTCTAAGTTCAAAAACACAAAACTTTCATTTTTAACTTTCAACCCCAATGGCATCCCCCTTAATGCACCCATGGCAAAAAAATATAATTTTAATTTAACCATTCAATAAACTACTACCATAACAACTTTCAAGACTTTAACTTGATAAATAAAGATTTTTCCATACAAACTTTCACCCCCCATAACAAACCCTTAGTTCACCCCTGGTAAAAAAACTTGATACTATTATTTTTAATTTTACATAAACTTTACTACCCCCTTTCACCCCCTTAGGGGTGGAATTTCCAAAAATCCGTTCTTAGTACGCGTCTACATACCAAAACAAATACACCCTCCAAATTTCACAACCCTAGGACCAGCCGTTTGGGCTCTGCGTTGTCTATAGATGAATGAATGAATGAGTCAGGACAAAGAGTCTTATAATATAGATTGTAAATTGTAAATTGGATGTTCTGTCTGTAAATATAATAAATATTGTTTTTTGCCTTAAAAAAAGTACTAACTCTTTACCAAAATGTATTAATCTACTTCTGACATATATTTAAAAAACCATTTACGCAATCAAAAATCAACGCTTACCAATATATACTCAATATAGTACCAGTATACCACGTTTCGTCGAGATCGTTACGAATTTACGGCCTCTACGTGAGACCAAACATACAGACATACGAAAGCAAAATATGGCCAGTCATTGCAAAAACTTTGTTCACTTTGCTCGCCTGGTCAATTAACTGACTATAATAGCGATTATTCTGCCATTAATTAGTGGACTTGTCCAACTGATAACTGAATGGTTTGTGACTTATAAGTGTTATGAGTATAGTTGTGACCTCGGCAAATAGATAACACAAAATCGTACGTACTAATGAACTGTGAAAAAAAATATTTAAAATTATTAGAAATAATTAAAGGCGGTAGGAGAGACCGGCCTTTTCGACCGTTCCTATTTAGGTAGCTTATTGATACCTGTGCTGCCATCCGTGTTTGTTAATTAAATAATTAGTGTGACGAAGAGTGTCAAAGTTGCTAAGTGAGTCCAAGAGCTAGGTATTGGCTAAAGGGCACCAGTATTCTGTTATACCTATTACAGTTAACATTTATAGATATACATAGAAATTACTGTCATTATATGTCATCATATTTTTCGAACTAGTTAAATAGTTTTGGCGTTTATTCGTGTCAAACAAACAAACAATCAAACTTTTTCTCTTTATAATATTAGTATGTTATAGAAGAAAACTGTCAATTCAAAATTTTGCCGTTGTCATATTTGCCTCAACACATTTCAATTTCAATTCTTAAATGTCTATGACTTTGAAATATACTGGAAAAATGGCTCGAACTAATCTCAGCACAGTAATAATTATTGTCGCAGTGATTTGCGGACTCGTCATTCTTTACCGACACTTAAACGAAGAACCTAAAGCAATCACTAAATGCGTACACGATATCCCATTCACGGTACACGATGAAGAAGTCTCAAACGATTCCGAGACGTATTCAAATGTATCCGAAGAAACTTTGGAATCACGTCAAAAAGACTTACTTACCGAAGTTACCAGAAGAATGATACGGAAAGAGATGAAAGATTACAATTACGATCATTCAGGCGTGAAAACTCTAGAAGATTTACTCTTAGAAAAAGGAGGAAAACCTAAAAGAAGTATTGTTATATCTTCTTGGAGATCAGGTTCATCATTTTTTGGGGAGTTACTCAATGCTATTCCCGGAAACTTTTACCTTTATGAACCTTTAATGAAATATGGCGCACATACAATCAGAGGACCTCCTGATGATAAAGTTTCCACGAGTATTATCAAAAATATGCTACAATGCAATTTCACAGGTTTGAAAACGTTCTATTTTGACTACGCTAAGAAGATTCGAGATGTTGTGGATATGATGAAAATGAACGAAAGGCTCTGGAATATATGTTTGAGTTCTTACGACCAGGATCTGTTTTGCTACGATCCAGAATTTGTGTCGAAATTGTGTACGTTATTCCCTTTACTGACAATGAAGATGGTCCGGTACAGGCTGCCAGTTGCTAAACAAATTTTGGATGATGATAGGTGAGTTTTTGATATTTAATATCTTTCTTCATTATACGTATATAGGTATCCTAGTAATTATAAATTGAATTATTATTAATAATAAGATACAGAAAAGACTCACCAAATAACTACGTACAATATATTGATTAAAAATTCAAATAATATTATTTAGTTATAAAGGTACCTGTATTATTTATGTATAATTTATAGACACACGAGTACATACACAATCATATTATAATCCATACATTTTCATTATTAAAAAATCTTACTTTGAAAACCATAATGTTACAAATCATAAAAAAAACAACAACAGTAGAAACACGAAGGAAAATTAGTTATTAAAAATACTAAAATAAAATTATCAGCTGCAAAGGGGCTTCGTCACTACAGTAGTAACCTTGACGAATAGATAACACAAAATCCTACTTACTAATGAACTGTGAAAAAAAATTTGAATAATGAAAGGTGGTAGGTGAGACCGGAAAGAGGCTTCGTCATAGTTTAAATAAAATGATAAATGTTTATGTCAAAAGCATAAGAATATAGTGCCTAGACACTAACACTCTGGTCCTGGCTGAAATATCAGTACAAGCAGTCGTATATCAGTACAAGCTCAAGTGCCTTTCTTGGCTGGAAATTTTTTGTTACCAAAAATCCCCATTATAAGCATTTCGAGAGCGCAATGGGGATTTACAGTACAAGCAGTCGCAGCTGCCAAGAGCCTCCATTGGCTGGAAAATATTGGTTACCAGAAATCCCTTATACAAGCATTTGGAGAAAACAATGGGGATTACTGGATAAAAATGAAAAAAATATGTCCAAAAATCCCCATTGATAGGAAAATCAATGGAGTTATCCTGCTGATACGTTTTATTATACGCCGACGATGCTGCAAAAAATATTAATATTTTTTTCTCTCCAATTTTCAGATTAGATACAAGAATAATACTTCTAGTACGCGACCCCCGCGCTGTACTCAGATCAAGGGAATCTCTCCCAGGCTGTCACAATAAAGACTGTTCCGACGCTGTGACAGTTTGCGAAGACTTGGTCAGAGACTTTGATTCCGCCGTAGAACTGAGTGGGAGATATCCTGACAGATTCATGTAATTTCTTTAAAACATATAAAATGAATTTATAATATAGGCGGCCTTGGCGTAATGGTTACCTTATCGGACTGCAAAATGGGTTCGATTCCCGTCACTACCAACATCTTTATGATGAACAAAATTTGTTATATGTCGATCTGAGTGTAAAATATATATCGATATAGAGTATTAATTAATGTATGTATATGTAGTTGTGTTAGCAACTATAGTACAAACTAGGAATAGCTGAGTATGGGGCTAACCAGTCGTATATGAGATATGTCCTAATATTTAATATTTTATTTAATGAGAAGAATAATGATGTAGAGATGACTGCTTAGACAGGATTGCGGATGCGTTACGTCCTTCCTAGATCATGGGTTCTAGGAAGGACGTCATTTTTAGGTAAGGTTTTTTAGGTGAAATTTTGTCATTATAATATGAATTCTGTTTGTGATAATAATAAAAAAATAAAATCCACGGCAATGAGCCCAAGCTTAAACCTCCAGGAGTTTCTAGATTAAGCTTGTTCCTTTTAGGTAAGCGTGCAACATCGTAGATCATAGTGCAGAATACCATCAGGCAAGCTGTAGGTAAAAACGTGACCTATTGACACATTTTTCCATATTTTTCTATCTGATCAGCTATCAGCTACCATATCTATAAGCAGACGTGATCTGTTCAATTATCATGGTACAGTGTGCACCACATCCGCTACATCTCCTTATATACTTGTCAATAGTTCCTGTACATCACTAACTGGTTATTAATTCAAATTTGAACAATTGACAAATAAAAAACTATAATTCAGCGGATTATAAAGCAAGGCAGAGTTATCCAGCTTCTGTAAGCTATAACGCTGTAAGGTAAGCTCGCTATATCTTGATCACAAAATCGCTAATCTGTGATCAAGCGCAAGCCTTTGCCTTTTTATGCCATTACTTTTCTTTATTATTTTATTTATCAAATTAGCACCGCACAGACGAGTTACACTAATGATAAATTTAATACAACACACCAATTAATACAAATTTAAATGAACTTAACTTAAAAAACATAACATAAAAAACAACACTCAAATAATTCATGCCCAAAAACAAAATAATAATGTCAATATAATGTCAAAACAAAATCCTTGGCAATATTATTAAAACAGAAATTATTATCATATTATTGTAGATTTTCTCGTATGCAAATTCACAATATTTTATGCAGTTGTTTAAGATACTTCTCCAGCAATCGTCAAATATATCAGCAGCTGGGTTAGCGTCAATGAGCTGATTAAGTGCGGTAAGGGAGCGCGGTATCGGTGACACCTTGTGACTAACCGTTCTGCAACGGGAATGCAAGCCTTTAGTAGTCTGTCTATCATTCTCCTTCAAGTTTGGGAATGATCGGCTAAATACCATCTTGGGGCGTTGGAGACGATTGAGCGGCGAGCAAAGAAGCTCATTGGTAACGATGCTCTGTGTAAGGCAAAGTTGCAGAGCTTTGAGCACCGTCGCAAAGCCAGCCTTTCTGGTTTTTACAAGTCCCATTTCGGGGAGTGTGCGACCGAATTGCACGATTTAATTCACCCCGCCCCCTTTCACCTTCAGACGAGCTGGGAAATATATATTTTATTCTATTTTCATATTTTGGTTCTCAAACAAGTAGATATCCCAAAGCGGGTGCAAATCTATCACATCATTATCAGCAGCTTATGCCTTATCGTCCACTGCTGGACATAAGCCTCTCCCAAAGCACGCCACTTGACCCTATCCTGTGCGTCTCTTCACCATTCTCACGCATAAAAAAAGCCAGTCATTGGTGTAGGGTCGCACGAACCATGGGCCATCAGATTGAAAAGCAGACGTTTTCCCCACTGAACAACACTTGCTTATTAACTTCCCGGTCAAATGCTTAGCTGTAATGATTAAATAAAATTGTTTAATTGTTTCCAGGACCATTCGGTATGAAGATTTAGTTCTTAATCTAGACATAACGGTGGACCAGATTCTAAGTTTGCTGCAACTCAGTCGAACGGCATCCGTGAACAGGTTCCTTCTGTTGCATACGAGTAAAAATGATACGAACCCATTCTCTACATACAGGCTATCCAGAGACATGCCATTTAGATGGAAGACGGAGATGACATTTGAGAAAGTGGAACTGATTCAGGTTTGTAACATTTTACGATTTTTTTTTTAAGTTTCCGTACCTAAATGGTAAAAACGGGACCCTATTACTAAGTCTCCGCTTTCTATCTGCCTGTCACCAGACTGTATCTAATAAACCGTGATAGCTAGAAAGTTAAAAATTTACACTTTAGATTATGTATTTCCAGTGCCACTATAAGAACAAATACTAAAAATAAAAAATGTGTGTTTAATTAATAAATAATACAAAACCAGGGCCATATTAAGTTAACCCATAGGAAACA
Organism: Mellilla xanthometata; assembly: GCA_035578125.1. Lineage (NCBI taxonomy): Eukaryota > Metazoa > Arthropoda > Insecta > Lepidoptera > Geometridae > Mellilla > Mellilla xanthometata. The sequence goes on along the minus strand of JAPUBQ010000049.1, from coordinate 161,493 downwards.
AAATTGAAATATAATATGCACTGTTACTGTGATATATTTGATATAACCATATGATAATTAATTGTATGATAACTAATGTTCGTCCACTGCTGGACATAGCCTTCTCTTCGCCATGCACTACCCCCTACCTTCTTCAGATCATCGCTCCACCTGGTTGTAGGGCGTCCTACACTACGTTTGCCGAGACGCGGTCTCCACTCTAGAACTCGTCTACCATAACGGTCGTCGGTTCTTCGGCAGATATGTCCGGCCCATTGCCACTTCAGCTTGCTTATGCGTTTAGCTATGTCGGTGACTTCGGTTCTCTGACGAATTACTTCGTTCTGGATACGATCCCGTTGAGAAACACCGAGCATAGCTCTTTCCATAGCTCGCTGAGCGACTTTGAACCTTCGGACCAATCCTGCTTTAAGTGTCCACGTTTCGGCTCTGTAAGAAATAAAGACCTAAGCCGTATTCTGTTTGTTTTCCAGGAGCAATGTCAACTAGCGATGTTAAAGTGGGGATACGTGTTTGCTGACAACGCTTCTCATTTGGTCAGCTCAGAGTTTTATCCGCTGAGAGATTATTATATCCCATTCAAGTAAAATACACTTCGGATGCATTGAAAAACAGCCCCCTTACTTCGACCATCCACGGTTAAATCGCTGATAATTCGCTGGGATTAGAGATGTGAAATACCAATAAATATTATTTGTGTCACTTATTTTTTTTTTTACTTGAATAACCTCTTTTTCCGCTTTTTTGTTTTCAGGCTATCTAGACCAAATAAAACTCAGTAATAACAAGCGCTAAATTATTTATTAAGTTTAAACTTTTTCCCATGATTAATTTTATTGTTTATTGTGCTTTTATTGTACACTGTTCGACAACTTCTGTGAAAAACAAACCAACCTCTTTCATTTATGCTACAAATGTAATTTACTAAAACACCAAACTGGAAGTGGAACATAATTAAAAAGTCTGCAGCTGCTGTCAAAATTTCAAACACATGTCAACTGTGTTTATTATTAATAAATTAGTTACTTTACATACGTAGTTTCTAAAAAATGATAAAATTACTTCAATACCTAAGTATTGAATAATATGAAAGATACAAGCAGACAATCAAAGTAAAACAGAGAAGGATACAGAGAAAAAAATCAATGATTTTGTTATTGTGATTTCATGTATGTACGAAGCCATCTTCGACTACCATAGCATGTGACTGGAATAATTTGTAAATAAATATAATTGTATTACATATATACTTAAGTCGAATTGAAATTATATAAATTGACGAAAATTGAGTTCAGTTATTTCGCTCCTAATTGAAACCTTTTTCTTCTTGTGTCTTCTATCTTTCTAGACTGCAGGAAATAGTAAATGAAATACAAAAATAGAAAATGTTTTTATTTATCACTTCCAATATATCCAATACATATTGCCAAAGACAAATTAATAATACTAACAATGGTTTTAAGCTAAGATTACAAACCTAACAGGTAGGTATATTAGGATGTAACAAGCTACTAGTAGAATATATCTATATTATTTAAATGGCACAATTTTTTACATATTATTTAATACTCAACAATATTAGGTAGGTTTATGTTGTAATCCAATAAATAAATTGATATTGGTGCAATTAGAAAGAGAAAAATTGTTTATTGTGCACAGACTTCTGAGTTTGACATACAAAATGACTTGTGTATTGTGTATGTGCACTAAAGGAGCAGGTTCAGCATGTGCTGAAAGTACACTTGGTACTCCAGCGCTGGTTTTCAACCTGCTCCTTTATATCCATTAATTAATCACATAAATATAGGTAGTACACTATTATATAAGCACATGGTAATAACTTCAAAACTAAGAAAAATCAGTAGAGACCATCTTATATTAAGTTCTGAATAAAGATAAATAAAATATTTCAACATCATATTAAGTCATAAGTAATTTATTCATAAACACAAGTTTACACATCAAAAAAATATTTCTTACAGTCATAGTATAATAAAATAAAATTAATTTTACAAATTATAAATTAATATACAAGCAGTATATATTTAATTATAAAGGATCCAAAGATAACACTGGTTATTTAATTAATTTGACAATTAATAAATTCATCAACTGAATAAAAAGTTTGCTCGATAAGCCATCCCTTCAACTTATTTTTAAAGTTAGCTGTAGTGGTGGTATTCACCACTAACTCGGGTAAGCAATTGTATACCCGCGGGCCCATAACATGAGTCAGCTTGGCTGACTTGGCGAGAGAGTGTTTGACAGGAACCATCTTCTCCGCGCCTTTAATGCAGCAGCGGTGTCTGTCGGTGTATTATAATGTAAAATAAGGCATGAGATTTAACAAAAGATTTACACATTTAAACTAGTTTTATTTATAATATACATATTTTTTTTAGTTAGTACAGAAACCACATGGTTAATCAATACAACAGTAGAAATAACTAATCAACAGTTTTAATAATAAAATGATAGCAATTTTATTATTATAGCAAATAACGGCACGGATAACATACATTTGTCATTGCTAGCCTGCAGTGAGTGCAAGCACACAGCTTACACCCGCCATTCAATCCTTAATAGTTATAAATTATTCTATATTAAATGTCAGGTATCTATAGACAAACATAAATTAAAAATATGTTAAATAGCTATGTTAATCGGTTGGTAATATAAGTATAAAATAAAAACTAGGTGTAATTTCTTGTGTAAGCATCTTGGTCCTAAACATTATAATTAAAGTGTTAATTTATAAGCACAATGAGTTAGTATGTATGTCTAATAATTTATATTAATTAAAAACATGAAGAATATCATTGTCCTGTCTTAAACAAAAACTTTTCCTCCTTAATTTTTTCTTAATAATATTTTGCCATGTTGTGTCCATGTATATTTCCAATTTAGTCTTATCTTTTCCTAATTGGCCTTATAAAAAAGTTGTTAGTTGTATTTGGTCAGCTTTTCATTAAAATAGACCCGTTGCTTAGCCACTGTCTCGGGCGGGAGGCCCAGGTCGCCGGCGCCGAGCGGCTGCCAACAGCCTCACATTTCAATTGATCGAGACTCGCCAACAGCATCACTACACGTATGTCTTACAGATTCTTCAATATCGCTCAATCTTTTTTCTAATTCATTGGCTTGATCGTCTAAGAAATTTACATTGTAGACACAAGTTTCAAGCTCTGGTTGCATTGAATTTTGATTAGATCGAAGTTTATCAAATTCCATACGGAATTCAGCTATCTCTGCACTAAATTTTTGCATACAGGTACGAAATGATCTCATCACATTGATAAGTTGGTGTACTGTTGAATCTGACAAAACCGAGGTGGCAGATGGTAACTGAAGTGAAGACCCACGGGAAGTGCCAGGCATTGGTTCGGGATCAATGTATATCGGAGATTTATCATTTGTTTCAATATTTTTCGCTACGCACTTCTCGCATCTCCACAGGCTTGTTATTGTGTTCTTGACCTTGAGGCAATGTTTATGATAAACACATTCACTATCGTTGCACTTTACGAGTCCCGTTGAAGACATAATATAATAAAATAATAAATAAATATTAAGTTAAGAGCAATTTCTTAGTATGAATTGCGGATTTACTAAAGATCAGGGTTGCCAACTCAATGGCTCGGTTGAGTGCTAGGTAATATCTCAAATTGTGCTAAATTGCTAGAAATTTCCAAAAATAGTGCCAAATTTATGAATTAATAAAAAAAATTACACATAACAGAATATGTTTTAGTTTTTTACTGTTTTTTGGTATCTTTTAAAGTTAAGACAGCATTCTCAAAACTGTCTCCGAGATAAGGAGACGGATCAAAGAAATCTGAGGACAACAAACAAGGTTTGACAAATAATGAGTTGTCTTATAGATAAGGATAAACATTGAATGTTAACATATCCCTACCAAAGTGCCGCGAACTACAGATAATGTCGCTTGCGTTTTGTTACAAAATGCAGCTGCATTTTGAGCAAACAGACTACTTCAAAATAGTGCTAGACGAAGTGCTGGGTGCTGTTCCTTAAATTTCAGTGCTAGGCACATAAAAATAGTGCTGAATCTAGCACTCAAAGTGCTGAGTTGGCAACCCTGCTAAAGATATCGAATTCAAATACGGAACAAAACAAACAATTATATGCACGATTGACATTCCATGACTTTGGTACAGGGTTGCCAGATGACAATAATTTTTACTGTTACCAAGGTTGGTAAAATATCTTGTAATTTCAACGGATAATCTCGTAAATGCATACATTTCAAGAAACTCTAATAAAATCAATGCTATTTATTTACTGTACTAAGTAACTTGTGTAGTCATATTCTTTGCTTGGGGTTCAATTGAAAGAAAAAAAATTAAAATTCATATTATATATATAATTTTTATTAATTATATTCGATATCAGGGATGTTAGTAAAATAATCTTTATTTTTAGAGTATATCATTTCACCTGTTATTCTGACGTACATTTCTATTGATGGTTCAAAATGTTCGCAATTGCCTATGCGATTTGGGCCTTTAGCGCTTTCGGAAGCTAATAATGTACCATTTACTGTATCTGTGATAAAGGTATGCGAAAGAAGTCGTCAGTGTTAAAATCTCCTAAAAAAAGTGTAGAGATTTTTGTTAATCTTGAATCTCGTACTGACCCTCTAAATTTTGTAATGATACGAGATTTCTCGTACTTCTGGCAACTCTGATTTGACACAATATTATTTTTTAGAGTTGAGAAAATCATAATAAATTATTTATTAAATCCAAAAAGGTTGCACACACTTAATGCTCTATAACATAGAAAATTTATTATAAACCTGGAACGTACGACTCACTCGCCTCTAATTCAACCACCAACTCGCTCCAATTTAGCTACCAAGTCGCTCCAATACGCCAACACCAAATCCCTTTGTTGTCACCATAGAATGTTGGCGCATATTGGAGCGACTTGGTGGGCGTGTTAGTTCGCTTGTAAGGTCGAAGTAAGGGGGCAGGAGGAAGAAATAAATATTTATTTGTATTTTTTTAATTGAACTGTAGCATAATATAGGTGTAAGTTTTATTATAATAAGTGTTAATAAAAAAAATGACCAAATTTCGCGTTGCAACTTTTATTTAAATTATATTCATAAATATACACGGCTAGTTAACCGATACCGACCATACTGAACCGTTTCTAGTTCGTATTAATAATGGTTGCTAACATTAGGAGACATTTAACATATGGCCCCATATTCAACCATTCCTAGTTTGTATTATGGTTGCTAACACAACTGATATACCACATATACATACATAAATACTTTATATCGATACATATTTAACACCCAGACCGACATTAAAAAAAATATTTCATTACAAAGATGTTGGCCGCGCCGGGAATCGAACAATGAAAAAAAAATATATTTTATAAATATGCTTTTACTTTCAAATCCTACTCATTTATAATTAATTTGCCGTAAAATGTTTAAGAAATAGCAAAACAGCGTACATTAAACATATAAAATGAATATAATTTGTTTTCATTTGTTGCACACCATACACTTTGGTAATGACGTTAGCCGTATTATTGAGCAAGATGGCGGTTTGACAGTCCTATTCTTAGTTGGCACGCATAGTAAGTAAGTTTTGTAACATTGAATCGAACACTGGTTGTCTCTTTCCAAAGATCGTTGGCCAATATTTATCGCCGAGTACCATGCTATGTCGGTAGCACAGTACACATATTCTATTCTATTAGGTCCAATACCTTTTATCTTCACGGACCAGTAAGCGCAAGTTGTCTTCAAATTATCACCAACATCCGGTGCCGATGGAAAATGGCGGCTGACACTCGAACATACTGGAGTTATCTTTTTAATTGTTTTTAGGATTCCGTATCTAAAAGGTAAAACGGAACCCTATTACCAAGACTCTGCTGTCTGTCTATCTGTCCAGGCTGTATCTCAGAAACCGTAATAGCTAGAAAGCTGAAACTTGATTGTTCCGCTACATCACAACAAATACTAAAAATAAAAATATTAAAATATTAAGGGGCAAAATAATACGAAAAAAAATGGGGAAAACCGTATTAAGACCAAACGGTAAACGTGTTTTTTTTCGTATTTTTTTTGCTATATATCAATACCGGTAGCATGTAGATACCTAAAATGTTCACGGAATATATAAATGTACATTACCTTTCAAATTAAATTATAAAATTTAAATAAAATAAATATTTGAGGGGAGCTCCCATACATCAATGGTACGGAACCCTTCATGCGCGAGCCCAACTCGCACTTGGCCAATATTTATAACTTACGTGTTGTACTTTATCTTTGAAAAAACTAGTTCTAGTAGCCACATATTACGTACCTACGATACGAAAGTCGTGTATATAGTATACTTTAATTTACTTAGTGTCTTTAACAAGGCTAACTAAAGAGATCTGACACAATCATCGAAGTTAAGGCGATGCTTTACAGAATTTAGCCGCGCCATATATATTAGGTACTAGTAGACCGTCCCGGCTTCGCACGGGCTATAAAATTACCTAACTTGCAAAGAGAAACAAAGACAAAATATAGCCTATGTTACTCGGGGATAATGTAGATTCCCAACGGTGAAATAATTTTTCAAATCGGTCCAGTATTTTCGGAGCCTATTCGCGTCAAACAAACAAACAATAAAACAAACTTTTCCTCTTTGTATATTGGTAAAGATATCACGAAATATATTCATATAAAATCAACGATTAATAATATTGTTGTTATAAGGTCTAACGACTCTAGATAGCATACCCATCTACAAAAAATAGTAAGATTGGTTTTTATTTCCTTATAACTTTCAGAAGCACACACCATTTTTGACGTGACAACGTCTTAAATTAGGTTGCGGCTGGGAGTCACTTATGAAAAAGTGTAACGCCTGGTAACGTTACGATGAGTCACCGAACGAGAGAGAGGCCCGCCGAATGCCTTGCGTCTCTCTCCCACTCAACTATGATCGGTCTGCCGCGCGCGCAGCACGCGACAGACGTTGTCGCGTAAAATCTTCGCCAGTAAAACCGACTTTACAGGCAACCATTTTTAATTTTAAAACTACAATTTTTCCATAAATATTCAAACAAATACTAAATTTATTATAAATCATTTTTCAAAAACATATAATTGCAGCATAAATGTCACATACTAAAAACTAAAACGAATACTAATCAAACAAATTATACATTAGTTTATAAATATAAATATATATATAAATATATATTAAACTTTCACACACGGCTGGTTAGTCCCATACTGAACCATATCTAGCTCGTATTATGGTTGCTAACACAACTGATATACTACATATACATACATATATATTATATAAATATATATTTAACACCCAGACCCACAGCCAACAAATTTAGTTAAGCACAAAGATGTTGACCGGGCCGGGAATCGAACCCGGAACCTTCTGATTAGCAGACCGGCATGGTAATCTTTACGCTAACGAGGTCGTCAAAGTTTCTTCTTAAATACTTTCATGTAAACCACATTCAACTCTGATGTTAACAAAAGTGTTTTTAACAGACCGCAACTTTTTTTCCATTTTCCGATTTTGAACGCCACCATGGCAAAACAGAAGGCCGAGCCGCGGCACTCGCGAGTTTCAGTAGAAAATAAGAGATCAGGAGACGTTGGAAAAGAACAAAAATGTCTGAAAGTGGAACTGACCCTGATGCACCCTAAGGGATCTCTGAAAGTTTGATAGTTAGAGGGGTGGTGCTGGATCAAATACTGGTGGCAATTCAGCGGCACACACGACTAAACTAAATTTAAAGAAGCCCCGTCTCTTTTCAATTTAGGTGGCCAGAAAGAGACGGCACGTTCTGAATTTCTGAACCACAGACAAAACAACTAAAATCACGTCAAATATGGAATGTGCAGGCAGGTTTAGAGGTGATACGAGTGAGTGCGTTCCAAAGTCGCCTATATTTTCTACATTTGACGTGATTTTAGTTGGTTTGACTATGGTGCGGAACGTGTCGTCTCTTTCTGGCCAACTAAGATGAAAAGAGACGGGGCTTCTTTAAATTTAGTTTAGTCGTGTGTGCCGCTGAATCGCTACCATTGTAGGACTTCTCGGGCTTATTGGTGATTTGAGGGAAAAAGTACGGGGGTAGAGTGAGACCGGAGACAGAGCTCTATATTCCTACCCAAAAATCATCATGATTATCATCAAACTAACCTGACTGCATATTATACAAACAGACAGCGTTTTACCAACGTTTCTCACCTGTCCCACTTTTGTTGGCCTGTTTTCATTTTCAAACGCCTATTCACAAGATTGCTGTTTTTTTTTTGGGTTCAAATCACGTTTCTCCTCCTGTGACAATGTCATAACCAGCATTAGAATCTCCGTGGTAAAACTTCAGTAGCATCTGTGCAATAAATAAATTATGTACCTATATGTAGAACATAGTTTAAATATATTCTTATTCTTATCTGTGAGCACCATTTCACGCAAGCCTGCTGTTTTTTCTTTTCTTTTTCTTTCTTTCTTTCTTCTTTTATTTCATCATCATTCTGTTTCGCTGTCAGTTCATGAGGGATCCAATGACAACAAAGTTTGCGAACTTTCAATTTTCATCAAATTGATAGTTAGTATTTAACGTTAGACCTTGGATTAAGCTAAGGCTTCTTTTTATCCCGGACTACCCTATTTATGTCTCGGATTAAAGGGAGTAACACCGCGGAGTGAAACTAGTATAGTGCTAAATATAGTTAGAATCGACATTAAATTGTTTTTTTTTTATGTGTAAACTCCTTACGCAATCAAAAATCACCAATTACTCAAAAAAAAAATACTGAATTGGTAAACGATTGGTGTATCGAGATTGGTAAATTACGGCCTCTACGCGATGACCAACATACAGACAGACAGACAAAAGCAAACTTAACCAGTCACTATAGAAACTTCAATAAACTAATTACAATAGCGATTTTTCTGCCATTAATTAGTAGACTTTTGCTACTGATAACTTAATGGTTTGTGACTTTAAATAAGTCTTTTTGAGTACAGTAGTAACCTGGGCGAATAGATGACATAATCGTACGTACTAATAAACTGTGTTAAAAAAATATTTAAAATTATTAAAAAAATTGTGACCAGCTAGATTGACCTAAGAGAGTTTAGTGATAAATGTGCTGCCGTGATTGTTAATTAAATAATTAGTGATTGTGAGGCGAAGAGTTTTGTCCAAGAGCTTTGGTTGAAAGACACCGGTGACTCGCTCCGGGTCGTTCTGGGTGCAGAAGTTGGCCATAGCTATTCAGCGCGGTAATGCAGCGAACGTGATGGCCACCTTTGCACCAGGGGCGAGGATAGGCGGGTTATTAGATATTTTTTTAATATTTTGACATATTAATTTTGTATAATTGAAATATACATTGTCCTACTAATATTATAAATGAGAAAGTATGTGTATGTACGAGTACATGTATATGTTTTTTAAATACTTATTTATTAATTTTGTAATTGCGTTAGCAATTAAAACCCCGATTTAAAAATGACGGGGTGTGTTTGTGTGTCTGTCTGTGAGTTCGTAACTCCAGAACGGTATTTGATCAAAAAAAAATTTGTTTTGCGAGAGTGTTCTTAGATATGTTAGATTAAAATAAATGAAAATAAATCCAAGTAAAAATATCATTGTTCTTTAGAGTGTCTTTGGTAAATTTTTTTCAGTATTATTCAGTAACATTAAGGATATATAAGAAAAAAACTGAATTCAAGATTTTGCTCTTATCCTTAACACAGAGAGTCCTAGATTATGACTTTGAAATATAGTGGAAAAATGGCTCGAACTAATCTTAGCACAGTCATAATTATCATAGTGATTTGTGGACTTATAATTCTTTACCGACACTTAAACGAAGAACCTACAGCAATCACTATATACGTACACGATAACCCTTCAACGGTACACGATGAAGAATTCTCATTCGATTCTGAAACCTATTCAAACATACCCGAAAAAACTTTGGAATCACTTCAAAAAGACTTACTTACTGAAGTAGCCAGAAAAATGATACGAACAGAGATGCAAGATTACAATTACGATCATTCAGGCGTGAAAACTCTAGAAGATTTGCTCTTAGAAAAAGGAGGAAAACCTAAAAGAAGTATCGTTATATCTTCTTGGAGATCAGGTTCATCATTTTTTGGAGAGTTACTCAGTGCTGTTCCTGGAAACTTTTACCTTTTTGAACCTTTAATGAAATATGGCGTGCATACAATCAGAGGAACTCCTGATGATAACGTTTCCACGAGCATGATCAAAAATATGCTACAATGCAACTTCACAGGTTTGAAAACGTTCTATTTTGACTACGCTAAGACTCGAAATTTTGACGATATGATCAAAAAGAACGAAAGACTCTGGAATATTTGTTCAAGGTCTTACGACCAGGATTTGTTCTGCTACGATCCAGAATTTGTGTCGAAATTGTGTACGTTATTCCCTTTACTGACAATGAAGTTGGTCCGGTATAGGCTGCCAGTTGCAAAACAAATTTTGGATGATGATAGGTGAGTTTTTGATATTGAATATCTTTATGCATTATAAGGTATCCTAGTTTTAACAAATTATAATTAATATTAAGATACAGGACTCGTCAAATAAGCTACGTACAATATATTGATTAACAAAATAATATAATTTAGTTACTAAGGTACCTTTATTAATTATCTATACACTTCATAATTAACTAAATCTAACTTTGAAAACTATTACATATCTTACAAATCATATCATACTCATTAAACAACAACAATAAAAACACAAACGAAATTAGTTTAAAAACAGACGTAGTTTAAAGTGCCTCTTTTGGCTGGAAAATGTTGGTTACCAAAAACCCCCATTACAAGTATTTCGAGAGAGCAATGGGGATTTCTGGGAAAAAAGCTAAAATATCCAAAAATCCCCATTGATAGAAAAATCAATGGAGTTAGCCTTCTGATACGTCTTATTATACGCTGACGATGCTGCAAAAAATATTAATATTTTTTTTCTCCAATTTTCAGACTAGACACAAGAATAATACTTCTAGTCCGCGACCCCCGCGCTGTACTCAGATCGAGGAAATCTCTTTTAGGCTGTCGCAATAAAGACTGTTTCGACGCGGCGACAGTTTGCGAAGACTTGGTCAGAGACTTTGATTCCGCCGTAGAACTGAGTAGGAGATATCCTGACAGATTCATGTAAGTTCCTTATAAAATAAAGTATAACCTCATCAAGGGAGACGCCAAAAAATTTGAGTTTTTAACTTATGGAGGATTTCGACTTAGACGGATTTTGATTCGACATAAAGAGTTTGAGGTTTATTCTTATAAGCTTTGAGTTAGAGAGGTAAAATAAATTAAAATTCTACTTGCAGAGGCAACAAACATATTTTTATTTAGTCTAAATCAACATTCTTTCAAATCGTTTTAAAATAAAAATACGGCATTAAAAAAGTCAGTATTTTTTTCAGCTTTAAACAATTTGGTTGTTCTGTTGTACTAATTGATGTGTATTGTTTATTATAATATGAACTAATAAAATAGACGACCTTATTGGCGTATTGGTTACCATGCCGGACTACCAACCCGGGCTCGATTCTCGGCCAACATTTTTGTGATAAACTAAATTTGTTGGATGTCGGTCTGAGTGTAAAATATAATTATATCGATATAGAGTATTTATGTATGTATTTGTGGCATAACAATTGTGTTAGCAACCAATACACACACTATACATGGTTTAGTATGGGGCTAACAGGCCGTGTCTGAAATGCGACCTAATATTTTATATTTCATTTAGCGAGAAGATTAATGGTGAAGAGACGACTGCTTAGTCGGGAATGCGGATGCCTTACGTCCTTCCTAGATCGTGGTTTCGATCCACGGCAATGAGCTCTTGCTTTAACCCTCTGGGGTTATAAAATCTAGATTAAGCTTGTTATTTATATAATATTATTAAATTGTTATCCATATATTATTATTAAATTTACCTTTTATCTATACAATATTATTGAATTATTTAAAATATATGTAGGTTTATTCTTTCATCAATAGTTATTTCAATTTTACATTATGGCTGTATACAGAGTAAAACTTTTTTTCCTACACTATTTTTGTAAATAAATTGGCAGCTTTCAGTTTAAAGCGATTCTCCCTAGGGTTGAAACGTATTACTTTCATCCCGCTCCTCAGGCAACTTCCGATCTACTTTCAGAGTACGAGTAGTGAAAATAAAATTGTTTAATTGTTTCCAGGACCATTCGGTATGAAGATTTAGTTCTTAATCTAGACTTAACGGTGGACCAGATTCTAAGTTTTCTGCAACTCAGTCGAACACCATCCGTGAACAAGTTCCTACTGTTGCATACGAATAAAAGTGATACAAGACTATTCTCTACATACAGGCTTTCCAAAGATATACCATTTAAATGGAAGACGGAGATGACATTTGAGAAGGTGCAATTGATTCAGGTTTGTATCATTTTACGAAAATTTTTAAGTGTCCGTCCCTAGACTTCAAAACCGTAAAATGTATTCATTCATTCAATATTTAAGAGCTGAGCTCTTGTCTGTGGAGTTTTTTCCAGGTAGTTCTGTCTTCGGCCAAATCCTTGACCTCCCTATACGACATGACTTTCGCCTTCTCCTTAATTTGGTCTAAATATGATCTTCTAGGTCTTCCTCTTCCGCTCATGACTTCTATTCTTCCTTCTACGATATTTTTAATGAGATTGTCATGTTGTATAAGGTGGCCAACCATCTTTCCTCTTCTGTTGTCTATTGTATTTATTATGGTTCTTAGTTCTTGTACTAGGCAGAGTATAGAGTAAAATGTATAAGAAATATCAAATCAGCGTACATTAAACATATGAACTTTTTGCACACCATACACTTTGGTAATGACTTTAGCGCGTATGATTGAACAAGATGGCGGTTTGACAGTCCTATTCTTAGTTGGCACGCATAGTATCTGTAAACACCTATAACCTGATCTGTTTGTTTTCCAGGAGCAATGTCAACTAGCGATGTTAAAGTGGGGATATGTGTTTGCTGACAACGCTTCGCACTTGGCCAGCTCAGATTTCTATCCGCTGACAGATTATTATATCCCATTCAAGTAATAAACACTTTGGATGCATTGAAAAACTGGAGAAAGATTTTTTTTTACAACTAATGGGTTTGCGTTTTACCACAGCTTGCCTGGTGTTAAACGCTACTGTGGTCTACGATGTTACACGCTTACCTAGAAATTACCTACTAACTCTAGATTTGAAAACCCCCTGGTGGTACTTCTCAGGAAACAGAGACTCAGGAAGAGAAAAATATTAATTTGTCATTTTTTCATTGGGTTGCACCATAATATTTATAAGTATACGTTTTATTATAATGTGTGTTAGTAAAAAGGTGTCTGAATTTCACGTTGCTACTTAAGTTTAAATATTATTAATAAATATTAGGACACATTTCACACACGGCTGGTTAGCGCCATATTAAACCATTTCTAGTTTGTATTATGGTTGCTAACACAACTAATATACTACATATGTACATACATACTGCTGTATCGACACATATTTAACACCCAGACAGACAGCCTACAAATTCAGTTCATTACAAAGATGTTAGCTGTGCCGGGAAATGAAATCCCGGGATTCCTAACGCCTAGCCAAACCAAATTCAGACTAAAGGTAGTGCGTGTTGCTATTCATTTTCTTACAGGCGTTTGGGATAACGTCTTAAGTGTTCAAGTCGATGCATATAAGCAGAGAGCAAAATAAGACGAAAGATTATACTAAGTAAATTTATAGGTCAAGTGTGAGTTGGACTCGCGCATGAAGGGTTCCGTATCATTGTTGTATGGGAGCCCCCTTCAATTATGTATTTTATTTAAGTTTTATAGCTAATATGCATATATACATACATTGTGTGAAAATTTTATGTGTACAGCAGCTACCGTTATTGATATATAGCAAAAATATACGAAAATACACGTTTATTGTATTTTTTGTTATTGCGGCACGGGAAATACATATCTTGTGAAAGTTTTAGCTTTCTAGTTATTACGGTTTCTGAGATACATCCTGGAGACAGACAGACAAACAGCGGAGTCTTAGTAATAGGGTCCCGTTTTTACCTATTAGGTACGGAACCCTAAAAACATTCCAAAGTTCATTACCTTTCACTCGTACACCTTACGCAAGCGAAAGGAAAAACTATATTATATACTAATTTACATAACAGAATAAATGAAAGTTATTAATTCTTTACCATGTATTTATTCAGAACTAAAACTAAATAAAGAACTTATAATTATACAAACAAGTTACTGACCTAACGAGCTAAATGAGTGGAGTTTCTGTATTAACTAGCTAATAAATTTAAATTATGCTTTGCATGTCTGTATGTATGTTTCTAGTTGCCCGCGTGTTTTACCAATTCTGAAGTATTTAATTTCACAAACACATTACTTTCAGTTTAAACTTTCAACCCCTAATAGTATCCTCCTTAATGCACCCCTGGCGAATGTTTTCATAATTTTATTTTACCTGTTCAATAAGTTCCTATAATAACTTTTAAGACTTGATAAATACAGAAATATACATACAAAATTTCGCCCCATTACATATCGTTTGTTCACCCCTGGCAAAAAATTGACACAATTATTTTTCGCTAGAAATTAAAAACAAAGAAGTTTCTTTCCCCCTCATAGGATGGAATTTCCAAAAATCCTTTCTTAGTACACGTTTACGTATTAGTTAAAACAAATACAGCTTCCGAATTTCGTCTCTAGCCTCCTAAACTCCTAGAACTCCTAGGTCTAGCCGTTTGGGCTCTGCGTTGCCTATAATATAGATGAATGAATGAATGAGTCAGGACAAAGAGTCTTATAGTATAGTAGATAGAAGTATTAGTTCTCTGAAAACATCGTGAATAAACCGACATGTAAAAGATCGCACCATTATCAATAGCGTGGTGGATTATGGACTATATCTATCTCCTCGTGAGAGAAGGCCCTGAGTCCCAGCAATAGGAACGTATAGTGGGCTCTTTATGCTATGTCGTAATGCAGAGACAATAAGTAACACAATATTATAAGACAAACAATTCAAACTTCCTCCCCTTTCTCAGCAGCGGCGGGTCTCTGGTGAGGTTCGTTGGGACCTCTTCTTTGCCTTCCTTGTATTTCAGCACGAAAGGGGAGAGAAGGCCCCGAGTCCCAGCAGTGGTTACGTTCAGACGGCTGTTTATGATATGCTATCCCGTAATGCAGAAATACATAAGTAAAACAATGCTATAAGACAAACAATTCAAACTCCCCCCCTTTCCCAGCAGCGCTGGGTCCGCGGTGAGATTCTCTGAGGGACCTCTCCTTTTCCCTCCTTATGTATTCCAGCACCACAGGGGAGGTCATCGGCTCTTGTATCAGATCGACTGGAAAAGGTTGACTGGTTTGGCCAAAAGTAAAAAGTAAATAAGCTAAAATTAACCTAATATTTTTTTTTTTACTCAGCATTAGTATTAGTTTGCGCTTGACCACAATTCACTTGATGGTAAGTGATATTGAGGTCTACGGTGGATCGCGCTTAGCTAGAAGGAACCGGTTCACTCTCGCCTTGAAAATCGCTAGATTGTAGTCATTGGGGAACAAGGAATTTGGCAAGGAATTCCAATATTTGTCGGCATCAGAGCTTACCCTCTTAGCGCATGCATTACTTTTTATGACATTTTATAATACCACCTATGTATGTAGGTACCTAGTTTTATGGACAATAAATCATTCAGCGCTGATTGCTTTGCAGTCAGCACACGCTGAGCTGGGGCCGGTTTAGTGCCACCTAATTTTTTTTTTTATTATTGTTTAATATGGTTTTTATTGTTTTTGTGTCACAAAATAAATGTTTCTTTCTTTCTTTCTTTCATTCATTCATTCATTCAGAAAAAGCAGTGGTACTTACATTTAGCCCACCAGCAAAGCAAAGCAGTGACCAGGACACAACAGATGGTTCCAAAGATGTTCAAAGCATAAAGAATACTCGTCTTTCTATCATTATTGCCGCGCCTGCAAACAGAATAATCCTTTTATGACGAGCGAACAAAACTTGCGAAGAAACTGGCTTCTTGTTCTTCTTCCTTGCCTTATCCCACTAGGTGGAGTCGGCACAGCAAATGTTCCTCTTCCACTCTCCTCTATCAGCCGTCGTCTCTACACTCACTCCTTTCACTCTCATGTCCTCATTCACACACTCCATCCATGTCTTCTTCGGTCGGCCTCTTGCCCTTCTTCCTTGCACTTCCTTTCCATACATCTCCTACTAACACGCATCTCCTCTCTACGTATCACATGCCCATACCACGCTAACCTCCCACTCTTTAGTTTCTCACTTGACATTTTAATATTGTATAGTGACATTTATAAGTGTACTTTTGTACCTATATTGAATAAAATAAAGTGAACTGAACTGAACTGAAGTGAACAGAACTGCTCAAAATGCAAAAGGATCACAAAAAAAAAATTGCCAAGTGCGCGTTGGGCTCGCGCATGAAGGGTTCCGAACCATTGTTGTATGGGAGCCCCCCTTAAATATCTAATTTTACAAAATTTTATAATTTAACTAGCTGACCCGGCAAACGTCGTTTTGCCTCACTTAGGGGTATGAAAAATAGATAGTGTAGCTTATATGACATGTTCGTAGATTTACCATAGCAGCGCCATCTATTGGTTACTTACTCAGCGGCCGTCCATACGTCATGCATTGTAGCTAGGAGCAGTCGTACGCGCGTTGTAAATACCGCGCGCGCGATTCAGAACGAGCGCTCTGATTGGTTGCGGGCGATGAAGTGTGACAGTGGCGCCACAACGAGATAAGCAAAGTCAAGTGTCGGCATATATGTACATAGCATAAGCAGCCCACTATACGTTCCCACTGCTGGGACTCGGGGCCTTCTCTCACGAGGAGAGAGATATAGGCCATAATCCACCACGCTGGCCAAGTGCGGGTTGGCGGATGACACACGTCTTCGGATATTGTGGTCCACAAACGTGCTGGTTTCCTCATGATTTCCTTCACCGTAAAGCGAGTGCAAATCCACGAAATCTACACATAACTTGAAAAACAAGTCATTGGTGTAGGGCTGGGATCAAACCAGGGGCCGTCTGATTATAAATATTATGTACATACCGTCTAATAATTGCTTCTTCCATATTCATGTTTGTCTAAAGTTTTATTTATCTTCGCTATTTCTTTATTTCCATCTATTAGAATTATATTTTTTTTATGACAAATTGTGACAGTTGTCGGTTTTTTAACATTTTACAGCTGTCAACCTTTGAGGTGTATGTGTACCTTTGAGGATTCATGTTTTGCAAAAAATAATAGAAAAATCTATACGTATATCTTCTTATATGTATCTATATAAAATGTCCATGTCACAATGTTAGTTACCGTGCTACTCCGAAACGGCTTGAGCGATTTTTATCAAATTTTATACGCGAATTCAGTAGGTCTGAGAATCGGCTACTATCTATTTTTCATACTCCTGAGGCGAAACAACGTTTGCCGGGTCAGATATATACCTATACTAGCTGACCCGGCAAATGTTGTTTTGCCCAAATATACAGTAGCCGGTTCTCAGACCTACTGAATACGCATATAAAATTTGGAAAAAATCGGTCAAGCCGTTTCGGAGGAGTACGGTAACAAACACTGTGACACGGAAATTTATATTTAAGATAAGAAGATATAAAAATCAATTGCTGTTCGTTAGTCTCGCTAAAATTCGGGAGTATATGAACAGATTTATCTTATGTTGGTCTTGAAATGTTTATGGAAGACTAGGGAAGGTTTTAAAGGTGAGAAAATTTCTAATAATTGTCGGGAAATCTTCTTGCTTGAGGACGTACGAAGTCTGCCGGGTCAGCTAGTTGTAAATATTTATTAAAATATATTAACATACTTCGATATTATAAACACTTCGAATTGAGAACCTCCTGTTACTCTGACATTTAACTGATTAAAAAAATTTAAAGTTTGTTCTGGATAGTCCTATCCTATCCTACTTATATAATAAATGCGAAAGTTTCTGTGTGTGTGTGTGTGTGTGTATATATTTATAACTTCTTCACGCTCAAACGGAAAAATCGATTTTGATGAAATTTGGTGTGAAGATAGGTTAGACCTTGGATTAACAAACAAGCTACTTTTAATGCCGAAAACAATTGTGGTTCCCGTCGGATACGCAAATAACTCAAAATCTATGTTACTCCTTCACGCTCCAACGGCTGGATTGTTTTTGATAAGAACTACTATGAAGATAGGTTAGACCTTGGATAAACACATAGCTTTATGTTTATCCCGGATTAACTTCTATTTGTCCCGGAGTAACGCGGGTAACACCGCAGGGCGCAGTAAGTATATAAATCACTGGGTTCAGTATTTTTAAGGTTCCGTACCTAAAAGGTGAAAACGGGACCCTATTACTAAGACTCCACTGTCTTTCTGTCTGTCTCCAGGCTGTATCTCAGAAACCGTAATAGCTAGAAAACTGAAACTTTCACAAGTTATGTATTTCCCGTGCCGCTATAACAACAAATACTAAAAATAAATTAAAAAAATATAAAGGGGGTCCCCATACAATAAATGCGCTTTATAGTATTTTTTAGCTATTTATTAATAACGGGAGCGGCTAGATACTTAAAATTTTCACAATATTTATAAATTTATATTAGCAATCACAATTATTTATAAAATTATAATAAAATAATTATTTGAGGGGGGCTCCCATACAACAATGGTACGAAACCCTTCATGCACGAGCCCAACTCACACTTGACCATTTTTTGAAAAGAGTCAGTTACCAATTTGCAATTGTTTACTTGTTCTTTAACGTACTTGTTAAATATTAACCCACATTTTAGAGCTTTGTCATGGAGCTATAATTAGACATAGTGTACAGAATATTTGTCAGTTTGTAGTATGTATAGGTGGGTCACTGACTCATCCAACACCGATGATTATATCTCCCTTGATAGCGCATAACTTCTTCCCGCTCCCGAAACACGTAAGTGATTAATCACTTCTTCATCTTCTTCGTGTGATCTTAGTGGCCAAGCTCTGGTGACGAGAGTTTTCAAGCCGCCCGAAGGCCTCTTGGCTTGACGACTGCTTGTACTAAGATTAGCAGCCGGGAACTACAATTTAACGTGTCATCCGACCCACGGTAGCGCCCAGATGAAAATACCTTTTGAAAAACGACAGTCTTGTGCATGGTCACCCATCCAAACACCGTCCGTATCGACCTTTGCTTAGCTTCTATGATCGCGACAGATTACCTCAGCTGCACGCCTGTATTTTATGTCAAAATAAATTAAATCAATCAATCAATCTTATTACATAAGCTCATAGTTATCCATCAATTACTTAATCAGGTATTAAGACACTGGTTAGCCCCATACTAAACTATTTCTAGTTTGTATTATGGTTGCTAACACGACTGATATATAACATATACATATATACATAAAT
Organism: Mellilla xanthometata; assembly: GCA_035578125.1. Taxonomy (NCBI): domain Eukaryota; kingdom Metazoa; phylum Arthropoda; class Insecta; order Lepidoptera; family Geometridae; genus Mellilla; species Mellilla xanthometata. The sequence continues at coordinate 141,941 of JAPUBQ010000049.1, read as the reverse complement.
ACCTTATCTATCGATACATATTTAACACTCAGATCGACAGACAACATATTATTTAGTTGATCACAAAGATATTTGCCGTGCCGGTAATCTAACCCGGGACCCTCCGGTTGGCAGTCTGACATGGTAATCATTACACCAACGAAAGTTAATTAATAAGAAATTATGAAGTACACGCAAAAAATAAAACAAAGGCACGCCGTTGAACTGTATAGTCCGTCCTGCTCTACCGCACGGACACATTATAGCTCTGTCCTTTGCTAGCACCGCGTCCCGCGACCGCTGAGGCGAACAGCGCTAATATGAGACATTGCTTACATCGCCCATCCAGTGGTATATTATCATTGTCTCACTCCTACATCTCACTGCATCACAGTAAACTTCATTGTTTGTACGGAAATTACAGTGTTGCCATACGTTCACTAGCAGGGAAGAAGAAAAATTATAAGATAAAAAAAAATCTATCTTCTTCTAATCTATTATCTAATGACGATCTCGTTGGCGTAAAGGTTACTATGCCGGTCTGCTAATCAGAAGGTTCCGGGTTTGATTCCCGGCCCGGTCAACATCTTTGTGCTTAACTAAATTTGTTGGCTGTGGGTCTGGGTGTTAAATATGTATTTTATATAATATGTATGTATGTATATGTAGTATATCAGTTGTGTTAGCAACCATAATACGAGCTAGAAATGGGCAGTATGGGGCTAACCAGCCGTGTATGAATGTGTAAAAAAAAAACATAAAATTTCCATGTCACAATGTTAGTTATCGTACTCCTCCAAAACGGCTTAACCATTTTTACCAAGTTTTATATGCGTATTCAAAGTATGAGAATCGGCTACTATCTATTTTCCATACCAATAAGTGACACGAATGACGAAATTTTTTTTTTTTTTTTATAACGTGGCATTAAAAATACATACAACCCTTAATTTTTTATCACAAACCCCTATTTTTATGGCCATTTTAGTAATTCAATCATTTTTCATCCCGCTCGATAATCGACCAATTATAGTGTTTTTAACTGTACATAGGGCAAAACGACGTTTGCCGGGTCAGCTAGTATAATATGTATTTTAGATGAATTCCCATATAAAAAATATCTTTTATAATATCTTACTTACCAAGACTTGATTTGCACTTGGCTAATTATTATTTTCTTGAAGCGGCAACACTGTTGTCTGGACCAAACTCATTAGTCGATGCGCGGGCGCAGTTCGTGACAGCCGTGTCTTCTCGAGAACTGTCAAACAGATACGTCAATATTACATTGTTTACAAACAAACTTCAATAACCTTGAGAGATATACGGATTAGAAGGTGAGTTTTTATTTTCAATTGCGTTCTTCCATTATTAGTCGAAGTGTGATCCGGTGTTACTATGATTCTGATCAGTTTTAGAATGTAAGTTTATTTATATCACGGATAAACGCATGCGTAGTTTTAAACCAGTATTGCGTGCTTTGTTATCGAATGGAGACTATATACAAGTACTTCGTATAATTTTATTATGATGTTGTACGTGCGTGCGTGAATACAAGCTTTTTTATCTATACCATCTATAGCAATCTTATAAAGAGGAAAAGTTTGAATGTTTTTTTTTTTTGTTTGTTTGACGCGAACTGGCTATTAAACTACTGGGCCGATTTGAAAGATTCTTTCACCGTTGGGAAGCTACATTATTCCCGAGTAACATAGGCTATATTTTGTTTCTCTTTGCAACTTAGATTGTTTAATAGCCCGTGCGAAGCCGGGATGATCTGCTAGTATATCACATATTAATGATATTAAGCACCTGTTGTGTTACCCTCGTTAATCCGGGATAAAAAGTAGTCTATGTGTTAATCCAAGATCTAAACTATCTTCATAGTAAATCTCAAAATCCGGTCGAGCCGTTGAAGCGTGAAGGAGTAACATAGATTTTGAAGTTATTTGCGTATCCCACGGGAACCAAAATTCTTTCCGGGATATAAAGTAACCTATGTGTTAATCCAAAGTCTAACCTATCTTCACACCAAATTCCTTCAAAATCAGTTGAGCGTGAAGAAGTAACAAACATACACACAATTTTTTGCATTTATAAGTATTAGGAACTGACCATAGCTTGCCTAATGTTAAGCAGTGCTGTGGCCTACGTTATAGCACGCTTACCTAGAAATAATAATAGTTAAAAAAAACTAAAAAACACGCTTATCTGGCCGTTTTAAGTGTGTCAAAATTGCGCCCAAAGAAGTCGGTTACAAAAAAACACACAAAAAATGTAATAATTTTATCAAATTAGTGTATTGTCATCGGTCCTCAATAAATCTACAAAGTTTCAACGAAATCTGGCCATTTTAAAGTGGGTCAAAATCGCGCCCAAAGAAGTCGGTTACAAACAAACAAACATACAAACATACAGGTGAAGCTAATATAAAGCGTGTAAAAACCTATTCACTCTCAATTTGAAGATCTCAGGAAGCTACTTCTCAGGAAACAGAGTCTCAGGCAGAGAATACCAAAGCTTCGCAGTCCTCACTATGAATCTTGAGGCGAAACGCTTTGTGCGAATCTTCGTTCGAATCCACTGTGTATCTGTGGGTTTAATAAACGCGACAAAGGTTATCTTATTTGTACTCGTAATATGTATAAATTTAATAGTAAGAAACCCCTGACAAAGTTAAGTGGTAGCGGTCATTTTGGATTTGAAATGTATCATATTGTATGTTATTTACAAAGCAAGCTCTTTTTATTTTAGACTCATAATGGGTAAGTTGCGATAAGGCCATGTATGTATATCCGTATTCCATCAAACATAACTAAGGACACTTTTGCCCAATATGTATAACAAATATCAATCAAAAATTTATTTCTGTGCCCTTGCAATCCAAAGAGGCAATGCGGCAAGTCTAAATGCGGCTTAATATATGAAATTATAAATGAAATGAAATAATTTATTTGCATAGCCACAGGTAATATAAAAACATGGAAAATATTATAAAATGCCCCTTGTAGGCTACCGCATATGCGGTGTGCAAAATGTCAATTAATTAGTAAATTTATAAATTAATTTCCCACTATTATTTACAGCTAGGCAATAATATTTTTTAAAAAATGTCAAAAGATTATAATTATACAATATCAAAAAATGTGAATAATAATATGTCAAGGTTTTAAAAAAAATGTTAGCGTATCTATACCAATATTAATTAATTAATTACATTATATGATATTAAAAAAAATCTACTGTTTGGTAGTTATTAACATTAATACCACAATGTCTTAAATATAAAATAGTTTTATTTCTTAAATATTTACAAAGCTTAACAGAACATTAATTACTTTTAGTTATTATCATGGTGACCAGCATTTACACTGAGAACTAGTCTCGTGCTGTATGTACATAAGTGCTGTTTTCTTCATACCTACATACAATATTGTTTCGTAAACCACTTTTGTTTTACAAAGTATTTATATAATATGTACCTTTTATACAAAAAAAAAACGAAATTATATTTGGTGCATCGGTTCGAAAGCTTCGAAACCACTCACACACGTATGTATATACAGACACGTTAAACTTACAAAATTAACATTAAAATGCTTGAATGGCAAAATTTACATACTAATGAAACAATGATGACCTCGTTGGCGTAAAGGTTTCCATGCTGGACTACCAATCAGAAGGTTCCGGGTTCGATTCCTGGTACGGCCAACATCTTTGTGCTTTATTAAATTTGTTGGCTGTGGGTCTGGGTGTTAAATATGTATCTATATAAAATATGTATGTATGTAGTATATCAGTTGTGTTAGCAACCATAACACAAACTAAAATTAGAAATAGTTCAGTATGGAGTTAACCAGCCGTGTGTGAAATGTGTCCTAATATTAACTTATTATTTATTTAATTGTTTTTATTATTGAACGTTGATTTTTATCTTGTAGGCAGTGTTTCTTTTTATTCAATTTACATAATGCATTATGACCTTGCTAAGTGCCAAAAAATAATACAGAAAACCATTTAGATTGTAAAGGTATTTTTAAATACAGGTAGGTGTTTTGGGCTCGGTATAAATTATATGGTAAGCAATATTTTTATAATTTTGCTGAGTTGAATTAGCTTTTGGTCAGCTGAACAATAAAACTTACTGCTAAAGCAAATATTATGGTCAGCAAACTTAAGTTATTGGGCAACATAATTAGCTAAATGGGCAGATCAGATACATATATTTGGCATACATTTTTAAGAAAGACAAGGTATTTTTGATTATGGTATATTCAAATAAAATAGAAATGTTATTAGTCGCGAAGTTAGGAGCACGAACCACGACTTAAATTTTATAATGATCATAAGAGTAAATATATTAATTAGTTCTTTGCTACAACTAACACCCACATTAAGGTTTGTGATTACCCATTATTGATATTCTATTTCTTTTTACTTACTAGCCTAAATAAAATAAACAATAATTAATATAAATAAAACTCATTATTTTTCCTTTTAAAGTTATTTTATTCTATAAAATGTTTGGATGTGGCTGTTACGTAAAAACTGATAAATTTGCTATCAGTCGTATAAACATCTAAAAACCGGGTTTTAACGTATTGAAATAATCTGTCATATTAAAAATCGCTAAAAATAGTTTTCTTGCAATGATGAGTTTTCTTCAAACTAAGCATTGCCATCCAACGTGGCAATGCTGCCAGCATTTTGGGTACCTTTTCCTCTACCCCTGGACTTTTTTAATTTAGTGTTTTATATCATTGTTATGTTGGTTATAAATAAAATGTTTTCTTGCTGACCTGAATAAAAACTGCTGATCAAATAAATGAATGCAAAAGCTATTAAATAAAATAAAACGTAAAAAAATAAAACTCGTTATTAAGATCACACTGGTGACCGGTTGCAAATTATTTTTTGTTTGTACAAAATATTTTTTGCGTAGAACATTTTCAATGTTGTAGAATACTAAATTGATCCATGCTACCGTTCATAAAAAGTGCCACTATTTTATTTTTACAATCTAGGTTAAATAAACTAGACCAGAGGTATACTGGGTTACAATCTAAGCGCCTAAACAAAACTCTTTGTCTTGACTCATTCATTCACTCACTCATTTATTCATTCATCTATAGGCAACGCAGAGCCCAAACGGCTGAACCTATGGGTATAAAATTTGGAGGGTGTCTTTATTTTAGTATGTGACGTGTACTAAGAACGGATTTTTGGAAATTCCACCACTTATGGGATGAAAGGGGGTAAAATAGTTTGTAGTATGAAATTCTTTGTTTTTGACTCGGGATAGGGGGAGGTTACAAAAAACGACCTACACGCGTAACAATTAACCAATTTAGTTCATCACAAAGATGTTGGCTGTGCCGGGAATCAAACCTGAGACCCTCCGATTGGCAGTTTGGCATGCCGACCATTACGCCAACGAGGTCATCAATCAAAATAATGAAAAGGCTTGATGTATTTTGACTTTAACATTAAACTTAGATGAATTCATATCAAAGATGGCCCCCATGATATTGTAACGGGTTTTTAGGATTCCGTACGCAAATAGTACCAGCGGGAAAGGGTCCGTTTATGTATTATTATATCTTAATTACTTAAACTTCGAAGTCCGTCCGATATTATTAACGACACAAGTAGGACGGTGGAAATATTCACATATTACTTATTTCACTTGCTTTTTACCAATTTTTTATGGATTTCTGATACGGAACTTTTCATGTGCGATTCTGAGTCGCACTTGGAAATTTTTTTATTTATTTTTAATTGTCACGCGAAGTAAACTAACCCTGTACAACTTAGATGTCTATGGTAATAGACTAGTCAGACATAGTAAGACCATTCTGGTACATACATAGATTGAATGACATTAGCCGCTAGGTGCAATACAGTAATGTAATACTTACATACGTTATATTCTAGAGGCCTTATAAAGGCAGTTGAGTGTCAGGTTACAAATGTGGTTTAGTAGTAGAATGGTGGCGATTCTAGCGTTCGATTGATAATCAAAATTTTATTAAAATAATAAAAAAAAAATTGCACGCTTTTTATTAGCTTCACCTGTATGTTTTTTTGTAACCGACTTCTTTGGGCGCGATTTTGACCCACTTTAAACGGCCAGATTTCGTTCAAACTTTGTAGATTCATTGAGGACCGATGACAATACACTAATTTGATAAAATTATTACATTTTTTTTTGTATGTTTGTTTGTAACCGACTTCTTTGGGCGCGATTTCGACCCACTTTAAGAGTGTTTTTTAGTTTTTTTTAAACTATTACTTATTTTAAAACATAAACTACTTACATGTTGTTTTTGTGCTGATTTACAGTGCGCTCTAAATTTGCTGACGTTTTCCATATGTGAGGTAATTTTAGTTCTATTTAGGGATCCGTGTCTAAAAGTAAAAATACGGCATGACCCGTCTACCCACCACAAGTGAAGTAGATACTTTTACTCATTTTAAAAATAGATATAAAAGACCCTTTTGCTTTGACTCCGATGTCTGTCTGTGTATCTGCCAGTCGCCAAGCTGTATGTCAAAGCTGAAACTTTTACTAGTTATGTATTTCCCATGCCGCTAAAACAATAAAAACTAAAAATAAAAAAATAATATATTAAGGGGGGTCCCCATACAACAAGCGTGTTTTTGTCTAATCCAAACGTAATTCTTAAAGAATATACTCGATCTTTATAACGATATTTGGTAGACCGCCTAAACATTCACAGAATATTTAATTATGTATTAACGTCAAAAGTGATTTATGAAATAAAAATAAAACTAATAAATAAGAAGGGCTTCCGTACAACACAACAATCATTTTGCATTTTTTGTAAATAGACTAGCACTTTGTGCCAAATTATTCTTTAGTTCAAATCGTGCCGTCTCTTTCTTGTCACTTACAAGACAGGACTAGTTTAAATTTAAATGAAAAAGGTTTAATTGGGACAGTTTTAAATACAACTGATTTAAATAATTAATAAATAATTGAAATGAAATTTTAAAAATAAACTAAGTAAAACCATTGCTTACTTTAATTTTTTTTTATCGTAGCACATCAGAATCGCCACCTATCTTAATTTACATAATACATTGTATATGAGGCATAGAATAGGTAGGTAGGATAGGCATTTTACATTTTACAACATTACGTTTTAAATTTATTATTTAGCAAAGCTCGTTTTTTTTCAAACTCTAATAATTATATTATTTTTAAAGTTCAACAAATACTAAAAATAAAAATATTTAGGGGGGCTCCCATACAATATACGTGTTTTTCGTATTTATTTGCTATATATCAAATAACGGTAGCTTGTACACACCTAAACTATTCACGTAATGTATAAATGTACCATTCAAATTAAATTAAATTGAAACCTAAGGGGGACTCTTATACAACATACGTATAATTTTTAGCATTTTTGTACTCAATCTTTATAACGACATTTAGTAGACCCTCTCTATATACATTCAAGGAATATTTAATTATGCAATCATTTTCAAAATAAATTATAATATTTATAGTTAAGGGGGGGGGGGGGGCATAATTTATATTTAGCCTGACTCGCACTGGGTATTTTTTACACGCTTTATATTAGCTTCACCTGTATGTCTGTATGTTTGTTTGTAACCGACTTCTTTGGGCGAGATTTTGACCCACTTTAAAACGGCCAGATTTCGTTCAAACTTTGTAGATTTATTGAGGACCGATGACAATACACTAATTTGATAAAATTATTCCATTTTTTTTGTATTTTTGTTTGTTGGACTTCTTTGGTGGCGATTTTGACCCACTTAAAACGGCCAGGTAAGCGTGATTTTTAGGTTTTTTTAAACTATTATTATTTTATTTACACTTTACTTTCCTACGATATCTTAATCTCCTATAATTTATTTTCTAGGTCTTATCTAAAAAAATCTGCCGCAGAACCGATAACCGCTGGGGTAGACGAGTTCTGGAGTGGAGACCGCGTACCGGCACACGTAGTGTAGGACGTCCTGCAACGAGGTGGAGCGATGATGTACGCAAAAAAGCAGGCAGTGGATGGAGACGATATGCTCAGGATAGGGTCGCGTGGCGTGCCTTGGGAGAGGCCTATGTCCAGCAGTGGACGCAGACGGGCTGCTGCTGATGATGATGATGATCTAAAAAAAACAAGTCAGGAATGCCAAGGAAGAATCCATTATCAGTTAGACTGCTCTTATTACTTTTTAATTTGACTCACAAATGATCGTATTTAATTACGCTTCTGTCGAAGCAAGCGACTAATTGTTAGTGAAATAGACCACAATGGTTTTTCCCCTGACTTTCCTAAGTAATTAACTATCTTAGATGCATTTTGAACAGCAGAAGGTTAGGTCATTGTTTAAATAAAATTGGGATTTTACTTGTATATTTTAGAAGTTCGAAGTCAAAGTCAAGTATATACTCGTATATCGCATAGTACAGTATAATTATCTAATCTTCTAATGTATAAAATTTCCATGTCACAATGTTAGTTACCGTACTCCTCCGAAACGGCTTGACCGATTTTACCAAATTGTATATGCGTATTCAATAGGTCTGAGACTCTTATATATTTCTTCGTCGGCTCTTATATATTTTTCATACCCCTAAGTGATAAGGGCTGTTCATCCGTTAATATATTTTTTTAACTTTTTGACAAATCTTTTTTTTTATAATGTGGCATTAAAAATACATGAAACCCATTTTTTTACGTTTTTATCACCAACATCTATTTTTATGGCCATTTTAGTAATTTAATTATTTTTCATCCCGCTCGATAACTGATCAATTATAGTGTTTTAAACTGTACTTAAGGCAAAACAAAGTTTGCCGGGTCAGCTAGTAATTATATAGTTTTACAAATATAGATTTCATATATTTTGTTTCATATACATATTTGTAATGACGAGACCAAACAGTATTTTGTTTCTTCATACGTCAAATCTAACTAAGGAACATACGAGTAAGACTTTAATGTTGATAAATAAATTACATTTCATTATAATTGACTATGATCAAGACTAGCGAACAGGTAAAATTTTATATCAATAAGAAATCCCAAGAACAGGGCAATTATGGCTTAAATAACACAGTTCTAAAAGAAAATCTTTTTATATACCAATATTATAAAGACGAAATGTTTGATTTTTTGTTTGTTTGTTCGACGCAAATAGGCCCCAAAACTACTGGACCTATTTAACAAATTCTTTCACCGTTGGGAAGCTACAACTACTTTCTAAAAATTATAAAATAAGAAAATATTAGTACTCGTATGTTGACATTGTTTTATTTTTTATTAATACAAAATTATGACATATTGAAATTCTTAAATGTACACATGTATATTTATATATATTTTTTGTTATAATGTTTTAAAATGACGTATGAATTGACCTGTAAAATATTATTTTTACCAATAAATATGATTATGATTATGACTATTACCATACTATTACATCATTCCTGAGTAAGCTAGACTATATTTTGTTTCTCTTTGCAACTTAGATTATTTTATAGTCCGTGCGAAGCCAGAAAGATCTGCTAGTCAAATATATATGTAATATATATAAATATATTAATAGCAGATAAAATATAATATAATATATGTTATTGTATTCGTACTCCTTTTATGGAACTTTCCATGGCTACAAATGTTTCGCATTATTATATGAATAACTGTTACGCAACCATGAAATATATAAATAAAAATAATATAAGGTACAGGTATAATAATATAATTAGCATTCCTATCAAATTGGATATAGTTCGTGGTTAGTTTGATTGTTCAAGATTGAGCGTTACGTAGCAAGAATAGTGGAAAAAAAATACGGAAGCTGTGACTAAAATAGTTTATACAAGGTTATTCATCTAATATATATAAATCTCGTGTCACAATGTTTGTCCTCAATGGACTCCTAAACCACTTAACCGATTATAGTAAAATTCGCACACCATGTGCAGCTCGATCCAACTTGAGAGATAGGATAGTTTAAATCTCAAATTATAGTCGCAATTTTAATTTATTACTAATTATTGTCTGTCATTATTTAACAGTCACAATTATCTGTTAACTCCAAATGATTCTAACAGATGTCGATACATTTCGACTGGGTTGAGTAAGTAATCAATAGATGGCGCTGCTATGGTAAATCTACGAACGTGTCATATAAGTTACACTATCTATTTTTCATACCCTTAAGTGAGGCAAAACAACGTTTGCCGGGTCAGCTAGTTTAATATATATTAGACTAGCAAACCCGGTTTCGGTACAAAGTTAAAATTTTCCCTAAATTTTGTTTGCTACAAACCTCACAGGGCCTGAGACCTTTCCAACGAATGCTGTACCGTGGAAATCGATTCGTGCGTTCTGGAATTATAGCGTCAGGAAGGAAAATCCGACTTTTTTTTATGATACAGATAAATGAATACTAATAATTAAAAATAATAATAAAAAATGGTTGCCTGTAAAGTCGGTTTTACGGGCGAAGATTTTACGTGACAACGTCTGCATGACGTTACGTGGCAGACCGATCATAGTTGAGTGGGAGAGAGACGCAAGGCATTCGGCGGGCCTCTCTCTCGTTCGGTGACTCATCGTAACGTTACCGGGCGTTACATTTTTTCATAAGTGACTCCCAGCCGCAACCTAATTTAAGACGTTGTCACGTCAAAAAAAGACTAATTTTGGCACAAATCAGACTTATAGTAGATTAGTAAAAAACTTCTTCTTAGTAACATGAACTGTTGTGCACCAGATCCGCTAGATGTCGTTGTTCCGTCTTAAAACACGCAAACGCTAGGTTATCCGTTTACTATGCGGTATTACTAACTTTATATAAAAAAAAATATACTATCCTATCTCTCAAGTTGGATCGAACTGCACATGGTGTGCGAATTTTATTATAATCGGTTAAGTGGTTTAGGAGTCCATTGAGGACAAACATTGTGACACGAGATTTATATAAATTAAGATAAGATTATTAATGTTATATGTATGTTTTTTATTATTCTTTATTGTACACTACGTCCTTCTTTAGTCGTTTATAAATTCCTTTCCATCCAAAGGTTGCCTGGATGAGATCGCTTTAAGCGATAAGGCCGCCAATTGTGGCACTATTGGCGGTTTTTTTTAAGTTAATTGTTTTTTACTGTGCCTTTTTTATTTATGTGTCCAATAAAGAATTATAAAATTTCCATGACACAATGTTAGTTACCGTACTCCTCCGAAACGGCTTGACCGATTTTTACCAAATTTCATATGCGTATTTAGTAGGTCTGAGAATCAGCTACTATATATTTTTAAGGCAAAACAACGTTTGCCGGGTCAGCTAGTATTAAATACATACTGAACCATTTCTAGTTTGGTTATGTTAGATAACACAACTGATATTATTAAATGAAATTTAAAAACCAAATATTATTAGGGATTTAAAATTTTTTTCATTTATAGATACTTGTTATTTAAAACATGTTATGGGCCTAATACGGGCAAAGCCGAGGGTAACAATCTGTTATATAATGACATATATACATTATACATAGCAATATAAGATAATTATTATCAAAATAGAAACTAGGTTGCCTATCTTATCAGTTGTTTGCGAAGCACTTGTAAATAACATTAAGATGTCATAGTATGTTTGTATGTACATAATTATTATATCTTATACTATGCATGCCAACTAAGAATAGGATCGCACTTGCTTCTAACTTCACACGCTAACTGTCAAAATAGCTAATAGGTATTACCAGCAAAAAAAGGTCATAATATAAATTTCATTTCATTTTTTTCATAGATATAGATTTAATTACTGTACTCTTTGAACTAATTTTGAGTTCGAAGAGAGGTGTACTCCATTATAGAGCACGAGAAATCGTTTTTAAAAAAATCGTGCCAATAAACTTCTGCGAAGTTTAAGATTAGCGGTAATACTCGTACAAGATACTCCAGATGGTAACATATCTGTATGTAAAGAACTTTACGACCGATTCATAATAACTGAAAATAAATGTTTATTTTTATAAATATGCTTTTATTTCAAATTCGAATTCAAAAGGAATATTGTTTATTTCAGACTATTACAGAAATTATCAATTAAAATATTATATACAAACTTAAGCAATACAATTTATATTAGAGTAAGCTCACCATCCAGGCTGTCGCTGCGGGGCAGAGTTCCCAAGATACTGGCAGCATTACCCCGTTGAACAGCTAAACTTAGTCTTTGTAAGAAATAGCTGCCAGCTCTTGGATCTCCAGAAGCGAGGACAATCCTACAGCTACGCGCAAACTTTCAGGGTCTAGGACAGTAGCCAAATGCTCTGAAGGCAGGGCATTTAGCCAATGCCCTGACTCACTTTCGACACAGCTAGGAGACGCGCTCGGTCAGCATCGTCTGTGGATTGGTCAAGTAAGGCTGAGTATGTTAAATTTAGAACTGAACGATCCCAAGACCGCTGGCTTGTCAATTCTAACTCTCTTCCCGCTCCAGCCCGCGCACGGAGCGCACGCGTTCACTGCGATGGTCCGCGTTCCGCGCGTTTAAAACCGGTCTTGCAACCGTAGGGCGGTGAAGTTTCGATACTATCGATATCGATAGTTATCTCACTATGGAGAAATTCCTCACAAGATCTTCCTCGACCGAGAGCCTTCCGAATAAGAGGACAGCTGAAGAACCCCTCTGGAGAGTACCCAAGAAGTTCTCAAGAAATCCTAAGAAGACTTCAGTTCCAGGAACTATCAATACTTACAACCGTTTTGGAGGTTTACCAGATGACTCCGACAGCCAAGGTGAAGCTTATCAAAATAGATACAAAAATAAACAAACCACTTCTCGAATTCCACCAATTATATTGGATGTCAAAGATTGGTCTCATATGGCTATAACTGCTTTGGTAAATAAATATACCAAGGAGTTTTACCTCCGCTACAGAACAGCTGGTAAAGTAACAATCCATTGCTACTCTAATGAAAGCCACAAATTGCTTGTTGAAGGACTGCGTTCTGAGAAGCTACCCTTTCACACCTTTGCTCGGAAGGAAGAACGTAAGTACAAGGTCGTAGTACGAGGAATTCCTGACGATGCTAAAGACATGGTAACTAAAGACTTAGAAACACATGGTTTTAAAGATATCACTGTCACTAAGCTGAAAAGCACTAAACCTAGTAAATCTTTATGCTCACCGCTACTGGTACAGCTACCTGCAGGGTCTGATATTGTTAAGTTCAAACAAATCAGATACCTCTGTAACTGCGTAATACAAACTGAGAGGTACAAACCAAATAACAGCCACGGAACGCAGTGCTATCGCTGTCAGAGATTTGGGCATGCGTCCAGAAATTGCAACCTTCCCGAAAGGTGCGTTAAGTGTACTGGAAGCCATGCAACTAAGGATTGCCCTAAAGAGGACAAAGACAGTCCAGCGCATTGTTGCAATTGTAATGAGGACCACCCAGCAAACTTCCGGAAGTGCCCAGCTCGGATAAGTTACTTGAAAAAACTTCAGTATATGACTAGCGCAGTCAATCCTGGAAACCCGAGAGTCCAAGCAGAAGCAAGAGTACCGACTAAGCCCGTTGAAGTAAAACCTATATCTCGCCCTCGCTACGAAAACAAAGCTGTTGGACAGCAACAACAGGAGCGTTCCTGGGCCGACATCGCTGCATCTACAACCGGTCATCGAGTAACTACGTCAGCAACTGCCGTTTTTCACTCTAACTCCGACACGTCTACTTCCGAAATGCTACAAATTTTGGATGTTATAAGGCTTATCAAAACACAATTCAAATCGTGCACAACTATGATGGACAAGGTTATACTTGTACTTAGTCATCTAGGCCAATATGTTTAATGCAGCCAGCGAGTTCCGAATAACTTATTGGAATGCGGACGGCATTCGCGAAAAACTACCGAAACTTATAGATCTGGCTGTTTGTGATTTATCAACGGACGTAATTGCGTTATGTGAGACAAGAATTAATGTACAAGTGCCACTTCATATTTCCGGGTACAAATGCTATCGTCAAGATAAGCGCCATGATAATAGAGGCCAAGGCGTGGCTATCTTAGTAAGATCTAATATTCCTCACCGCTTTGTTGATACTCCTAAGTTAGGGAACATGGAAGCTGTTGGCATTGAAATCACTATCTCTTCTCATAAGGTACATATTTTTTCAATCTATCAGTCTCCTAATCTACCACTCTTGACAACTGACCTAGACCTTATTTTAAGATCTAATAGTCGTGTCTTGTTATTAGGCGACTTTAATGCTCGCCATCCACAATGGTGCAAAGTGTGCGTAAGCCCAAACTCTCGCGGCGTATCTCTTTACAATCATATGATTAATAACGATTACTGTATTTATGCTCCTTCTGAGCCCACCCTAGTTCATTATTGTACAGACTATCAAAGGTCTACGCCAGATATAGTTATAGCATCTAACGTTTCATCCATTAAAACTGTGGATGCAATTACCGCCCTATCTTCCAACCACTTACCAGTGCTAGTTAGGATGGTTGGCTACATCGAACGTCAAATTTATGAACAATTTAACTACAAAAAAGCAGATTGGGATAAATTTCGTTTATACTTGAATGACAATATTTCTTTAACTAGTAAAGTCTTTAGCTGTAGGGAATCTATAGACAAAGAAATAAATAACCTAGCTACTCTTGTAACCAAAGCAAGAGACATTTCGATACCCAAAATTAAAATTGATCCAAAACCTAAACGACTACCTAAATTTATCAAGAAGTTAATTAAAAGGAAGAATAATTTAAAATATCGTGAAAATAGAACTACAGATAGAAACCAAAGAAAGCTTCTTAGGTCCGAAATTAACATACTACAGAGCAGAATTAAAATATTAGTACAAGTTAACAATGATAAAATAATATGGGACTCTAAACTTAACAAAATAGATAACTCATCTACTGAATTGTGGCGTATAAGCAAAACGTTAAAAAAACAGGCTTATATAATACCACCCCTTACTAAAGATAATGATGAACTAGTTACCTCAACTGTTGAGCAATGCAATGAACTCGCGGACGCTTTCAGCAAAAATATGAGTTTAACGTTCGACTGGGAAGACAAGGAAGTTCTGCCACGTGTGTTGGCCTCTATTAAAACTTTGAACAATTTTAATGAAGAATCAAGTCCTACACACCTAATTCGTCCCCGCGATATAACTAAGTATATTCGCAATCTCAAAAATAAGAAATCACCAGGAGACGATAACATTCATAATATATTACTAAAAAATTTCCCTAGAAAATGCATAGTTTATCTATTAAAAGTATTTAACGCATGCCTGACACTGCAGTATTTTCCTACAGCTTGGAAGTCAGCTAAAGTAATAGCTGTCCCTAAGCCTGGCAAAGATCACAAAAAAGCTATTAATTACCGGCCGATTAGCCTCTTGCCAACATTAGCTAAGGTGTTCGAACGCATCATTTACGAGCTATTGCTTAAATGCTTAGATGGTCGTTTTTTAAATGAACAGTTTGGATTTCGTCAGGCTCACTCGACTATTCAACAACTGGCACGTGTAAGTGAACATGTCTCGCATAACTTGAACATGAGACTGTCTACTGGAATGTTTTTACTTGACATTGAAAAGGCATTTGATTGCGTTTGGCATGAAGGCCTTTTCCATAAGCTACTATTGTGCGATATACCTATTTCATTAATTAAACTGATACAATCATACCTTTCACAGCGTACGTTTAAAGTATTTATTGGAAATATTTCCTCGAATCCTCATATAGTGCCTGCAGGTGTGCCTCAAGGCTCTGTATTAGGCCCTTTACTGTTTTTAGTATATCTAAATGATATACCTAAACAGCCTCGCACAAGTCTTGCATGTTTCGCTGACGACACCTCTTCATACACATCATCCGTGGATGAAGATTTAATTATTAGCCGGCTCCAGCTCTCAATCGAACGTTTAGCAGACTATTTTAGAAAATGGAAACTGAAACTCAATGAGTCCAAAACAGAAGCTATAATGTTTTCTAGAAAACGCAAACCACCTGATCGCGTTCTCGTTATTAACGGACACCAAATTCCTTGGTCTCCGTCAGTCAAGTATCTGGGGGTGCATTTAGACACCAAATTGAACTGGACCACTCATGTTGATAAAATAAGAATAAAAGCAGTTAAAGCTTTCGGTGCACTTAGCCCAATATTAAACAGAAAAGCAAACTTAAGTTGGAGAACTAAACTTAAAATGTACACAACACTCATTCGACCATGCTTCACATATGCAGCGCCCGTATGGATTAGCACCTGTCAATCCAATTATAACAAACTTCAAGTATTGCAAAATAAAGCCCTTAAAATTGCATTTAATACAAAATATAGAACCAATTTAAAAAGGCTTCACATAACAATTATGTTTCCAACAGTAAAAGAGTACACATTATTACAAACTCTCAAGTTCTATAAATATTCAGTAGTTAATCATCACAATAAACTAGTATCTTCAATAGGACAATCACGATTATCACAACTACCTTATGTCGATACATATAAAAGATATCGCTTGCCCCATCACTATGTCCTTGGCGACAGCGATAACGCACTTGAGAATGACAGCTCAATCACAAACAGCTAGTTCGTAAGTTTAAAATAATAAAGGTAGTTCATAAATACTTCGCGAATTTCGTTCGTAATCCTACTAATATTATAAAGGCGAAAGTTTGTATGTATGGATGTGTGGATGTATGGATGTATGTTTGTTACTCTTTCACGTAAAAACTACTGAATGGATTTGAATGAAACTTTACTACAATATAGCTTATACATCAGAATAACACATAGGCTATAGCTTATACATCAGAATAACACATAGGCTACAATTTTTGAGGTTTTTAATGTGAGGTCGTAAAAAAAACACATTTTTTGCGCTTACATTGCAAACGCTGACTGAATCCTACAAGATAGATCAAAACAATTTACTACAGTATTGTACAACTTAAAAAGGTCTACAAAAAAGTCCGTGATGGTATATGTTTTTCTCTTAGGAATAACCCACAATAACCATTTTTTATCCTTTACTTTGTACGAGAAATAATGGCTTATTTACGAAGCGATTTTAAGCAATACAGTATAAATCCTTATCCAATTAAGTATCTTAAATACATTGTGCATTTAATAAAGATCAATATGGCTTTTTGCAGCATGTAAATTAAATAAATATTTTCGAAGATATCACAGATTTAAAATGCAGCGGCGCCAGGCGAACGGGGCGTGGGGTGGGGAAGAAGCGGCTAATAGCTGAGTGCGCGACCCGAACGCGGGCAGACGCGTGAGGGCAGACGTCGTTGACGGTTGTGTCCGTTTTGCGAATTTTCAAGGCACTAGCGATTTGATAAAAACGTATGGTCGCCTACTTTAAGTACCTGGCAATAACTAACCTTAGGCCTAGGTTAGTTATTGCCAGGTTTCTTTTTGGTTAGGAGAAACACGTACAAAAAGATACTTCATTTTTACAAATTACTTCATTGATAATTCAATTACTATATAGATAGGTTACTTACAGTTAATTATAACAAATTATATTAGCAATAAATTAAAATTGCGACTATAATTTGAGATTTAAACTATCCTATCTCTCAAGTTGGATCGAACTGCACATGGTGTGCGAATTTTATTATAATCGGTTAAGTGGTTTAGGAGTCCATTGAGGACAAACATTGTGACACGAGATAATATAAATTAAGATAAGATATTAATATTATATGTATGTTTTTTATTATTCTTTATTGTACACTACGTCCTTCTTTAGTCGTTTATAAATTCCTTTCCATCCAAAGGTTGCCTGGAAGAGATCGCTTTAAGCGATAAGGCCGCCAATTGTGGTACACTAATTTTAAGTTAATTGTCTTTTACTGTGCCTTTTTTATTTATGTGTCCAATAAAGAATTTTAAAATTTCCATGACACAATGTTAGTTACCGTACTCCTCCAAAACGGCTTGACCGATTTTTACCAAATTTCATATGCGTATTCAGTAGGTCTGAGAATCTGCTACTAGGTATCTATTTTTCATACTCCTACGTGAGGCAAAACAACGTTTGCCGGGTCAGCTAGTCTTATGTATAAAATGTCCATGTCACAATGTTAGTTACCGTACTCTTCCGAAACCGCTTGACCAATTTTTACCAAATTTTATATGCGTATTCAGTAGGTCTGAGAATCTGCTACTAGGTATCTATTTTTCATACTCCTACGTGAGGCAAAACAACGTTTGCCGGGTCAGCTAGTCTTATGTATAAATTTCCATGTCACAATGTTAGTTACCGTACTCTTCCGAAACGGCTTGACCAATTTTTACCAAATTTTATATGCGTGTTCAGTAGGTCTGAAAATCGGATACTATCTATTTTTCATACCCCTAAGTGAGGCAAAACAATGTTTGCCGGGTCAGCTAGTCTTATACATATATAAAATTTCCATGTCAGACTTATTATACACTAAGACTTACCTAGAATTAAAATATATTCCTTATAACATGGTTAATATTTGTAATATTAATTATATTATGGGGTGTGTAAATAAATACTCATGTCATTATGCTCATGTCAGTAATTTAAGTGTACGGTAACTAACATTGTGACATGGAAATTTTATATACATATTAGAAGAAGATATACATCGTCTAATCATATTTTAATTGGTTTGTCCCTAAAAATGTAACTGAACCGGTTTTCCCTAAACTGGTTTAACAACGTAGTTTGATAAAACTTCGCTTACGCCTATGACTGTTAGAGATACAAAAAACTGTAGGCATAAGAATAACAGTATCTTAGTGTCGTGCGTGCCTCGTGATCGTTTATAATGTTATTGGACTCTGTTATAAATTTTTTTGAGGGGTCTTGTCAGTTTTTGTCGAAGTTAAGACAAAGAAGACAGGTGAGTTTTGATGGATATCATTTGTAAATTATTGACTTAGGCGCTGCTTTGCGGAAATTCTTTGTGGATGGTTAAAATCAGACATATTTAGTGTACTTCCGCTCTGATTGGATTTTAAAAATGTTCTTGCACCCTTTTATCAATTTTTTGAGGGGTCTTGTCAGTTTTTGTCGAAGTTAAGACAAAGAAAACAGGTGAGTTTTGATGGATATAATTTGTAAATTATTGACTTAGGCACTGCTTTGCGGAAATTCTTTGTGGATGATTAAAATCAGAAATATTTAGTGTACTTCCGCTCTGATTGGATATCTATTAAAAATGTTATCGGACCCTTTTATCAATTTTTTGAGGGGTCTTGTCAGTTTTTGTCTAAGCTAAGACAAAGAAGACAGGTAAGTTTTGATGGATATAATTTATAAAGTATTGACTAAGGCGCTGCTTTGCGGAAATTCTTTGTGGATGATTAAAATCAGAAATATTTAGTGTACTTCCGCTCTGATTGGATATTAAAAATGTTATTGTACCCTTTCATAATTTTTTTGAGGGGTCTTGTCAGTTTTATTTTTTCGAATTTAAGACAAAGCAGTTGTGTTTTGGTGCATATAATTTGTTATTGACTTAGGCGCTGCTTTGCGGAAATTCTTTGCGGATGAAGCAAATCAGAACATACAATTTATTTTAAACTGTATGTTTTGAATGTAAATAGGTTAAGAATGAATAATCAAATTATTTCTTTTGTGATCATTCAATGGTCAAAGGTAAAATAAATTGAATCAGAAATATTCAGTGTACTTCAAAATACGTGATAATACGAGATTTTGGGCGACCCTGTACGAGAAAAACAGACTTGGTATCTGGCAATCCTGTTCATATCTGAAGTACTACGAGTAGGTCTATAATCTACATAATATAGGTTTCACTCTGGTATTCTTATTTAATCGGAGATAAGCGTGAGTTTCATTGCGTAGTACTACTTGTAAATAATATTGGAACGAAGTTCCTTATCGCGCGTTGTGAAAGGGGGCTAGACGGAAAAAAATCTTACGAAAAGTTGTCACGACACTTTTTTCTATAGTAAGCTATTGTACGGCGGCGTGCGCATGTTTCTCTGTCTCTCTCTGTCTCTTATAGAAAGCAAGCCAAATATTTTCATTTCTATTTCGCATTGAACAGTGTCGCGACGATTATTTTTGTTGAGTGTATACAGGTTTTTTGTAAATAACAAAAATAAAGGAACTTTGTTCCATCCTTGAAGGGTGCCCCATGACACCTCTCAAGTTTTTTTTAATTCGTGTGATTCGGTCAGTAATCAAACAGCCAGGTTTTATTGTGACCAGGTCTCGCTTTAACGCAGTTACCTATATAATTTTAGGTCAATGCCTGGGGTATTTTAGTCACCAAATGAGAGTTTGTTAACCCATGGAATATTTCCCGTGCTTTTTGGAGTATGTTTTTTTTTTGCGTTTAGTTTGTGAACCCGTGGTATAATTTCCATGCTTTGGAATGTTTCATTTGAGAGTTTGATAACTCATGGACTTATTTCTTATTATTATTTTGAAATTATTCGGTTACTAAAATGGCCATAGAAAATAGGGATATGTGATAAAAGAGTAGAAATTTAGGGTTGGGTAGAAATTTTTAATGCCACATTATAAAAAAACATAAACAAATAATTTCGACAAAAAATTAAGCGTGAACAACCCTTATCACTTAGGGGTGTAAAAATGTATAGTAGCCGATTTTCCAATAAAAAATAGGGATTGGTGATAAAAAAGTTAAAAGTTAGGGTTGCGTGTATTTTTTATGCCACATTATAAAAAAGTAAAACAAAAATTTCGACAAAAAAAATTAAAGGTGAACAACCCATATCACTTAGGGGTTATGAAGAATAGATAGTAGCCGATTCTCAGACCTACTGATTACGCATATAAAATTCGGTAAAAATAGGTCAAACCGTTTCGGAGTAGTACCTACAGTAACTAACATTGTGACAAGGAAATTTTATATACAAGACAAGACAAGATATTTATATATGCACGCATTAGTAATAGCGGTTCATTTACTACAATATTTATGTATATTGTAGCAAACGCGTACTAGTTAGAAAGAAGAAAGAAAATGATTTATTATTTAGTTATTTGATAGTTATTAGTTCGAATACAGAGATGACGAATGACAGAGATGTATGGAAGAAGCGTAGGTACATACTGTACCGACCCCACGTGAAGGGGGATAAGGTAAAGAAGAAGAAGAAGATAGTTATTAGTTAGTTACGTGACTACCCAGTTTGTTTACCACTTGAATCAGATTTGTAAGTACATAATTAGTCAGAGTTCAACCTGTGACCTCCGCTTTAGGTGAAAAATGTCCCACAACAGTAGTGAATGAGATCATCAACAACCTTGGTGATTCACAACATTTCTAACAACAGGTATTCTACAATAAATGGGAATTAAATCCGTGGGCAAATGGACTTTTAAATGGAAACAAAAGTTATTCTAAAAACTTTAGAAGAAGAGAATTATTTCTTGTGTTTAACATACTCCTACAAACAAAGTATAGACGACCTCGTTGGCGTAAGGGTTACCATGCCGGACTGCCAATCAGAAGGTTCCGGGTTCGATTCCCGGTCCGGCCAACATCTTTGTGCTTAACTAAATTTGTTGGCTGTGGGTCTGGGTGTTAAATATGTATCTATATAAAAATATATATATGTATGTTTGTATATGTAGTATATCAGTTGTGTTAGCAACCATAATACGAACTAGATATGGTTCAGTATGGGGTTAACCAGCCGTGTGTGAAATGTGTCCTAATATTTATTTATTTTAATATTTATATTTAATCCGCACGAAGCGTTTCGCTTGAAAAAAAAACAAAAATGTCGCTTACCAACAGGTGAATTATGATCAAGCGCAAACCCACCTATTCTTAAAAATTGGCCAAGTGCGAGTTGGGCTCGCGCATGAAGGGTTCCGTACCATTGTTGTATGGCAGCCCCCCTTAAATATATATTTTTACTAAATGTTATAATTTAATTTCATAGCTAATATACATTTATATATTTTGTGACAAATGTAAGTGTCTAGCAGCTACCGTTATTGATATATAGCAAATAAATACGAAAAAAACACGTTTATTGTATGGGGGCCCTTAATATTTTTTGTTATTTATATTTAGTATTTGTTGTTATAGCGGCACGGGCAATACATATCTTGTGAAAGTTCCAGCTTTCTAGCTATTACGGTTTCTGAGATACAGCCTGAAGACAGACAGACAGCGGAGGCTTAGTAATAGGGTCCCGTTTTTACCTTTTAGGTACGGACCCTAAAAACTATAAGAAAAAGTTGGAAATCGCGTCATCAAGCCCATAACAGGCAGCCTTCTTGAGAGCCAGTTATTCCAGACTAAGCATCCTCCATCTTCAGCCAGAGTAGCGATGCGCGACTGTGAATGATTCCATTCGAATTATTCGACTTTATAAATCATTCGACTCATTCGAATGATCTCCTAAAATTAGTAACTTACATGATACCCACTCAAAATTAACCGGACTGAATGAATACTACATTAGTTACTACTTGAGCCGACTCCACTCCAACGATTCATTCATATTTCATTCATTTGAAACTAACAAGTGACATTGACAAGATTCGCTAACATCATTCGATTATTAACATTAGTATATTACTAATACTCAAGTCGAACGTGTATTAGTAGTTGTAGATAATTCGACTGGTCAGATTATTCGCAGTCGCGCATCTCTAAGCCAGAGTGTCACTGAGTCGTGTGGTTAGGCACCTTATTACTCCTCCTCAAATGCCTAGTTGTAAATTGTAAACAAAAGTTATAAAAAGATAACAGATAAAAAAAAAATTATCATTACTTCTAGTTCTGTCAATAAAGCATCTTTATTACTATAGATTAAGTTAAATGTAGGGACCTAGCTACACCCTATGTACAGGGTACAATAATTAATTAGCTAATAAGTTAATGTAATTATCTGTTATGCTATATGAATAAATAAATAAATAAATTACTAAAACAGATAATCAATTTTTTTGCTAAAATGTTTCATTTACAAGTCAGTAAGTAAAAGTAAAAAATCCTTTTATGCAACTACAACATATTTACATGCACATACATTAAACTCTTGTCAATTATCAAAATTAATTTCATTATAATTGCTCATTAAATTGATTATTAAAATTAAATGTCACATTTTCGATATTTGTCAATAGCTATAATAATTGTTGTATCATATTAAGGCTTTCCGAGCCCCATACTAAATGCTTCTCAGACTGGCAACCATTTCCTCTAAGATTTTTAAATAGTAATCACTTAACATAAACTTAAAATGGTCTAATTGGGGCGCGAAATAATAATTGGTAATTTCTTCCGGGAGACTGTTATACACCTTCGGCCTTATCACGTGAGTAAGGTTCTAGGCACATAACCTATTGGGACGAATTTCTACTTCTTCTTTTTCCTTGCCTTGTACCACTATGTGGAGTCGGCAGCAAATTTTCTTCTTCCACTCTCCTCTATCAGCCGTCATCTCTACACTCACTCCTTTCTCTCTCATGTCCTACTTCATAATACCGAAATTCGTAAAAAAAACTTCCTACATTTTAAGACTGCATCGAATCACTAACTTATTCGCCAAAAAAAACTATTTGTATTATTTTTAGTTAACAGACAAAATAACAAACATTGTTTATTGAGTACAAACCTTTTTTTTTAAAGTTGATTTTTGCTTGTATTTAAAGTCACTTGCGTTCTACTATAGTGAAACTATGAGTCGTTGTAACTGCTTCCGTAAAAATCCAATAGATGGCGCTGACCCTCCTTAAAACACGCAAACGCTTCTGCACCGCGAAATAGTAAGTGTTGTTAAATACAATTTATAGTTCGGTTTCCTCACGATGTTACATACATTGACAAATGTATGACAAGTTTTTAAAATAGGATCGGATCTGACTTGTATCAGAATGGATCCTTTACAATTAAATATTTGTACCTCCAGATTCGCTCGCAATCTGGAGGTATACATAAATAGATCTGAAGTTGAGAAAATTAATGGCCAAGAGCGTGTCGGACTCGTACATGAATAATTCCGTTCCAATAACTTGTTTGTTAGTTGTTACCTACATATAAGAAATGTATGAATGAAGTCGCGTTAGTTGTAAGGGATAATAAGTTATTTTAGTTTAATTTTATAAAATTTACTTGTCGTTTCCCGCGGCTCCGCCCGCCTGTAGGTCACTTTTCGCGTAACCTGAGGTTATCTATATAATAGACTTACAGTTAATTTTATTGTGATTTATTATGGTGCCAATTACTTTTTATTTTATTTATAATGCACCTCTAGAAAAAAAATAACCAAAGGCGATAATAATATGATATGGGCGAAATTTGAATTTACAGTATTTTATGGAAAAATACATTGAACAAATAGCATAAGACCGTCTAAAATGACTCGTAAGAATATTTAAACTTATTTTGATACCAATCAGACTAATGAATTAAGAAAAAATCTGGTTGAG
The DNA here is from genome assembly GCA_035578125.1 of Mellilla xanthometata. Classification (NCBI taxonomy): domain Eukaryota; kingdom Metazoa; phylum Arthropoda; class Insecta; order Lepidoptera; family Geometridae; genus Mellilla; species Mellilla xanthometata. The sequence continues at coordinate 117,480 of JAPUBQ010000049.1, read as the reverse complement.
AAATATCTAAAATTAAATTTTATTTTATAGGACTAATGAAAGGTTACTGTAGGATAGGTAGCGGGTTAAACTGCAAAACACAGTTAAATAAATAAATATTAGGACACATTTCACACACGGCTGGTCAACCCCATACTGAACCATTTCTAGTTCGTATTATGGTTGCTAACACAACTGATATACTACATGTACATATATGTTTATATTATTTAGATACATATTTAGCACCCAGACCGACAGCCTACAAAGTTAGTTTAGAACACAGATGTTGGCCCTGCCGGGAATCGAACCCGGACCCTTCTTATTGGCAGTCCGGCATGGTAACCATTACACCAACAAGGTTGTCAATGAAAGTCATAACAATATTTTGTAAAAGGTTTTATTTTATAATCATATTAATCACAATGACATGTTTATAGCATTAGCAATCTTAATTTCTATCAACTCCAATTCTTTTTCCCTCATTTTTTTTTAATTTATTTGCTTTAATCATTTCTCTTAGCTAAATTTCTTGCAGTCTTTGTTTATGATTCATCTCCTTTTCTAACATTCGTTTTTGCATGTTTACTAATTCTAATTTTGCCTCAGAAGCTATTTAAAGCCTTGAATAGTTGTTTTCTTTGAAGAAGTATCTGTAAATAAAATGATTGTATTATTTTTTTAACATATACTATAAGGTGCTACTTATTCTTCAGAGTTCTAATACTATTTAGATGCAATGTTCCAGTGCTTGTTTAACATCCCTGTTAAAATGCTATGCGGCTTGGGGTATGACGTCACTAGTTAAAAGTATGCTGAATACTTAAATGTTTCTATTGTAGTGCCTGTATCTCACGTCATCTGCTATGCATATCTCAACTCATAAATATATTATGGACAGATTAGTGATTCTCTGCCAGGGTAGGCTATAATATCTAGTAATAGGATGCTAAGAGCCTGATACAATACAGTAATATTAAAGTTGCCATTTTTCAACAGTAAGTTAAATAATAAAATCACCGCATACTTAGTATAAAACATCTTTAAAACTATGCAACGGATTTTGATGCACTTTTATTTAATAGAGAGTGATAGAAGATAATGGTTTATCTTCTTCTTCTAATATATTTATAATATGTTAGTTATACATGTTAGTTACCAAACCCTTTCCTCCAGAACGGCTGGACCGATTTTTACCAAATTTTATATGCATATTCAGTATGACTGACAATCAGCTACTATCTATTTTTCTTACCCCTAAGTTATGAGGGTTGTATACCGTATTTTTTTTTAAATTTTTTTACGAAATCTTTTGTTTTTATTTTTTTATAATGTGGTATTAAAAACACATACTACCCTAAATTTTAACTTTTTTATCACCAACCCCTATATTTTATGGCCATTTCAGTAATTTAATAATTTTAATCCCGCTCGATAACCGATCAATTATAGTGTTGCAACTGTACTTTGATTAAAAATCTAAAATTTTTGTTTACACTAGAATTTATCTAGAAATTATGTATAAAGCAAAACAATGTTTGCGGGGTCAGCTAGTTACTGTACAGTATAAAAATCTTCTTCTTTATGTTTACCTTTTCCCACTAGGTGGGGATGGCACAGCTTGTTTTTGCTTCCACACCACTCTATCTTATCAATCTTATCATATACAGTATATTTTCACATAGAAAACGGTCACAATTACTTATTATTAAAAGTTGGAATGTATCCAACAGTTTCGGTACAGTATATACAGTATAATAATATATGTTACTAGTTGACCTGGCAAACATTGTTTTGCCTCACTTAAGGGTATGAAAAATAGATAGTGTAGCTTATATGACACATTCGTAGATTTACCATAGCAGCACCATCTATTGATTACTTACTCAACCCAGTCGAAAGGTATCGACATCTGTTAGAATCATTTGGAGTTAACAGACAATTGCGACTGTCAAATAATAACAGACAATAATTAGCAATAAATTAAAATTGCAACTATAATTTGAGATTTAAACTATCCTATCTCTCAAGTTGGATCTAACTGCACATGGTGTGCGAATTTTATTATAATCGGTTAAGTAAGTTGTTTAAGAGTCCATTGAGGCCAAACATTGTGACACGAGATTTATAAGCTTGGCAGGGAGGTAATGCCGCCAGTATTTTAGGCACCTTACCCGCGGATACTGACATAGATTTAATTTACTATTTGTAAGGTTTTTGTGTGTTTTTTTTTACTGAATATATAATAGAATGATATAAAATATTTTTAGCAACTCAGATTATTTTATAGCCCGTGCGATGCCAGGACGGGCTGCTAGTAAATTGCATATATACACTACATACCTGTCCCCATTACTAACTTATTCATTCTCTTCTTTCTTGAGATTCTTTTGCAAGTTCCTGAAAGCCTTTCTCACACAGTTTGGGATCATTCCAGCTTGATGATGAGGTTACTTTGATTCAATCTTTTCCATCGTGCTCAAAAGCCTTGTACATGTTACTGTATTAATTTATTTTGTACTGTACATGTTATGCTGAAATAAATATTCTATCCTATTCTACTTACCGACTAACATCGTTTTTGCCTCAGAATGTTGCTTTTTAAATTTCTGTAGCAACTGATGAGGTTTTCTATTGTTCTTGGCTGCCCATTTACATTAGAGTTAAAAACTTCTCTAATATTGGCCCCAGCAATGTGTTTATCCTCTATACTCTCAAGGTTTGTTGCAGCTTGTTTTACAAGGTTTGTTTTGACTCAATAATATGAGTGAATGGCTTCATGCATTCAAAAAGTTCTTCAAATTCAAAAACTATAATTCAAAAGTAGAAGTTCAAGTATCAGTTGATCCTGTTTGAAGTTATCGGGACGCGTTTTTGTTGCTTTGATTTTTTTAGTCATTTTCACTATGCGGTATACGAACTAAAAACTTTTTTTTACCGTGTAAAAAGTAATCACAAGCAGAAGAAAACGCGGCAGAAATGACGAAACAGAAGGCAGGACACTGGACAGTTTGTTTGTTGACTATTTTGACAGTTGACACTGGCAGGCTAATACTTCGTTGTACGCAGAATATGAAACTAAACTTTCGTAGCTTGATCATGCTTGATGGAAATAAACAGTTAGCGCGCGGAACGGAACGTTTTAGGCTGTTTAATGAAAATATTGTTAAATATGTACCTAAGTTTAATTAAATAATACCTACCGGAAAGCATGTCGTGCAAGACAATATAATCGCGTTTAGTTTTAAACTTGTTTAGAGGAATAAACAAAATTAGCTAAAAATAATTAGATAAAAATTAATTAAAAGTTAAATGCAAGTGTTCAGAGTTGTTTCTTAGACGGTGCTATTTTTAAATATTTTTTACCGTTTCTGATATATAAAGGAAAAACTGTAAATCCAAGATTATGCCCATATCATCACCTTAAAACAAAAACTTAAATACCAATTCAGTAGTATTTAATTTCTTAAACACAAAACTTTCAATTGAAACTTGCAAATGTTTTCATTTTTACTTTATCCATTTAATAAACTACTACTATAATATTTTTTATGATTTTACCTTGATAAATAAAATACATTTTCATCATTATGGTACGGAACCCGTCATGTGCGAGCATGACACGTTGTTGGACAGTTTTTTAAATTAAAGTTGATTTGCATGGTACATACAGTAAAAACTCGGTTAATCGGACTAATTAATGTTGCTAGGCATTCGAATAATCGAAAATCTGGATAATCGTAAGTATCAACGTAGTAATCGTATACACGTTTATGCTTGCAAAAATACGACTTTAAACAATTGGTCTGTAGTCTGGATAATTGGATTAACATATAGAACGCTTCAATTTGGGTCAAATTTGAGAGGATCTGGGTAGAACTGTTCGACCAAACTTACGTTCTCTCTAGTGGATTACCTAGTTCTAGCAAAAATACGACATTGGTCTGTAGTCTGAATAATCGCGAATCCGTATAAACTAAGGTCCGGACAATTGAGTTTCTACTGTATAGTTCTTCAAGCGAAACAAAAATCTTTGTAACTGCTTTTGTAAAAATCCAATAGATGGCGCTGACCCTCTTTAAAACACGCAAACCTTGTTCACGGTTATAAAGTGACTCTTCTTGCAAACGTACTATAGACCGTAGCCAGAAATGTTACGCCTCAAGGTCTAACGCTCATTTAATATTAAGTGTTAGAACTTGAAGCGTATCATTTCTGGCTACGATAATATTATGAAATACAATAATAGACATACGCAGAATGTGTCACTAAAATGAAAAGATATGTACAAATTTTTTCATTACTCATACGCTGAAAGAAGGTCTGAAGTTGCCTGTGGAGCGGGATGAAAGTAATACATTGCATCCCTAGGGAGAATCGTTTTGCAACTGACTGACTTTGAAGTAACTTAAATAGCTAAGTATTGATTAAAGAATATATTTATTTTTTAAATTAACTTAGTTATAATTTTAATTCAAAAATTTCTTTAAAATAATTTAGATTTGGGCAATATATTCACCATTTTTGCAATGATGATTAATTAATAATGACTGAATAGTTGGCCGGTCACAGAAAAAAAGTATTACGAGTTAACATGGTGTGTGTGTCTGTCTGTGTGTGTATTCGTAATGACAAGCACAGTGTTTACCTCGGTTTAAAGACTTATTTAGTCCCTCGAACTATTGGCTAAACCCCGTCTCAGGCCTAAATAAGTTACTTTCATCCCTAGGGTAACAATGTGCTATTTTATATCAGTGAAAAACTATATCTTTCTTTTAGTTCAGTACTGGTTTTCTTTCACTATTTCATTCAGGGCATCGCATCTCTGTCACCTTGGGATAGTTTAAATTTGCCTGATCAGTCAGATTCGCCGAGTGAGTGAAATAGGCTGTCATGTATCATATCCATACGTACAACAGAGCGAGATAGCCATATAATATAGACCAGAATACTCCCGATGTTTTCATTCGAGTCTCGAGTCGTTCTAAAACGGATGAACGAACTAGTGAACTAACGAGGCACTAAAGAACTAATTGAAATGTTATTGAACTAGAGTGGAAAGTGGAAGATACAAATCACTGAAGTACTCATTTATTTTGAAGGCTTCATTCGTGAACTACGCATGTCTACTATAAATAATACGGTCGCCTAAAATCGTTCGCTCCAAGTTCTAACACTTACTAAATAATAAGTGTTAGAACTTGATGCGTTTAATTTCTGCCTACGGTGTCAAAGTATGCAAGAATACTAGCCTTATAACCGCGAACAAGCGTTTGCGTGTTTTAAGGAGGGTCAGCGCCATCTATTGGATTTTTATAAAAGCAGTTACAAAGACTTGTAGTTTCGCTCGTGAAGAACTATACAGCAGAAAATCGATTCCGGACCTTAGTTATTATTTTTATAAAGGGGTGTATTCTGAGTTATATCAGAAGAACTGATCCCTTTCTTATAATTTAAGATATAACTAACTGTTGCCCGCGGTCGCGCCCGCGTGTTCTTCGCTTTTTTGCGTAACCTGCGGAAACTACAATTATCCAGACAAGCATAAGCAGCCCACTATACGTTCCCACTGCTGGGACTTGGGGACTTCTCTCACGAGGAGAGAGATGTAGGCCATAATCCACCACGCTGGCTAAGCGCGGCTTGGCGGATGACACACATCTTCGGATATTGTGGTCCTCAAACACGCCGGTTTCCTCACGATGTTTTCCTTCACCGTAAAGCGAGTGCAAATCCACACGTAACTTGAAAAACAAGTCATTGGTGTAGGGCCGGGATCGAACAAGGGGCCGTCGGATTGAAAAGCAGACGTTATTACCACCGAGCCACACTCGCTTTTTCCAGATCCAGATCCTGGCTAGAATCATAATTAATTCTGAAGTATCCTATTCCCGTGCCAATTGTATATAGCTATTCCATTGCTAAGATATCAGATAACAACCAATGTAAGACTTGCATTACTGAACTGGATGTATTTAGTAACAGTCTCAGTCAATTTAGAAATAATATAAGTTATAGGTTAAATTGTTTTAGTTCTTAAGATTTCCCCTTTTTTTTTAGATATAAATGAACCTTCTTTATCATTAAGTTTACATTAGCATGCTGTGTACTCTTTTTTTTGGATTGCAGACTTGTTTTTGTTCCTTTTAGTTTAGTTATGTTAAAATGAATGTTTGTAATCTGTCTGAGTGCCTAATAAATAAATAAAAAAAAATATATCAAACTGAAAATAATAACATACAAAATATCACATTTCTGTCCCTGAAATAATTCAATTTACTTACTAAGTACTTGCTTTTACATTGTTGCAGCAACAACCGATTGAGTCTGGCAGTGGACCGAGTGAGTCTGCGAACAAGTCCGCGAACAGGTCCGCGAGCAAGTCCGCCAACATGTCCGACATAATGGAAGATATGGACCTGGAAAGGGAATATTCGCCAAGCCAATGGTCGGAGAGATTTCCCACTGCACATGACGTTTTAAAACACCATGTACAGTTTGTTACTACAGGTACAAACATTTCTTCTTATTTAGAGTTCCGTATCTAAAAGGTAAGACGGGACCCTATTACTGCCTCCGCTGTCTGTCTGTCCTACCTTTCAAATCTTAATATATATAAATCTCGTGTCACAATGTTTGTCCTCAATGGACTCCTAAACCACTTAACCGATTATAATAAACTTCGCACACCATGTGCAGTTCGATCCAACTTGAGACATAGGATAGTTTAAATCTCAAATTATAATGTCAATTTTAATTTATTGCTAATTATTGTCTGTTATTATTTTACAGTCGCAATTATCTGTTAACTCCAAATGATTCTAACAAATGTCGATATCTTTCGACTGGGTTGAGTAAGTAATCAATAGATGGCGCTGTACCCCTAAGTGAGGCAAATCAACGTTTGCCGGGTCAGCTAGTTAAATTATAAAATTTAAATTTATTTGGAGGGTACGGAACCTTTCATGCGCGAGCCCAACTCGCTTTTGGCCAATTTTTTGTTGACGCAAATAGGCTCCGAAACTATTGGACTGATTTAAAAAAATCTTTCACCGTTAAGAAGCTACATTATCCCTAAAATAGGCTATACATATTATTTTGTTTCTCTTTGCAACTTAGATTATTTATAGCCCGTGCGAAGCCGGGACGACCTGCAGTAATAAATAAACAGGCAATAAACTTGTAAATTGGCTATTAAAACTACAAAAAAAACTGCGCCAAATTAGAATTTCATGTAAAATGTAAATAAATACAATTAATAATGAAAACATGGTAAATCTTAAAAGCATTGACATTTAGAATCATTCATAAGTATGAATTGTTTTGATATTTTTAATAGGTTTAATTCCTAATTATTTGCCGGTAAGCAAATTAACCTTCCGTAAACCTTTCACATGAAAAAAATTGGTCAAGTGCGAGTTGGATGACGCATGAAGGGTAATAGGGTCCCGTCTTTACCTCTTAGGTACGAAACCCTAAACCCTTTTTGGGTAAATAACGGGTTAAAAAAATAATTTTGTATTATTTGAACCACTTTAATTTTTAATACATAATAGACTTATTACCTATATGTTTGGTACCAAAATAAGTAGAAATAGTGTAAGCGGGGTTCTTTAGACTGCCTTTATAGTATAGGAGCTAGCAACGTTTTCGAGAAAGTATTTTAGGTGGGCTGATTTTATATATAATGATATGTTGTCCTTCTTGCACTTTCGGTTAGGACTCGGCAATCGAATTAATGTCTGGCAAATTTATTTTAAGTTTTTCTTATTTATAAATAACATAATATTAAAATTACAGACGTTATAAAATACTTTGAAATTTTTATAAAAAAAAAAAAATAAAATCGCGTATGGCACATAGGTGGTAGTTAGCATCGTCAAAAATGTCTGGCAATAAAAAGTAAGTCAGGCAAACTTATTTAAAAACAAAAAATCAATAATTAGGCCTTCTAAATTGTTTTATAATCCAGGCTTATTACGTGGACAAATACAAATCATTTATTGATATTACCGAAGTTACAAGTCAAATAATATGATATCATTACAAAAGTATATGATATGTATCCACATCAATTTTCAATTATATTCTAGTAATATAATATCATTACAATAGTATATGATATTAATCAAAATGTCAATTTTCACTACTAGTTCTAGTATCTAATATAATATCAATACAAAAGTATATGATGTGAATCAAATGTCAATTTTCAAATTTAGATAATTATTTATATTGTACAATGTTTTATCTAATAGCCAAACCCTGAGTCTAGTCTTAACCCTTAAATGGTCATTTTTGTTTCACGTTTTAAAAAAAAAATTGCGTAATAGACATGTATTACTGTTTAGGAAAAATTAGTAAAAAAGTTTAGACATTAATTTACTATACTTTTTTTGCAATAATGTGAGTGTTGTTTATAAACTACATTGCGCAAAATTAAAAAAAAATTAAATGAAGGTCAATTTTATGTATTGTTTAAAAACAACATTGTCCATTTAAGGGTTATAGCTAGGATGGACAGGAGAAGGACAGGTAATATGCGCACTAATGAACACAAACACTACCACCAGCCAGACTGCCCACACTCTAAGAGCCATTACGCACTGTCGACTGGTCGCCGGCGACTCAGTCTCTCGGCGACCGAAACGTAGGCAACTAGGGCCGGAGACCAAGCCGAGCGACAGTATTCCAAGTACATTCGTGCAGTACATTCGGTCGTTACGACAGTTGCTCGCAGTGTGAATGCTTCCATTTGAAACCGTGCTCCTATTGGTCGCCGGCGACCGGTAGTCGCCTGTGCGTCGCCACTACGCGGCGAGTCGCCGAGTCGCTTGCGCAACCGGCGACCGAGTGCGTAAACACTAATTTAAACTAAGGAAAGTCACAGTTGCCGGCGACTGAGTCGCCGGCGACCAGTCGACAGTGCGTAATGGCTCTAACCGATAGTGCAAGAAGGACGGACATATCACAAAATCAGCTCACCTATAATACTTACTTTTCAAACGTTGCTAGCTCCCGTACTATTAAGCATTTTGGGCACCTTTTCCTCTACCCCTGGACTTTTCTAGGTTAAGTTTTAGTTTAGTATTTTATATCATTGTTATGTTGGTTATAAATCAATAAATAAACTATTGAGCTATTAATTTTCTCGGTATTTTTTCCCGTTTACGATTTTTAGCGTAAAAACTTTAAAGTCTATATTTTGACCTTTTTTTCGCCAAAATGAAAAATAAAAATTGAGAATACTTCGGAGAAGTATAATACTAGTGATAAATAAATACTTAACATAGTTTTTATACCTTTCGTCAGATAGAGGGCCGAATACCTAACATTGTTTTGTATAATAGAAAAATATGGGCATTTATTCATTTGGGAATCGTTTGAAAGGGCATAGGGTCAAATTCTTATTTTGTCATACCTCTAATGTGTATGTATTAGATGGCAACGCATAGAGGTAACGCACACACATTTATTTTAGTCACCATTTTTTTTATTAAATAAATAAATATTAGAACACAATTCACACACGGCTGTTTAATTCCATACTGAACCATTTCTAGTTCATGTTATGGTAGCTAAAACAACTGATATACTACATATATTTTATATAGAAACACATTTAACACCCAGACCCACAAAATCAACATCTTTGTGCTTAACAAATTCAGTTAAGCACAAAGATGTTGGCCGTGCCGGGAATCGAACCCGGAACCTTCTGTTTAGCAGTCTGGCCAGGTAACCATGCCGCCAACGAATTATGTATGTATGTATATGTAGTAGGTTTATCACTTGTGTTAGCAACCATACTACGAACTAGAAATGGTTCAGTATGGGGTTAACCAGCCGTGTGTGAAATGTGTCAAATAAAAAACAATCTTAATATACATAAATCTCGTGTCACAATGTTTGTCCTCAATGGACTCCTAAACCACTTAACCGATTATAATAAAATTCGCACGCCATGTGCAGTTCGATCTATCTTGAGAGATAGTATAGAGTAGTTTAAATCTCAAATTATAGTCGCAATTTTAATTTATTGTTAATTATTGTCTGTTATTATTTGACAGTCACAATTATCTGTTAACTCCAAATGATTCTAACAGATGTCGATACCTTTCGACTGGGTTGAGTAAGAAATCAATAGATGGCGCTGCTATGGTAAATCTACGAACGTGCCATATAAGCTACGCTATCTATTTTTCATACCCCTAAGTGAGGTAAAACAACGTTTGCCGGGTCAGCTAGTATATTATACTTAGCAAGTAATATATCTGTGTGCGACAGAGCTAACGCATATTGTTGTTCGCAGCGAGCGATGTGGCGACGAATAACATTCCGCACAAGTTGGAGATCGAGTATGGATCCACTCCGGGACAAAAACTGGACATATTGGGAACAGACCTGCCAGATGGTGAGATGTTTATTTCTTCTTTTATTTATTTACTTCAGACTATTTACTTCAACTAGAATGAATAGAAATACAGAAATACAGAACTTTATTAGCCCTAAATAACATACGTTAAAGGCAAGTCATACTACAATAATTACTTAATACTTAAAAACATTAGTTAGATCAATAAAATTATATAAAATTACGTCCAATATAAATGTCACACACTAAAAGTAAACTTACAAATTTCTTTAAATAAATATTCCACCCCATTAGATACTACACACATTAGCACCTGTTTTTCATGTCTATTAAATTTAAAATACTACTGTTCACACATGAATAACGATTCTGCAAGCTCCATATTCATATATTCACTTAAATTATAAAAGTAATTACTTTCACAAAAACTCTTTATTTTCTGTTTAAGCATACTACTAATAAGACTTGTTATTTTCTCTGGCAACTTGTTGTACATTGATATTTTTGTATAACATCCCTGTTTCTGTACTTTAGCTAGTCTATTTGCTGGTAGAACTTTACCTATATTCTTACGTAAACAATTAGGAATAGCATCTTTTTTATAAATATAACATAATAGAATAGTAACTTGGCCGATAAAATAATTCCACCGTCCGTAAAATACCGCGATGGGCGGGGCAAAACAGCTACTCGCGCGGCTAGTATCGGTGGCGTGACCTTGATGCGACCAATCGCGTGCGACCTTGTGTGTGTATGTTTCGTTGGGATAGCAGTATAACTGTGTGCGTAGATGGATTCAAATTCTAAGCGGCAATTGTATGGAGTACTCTTCCGTTTATTCTAGTTCGCTGACTTACTTTTTTCACACACGAATTACACTTAGCGCCTGTAGCTCGGCTAGCTTAGGTGATCTGACACGATCATCGAAGTTAAGCAACGGTCGATGCGGGCGGTGTTTGAATAGGTGACCATGCACAACACTGTTGTTTTTCAAGTGGCATTTTAATCTGGGCGCTACCGTGGGTCGGATGACGTCTTAAAATGTAGGTCCTGGTGAGTCTTTGTACATGCAGTCGTTAAGCCATGTCAGAGGTCCTTCGGACGGCTTGAAAACTCTCGACACTAGAAATTGCCCACTTAGCTCATATGAAGAATACATTTTTTTTGATAATTACACTTGCTCTTGATAACAACTCACCTGATACGCTTGCCTAGAAGCAACATAATCACTCTCGCCTTGAAGACAATGAGGTTATAGTTCAGAGGGAACAGGGATTCCGGCAAAGAGTTCCACAGTTTAATGGTCCGCACAATATATGTAGAAGCGAAACGCTTAGAACACGTGCTACTGCACTGTGAGGCTACCAAACAGACCAGAGAGAATTTCGGCCTGATGATATCAGCTCAAGATGAAAGTTCGCCTTCCATTGCTAATCCTCAGACAAACAGACCATCTGACGCAACAGTGGTGGAACAGGTATGCCAGCGAGCCAGGGCTGTGCTCCGTTACTTCAAGGAGCTCGGTTGGCTTGGGTAGGCTGGTAAGAGGGGAATGCACAATTATACGCCCCTAGCGGGATGTCAGTGCAGGTCCCATCACCCCCACTTCACTTAACTTCTTAGTTACTAGTTCAGGCATCAGTTGACAATATACATTATATATTTGGTACAATATATACACTAACTTTCTTCAGTTTTAAACACAATTTAATTTCTTACTAAGATGTATATTTTTAGTATTTTAGTAATGGTCAGGTACATAATCTAACATAATTTTATAATGAGTTTGAAGTAAGTTTTTTTATTTAATTGGGCCGATGATTCTTATAGTGTCACGTCTTGCTTAATATGTGTTTAGGTTATGTGCCTACTTAAATTGTCCTTTTGAATATGTTGTAACAGTTATAACTATAGTGAATTTTTTTTGACGTGACAACGTCTTAAATTAGGTTGCGGCTGGGAGTCACTTATGAAAAAGTGTAACGCCCGGTAACGTTACGATGAGTCACCGAACGAGAGAGAGGCCCGCCGAATGCCTTGCGTCTCTCTCCCACTCAACTATGATCGGTCTGCCGCGCGCGCAGCACGCGGCGGACGTTGTCACGTAAAATCTTCGCCCGTAAAACCGACTTTACAGGCAACCATTTTATTTTACTCTTAATGGGCTTGCGCTTGATCACAATTCACCTGATGGTAAGCGATATTGCGATCTAAGGTGGAGCGCGCTTGCCCAGAAGAAACCGGTTCACTCTTGCCTTGAAAACCGCTAGATTATAGTTATCGGGGAACTGGGAATTTGGCATTAAAGTACATTTATAATGTTACTGCTTTGTAAATCCTTTTGGTGCAAATAAATAATTTATTTATTTATAGGTACTTCTAATTAGAATGAATTTTTACACGCTTTATATTAGCTTCACCTGTATGTTTGTATGTTTGTTTGTAACCGACTTCTTTGGGCGCGATTTTGACCCACTTTAAACGGCCAGATTTCGTTGAAACTTTGTATATTTATTGAGGACCGATGACAATACACTAATTTGATAAAATTATTACATTTTTTGTATTTTTGTTTGTATGTTTGTTTGTAACCGACTTCTTTGGGCGCGATTTTGACCCACTTAAAACGGCCAGATAAGCGTGTTTTTTAGTTTTTTAAACTACTATTTTGTAGCTACAACTGTATTAGTGCCTCCTAGCTATCTCCCTGCTCGTCCGATTGTGGAAAGGGGAATATAATGTTTAAAACTGATGACTGACTCACGTGTCTTAGCTGTTGGATCGTAAAATACCCAAATGAGACCCCGAGATAACATCTGGCCCGTGATTGGCCGTAACTAAGATACGGTGTCGTAAAAATATAAAATAAAACAATAAAGCAGATAAGGAAAGTAGCTAAAACCAGTTTTGCATGACAGGCTATTTCACCCACGTCAAAATTGGGCTGTAGTCGGGATTGTGGGAAGCGGAATTTTCCGTGATTTTTTTGAATATAATATTATTATTCGTTTTTGTACCTTTTGTTTGTTGCACTTAAAATTAGTATAGAAAGTAATATACTTAAATAATTTATTATTTTTTATTTCACTAAGTTTTAAACATGTCACATTGGTTGAAAACTTCGCTCGAGAACCAATAGGGGCAAAATAGCATAGTTCGAAAACTCCTATAAAATCCTGCATGAATAATAGGTTTTTTCAATGATTATTACCGAAAATAATAAATTAATCAAAACTAATCTTACTCTTTTGTAGCTACTGATATTTTCTATAATATTTAGAACTTTTAACTTCAATATTGTTGATTGTTTATTTTATATGAAACTAGCTGACCCGGCAAATGTTGTTTTGAAAAATAAATAGTAGCCGATTCTCAAACCTACTGAATACGCATATAAAATTTGATAAAAATTGGTCAAGCCGTTTCGGAGGAGTGCGGTAACTAGCATTGTGACATGGAAATTTTATATATAACTAGCAGACCCGGCAAACGTTCTTTTGCCTCACTTAGGGTTATGAAAAATAGATCGTGTAGCTTATATGACACGTTCGTAGATTTACCATAGCAGCGCCATCTATTGATTACTTACTCAACCCAGTCGAAAGGTATCGACATCTGTTAGAATCATTTGGAGTTAACAGATAATTGTGACTGTCAAATAATAACAGACAATAATTAGCAATAAATTGAAATTGCGACTATAATTTGAGATTTAAACTATCCTATCTCTCAAGTTGGATCGAACTGCACATGGTGTGCGAATTTTATTATAATCGGTTTAGCGGTTTAGGAGTCCATTGAGGACAAACATTGTGACACGAGATTTATATATATTAAGCTAGTCTTAACCCGGCAAACGTTGTTTTGCCTCACTTAGGAGTACGAAACATAGATAGTAGCTGATTCTCAGACAGATAAGATTTCGTGAAAAACCGCGAACCTGCGAGGCTGGCGGTTCGCTCAAATATGCATGGCGCGTGTGAACTCGGTACAACATACCTACAGTAGATCTAACTCCTCAAAAAGAAGTAGGTTAGTCTCTAATTTGATCTCGCGTCCCTCAATTTAACACTGGCGCGAGATTCCACCTCTTGACAATTACTTACGATGATGTGTCGAAGCGCCCTACGCGTAGGGAGCTAAATTAAAGACACTTGGGGAGCGGATTAAGGGAGTGGTCTCTTAGGGGTGAAAGAATTTCGTTGACCTCGTTGGCGTAATGGTTACCATGCCGGACTGCCAACCAGAATGTCCCGGGTCCAATTCCCTGCACGGCCAACATCTTTTTAAGTAACTGCATTTGTTGGCTGTCAGTCTGGGTGTCAAATATATTTCGATATAAAGTATTTATGTATTTATTTGTAGTATATCAGTTGTGTTAGCAACCATAATACAAACTAGAAATGGTTTAGTGTGGGGCTTACCAGCAGTTTTGCGGGTGTGAAATGTATCCTAATATATGACAAAAAATATAATTGTGTAAAAAATATTTAAGGGTTACTTGTTAACCAAGCTAGGGATACTGTGTCTTTTAACCGTCTTCAAATAAGTTTAAACTAAAAAGGGGTAGGGGTATGGAGAATAAATAGTAGTCGATTCTCAGACCTACTGAATATGCATAGAAAATTTGGCATAAATCGGTCAAGCCGTTTCGAAGGAGTACGGTAACTAACATTGTGACATGGAAATTTTATATATTAGAGATAGTGTATTTTACTAGTCAAGATTTTTCATTTGATAACCATATTGAAGGAATTGTGAAAAAATATGTCGCTTTAAAAAGAAAATGATCAAAACAAGCCCAGCCGTTCCAATATAACGATGCCGGTAAATTGACACGTTTAACTTGTAAAACCTGTCGGTTGTGCGTCGTAAGTTAATAAAGTTTTTGTTGTGGTAGGCCTGTTCTACGAAGAACGTATAAGGAAGTATCTTTATCAATTATTATTTATTGTACCACAGTATCAATTATTAGTTATTGTTAAACAGCGACTAATTACATACATATAAGATGTGCGCGCTGTATACAAAAATATATAATCAGCAAAAAGATAAGTAAGTACGTTAGGTTTAACAATCCAAGCATGTAATTTGCCTATGGCTTATAAATAAAATCAAATCAAATATATCTTTATTTACATAACGTTACAAATTCATGTGTAGGTACTTAATTTAAATTAAATGAAATGAAATAATTTTATTTGTGTAGCCACAGGTAATATAAAAACATGGAAAATAATATAAAATGTCCCTTGTAGGCTACCGCATATGCGGTGTGCAAAAAGTCAATTAATTAGTAAATTTATAAGTTAATTTCACTTCACTATAATTTACAGCTAAGCTATAATATTTAAAAGAAATGTCAAAAGATTATAAGTATACAATATCAAAAAATGTCTAAACCAACTAACTAACTAACTAACTGCGTTGGCGCGTCGACCCGAATCGGATCCTGGCCTCCGATACTAAGAGACGCCACTGTTCTCGGTCCTGTGCCTTCTCCTGCCACTGCGTGACCTGAAGATTGCGCAGGTCCTCCTCCACTGGGTCTATCCAGCGATACCTGGGTCGTCCAACCGGTCGACGACCGCTCGCTCGTCCCAAGTAAGCTCGTGCAGAGAGAAAAAAAAAATTTAAAAGTTATAAGGTATACATAAATAAGTTATAAGGTATACATACTTATTCTAAGGACACTCCTCAGAGATCAGTCTCCGGCTCCGAACTGAGCTACAAGCTTGTGTTTCAGACACCGGAGATCTTTACCCGGGAGTAGCAACTTCAAATTGTAGTAAACAATAATAAACTAAAGTAGTTATCTATAAATACTTTAGCTTAAGAAATAGTTAGTGTAATTTTGAAAAGTACAACTATCCTTTAATGCATTCATCATTAAAATATATAAAATACAAGAGAGCCCCAGTTACAGAATCCTAGCTCCGCCTCTGAGCAACACTCGTGCACTGAAGTGTTCCGTAAAATTGATCTCATTAGGCTGTATTGTTGACATACTCTCTTCACATTCGTTCCCTACAGCCTGAAATCACGAGGCGTACAGGGCTATCTAGTAATGAGCTTGAGCTTTTGCTGAAGGAAAACATCGTGAGGAAACCATAGCATGATAGATATGTAGATAGATAAACACTTCATTAAAACACTCACAAAAAAGAAAATAAATTACAGAAAACACTTAAATACAAAATATATCTTAGTAAAATAAATGTGTAATAATACATACAAAATATTATATAATACATATGGCATAGCATGATAGTAGAGCATTTTCTAGTGCTCGCCTTGAAAGAGGGAAAGAAAAAGTTTGGTAAACGCTAATGCGAAAGGCATGAAACCGAGAACTGGTATAAAAGGTAAGACGTAAAAATAGGTCTCTGACATGTAAATCGGAGGCAGGAGGGTAAAAAAACAACACGTTCAAATTGAAATATCAATCGCAATTTCCTAACGGTGTGCTTCGACAGCTTGAGAACAAGTTTTTTCAGACTAAGCATGCTCTACCTTGGCTCAGAGTGTCGCTAATTATTCGTGTGGCTATGCGCCCAGCTGGTCAAATATCTAGCTATACTGAATAAAAGAAAAGACTAACAATTTCTTTCTAATTACTTTGGAATTTTCCGAAAAAAAACACACTGCTTTTGACGTGTTTCCGCTTAGTTTTTTATTCGCTTCGAATAAAAAAATTCGCTCTTAATAGAAGACTTCTGTAACACACTGTAAGGTGCTAGGCGACAGATTTTTCAACTTGAGTGTGGTAGCTATCCAGGCGAGCAATAGAAAATACTCTACCATCAAGCTATGGTGTCCTTACGGTGTACTTGATGTTTTACTTCACAGAAAACTTCACAAAGTAACTTTGATGCTATCAATAAATGATTTTTATTTGTATTTGAAAGCTCAAGCTCATCGGCGAAAATCGAACCCATGACCTGTTTATTCGGGCGGTCGCACGACAGACTGAGCTGTTCTTGCTTCAAAACGACGCGTATACGATCTAAAAAATATTTATCGTAATTACCAATTTTTTTACAATGTATAGGTTTGCGCTTGATCACAATTCACCGATGGCAAGCGACATTATGATCTTAGGTGGAGCGCTTGAAAACCGCCAGATTCTAGCCCTCAGGGAACAGGGAGCTTGGCAAAGAATTCCACACCTTCGCAGTTCGCACTAAGAAGGTGGAGGCAATCCGCTTAGTATAAGATCCCAGGGCCCCCAGACGTTACTTATTTTTGAAGTAACGAATTTTACGGTGTAGACACTCTTCTATGTGTTTAAGAGTGTGTGTGTACTAACTAGTTTGACTAGGCGGCCCGTTCACAGGTAGCAGGTAACAAAGGTAGACAAAAACATAACTTACTTTTGTTAAATTCGAAGTGCTGATTTTTATATATGTCACATAGAATATTATTAAAAATAATTATATCATATTGACAGACCGTTTCTGTGGGCGGTAATTTCTCCCAGACGCTTGAAACCTCATAAAAAAATTACCGAACTTTTGTTATATTCGAAGTCTTCTGCTTTATATATGTTGTTTGGGGGGTTATTTTAATACCTTTTGTGTACAGCCAGACCAATCCGAAGGGCCAAACATTCTCCCAGACACAATCAAAGTTCCGCTGTAAGTGCGAGTGTAGGGGCATTATGCAAGCGCTTGAGCGTGAGCAAGAGCAATATATTAAGTTTTCAGAACTACTCTAGTAGTTATGAGGTGTTTAGTTGTTCAGTGTGTGTTAGACATGCGCAGAATGTGCCACTAAAATGAAAAGATATGTACATATCTTTTTATATCAGTGAACTATATCTTTCTTTTAGTTCAGTAGTTCATTTAGTTCAGTACTAGTTTTCTTTCAATATTTCATTCAGGGCATCGCATCTCTGTCACCTTGGGATAGAGTTTAAATTTGCCTGGTCAGTCAGATTCGCCGAGTGATCTCTGTCACCTTGGGATAGAGTTTAAATTTGCCTGGTCAGTCAGATTCGCCGAGTGATCTCTGTCACCTTGGGATAGAGTTTAAATTTGCCTGGTCAGTCAGATTCGCCGAGTGATCTCTGTCACCTTGGGATAGAGTTTAAATTTGCCTGGTCAGTCAGATTCGCCGAGTGATCTCTGTCACCTTGGGATAGAGTTTAATTTTGCTTGGTCAGTCAGATTCGCCGCAGTGAACTATATCTTTCTTTTAGTTCAGTAGTTCATTTAGTTCAGTACTAGTTTTCTTTCAATATTTCATTCAGGGCATCTCACTTTATTCCACTCACTTTAGTTGAAAAACGCAATAACGACAGAAGCACAACACACACTAGACATGCGAAGTTCACGAATGAATCCTTCAAATGAAGTACTTCAGTGATTTGTATCTTTCACTCTCTAGTTCAATAACATTTCAATTAGTTCTTAGTTCACTAGTTCTTTCATCCGTTTAAGAACGACTCGAGACTCGAATGAAAACATCGGGAGTATTCGGGACTATCTATGCTTGTCCCGCTCTGTTGTACGTATGGATAATTGATACATGATAGCCTCTTTCACTCACTCGGCGAATCAGACTGACCAGGCAAATTTAAACTCTATCCCAAGGTGACAGAGATCACTCGGCGAATCTGACTGACCAGGCAAATTTAAACTCTATCCCAAGGTGACAGAGATGCGATGCCCTGAATGAAATATTGAAAGAAAACTAGTACTGAACTAAATGAACTACTGAACTAAAAGAAAGATATAGTTCACTGATATAAAAAGATATGTACATATCTTTTCATTTTAGTGGCACATTCTGCGCATGTCTAACACACACTGAACAACTAAACACCTCATAACTACTAGAGTAGTTCTGAAAACTTAATATATTGCTCTTGCTCACGCTCAAGCGCTTGCATAATGCCCCTACACTCGCACTTACAGCGGAACTTTGATTGTGTCTGGGAGAATGTTTGGCCCTTCGGATTGGTCTGGCTGTACACAAAAGGTATTAAAATAACCCCCCAAACAACATATATAAAGCAGAAGACTTCGAATATAACAAAAGTTCGGTAATTTTTTTATGAGGTTTCAAGCGTCTGGGAGAAATTACCGCCCACAGAAACGGTCTGTCAATATGATATATTTATTTTTAATAATATTCTATGTGACATATATAAAAATCAGCACTTCGAATTTAACAAAAGTAAGTTATGTTTTTGTCTACCTTTGTTACCTGCTACCTGTGAACGGGCCGCCTAGTCAAACTAGTTAGTACACACACATTCTCAAACACATAGAAGAGTGTCTACACCGTAAAATTCGTTACTTCAAAAATAAGTAACGTCTGGGGGCCCTGGGATCTTACTCTAGCTTAGTAAGCGCTTGGAACCTCCACGGTATAACGATGCCGCTTTGGTGTTTACTTCTACTCGTCGTGTAGTGGAATGGGTAATAACCCTGTATGGTTATACAAACCGTTTGACATCGCGTATGAAGGGATTTACTTGGGGAAGAGCGTGGGAAGTGTAAATAAGTGCATACATACATCTATATACTACATTTGTACATAAGTGAAATTAGCAGAGATTTTTCAGGGTTCCGTACTTTAAAAAGTACAAAAAAACCCTTAGTTTTAAAAATTTTATTTATTTGATTTATGTGCGAGCAGCAAAATACTGATGTGCCTATATCACACTGAGTTGAAATAAAACTTTTAACAGTTCATAAAATGTCCATTGTTCAATGTGTCAATGTTTAAAGTCCACTGGTGCACTGATCACAGGTTAGCAAGAGATTTTTTAGTTTCCTGCAACCAGCTATCAAGCCGGTTTTTAAAGCTGTTCACTGACGTAGCACTGACTACTTCCTCAGGCAACTTATTCCGATTATGAACCACTCTGTTGCTGAGTATATGATGCCCCGTATTTGTGTTGGCAAGATCACGCTGGATTTTCAGGTTATGGCTTCTGCTATTCTCGCAACGATTACAATTTTTAAAGCTGTCTGCTTAATTAGGAAGGTTGTAGAACCCATTAATAATTTTAAGATATCAAATATTTATTTGCATAAACATAGGTACGAGTACTGTAGTGTCCTCGTTACCAGGTGAATTGTGTAGGCACAACAGTAAAGAAAGGACCATGTAACGTTGGGAAAAGTTTAATAGTGTCTGAAAGTGGAACTGACCCCAATGGGATCTTCAAAAGTATGACAAATAGGGGATTGGTGCTTGAAGAAATGTTGTTGAGCACCTTAGGCCTATAATCTTGCGGTTTTCAAAGCACGAGTGAACCGGTTTCTTCTGGGTAAGCGCGTTCCACCTTAGATCACTTTATCGCTTACCATCAGGTGAATTCTGATCAAGCGAAAACCCATCATAGTATAAAAAAAATGGTTGCCTGTAAAGTCGGTTTTACGGGCGAAGATTTTACGTGACAACGTCTGCCGCGTGCTGCGCGCGCGGCATACCGATCATAGTTGAGTGGGAGAGAGACGCAAGGCATTCGGCGGGCCTCTCTCTCGTTCGGTGACTCATCGTAACGTTACCGGGCGTTACACTTTTTCATAAGTGACTCCCAGCCGCAACCTAATTTAAGACGTTGTCACGTCAAAAAATATAAAAAAATGTGATCAAGCTCATGCCCATTTATTGTAAAAAAAAGATTGATAATTAAAGTTGAAAATTCTATTCACAGATGCTCCTATACTAGTGTACATCCACGGCGGATACTGGCAGGAGCTGTCCAGAGAAATATCCCGATACCCTGCGGAACCCCTCTACAGGTAATGTGGTTATTTTACTTGGAATCGAAGCAGCCAAGAACTTATGACGTAAGGTGAATGGAGCTGGGTGGACGTGAAAATTTTATTTACTACAGATTTTTGTATGATCCATGATAAACGAGTGTGGCTCGGTGGTAATAACGCCTGCTTTTCAATCAGACGGCCCCTGGTTCGATCCCCGCCCTACACCAATGACTTGTTTTTCAAGTTATGTGTGGATTTGCACTCGCTTTACGGTGAAGGAAAACATCGTGAGGAAACCGACATGTTTGAGGACCACAATATCCGAAGACGCGTGTCATCCGCCAACCCGCACTTGGCCAGCGTGTGGTGGATTATGGCCTAAATCTCTCTCTTCATGAGAGAAGGCCCCGAGTCCCAGCAGTGGGAACGTATAGTGGGCTGCTTATGCTTATGCTTTGGATGATAGAAAAAAAATCTGAAATCTACTATACTATCAATTTTACTATCCTATTAAGGTGGATTTCTACTGAGAGGTGGAAAAAATGGTGGAAAGACTATTAAGCCAGTTTAAATTTGAAATTACTCATCAACTCTGTTTGATTCGCCTTAAACGGAAAGGCAAGGTACTTAGATAAACTGGGATCTACAAATTTAATGTGACATTTGACCCTCAGAAGTGCCCGGATGTATATGGTAAGCGACAATTGCTTAATTGATTTCATCTGACGCGTCAGACCACCTTAGTCATATAGGCTACAAGAAGCTTTAGAATAGAATAGAATATAACTTTATTGTACAACCACAACATTTTAAATATATAAAATACAAAACTTAATAGTAGAGTACAATGGCGGCCTTATCACCTATGGTGATTTCTACCAGGCAACCGGGAATAGAAAATAAAATACAAACATAATAATGGAGGGAAAATAAATAATAATTAAGCATTAAATAAATAAATAAATATTAGGACACATGTCACACATGGCTGGTTAGTTAGCCCCATACTGAACCAATTCTAGTTTGTATTATGGTTGCTAACACAACTGATATACTACATATACATACATACATACTATAATATAGATACATATTTAACACCCAGACCCACAGCCAACGAAATTAGTTATGCACAAAGATGTTGGCTGGGCCGGGAATCGAACCGGGAACCTTCTGATTCGCAGTCCGGCATAGTATCCTTTACGCCAAAGAGGTCGTCCAAATAGCAATGGATAGAAAGTGACTAAATAACAGAGATTTGTAAATATTGAGTGATTCAGCCTACCTTATAGACAAAGGCAGAGCGTTTATCAGTTTAGAAACAATAATTTGCAACAAACTAGAAATGGTTTAGTATGGGGCTAACCAGCCATGTGTAAAAAAGAAGAAAAAAGCGTATTATTTTCTGAATTCCAGGTCTCGTGTGAAGACCATAGTGGTGGGTTACGACCTGTGTCCGGCTGCAACCCTGGCTGAGATCGTGCACCAGGTGCAAACCGCTGCACGGTTCGTCTTCGAATACGCCGAGAAAATGGGCTCCAGGTAAATCTTAATATATATAAATCTCGTGTCACAATGTTTGTCCTCGATGGACTCCTAACCACTTAACCGATTATAATAAAATTCGCACACCATGCGCAGTTCGATCCAACTTGAGAGATAGGATAGTTTAAATCACAAATTATAGTCGCAATTTTGATTAATTGCTAATTATTGTCTGTTATTATTTGACAGTCACAATTATCTGTTAACTCCAAATGATTCTGATTCTGATGTCGATACCTTTCGACTGGGTTGAGTAAGTAATCAATAGATGGCGCTGCTATGGTAAATCTACGAACGTGTCATATAAGCTACACTATCTATTTTTCATACCCCTAAGTGAGGCAAAACAACGTTTGCCGGGTCAGCTAGTATACTTTATTTTTGTTGTAACAGTCTCAATTTTCTTAGAAAAAATATAATAAATATAATTTTAATTTAACCATTTAATTATCTACTACCATAACAACTTTCAAGAGATTAATCCGTTCTTAGTACGCGTCTACAAACAAAATGGAACAAACGAAATGGACAGAATAAGAAATAAGTACATAAGAGGAAGTGTGAAAGAAGTCCCAGTGAGTGATAAATTAAAGAGTGGAAGGTTAGCGTGGTATGGACATGTGATGCGTAGAGAGGAGAGGCATGTTACTAGGAGATGTATGGAAATGGTAGTGCAAGGAAGAAGAGCAAGAGGCAGACCGAAGAAGACATGGATGGAGTGTGTGAATGAGGATATGAGAGAGAAAGGATTGAGTGTGGAGATGACGGCTGATAGAAGAGAGTGGAAGAAGATTTGCTGCCGACCCCACCTAAGTGGGATAAGTTAAAGAAGAAGAAGTCTCAGTCTTCTTAGAGATCTTACTGTACCAAAACATCTATTATTATCACGTCAGTTGAATTGAGAGGTTTTTTTACTACGTTTGTATTACAGAACTTCGTTGGCTATAAATAACATACGTTAAAGTCACGCTACAAGATAAATGTTTCATTAAATATTCTACACCATTGAAGACTACACACAATAGCAATTGTTTTCCCTTATCTATTATATTTAAAATACTTATACCACTTATTACACATGACTTGATGATTCTGCAAGTTCCATATTCACATATTCGCTTAAATTATAAAAGGGGTTATTTTCACGAAAACTTTTTATCTTCTGTTTAAACATATTAACGTATCCCACGGAAACCACAATTGTTTTCGGGGTAATAAGTAGCCCATGTGTTAATTCTAGTTTTAACCTATCTTCACATCAAAATTCATCAATTTCGGTTAAGCTGTTTGAGCGTGAAGAAGTACAAACATACACACTTATACACAACTTTCGAATTTCTATTACTAGTAGAATAATTTAGTTACAGTTTGTGAATGTTATTTGAATTAGATTCTAAGGAAAAAAATCGTCACGGTAGAAAGAATGTACGTCGTAAAACAAAAGACTACTAAAACTACTAAGATTTTTTATGTTCTCTAGTAGCTTGTGAAGTATAGTTGCCAGGCAAGCAATTCTAAGAAATTAAGTACACTAAGAAATAATTTAGAGATGAGATGTAATAACAAAAGTGCCTTTATGAATTCGAATAAATACATAATATCATATAGTTCAGCTTCAATATTTTTATCAATTACTAGCAGATCGTCCCGGCTTCGCAAGGGCTATAAAATAATCTGAGTTGCAAAGAGAAACAAAATATAGCCTATGTTACTCGGGGATAATGTAGCTTCCCAACGGTGAAAGAATTTTTCAAATCGGTCCAGTAGTTTCGGAGCCTATTCGCGTCAAACGCACAAATCAAAAATCAAACTTTTCCTCTTTATAATATTGACTAGCTGACCCGGCAAACGTTGTTTTGCCTTAAAAATATATAGTAGCTGATTCTCAGACCTACTGAATACGCATATGAAATTTGGTAAAAATCGGTCAAGCCATTTCGGAGGAGTACGGTAACTAACATTGTGTCAAGAAAATTTTATAATTCTTTATTGGACACATAAATAAAAAAGGCACAGTAAAAGACAATTAACTTTAAATTAGTGTGCCATAATTGGCGGCCTTATCCCTTAAAGCGATCTCTTCCAGGCAACCTTTGGATGGAAAGGAATTAATAAACGACTAAAGAAGGACACACAATACAGAATAAAGAATAATAAAAAACATACATATGATATTAATAATCTTATCTTAATTTATATAAATCTCGTGTCACAATGTTTGTCCTCAATGGACTCCTAAACCACTTAACCGATTATAATAAAATTCGCACACCATGTATAGTTCGATCCAACTTGAGGGATAGGATAGTTTAAATCTCAAATTATAGTCGCAATTTTAATTTATTGCTCTTTATTGTCTGTTATTATTTGACAGTCACAATTCTGTTAACTCTAAATGATTCTAACAGATGTCGATACCTTTCGACTGGGTTGAGTAAGTAATCAATAGATGGCGCTGCTACGGTAAATCTACGAACGTGTCATATAAGCTGCACTATCTATTTTTCATACCCTTAAGTGAGACAAAACCTCGTTTGC
This sequence comes from Mellilla xanthometata, assembly GCA_035578125.1. Lineage (NCBI taxonomy): Eukaryota > Metazoa > Arthropoda > Insecta > Lepidoptera > Geometridae > Mellilla > Mellilla xanthometata. Next base: position 92,319 of record JAPUBQ010000049.1, on the reverse strand, counting down.
CGGGTCAGCTAGTTATATATATTAGACAACAGTTTAGCTCTGAGAAGAACTTTTGCGTATGTGTAGATAAGAACAAAATCAAAAAAAAATCCCGTAAATTATTAGACTTCGCGCACGACCGCTGCAAAGGGAGCCGATCTCGCGACTGGGCCGCGCGGGTACCTTACTCATAGATCTAAACACCCCTCCCCCGCACACGCCCTCTTCGCAACGGGCCGTTCAGCAAAAATCGTAATATATTAATTTCACCATAACTTCAAAACCAAACGTCCAATTTAAATCATTCAATGACCAAATATTATCAACACAAACTGTTCTTATTGATGAAATAATTTATTTTGATAAGGATTAATAGCATGAGCAAAATAAACGCGTTTAAATGTAGTCCAACAAAAAAATCAAGATTTTGAAATAAAAATGTGGTTGTTGTGCCTCACTCGACATAGATAGGTATAGTGTGTCGCGGACTTTTTTGTAGATATTTATAAGACTTACAATTAATTAGAACATTTTATGGTTCTATCTTTTGTAGTTTAGGCAGCGTACGCAAAATAAGTAACTTCTTTGGTTCATTTTTTTCAGTTTGTGTCCGAAAAATCCAAATATCTTACGGAACCCTATTTTTTTCCAAAATAAAATATAGCCTATGTTACTCGTGGATAATGTAGCTTTCGTATGGTGAAAGAATTTTTAAAATCGGTCCAGTAGTTTTTGAGCCTATTCGTTACAACCAAACAAACAAACAAACAAACCAACATACAAACAAACAAACAAAGTTTTCCTCTTTATAATATTAGTGTAGATATTGACTTACAACAAATATCTGATTGGCCTTTGGTTTGTAGGTCAGGTATTTGAGGGCCAAAACTGAAATTGGCCCCCAAGGTAAGGACAATGGGGTATTGATGGCCTAATTTAGATAACCTTGAAGATGGCCCTTTGAGTAGAGTAATTAAGGGCCAAGTGGCGTGATAGATCAGCGGCCAATTACTACTACTTTCTATTTAGGTTAAGGTTTTTTTACTATTCGTTTTTGCTCAAGACTTTATGGAGACCAGTATAACTCAGTTTAATAATGAAAACAGTATTACCTATAATTGTATTTTTATATACAAAATTGAACGTTCTTTGAATGTTTAGAAGGTCAAATTTCGGTTATAAAAATCGAGAAAACGCTTAAAATTTTCACACAATATATATTATGTACATTTATTACCTTTACCTGATTTAAAGGCGCGTTTGGTCGACGTTACTCGTGACCAAAATGCCGGCCTCTACTTTGCACAACGGATTAGCGTTACTATACAAGGAGGCAACTCGGCTGGCATTTTAGGTACTCTTCCCACTGGCACTGGTTTTTTAGATTAGATTTACTTTTAATTTAATTATTTTAGATTAGATTTACATTAAGTAATATTGTATTGGTACACAAAATAAAGCCTTAAGAAATAAATAATTAATTAAAAATAAGAGGGGTAACAAGTATAGTATAATAAAGTAATACTTACTCCCGTTCCCTCGACTCAAGCAAAATTTTTAAGAATTGTATGGGAGTCCCCACTTATTTTTTTCAGTTAATTATTTATTTCTAAAGGTAATAAATGTACATCTTTATATTCTGTGTAAATTTTAAGCGTCTACCTGCTACCGTTATTGATATATTGTAAAAAATACGAAAATACTCGTTTATTGAGTAAATATTTTTGTTTAAAATATTTGATTTTAGTGGAGGCGTCTGTTGTCCGAAATGTTGGCCTATATATTGGCCAGAAATTGGGCATTGCGGGGCAATGCTACCAGCATTCTTATACCTTACCTCCAAACAGTTTATCAGAATAGAATTTTATGTTATTACTAGCTGCGGTGTCACTCGTTAGTACGGGACAAAAACAGTTAATCCGGGATAAAAAGTAGCCTATGTGTTAATCCAATGTCTAACCTTTCTTCATAGTAAGTCTCATCAAAATTGGTCCAGCCGTTGGAGCGTGAAGGAGTAACATAGATTTTGCAGTTATTTGCGTATCCCACGGGAACCATGTTTTCGGGATAAAAAATAGTCCGTGTGTTAATTTAAGGTTTAACCTATCTTCACATCAAAATTCATCAAAATCGGTATAGCTGTTTGAGCGTGAAGAAGTAACTAACTTACAAACTTACACACAACTTACGAATTTATATTACTAGTAGGATAAATTAGTTACAGTGTCACAAACTGTAACTATCTTATTTGAATTAGATTCTAAGGAAAAAAATCGTCACGGTAGAAAGAATGTGCGTCGTAAAACAAAGAGACATTAACCTGACAATTTACAATGTTAATTTTATCTTCTTGACCTTCAATCATATTATTTACTTAGTTTCAAGTTAATAAAATTACGTCTTTGCAAAAAAAAACTACGTTATTTAATTACTAAGCGCGTATACTTAAAAAATATGATAGTGTATGTAGTCTACTAGTCCAGCTCTTTCATTTGATACTTATATCTAACTAAACTGACTAACACACCTTTCAAATAAAAAAAAAATAACTCAGACAAAAAATAACTCAGATAAAATAACCAATCAGAGTTATGAACTATAAATAAAACTGATTCAAAAATCTAAAATTAATTTTTAGAAACAGTTTTTTTATTTACTTAGTTTCAAGTTAATAAAATTACGTCTTTGCAAAAAAAAACTACGTTATTTAATTGCTAAGCGCGTATACTTAAAAAATATGATAGTGTATGTAGTCTACTAGTCCAGCTCTTTCATTTGATACTTATATCTAACTAAACTGACTAACACACCTTTCAAATAAAAAAAAAATAACTCAGACAAAAAATAACTCAGATAAAATAACCAATCAGAGTTATGAACTATAAATAAAACTGATTCAAAAATCTAAAATTAATTTTTAGAAACAGTTTTTTTTTTCATATTAATAAGTCTGATTGGTCTCAAAATAAGTATAAATATTCTTAGAGTGCTTCTTTAGACGGCTTTTAAGCTTATTTTTCAATATTTTTTCTGTTTACGATTTATAGCGAAAAAACTGTAAAATAAATCTTTACTTTAAATTACCTCTTTTTTACACGCTTTATATTAGCTTCACCTGTATGTTTGTTTGTATGTTTGTTTGTAACCGACTTCTTTGGGCGCGATTTTGACCCACTTTAAACGGACAGATAAGCGTGTTTTTTAGTTTCTTTAAACTACTATTATTTATTCTTAATTTTTTAGGGGACTTAAGTCGCTACGCAACTACGTTAGCCCTGTCTGGCAAATAACAACTATACCTACTTAAAATTACCTTATATGTGTACATTATACATTAACCTACCAATTAAAGATATAATACATATAAATCGTTTCATAAGATTCAAACAAACACGCCCGAATGACCTGTTATTATTTAAAATAAACCGTCGAAGGTTAAAAAAACGAATCTTACAATGTTATAGTTAATATTCCGCTAAATACATACTTTTTTTTAGGGTTCTGTACCTAGAAGGTAAAAACGAGACCCCATTACTTACGAGGGTAAGTAATGGGGTCTCGTTTTTACAGCGGAGGCGCTGTCTATCTGTCTACATTTCAGAAACCGTGAAGGCTAGAACGCTGAATTTTTTTTAAGTTATGATTTGCACGTACCGCTAGAGCAACAAATAAAAAAAAAATAGTAAGAGATAGTAAGAGTAGTAGTAAGAGTACCCCATACAATAAATTCGTTTTTTAGTATATTTGCCGTACTTACATATCTATAAACGAATATTAATTATTTTCACAGAATATCTTCGACTAGAATAGCTTGACCGATTTTTTCCAAATTTTATATGCGTATTCAGTAGGTCTGAGAATAGGCTACTGTATATTTAAAAATAATAATTAAGGCAAAACAACGTATGCCGGGTCAGCTAGTATAAGTATATTAATTACCTCTTGAAACAAAAATATTAAAATTAATAAAATAAATATTTTAGGGGAAATACATCTATTGTATTTTTCATTTTTTTCTATTTCTAAGTATTTCTTTTTCTAATTTTTTACTCGAACTTAAATGACATTTGGTAGACCCTTTACGCATTCACAGAATATTTAATCATACAATAACTTTAAGAATAAATTATAAAACTAAAATAAATATATAAGTGACCCATACAAAAACGTTACGGAACCCCTCAAGCGCGAGCCCAACTCGCACTTGACCAATTATTGTTGTTTTCTTTGTCCGATTATTCTTAGTAAGATTGGTTGGAATTCGCAAAGGTCTTGTAAAGGTCTCACGATATCTTTAGCATTGAACTATTGTGCCTCTTATCAGTTATATTTAACTACAAGAGCGCGACAATTAAAGGTTATTAATATTTACATTCATTATCTGTCACTCTTCTTCTTCTTTGAAGCGAGTGTGGCTCGGTGGTAATAATGTCTGCTTTACAAACAGACGGCTCCTGGTTCGATCCCGGCTAATATCTTGAAAAACAAGTCATAAGTGAAGGACCAATTTCTTGTTTTTCAAGTTATGTGTGGATTTGCACTCGCTTTACGGTAAAGGAAAACATCGTGAGGAAACCGGCATGTTTGAGGTCTACAATATCCGAAGACGTTTGTCATCTGAAACATTTCTTTCAAGACAATCTGAAACATTTTTTTAAGACAATCCACTAAAGGAATTCATGACTATGCACCTAGTGGAATCTTTGTTTAAGTTGACTGAATAGATTTTAATTAGTTATATTTAATTTAATTTTAATATAAGTAATAATGTATGTCTAAGTAATAATGTATATAATATAATTGTCTATTTTAAATCCAATGTAAAACAAAATGTAATAAATGACTTGCCAAATGCGACGAGATGTTGTAAGGCCAATAAATTATTTATCTTTATCTTTATCATCCGCCAACCCGCAATGGGCCAGCGTTTTGGATTATGGCCTATATCTCTCTCCAAGTGAGAGGAGCAGTGGGAACGTATAGTGGGCTGCTTATGCTTCTTCTTCTTTAAATTAAATCATTTATTCACTGAATACAGCATTAAAAAGATAAGATTAATTATAATATATAATGTCAGCTATATTCTTACCCGTTAGGCGCGTGAAATTGGAAATATATATATCTAAATTAACTACTAAGTCTTTTTATATATAAAATTTCCATGCCACAATGTTAGTTACCGTACTCCTCCGAAACGGCTTGGTGGATTTTTACTTAATTTTATATGCGTGTTCAGTAGGTCTGAGAATCGGCTACTATCTATTTTCCATACCCCTAAGGGTTGTTCACTCTTATTTTTATTTATTCGACGAATTTTATTTTTTTCATATAATTTTTGCTTTTTTTATCACCAACCCCTATTTTTAATGGCCATTTTAGTATTTTAATCATATTTTATCCCGCTCGATAACTGATCAATTATATTATGTTATAACTGTAAGGCAAAACAAAGTTTGCCGGGTCAGCTAGCTTACTTATATAATACTACATATATCTTTCGTTCAACAAACGTTTGTGTTGCATCACAAAAGTGCTGTTTCCGTACCGAGCTGTTCTGTAACTGAGCCCGCACTCTCTCGAATTTAGTTCAAATTTTAGCTACTTTTAAACGATTCATAACTATTTAGATCTTTCTTTACACTTAGGGCTGATTCATAGATACTATATGTACACGTATAGCGAAGGTAACTAAGGAAGGGAAATAAAATATGTTTGTTATAAGTTTTTTTTTTACTTTATATTTTCACACACGGCTTGTTAGCCCTACACTGAACCATTTCTATTTCGTATTATGGTTGCCAGCACAACTGATATACTACATATACATACATACATATTAAACATCCAGACCGACAGCCAACAAATTTAGTTCAGCACAAAGATGTTGGCCGTACCGGGAATCGAACCCGGAAAGGTCGTCAAGTTGTTAACAAACTTCTTTCCATTTTTCCAGAGGCGTCTACTTTGCCGGCCATTCAGCTGGCGCCCATTTGGTCGCCAAGATTCTCTCCAGCGCTGACTTCCTCGACAGCCTACCAGGCTCCCACCGCCTGCAAGGAGCTTTCCTCATCTCCGGAGTCTACGACCTTCGCCACCTCATCCACACGTCTGTGAACGACGCAATACAACTGCCCAGAGAATGGGCCATCCCATTATCACCCTTATTCGACTGTTTCACTCACCTCCAGGCGAGGAAGACCAGAGTCTACATCTTGGCTGGACAGAACGACAGTCCCACATTCAAGAAGCAGTCGAGAGAATTATACGAATTGCTTCTCAACACGTGTTTGATGCAGAACATGTATTTGGAAATCAAGGATAAGATGGACCATTTTGATATAGTGGAGTGTTTGGCGAATCATGATAATTATTTGAAGAATTTGCTGGTCCATGATGTGAGGAAACATCTGTCGTTTTGAAACGGAGTTTGGTTGAGCAGGGTTGGTAGAGGGAAATCCAAAGTAGTTTTGCCACCATAAGAAAAAAATATGCATTTGAGTCAAATAATATATTAAATTACGCCTTTACTTGCATTCCAATAATCTAGATAATAAATTTCGAGAAATTGTATTTTTTATAGTTGCATCATTTTTTCATGACAAGAATATGTAAAATTAACACTAGATACGCCTTTATATGAATTACAATAATCTGTGTAACAAAATTTCGAGAAATATTGTTTTTTTATAGTTGCGTATATTTTTCTCATGATAAAGAATATATAAAATTACCACTAGATGCGCCTTTGAATGCATTCCAATAATCTGTGTAACTCAATTTCAAGAAATGGTGTTTCTTTTTTTATATAAGTAGTTGCGTCTTTTTTTCTTATGAATGCAGAATTCATAATTAATCTGAAACTAAATGGCGGTAAGCAAAGAAAGTTTTTATGGAGCTAACCAATATTTAGTGTTCAAATCAATAAATAAAATATTTACTGTGGAAGTCAATAAATATTTGGAAAACTAGGAAAGGATATCAGCATTTCAGATTATTCTTCCAAAATTAGAATCCAGAGTTTGCTAAAAAGTACAGAGTCAAATTAAAACCTCCCACACACGCGGGGCTAAGCTTGCCATTACCTCTTTGGATTGCTAGAGAAATGAGCTGAGCTAGTTATTCCCTGAACAATGGGTCTCGCGTCTTTTCAGGCAGTTTCCACCCCATTCTCAAACTTCTTTGCTTCCAACCCCCCGGCCCCGCTATCTCCAAAGTAAACGAAACAAACCCATACGCTGAAATATTAAAAACATAATAAACAATAATAAATATAACCAAAATTAAATGTTACTAAAAGGCTGGTAATAAAATACCACATCTAGTGCATAGAAGCTATTTGTAACTCTGTAAGCTTTCGTTTAAAAGACTTATTTACGTTTGAATAAGGCAAGTTTAGAATTTAGATACATAATGCATAGACATTGTTTTACAAGATCTACATTTAAATTCAATATCTGTTATTGAAAAAATCGCTCATTAAATGCAAAAGGGTCACAATTAAAAAGAAAAAGAAATCGCTTTATTGCGAAAATTCATTTTAAATAACTTATATTTATAGTTCCGTTTAAAACAGCCAACATTTTCGCTCAAATAACCGTAGAAACGCATAACCGACTTTTTAATTTTGACGGTTTGTTTGATAAGTTCAGTGCAAAAACGCCATAAGACGCCAAATTTTATAATATACACACATAGATGCCAGAGAGAAAAACACAACTTTTGATATATTATGTAAAAAAAAATGTTAAAAATTATTTGCTTCTACTGTAAAAATAACATGTTTCGTCCTGTGGCTCTTTTGTATTTAAGGAGCGAAATATGTATTTAATCAATTAATTAACCATCATTATCATCAGACTATCTCGAGTAAAGTTTTTCAGGAGACTGTTTAAATATTTATCCGATAATTTTTTTGTTCTACTTAGTACTTTCAAAAACAGATATTGCACTGCGTATCAAAATTATGTAAAACTATAGCAATAATTATAAGAAAATAGGTTTAAATAGTCTAGTCTAACCTTATCTTTATATTTTAAATTGTATTTTTAGTAACATATATTTTTTTTACTTTAAAACAGAGAATATAAATATTTACACTACATATATTTATTACACTTTTTTACAAATTAAAATAAAATACAGAACTAATATTTTCACGCGGTAAGATAAAGAGTTATCAAAAATTAAAATCTTAGGTAAAGAATTTGAAAAATAAAATATTGGTACCAAAATGGTTAAGAGTTCTTAGACGCTCTATACGCTATTTTTCGATAATTTTAACGTTTATGATTACGAAAAAACTGTAAAAGTCGAGATTTTGCCCTTGTCATTAAAGATTCCTTAAAATTAAAGTAGATACTTTAATCTCCAGGAATCGATTCCTTAAAATTAAAGTAGATACTTTAATCTCCAAGAATCGATTCCTTAAAATTAAAGTAGATACTTTAATCTCCAGGAATCGATTCTTTAAAATTAAAGTAGATACTTTAATCTCCAGGAATCGATTCCTTAAAATTAAAGTAGATACTTCAATCTCCAGGAATCGATTCCTTAAAATTAAAGTAGATACTTTAATCTCCAGGAATCGATTCCTTAAAATTAAAGTAGATACTTCGATCTCCAGGAATCGATTCATTAAAATTAAAGTAGATACTTTAATCTCCAGGAATCGATTCCTTAAAATTAAAGTAGATACTTTAATCTCCAGGAATCGATTCCTTAAAATTAAAGTAGATACTTTAATCTCCAGGAATCGATTCCTTAAAATTAAAGTAGATACTTTAATCTCCAGGAATTGATCCCTTAAAATTAAAGTAGATACTTTAATCTCCAGGAATCAATTCCTTAAAATTAAAGTAGATACTTTAATCTCCAGGAATCGATTCCTTAAAATTAAAGTAGATACTTTAATTTTTACCAACCAACATAGTTGGTCAACATAATGTTTTTCATGTTTTTGAGATTTAAATATAATAGATATTAAATTGAATAGATTTAAGCATAATATTATGTAAGTACATAATAAAACATTTTTAACGACCAAAACTTACTATTTTAACTTAATTATAATCATTTAATTATATTGGTATATGCATTTATGTCCGTGCTTCTTTGTACATAGAAGAAGTTAATATAAATTATTTTTAATTTTGTATATTTTTGGTTGAATTTTTTAAGAATACTTATCATAATAAATTTTGCTTTATTAATATACATTGTATTTTAAGCAATAAACTGATAAATTGTTATATTCTTGGTTTTAATTACGTGAAAACTTTAGAAACCGCGAAAAAATCAAGCGGAAATAGCTTAAACGATCACAGCTCAGTCTGGCGTGTGGCAGCTTCACGTTCCGAAGGTCGTATGTAGGTTCGTTTATTTATTTCGTTTTCGTTTATTTCGTTTAATTATTTACATAAATGACACTTACAGATAAACCAAACATATCACTTAGACTAGCAGAAAACCAAACAAAACGACCTCGTTGGCGTAAAGGTTACCATGCCGGCCTGCTAATCAGAAGGTTCCGGGTTCGATTCCCGGCCAGGTCAAAATCTTTGTGCTTATCCAAATTTGTTGTGCCGTGCCGGGAATCCAATCCGGAACCCTCTGATTGGCAGTCCGGCATAGTACCATTACGCCAACAAGGTCGTCCCAATCAGCTGTGAGTGTTTGAATGAGTAGTATACACACACATACACACACACACACACACATACATATTCACTAGCAACACGTGTCAGATAACGTTAATACATTTTATAATAATTATATTATTTTATCTCATTTGTTATATCTTACTCGTAAACTTTGCGTAAATATTTATATTTTGCAAACGTTTCATAACAAATCAAGGTTCAACTATTGTATTTTTTTTTATTTAATGTTGCATAATAATATACAGTGCAAACTCTATATAACGACACTTAAGGGACTGTGCATTTTATGGCGTTATCGAGCGACTAACACACACACAGACCAATCAAATTAATTATATAACGCCATAACGCCTCGAAATATACATAATACTAGCTGACCCGGCAAACGTTGTTTTTCCTCACTTAGGGGTATAAAAGATAGATAGTGTAGCTTATATGACACGTTCGTAGATTTACCATAGCAGCGCCATCTATTGATTACTTACTCAACCCAGTCGAAAGGTATCGACATCTGTTAGAATCATTTGGAGTTAACAGATAATTGTGACTGTCAAATAATAACAGAAAATAATTAGCAATAAATTAAAATTGCGACGATAATTTGAGATTTAAACTATCCTATCTCTCAAGTTGGATCGAACTGCACATGGTGTGCGAATTTTATTATAATTGGTTAAGTGGTTTAGGAGTCCATTGAGGACAAACATTGTGACACGAGATTTATACATATTGAGATTAAGATGTATTATCATTATATTTTATTAAATAAAGACAATATTAAATTAAAAAAAAAAAAGTTGTATCCGAACTAAACCCATGTCTCAACAAACTTTCAGGCGGCCTTCTTCGCTCTTGAAAGTTGCACCAGAAATTCCGTTCCCTTCCTGAAGATGCATACCTGAAGTAAACCGTGCCTCCGTGAACTTAGTTTACGGGTACGACCTTTATAAGGAGGTGTCAGTAGTACCTTAACGTCTTACAGTCATAACAGTATCACAACTTCAAAATTTATCGGTCACTGTTAGTGAATGAATCTTTAGATTTTTTTAATTTAAATTCTGATAAAAATAATCTAAGCTATGGAACGAACACTAACCACTGAGCTACGAGTATATCTAGTCTAGAGCTAGTCAAAGAATTTTTGTATTAAGGCAAAGACAAAAGAAAAATCTTATTTTACAGTTTTTTCACTTTAAATCGTAAACTATCAAATACGAAAATAAAAAACTAGTTCAAAAACCCAATTTAAAATTTTTGAATCAGTTTTATTTCTAATTCATAAGTCTGATTGGTACCAAAATAAGTACAAATATTCTTAGACTGGTTCTTTAGACGGCCATTGAGCTATTTTATCGATTTTTTTACCGTTTACGATTTATACTCAAACAAACAAACCGTAAAATCAAGATTTAAAATCCTTTGGGAAATCATGAAAACGTCTATCTAATACTACGTAAAAGCTTCTTCTTCTTCGTTTGAGCTAGACGCTATTTAATAAATGAAGTCCATACTGTCATCATGATGTGATTTACACCATCCTAATTGCGAAGCTCCCGAAGCATCAATTCTCGTAATTTACGCGGCAGACGCTGCTTTATGCCCAAATTAATATTTTTCGACCGCTTTGTTTCCTTTGTTCTCAATTTTAATTGCAGTCATTTGGGCAGGCTAGTCTGCGTAAAGAGATTTTCAAGTTTTGTTCGGTTTGGAATTTCTCTTGTTTTCAGTTGCCAAATTCAACGCGGCAGTAGGTATTTTAGTATTTTCGTGAAATACATCATTTATTCATGTAGGATCAACAATTAACGTGTCTTAATTGTAAACTTAAATTATAGAGAATTAATTTTAATATGACGGCGCAGCCGTGTCATCGACAAAAACACTAGGAGAGCTGTGTCGATGGTAGCAGAACGACCATCTTGTAAATGGCAACATTATTAAGAACGACTGACTATGATTGGAGGAGCGCTGTGTCGATGGTAGCAGACCGACCATCGACAATCTTGTAAATGTCAACGTAACGAAGAACGACTATGATTGGTCAATGAGTCGTTCTAGCGGAGCGTCGTGTCGATGGCAGCGGGGCGGCTATCGACCATTACTTTTTCGATGGGCAACCGTCAGCGCACCACGTCTTCGACGAATCGCTATATATCGTTACAATCCCTAGAAAGCACTTAATTTAAACACCTATCTGAGTTTTGTGATTGCGTACCAAACTGTGTGAATTGTAATAAAAGAAGCTGTGATTTACAACATGGATTTTAATAACGGCCCTCCTGCGTCTATATCAGAAGTGGGATGAAAACTCAAAGGCCCACGTGAAGAAGACACACATGACGTAAACCGAGCACCCACTTGAGGAAGATGCAATCCTGACTTCCTACATACGTCGAAAAGAAAACTCAGACGAGCGTGAGATGATCACTGTGAGAGCACAAGCTATTTCACTGAGTCCAGACGCAACGCAGACAACTGCATACGACGGACGGTGCCGGCGTGTGAGGCGTGAGAACATGAGGCTGCTCGTGGAGGCGCTGACCAACCCGCCAAATACCGCAGCTAAGACCATCGAGCTACCTACGTTTAAACCAGAGGATGCGGACACGGACGCCCGGACCATCTGGACATTTGAACCACAGGATGCGGACACGGACGGCCTGGCTGGCTACGGCGGACGTGTGCTTGACGGATTGTGGACTACAGTCGACCGCATAAGACGCAGCAAGTTAAACCAAGTTCACAGCACTCCAACACGGCAGTTACTGCGCGGGCCCCTGTGTCTTGAAGTATGGTGTTGAGGGTCACGTGGCATCGCGGAGCTCCAATACACGGCCAGTTGCGAGTAGCAGTACACAGCCCGTCACCACCGCACCCAGCGTCGTAAAGCGAGTGGACGTATGCGGTATGAAACCTGTCGACGGACTAATTATGCAATTTGGTGAGAAGTTTTCGATTTGGTATGATTGCGGGGCGGATTGTTCTATAATTAAAGAAAGCGTCTCTCGTAAGCTGATGTTACATTACAGAACCAGCAGCCGGGTGACAGCGGCTGCAGTGCATAGTGTGCGCAAGCGGCAAGCAGCCGGATGGTAGCGGCTCCAGCGCACAGTGGGCGCAAGCTGCATCGCATGGCGAGCGATACGTGGATGACTGCGTTATGCAACCCTCATTGGACACGTTGGAATGTTAAGGTGAATGTAATCGTTTTATTTGTTTTTTTTTGGCGCGGAATACTCGTTATTTGAAGAATGGCAAACTATGTAGTAAAGTTGTGACAATAACGAGTGAGTGCGAGTATTCAGTACAGAATAGATTTAGATTTGTCTTGATCAACCTTTCTTGCCAAGATAGCTTTTTTTTTAGTTACCATATTTGTCGCTTAGTTGTGGAGTGACGTCATAATAGATGAGAAATTTTAATTATGGTTCGATGTGAAGACAACAGAGCTTTGTTTCATAAAGATTTTTGCGTTACTTTAGAGATTACAAAGACGTGCGTAAATTCAAATTTATCCTACGGGTACGCATTTAATTTTGTGCTTTGACGTATTCTGCAAGCGTGGTAGTAATTGCGTACAGATGCCAAATAAAACTCATTTGCTGCTTCTGATTAGTTGAAAGTTTGGTTGAAGATAAAAACTTCCATGGGTGGTCGGATGGAGGCAGCTTGACTATCTTGAATGTGTGATGTAAGGGTTCCGGATGGAGGTTCCCTGGAGTTACCAGATGGAGGTAGCTGACTCGTTGATGATTTTTGAGATGACTTTATGCGGAGGCTCTATGGTGGTTTTATTGTTTTGATCTTAAGCGTTGAGACCAGTTTAATTTTTTTTATGGCATTGAATTTTGTTCGGTAAACTTTAGCTTCCGTAATTTTACTATAAGGTGGAAACGATGATTTTTGTGTGTATTCGCTAGATGGAGGCAATGATTTGTGTGTATCCGCTAGATGGAAGCGATGGTAGTGATTGCTTAAAAATTTACGATTTTTGCAAGTTTCCCGAAAATTAAAGCAAAACAATTTCTCTGTAGTCGGTTCTTATTTTGACACGTAATTGAAAGAAATTATTGCAATTGAAGTTCTCATTTCAACACTGTGGGTCAGGGCTGGCCGAAGCGATATCTTTTTACTGCCAAGACTTTCTTTCCTTCAGATCTCCCACACGAGGACGTGTGGTGCGTTAGAATGGCCGTGTCGGCGAGTGAGCAACGCCATCTGGCGTCGGGCTTGCGGCTTCTACATCACACCAGGGCACATCTCTTCAGCCTGTCCGGAGAAGGTGGTCAAAGAGGTCCACGTCTGCAACCATCAAACTGCGAGGAGTGCGCTGGCAACATCATCGGGTGAGATCGTCCAATTTTTATTTGATAGTGGTTCTGAATGCTATTTAGTCAAATCAAATTCGGTCTCGAAGTTTTCCGGTACTGCACGAAACGAGAAAGTATTTCTGTCAGGGATAGGTCAGGGGAATATATTATGGGAATCTCAAGTTCTCAGCGAAATTAAGGTCCAAGGTATTGAGCTTAGAGTTTTGTTTCACGTTGTCCCATCTGATAGCATTTCGGATTCCGTTATCCTGGGTAGAGATATTTTCCAACATGTAGTAAACGTCCAGATTAGCGATGGCAATATCAATTTTAGTACTACAAAAAAAAAATCCTTCTGACATCGATACTGACCTTGAGGGAAAACATAAAAATGAATTGCTCAGGATTCTTTCTAAGTACAAAGATTATTTTACCGATGGTATACCTGTTCGTCGTGTTAATACGGGGGAAATGAGCATTAGTTTGATAGATCCCAAAAAGAAAGTGCAAAGACAACCCTATAGACTATCGCCCTCTGAAAAAGAAGTTGTACAAGAAAACGTTCAATCACTTATAGATGCGTGTTATTCGCGAAAGTAGGTCCCCGTTTGCTAGCCCAATTTTACTTGTTAAAAAAATGATGGAAGCTGTAGGATGTGCGTTGATTATAGAGAACTTAATTCTAACACTGAACCCGGCTATGCTGGCTTAGCGGAAGTTTCGGAAACTTTAACAAATTTTGAAGACGTTTATGGGCCTGTGACGGCCGTGACTAACAACGATGATGTTGGAAGTGATTCTCTCTCAGCTTCAAGTGACACTATGTCGGTTGATAGCGATACTTCGATCGCCTCTTCTGGCGCGCCTTAGTGCAAAACCATTTTGGGAAACCCAATTTCATAACTTAGCGTAATTTTTGTCATTCTAAAGTTTAGTCAATCCTGGTCGGAGGGCGCAGTCCGGGCCTGGCCCTTTCGGTCAGGTTGAAGAGACACGCTTGTTCGGTCCAGATGGTGGGTAGTGTCAATCCTGGCCGGAGAGTACAGTCCGGGCCTGACCCCTTGTGGGTAGGTTGAAGGGACATACTTGTCCGGTTCAGACGGTCAATCCTGTCCAGAGAGTGCAGTCCGGGCCTGACCCTTGCGGGTAGGTTGAAGGGACATGCTCGTCTGGCTCAGATGTGTGTTGTCGATCCTGTCCAGAGAGTGCAGTCCGGGCCTGACCCTTGCGGGTAGGTTGAAGGGACATGCTCGTCTGGCTCAGATGTGTGTTGTCGATCCTGTCCGGAGAGTGCAGTCCGGGCCTGACCCTTGCGGGTGGGTTGAAGGGACACGCTCGTTCGGCTCAGACGGTTTGTACTGACGATCTTGATCGAAGAATACTGTTCGGGCCCGACCATTGAGGGCAAGACGCGCGCGTCCGGTACGGATGGAGCTAGATGTTGACCTTGTTTAAAAAAAAGTCGAAGTGGCGTCTAGAAATCTAGAAGCTCAGGCAGTCTAGAACATGAGCGATATTAGTAGATTATAGTAACTGATCCAATTATGCAATCGTGTCAAGTGATGTCGTCGCATCACTCTACTGCCCCTACATAGCCTAAATGGTTGTTACTACATAGTCCTGTAGATATAATCCTTAATTCGATTTGATCAGGATGAACGAGCGGATGTATCCCTGATGTGAATTTCAGTGTTTCAGGAACACTTTCACGCCCGAGGACGGTCGTATGTCAGTCTGGCCGTGACGGCGCAGCCGTGTCATCGACAAAAACACTAGGAGAGCTGTGTCGATGGTAGCAGAACGACCATCTTGTAAATGGCAACATTATTAAGAACGACTGACTATGATTGGAGGAGCGCTGTGTCGATGGTAGCAGACCGACCATCGACAATCTTGTAAATGTCAACGTAACGAAGAACGACTATGATTGGTCAATGAGTCGTTCTAGCGGAGCGTCGTGTCGATGGCAGCGGGGCGGCTATCGACCATTACTTTTTCGATGGGCAACCGTCAGCGCACCACGTCTTCGACGAATCGCTATATATCGTTACAATCCCTAGAAAGCACTTAATTTAAACACCTATCTGAGTTTTGTGATTGCGTACCAAACTGTGTGAATTGTAATAAAAGAAGCTGTGATTTACAACATGGATTTTAATAACGGCCCTCCTGCGTCTATAAATATATAAGTATAAGTAGATAAATAACAATTAGTGTATAAAATAAATAATCAAGTTAAAAACCATAAGGTTCTCAGCATAAGAGTAAGATAAGATCCGTACTTAGTTAGTTCCGCCCATCGATAACAGATGGCGCCACCATGCAAGTTAGCTCGCGGTGACGAGATTCCGCCACCAAAATGTAACGTATTTCTAGTCTCGTTAACAAACCATTTCGTCATTTGTGGTACTCAAAATATTTCCTGATTCCTGAGTATGTAATTTTCGTGAACATTACGGTATTGAAAATTGAAATTATAAAGCTCTAACGATTCTAGATATTAAACTGCAAAAAAAGTAGGGTATCTTTAAATTTATTTCATACTTTCAGAAACATAATATTTTTTAATTTCAATACGACCGTAGATCAACGAATCGTAGGTCCTGGCTGTTAGTCTAAGCAGTTGTTAAGCCAAGTCAAAGGCCTTCGGGGACGGCTTGAAAACTCTCGACACCGGAGTTTGGCCACTTAGCTCATATTGAGAAGAAGAAGGAAGATGGTTGCGCTTTTTTTTTAAAACGATGATCTGGGCAAAGTCTTGATCTCGCGGTTTTTTCGTTATAAATCATAAATTCATAAAAGTAAAAAAATATTGCAAAAATAACGAAGTCCGACTAAAAAACCACCCTAAGTATATTCATACTCATTTTGGTACAAATAACATTTATATCAATATGAAAAAAAAACTGTTTCAAAAAATTATTTTTAAATTTTCAGAATCATTTTTTTTTTCGAATTCATAATTAGGATTAATCATGATAAAATTAAATATTCTTAGGGTGTTTTTTTTTAAACAGTCTTTAAACAATTTTTTACCGTTTTTGACTAACAATAAAAATATCGTAAATTCAAAATTTTGCCCTGATTTTACTGATACGTGATTTTGCTCTTCATCGTCTTATTAAGGCTTTATAATAAGGCATAATACGGGTAACACCGGGGACCGCAGCGAGTTTTGCCAAAAAGGCATTTTACTTATTATATGCGCCCACATTGAAAGGACGAGAATACCTATCATTAGAAGGAGATATTAACGCCTGCTGCCCACAATAATAGGGATGTTACCATGAGTTTACTTACAACTATTATGACTATAATTTTAACCCGGGATAAAACGTAGACTGTTGAACATTTGTGGTGAAAGATTATGGCGCATGGTAAATTTCTCCCTTTAAATTATTAACATTTAAATGTTAAAAACTAGATTTAAGTATAATATTAAGTAATTAATTTTAAGAAGTCTTAGCCATGCTCTAATAACGAAGCACAGGTGCACGTTTTCTGTATATTTGTGTTGCTAATAAAGACATTTTGAATTTGAATTTAAGGTTCTGTACAAAAAGGTACAGAACCTTAAGCTAAACCCTATTACTTCTTCTTCGTTTGAGCTAAGTGGCTAAGCTCTGTTGCCGAGAGTTTTCAAACCGCCCGAAGTCCTCTAACCGTATTACTAAGCTTTGGCTGTCTGTTTGTCTGTCAGTGGCTGTATTTTATTATTATTACCTTTGACTGCTAGAAAGGTGTCATTTTAACAAATTACGTATGTCTGTTGCTTATATACAAGGAGGAAGTGGGGAAATTGTGATTCAATGCCCTACCTTAAAATCTCCATGCCCTACCTCAAAAACAATCTCTTCTTCTAGGTCGGTACGCTCTTGTCAGAGCGGTCGTGATCTTGAAGAAGTAGTTAGTGGTGGATGGGACAGATAGTACACGCCTCACAATGCCTCATGCCTCTATGATTATAAAGAGGAAAGTTTGATTGTTTGTTTGTTTGTTTAACGCGAATAGGCTCCGAAACTAATGCAAAAGTCTTGATGAAGCTATATTATCTCCGAGTAACATAGGCTATAGTTTGTTTCTCTTTGCAACTTAGGTTATTTTAAAGACCGCGCTAAGCCGGGACGGGATGCTAGTAAAATCTAAAAATGTTGTTTTTTAAAATTTTATTTTTATATATTTTTATATTTTACTACTTTTAAGTCTTACTTTTTAAAATGTTTTTTTTATGTTACCTATAATTTAGAAAATAAAAATCTTTATAAAACAATTTTAAAAACAAAAAACAAATATTGTAAATTGTTGATTTTATATAAATTTTTATCGTAAAAATTCTACTGCCGCTCGGCTTGCGCCCCGGTCCCGTCGGTACCCATTGGGCATGGATCTTTAAAAACATAACTAGTTGGCTGGTTTGTCCACACATGGTAGTATCCAAGCCATGACAATGATGCGGGCTCGTGAAAAACAAACAAAGCATTCTGGCCACAACAAAGACTGGCTAAAGATCCTACGCGACGCGGTGCGACAATCCAAGCAAAAACATGTTTTGATGAAACTACTAGCTGCGCTCACCGGGTTTTCTCGTGTCAAGTTATTAAAATACTCTATTGTTTGTCCTAAATCTGTAAGCTCGCCTCAACAGATGAATGATATTAATAATAATAATAATAATAAAATATTTATTTACCACTGAAAAAAACTTAATCATTAGTGTTGCATATTATACATGTTTGCTTATGATGTATAAAAACTAAGGGGACTCTGTAAAACATACGCAACTCTTGCAAAAAGAAATGTCACTCTTTTTTATATTTCTAATACTAGGTATACAGACCCTGCACTAAGTAAACTACTTGTATTGGAGGGTCTGTGTTCCCCTATTATGATAGATGCATACAGATCTTGCTTGATATCTCATTTCACACACGGCTGTTTAACCCCATACTGAACCATTTCTAGTTTGTGTTATGGTAGCTAACACAACTGATATACTACATATACATACATACGTGTACATATTTTATATAGGAACATATTTGACACCCAGACCGACAGCCAACAAATTTAGTTCAGCACAAAGATGTTGGCCGTGCCTGGAATCGAACCCGTAACCTTCTGATTGGCAGTCCGGCATGGTAACCTTTACGCCAACGACTTCGTCGAGATTAAGATGCAAGTGAGAAGATATGAACTTCCAAATATTTTCTTTATTGACTCAAGTTGTATGCACCGACACTACTTGAGTGCCTGCAATCTTACTGTGAAAGCAAATGACATAATTAGATATATTTATGATCATCGTTTTTGGTAAAAATATTTTACAGGCAAATTCACAGTCACACATAAATAAAAAAAATAACATGAAAAATATACTTGACAATCAAACATACTCGCAATAAGGTTTTATGTATGTATGTGATTTAAACATTTAATGTAACAGGACATTATGCTAGCTTTATCCGCTGAATTAATACATTAAAGTCATTAACGTTTTTGCATTCATTTTAGCCTTTTTAGAGGTTGTACGTTACGTTTAATAATAATCATTCATTCATTCAATATTTAAGAGCTGGGCTCTTGTCTGTGGAGTTTTTTCCAGGTTGTTCTATCTTCGGCCAAATCCTTGACCTCCCTATACGACATGACTTTCGCCTTCTCCTTAATTTGGTCTAAATATGATCTTCTAGGTCTTCCTCTTCCTCTCCTGGCTTCTATCTTTCCTTCCACAATATTTTTAATGAAATTGTCATGTCGAATAATGTATTTATTTGTCCAGTAAATCACGTAGGTGCAATATTATTATTACATTTATTTATTTACTTCACATATACGAGTAAAAATAATTACATAAAATAAAAACAAGTCAAAAAATTAATTAAAATGTCAATAAACAATAATAAACACAGCCTGCATTTTGGGCACGTAGACAGAGAAGACAATTTTTATTTTATTATCATTTTTAATGTAAATTTTTATTATAATGTCAGTAATAACATATATATATTATATTAAAAATATTTCTGAAAATTATAAAAATGCTACCAACATTTTAGGCTCCTTTTCCTACCTAGTCTTTTTCAGGTTTAGTTTAGTTAAGTTTTAGATTAAGTCAGTTAATATTGAGTAAGTTAGATTTAAGTTAAGTTAGTATATTGTAGCAATAATAAAAAATACTTCTAAGTTCAAAAATAGCACAAAATACAATGATCGTTGTCTATACTGCTGCAGGTAAAAAAAGCTCTAGCAAACTTAGGGCGGGCAACTTTCCAAGCCCGTAGGGCGGGCGGGAAGGTCGCGGCAGATCGCATCGCGGCTTCGCACCGACCACACGCGAGGCTTCAACGTTAGCCCCCGCAATGAAATCGACGCCAATAAACTTTGTATATAACCTACAATATTATATTACTAACAACTAACCAAAAATATATCAAACAAATAATTAAGAACAAAAAAAAGTTGAGAAAATATAACCAAAGTATTTTTAAGAAAGCGAAAATATTAATCTATTGTAAAAAACTTATTTATAAAAATAATCGTAACAATATAACGTGACTGCAAAGCAATATAATCAAATAGTATTAAATGTTTAAAAGTAGTTTTTAGAAAGTTAAAGTTAACGCCAGTTTTGAAGTGTCTACTTATTTAGAACTTATTTGCTACGTGTGTTTGTCTGCAGTTTTAAAGGTAAGTCACTTTTTAATTAACATAAAATAAGTAAGATTTTTAAAAATGTGTTTCATAAAATAATTTAGAATTTTATGATTATTTTTTAAAAAATAAGTAAGATTTTTAAAATTGTTTTTCATAAAATAAGCAAGAATTTTATGAATATTTTTCAAAAAATAAGTAAGTGTTGAATATTTTTTTTTCATAAAATAAGTAAGAATTTAATGAATGTTTTTCATAAAATAAGTATGATTTTTTATGTTGTTTATTGAAATATTTGTTTTGTTTCAATACGTTTAACATAAATAGATTACAGAGGAACAATAATAAAAAAATAACTTTTTAATAGCAGTACATAAAAAAAGTTTTTTTCTATAATTATTATTGCAGCTACACTAGGTTGTTTTATTTCCTCATATATTTTAATCACTGGTTCAATCTATAAAAAGTATTTTGTAACATTTGTGACACCGAAGAAACAAAATAGGTAGTCAAGGAAATATGTGATATTTGAAACAATAATGGCTATAACATTAATGGCTATAAAATGGAATTAATGTTGGTATTAAAAAGGTAAAGATATATTTTAGTAACCCTTGGTTTCTAAGTAATTTTCAGGTGACATTACATTTTGATATAGTTTGTGGCTGGCTAATGGCTAAACTACCAACTTTTCATTTCGATACGTTTTTCAATTTTTGTTTTACCTTTTTGGTAGAATTTTTCTCATATGAAGTCTGATAATTTCTTGACATATTTACTCGTGAACGTATTACCATATTAAATCTAAAATTTATAATTTATTATAAAATAGATTATAAGTATACAATACCAGGAAATGGCATTATATTCTTTTCTTTTAACTCATTTAATATGAATAATTTTGACATGTAATTTAATAGAATTTTAGATATATAAATTAAATATTAATTTTGAAAACTATTTTAATTTTTTGTAATATAAATATAATGCGCGAAGTTTTCTCTAAGTAAAACTATAATCTAGTCTACTAAGCTAATAAATAGTATTACTTTAAAATAAACGACTAGTTACGTAAAGACTAAGAACGTGCCCATTAGCGCATTTCTTAATGTCTCTCGTCAATAGTCCAGAAATTTAGCATGTTAAAATAAAAAATAAAAAATAAAAAACAAAATGTTTTTATTTCTTAAATGTATCAAAAATGTATGTACATAATCTTATATCCCTCAAACCTATTTGCACGGCCGTGTCTTAGAAGTTAGTGCCTTCCAGTGACTAGATTACATTATCGTACATTTGTTAATTTATGTTTATATTCATTCGGATGAACAAATATATATAATTTATTACAGATAGAAGATAATAAGATTAAAACCTAATAAAAAAAACACTCATAAAATTAATTTAATAGACCACTCCGGATAGAACCTGACGGAAAGGTACCCATAACGCTCGTTGCCGCGTTGTATGGCCATGGATAGCCTTTGCGCCAGGTAGGTACGATCCGGAGCGGAATTCGCCTGATTTTCTATTAATCTACGCCCAGTTTCAGAAATAATCTGTTAATTGACTGAACTTGTACAAATATATGTGACATGCTTAAGTTTACTCATTATATACTCGTACAAATTAATGATTATTATTATTATATTACATTTAGAAAAGGAACCATTATCCAAGTATTTATAAAACTTTAAACGTCAGGTTAACCTGCCCAAGACCGTACTTGGTGCAAAGGTACCCATTACATAGTCCATTACTATTTACTCAACTGACTTCACTTCACTGATATGGGAGCAAAGAAGCATATTTTAGAAAAATCCTGAGATAATAATAGGGCAACCTTTTTCAGCTAAAAGGTAAAATAAAATAGATATTTGAGGGGGGCTCCCATACGACAAACGTAATTTAAAAGTAGTTTTTTACTCGATCTTAATAACGATATTTGGTAGACCCTCTATACATTCACAGAATATTGAATTATGTTTTAAATTATATTTGTTCATCGTACTGATCTATGTATATGTATTTACATTATATTTCTATATTATTTAATATTATACAAGCGGTGATAAAATAAATTTACGTATAGTTTAAGAATAACATTTACAAAGCATAAATAAAACGAAAATGTTGTAAACTTTAAATTAAAATATAAATTATATATTAATTTAAAAATATATATATTTAAACGGGGCTCCATTAAAACAATGGTACGGAACCATTCAAGCGCGAGCCCAACTCTCAATTGGCCATTCTTTTCATTTATAAACTCCTCTCCATCCAAAGGTTGTTTGAAAGATAGTATATATATCTATAGTATGGATGTTCTGCTTAAAGCAAAAAAAAAATATCTATTTATCTTGGGTGGTTATTACATTCTAGTACCATTTCTTTCAACAAAAAAAAAACGCAGTTTTTCTGTTCTATATTAGTGAATCTTCAAGTAAAAAAAAACATTAAGCTCTGTAAATTGATCTATTGTGTTTAAAGCCAATGTTAAACACTTTAAAAAGAAAATCCATTTGGTCGTCTGTCAAGTAGAAAGCACTTAAAATGCACTTATCATTAAATGAACTTAAAACTATAATTATACCATTAACATTTATATAAAACCTTTGTGTATACAAGGAATTTATTGAAGTAAAATTAAATTATTAATGTATTGGATGATTTTAAATTTATAATAAATTACACAGCTCTACAAAAAATCTATTTTTTTTTGTTGCCCTGTTTATCATCGCAAATTGTTACGTTTTTAAGTGCCCAGATTACGAATATATTCGTAAAAGTACTAAATTTGCTCTTTTTTACAAATTGAATTTTAAACGATTTATCGTCAAAATTTTAATTTTCAGTCATTTGTTGAAAAAAAAACGAGCAGATCTTACAAAATCATTGATATTTTCACGAATTGTGTGTATAAATAGACCCAAAATCATCATCATATCAAAGGCAACAAAACCACTGTTAAGACCAGTGTTATATTATATTAAATTTCAAATTGTTATTATTTAGTTATGACGAAGTTATATTTAATTATATGTTTATTTTATTCATGCACATGAGAATTGACCATAATAAGAGTGGCTTGAAAACTCTCGACACCAGAACTTAGGCACTTAGGTTATAGCATAAATTATAAAATTGATGTGTTAGGGGACTCATACAATAATGGCACGGAACCCTTCATGCGCGAACCCAACTCGACCTTGGCCAATTTTTGAGTAGTTTTTTACTCGATCTTTATAACAATATTTGGTAGACCCCCTAGACCATAGAGGGTCTACCAAATATCGTACGTAAATATTGATCTATGTATTAAATTAAGAAATAAATAATAAAAAGTATATTAAAGGGGGCTCCCATACAACAATGGTACGGAACCCTTCCTGCCCGAGCTCATATTGCACTTTTTTACAATGAATGGGCTTGCGCTTGATGGTAAGCAACATAGTGTAGGTAATATAACAACAGGTGTAGCGAGCGCGCTTACCTAGAAAAAAACCGGTTCACTCTTGCTTTGAAAACCGCCAGATTGTAGTTTGATTGTAGATAGTATTTATTATAGGCCAAACGCCTTTATGTTATAAAAAAATAAATAAAAAAAAATGGTTGCCTGTAAAGTCGGTTTTACGGGCGAAGATTTTACGTGACAACGTCTGCCGCGTGCTGCGCGCGCGGCAGACCGATCATAGTTGAGTGGGAGAGAGACGCAAGGCATTCGGCGGGCCTCTCTCTCGTTCGGTGACTCATCGTAACGTTACCGGGCGTTACACTTTTTCATAAGTGACTCCCAGCCGCAACCTAATTTAAGACGTTGTCACGTCAAAAAATGTATTTTTTAAGTATTTAAGTAATGATTGTAGTGTGACTCGCCTTTAACGTATGTTATTTATGGCCAGTAAAGTTCTGTGTCTGTATTACTTATGCACAATTGATCATAACGATCGGGGGGGTTGACCCACCGCCGATCCGTTCCACAGCCAACCGTGTCAAGGCTCCCAGAGCGATACTAAACTAAACGTAAACTAACTTTATTGATGCGGAAAATTTATGCATTTGCATATTATTATTTGTTTTTTGTTTAAAGCGAGCGTGGCTCGGTGGTAATAACGTCTGCTTTTCAATCAGACGGCCGCTAGTTCGATCCCGGCCTTACACCAATGACTATTTTTACACGCTTTATATTAGCTTCACCTGTATGTTATATGTATGGGCGCGATTTCGACCCACTTTAAACGGCCAGATTTCGTTACAAAAAACTACAAAAAAATTACAAAAAAACATAAATACAAAAAAAAATTGAATAATTTTATCAAATTAGTGTATTGTCATCGGTCCTCAATAAATCTACAAAGTTTAAACAAAATCTGGCCGTTTCAAGTGGGTCAAAATCGCCCCCAAAGAAGTCGGTTACAAACAAACATATAGGTGAAGCTAATAAAAAGCGTGTAAAAAAAACAAATTTGCACAAATAAATCTGTCACAATTATTCAGATAGACATGGAAAAGTAATTTTACTTGTTCTACTTTTAAGAGAAAATTACAAAGTTATAATCTATGCATTAAACTTTTAAATTTAGGGATCGGACGCATTTCTTCTGGCGATATTGTGCTGTATTTAGCCGCACCATAAATATTGGAGAAAAGCGCCTGAAGCGCGGGAGTAGGTATTTCTCGAAATAAATTTATATTGACGGATCGAAAGATCCAAGGTGTGGTGGTCGGTCGGAGGAACATACCTAATTTTTCTAATTTATTTGAATTTTTTCTTTGCTTATCTTAATTTGGGATTCAGGTCACAGTGGAAGTACACTAAATATTTAATTTTGTCTTCTATTTACAATGGATTTATGGAAAGTAACGCCTGAGTCAATAGGTCAATATGATTTTTGACCTATTGACCGGAAATCCATTGCTCCCATGTCTTAATACCATATCTTTTAAAAATAATGAGCCTGTAGGAAACTTCGGAAAAAAAAAATGGTTGCCTGTAAAGTCGGTTTTACGGGCGAAGATTTTACGTGACAACGTCTGCCGCGTGCTGCGCGCGCGACCGATCATAGTTGAGTGGGAGAGAGACGCAAGGCATTCGGCGGGCCTCTCTCTCGTTCGGTGACTCATCGTAACGTTACCGGGCGTTACACTTTTTCATAAGTGACTCCCAGCCGCAACCTAATTTAAGACGTTGTCACGTCAAAAACACACACACTTAAACCTCCTCACTCTAAACGCATACAACTCACGGTCTCCGTTTTGTCACAAAAAATAATACCTTTACATCCTTAATCCGTAGGAAATGCGACAAACCGTTAATCACATTTTCAATTACAGACTCCGACTGCCGCGTCGGGGAATCTAGTTGAAGTTGATACTAAACATTAGTGTCGCCACAGATATCATATTTACCTAGATAACGCAGGTTCGCAGTCTAGTAGTATACTCGTACGTGCATTTTTATTTAACTGTATCGCAATGGAATCGCAACGCGCTTCAGTCGCATAGTGATATAACGATAGTAGATTGCGTAGCCCGAGTGAAATCGTTTCAAGAAAATACGAATAGATGGCGCTACGTGTATCAAATTTGATACACGAAGTACAATTTTCAACAAGAGGTTGAGTGTCTATTATATTTAGTACCTGGTTGACCGAGCTGTGCTCGGTTTTTTTTTAAATATGACATTTGCTTAAAATGATTCTTAGCTAGATCAATTTATCGCCCCCGAAACCCCCTATATACTAAATTTCATGAAAATCGTTGGAGCCGATTTTGAAATTCCAATTATATAGTATATACAAGAATTGCTCATTTAAAGATATAAGATTCGTCAATGATACTTGCTTACTGCTCCGGCACAAAAAGCCGAAAATGGATGTTGGCCTCTGATAACAGAGGGCACCACTCGTCACGGCGTTGCGCTATTTCTTTTCGCTTGGTCACTTGAAGTTCGCCAAGGTCTCTTTCGACGGCGTCCCTCCGGCTTCCCCAGGTAGAATCTCTTAGCGTCAAACACTGCATCATCTATTCTTCTTCTTCGTATGAGCTTAGCCACTAAGCTATCAAGAAATTTTCGCAATTTCGCTTTCTATTGCTAATCCTCAGACAAACGTAGCCGATTCTCAGACTTACCGATTACGCATATAAAGTTTCGTGAAAATCGGTCAGGCCATTTCGGAAGAGTATGGTAACTAACATTGTGACGTGGAAATTTTATAATTTTGTTTTTCAATGAATATATTTCCTTTATTTCGATTCCATTACTATATAATGCCAAGAATTTCATTCTATTTTACTCGCTTTAAGCTGCACCTTATTATAATAAGCATTTTATATATTAGAAGAAGAAGATTAAAAGTTGGAAAGTTGCTATCATCTATTCACATTATATCTGCGGTCCAAACATTAGAGTCGGCGTCTAGGTAAATTTGCTACCTCTGCTCAATTTGCCGCGTCTTACTGACGAAGATGGAGTTAGTGGAATAAGGTACAAATTTTGTTACGAAATGATGGCTTGATGGCTCAATGTCAAGGGTAGGTAAGGTAGAAGTTGACACAAGTTTTTTTACCTCTTGCGGGTCATTTAACCAGCACGGCGCGTAAACTTTTAATATTTAATTTTTTTTGGTATTTGTTGTTATAGCGGCACGAGAAATACATAACTTGTGAAATTTTCAGCTTTCTAGCTATCATGGCTTATGAGATACAGCCTGGAGACATACAGACAAAAGTATATTCTTTATCGATTATAAAATGTAGTAAAAATAAACATTTATGGGGGCTCCCATACAACAATGGCCCGAAAATCTTCATGCGCCAACATATCTTGCACTTGGCCAATTATTTCCTTTCCTTATCTACGAAATTCTAAAGAAGAAAGATATAATATGTAGGTAGATTTAATAAATGTAGACATAGATTTAATTTAGATCGATTTTTAATTTCACGCGCCTTACGGGTAAGAATATAGCTGACCTTATATATTTTAAACACATGTAACATGTTTTAAATGCTATATTCTGTAAATATATGTAGGTATATCTGGAAGAAGAAAATCGTCTACTTCTCCATGGCTGAGAGAAATAAATACCAACTTAAGAATTCTCGTCATTCGCCTCTCCGCAATTAGTCCCAAACTAATGAGGGTTTTATGTTAACCCTCTCTTTCATTGACATGCCTTTCATCCTAAATGTCGTTCATTTCTTTTGACCGTAATTTGTGCCGAAAAAGGATAATCGATCGAGCAAACGAAGCAAGCGATGACTACGCTCACAAGTTCCAAACTTTCGTACAAAACTTGCGTCAACCTTTATTGTTAGGACTGCGAAGCTTTGGAACTCACTACCTGAGTCTCTGTTTCCTGAGAGGTATCATCCGGGGGGCTTCAAAATTAGAGTTAATAGGTATCTTCTAGGAAAGCGTGGTACATCGTAGACTGCAGCGCAGCTTAACACCAGGCAAGCTGTAGTCAAACGCATATACCTATCAAGGGGGAAAAAGACGTGCGGTCACCGTTATAGTACCAAAAAACAATAATTATAAAATAACAGAAATATTAAGGTGGGGCATACAATAAACGTGCTTTTTTTTCCTGTTTTGTTTGCTCTATATTAATAACGGTAACAAATAGAAGCTCCAAATTTTCGAAAAATATTTTAAGATTAAAATAAAACAAATATTTTTGGGTGGCTCCCATATAACACGACATTTTAAAATAAGTTTTTACTTGATCTCTATAACGAAATTTCGTAGACCCTCCAAACATTAAAAGTATTCAATTATGTATAAACTTTAAAAATATTTTGTAATATTAAATAAATCTTTGTTCTATACAGCAAACTTGTTGCTATTTCTATGGTTAGGGATTTTAAAATAATAATAATAATAAATACCTTGGGGATTAGTATCTACTTTAGTTTTCAAGACTTTTCCCTTCAACTTTCCCAAACGGTATAATTGATAATATCTTCATAGAACGTCTCAATGGACGGTATAATCGTTTTATTAATTAATGCCTTTCCCAAATTCCTGCAGATCCCTCCATCTACTGAGCAATTAAAGTAGGTGATTACCGGGAGCTGGCCGGACCGAGTTCAAATGGCACTTAAACGACAATTTAATTCATTTATTCGAACGAATATTCGGTTAATTGTATCCTACTAATCTAAGTCTAATCTTACCAGCCTACCCAATAGTCTAGTCAACAAGTTCAAAAACGTGTTAAATAGACATAAAGCTCCTAAAAATAAGTGCCATAGCTCATTCGATGCGGAATGACGTCTAGAAAAATGTTTTTTAAGGGTTTTTTAGCACATAAAAAAATGCGATTGTTATTAACAAAATAAGAAAAAAAAAGGTATTTAGTTTTTCATTAATAACTTTTAAAATAATGATATTTAAGGAATTTTGAAAAAAGAACGTGAAAGAGGAAAAATTTTAACGTAATTTGTTAAGAATTTTTTTATAAACAAATAGACTATTTTGGGATTTAAAAAAAAAAATCTTATCATCTTATAGCATAGGTGAAATGATAATGTTTTTTAAAAAAAATTCTTAAATATTTTTTTTATTGTTTTTAATCGTTTTTTTATATTTCAATTGCTTAAATAATTAGTTACGAAATTATTTTATTCTTAAAAATCATCATTTATTCTTCTCAATAGAATAACAGAGTTTTTTTTATTTATAAATAATTTAATTGTTTATTAACTTAACAATTTGTTATAAACAAATAATATAAACCGTCATATTTTTTTTGAAAACTACAAAAAATTACAAAAACAACCAACTTGTTACTTCTTCAAGCTGAAACGGTTGAACTGATTTTAATGAAATTTGGTATGGTAATATTACATGAACAAAGTGTACTCGACTTAATAGAGACGTTAAGAAGTGTGCTAATGAGCATATTCTTAGACCCTTTACGTAATTAGTAAGTAATACTATTTATATTAGCTTAGTACGCTAGATTATAGTTTTAAGGGATAACCTAGTACAACCCTTGAAAAAAAAATTGAAGTACTTCGACGGGCGAAGGTAGAAAAAAGGTACCAGCCGTCGTGAAGGAGTAACATAGATTTTGAAGTTATTTGCGTATCCCACGGGAACCACTATTGTCTTTGGCATACAAAGTAGCCTATGTGTAAATCCAATAGTCTAGTCAACAAGTTCAAAAACGTGTTAAATAATAGACATAAAGCTCCTAAAAATATGAGCCGTAGCTCATTCGATTCGGAATGACGTCTAGAAAAATGTTTTTTAAGGGTTTATAAGCACATAAAAATATTTGCGATTGTTATTAACAAAATAAGAGAAAAAAAAGGTATTTAGTTTTTCGTTAATAACTTTTGAAATAATGATATTTAAGGAATTTTGAAAAAAGAACATGAAAAAGGAGAAAAAATTCCAATAAAACAGTCCTAACTCCCGGAACTCTATCTATATTTTTTTTAACGCTGAAAATAAAGCTCCGCGAGGGCGTTACGGCATAGGCGCGCCGCCTAAAAAGCCGGTATATCACCTAAAATATTTTTTTTACAAGGTCTAGCCTATCTTCATAGTATATCTCTTAAAAATCAGTCCAGCTGAAGAGAAGTAACAAACATATAAACACACTCTCACATACGCACACAAACTTCCGCATTTTTTAAATGTAGGATTAACGTTATAAAGCTTACGAATCAAGCGATATTTTTCGAGCACAAATAGTATATTTTTTATTTGTCCAAAAGAAAAGCAGTATTTGTATTGCTTATTTGTTTTACCTCCAAATATTTCTAAGATTTTCCTTCAGGCTAAATGACTTTTTTATGTACACAAACGTAATGTTTGGCCTGAACCAATAAGTTGATGAATCACCCACTTTATACAAGGTTATCAGGAAAGGGTATGGTAAGCTGAAAATCCTTAAAAGTAGATAGATAGATTAATGAATTAACCCTTTATTGGGCAAATTATAGGTACAAGTTGTACAAGGTACAACACATAAAAAGTAACAACATAAAAAGATTTACAACGTGCCACAAACAGCAGCCTTATCGCTAACAGCGATCTCTTCCAGGCAACCTTTGGATGGAAAGGAGTTGAAAGGACGAGAAAAGAGGGTTGCACAATAAAGAATAGTAATACTTATAATTATGATGGAGGATTTAAAATAAACAAGTAAATAACATTATATTATAACTAATATAAATATAACATACATACACAGATAAATCAATACACTAATAAATAATAATAGGTATATATATTACCTTCAGTTACAAAAATATCAATGTCAATATTAAGACGAAAAACGCCATGAAACTAATAAAAACAATTAAAAAATACGGAGCCAGAAACTGTTGCGGGGCCGCCTACCCTCGCTTTTTCTTATTAACTTACCAGAAAAAAAAGCAACAATTTAGAAAAAGAAATAAGCATTCGTTATAAAGATTGTGATCTGAAAATTTCAGCGGGAAACCAGCAAATTTTTGTTTCTATACAAAAGTTGAAAATTATTTATATAAAAAAATAGCCCAACCCTAACTTACTACGATCAACCATTCATTCAAAACAATCAAAGAAACAATGGCCTCTCGGCTACGTAAACTCTGCGCGTGGCTTCTGTGCGCCTAGTAGGTTTATCCACATTTTTCGTATATGAGTACTATCTTATCTTAATATATATATAAATCTCGTGTCACAATGTTTGTCCTCAATGGACTCCTAAACCACTTAACCGATTATAATAAAATTCGCACACCATGTGCAGTTTGATCCAACTTGAGCGATAGGATAGTTTAAATCTCAAATTATAGTCGCAATTTTAATTTATTGCTAATTATTGTTTGTTATTATTTGACAGTAACAATTATCTGTTAACTCCAAATGATTCTAACAGATGTCGATACCTTTCGACTGGGTTGAGTAAGTAATCAATAGATGGCGCTGCTATGGTAAATCTACGAACGTGTCATATAAGCTACACTATCTATTTTTCATACCCCTAAGTGAGGCAAAACAACGTTTGCCGGGTCAGCTAGTTTTTTATATATAAACCTATCTCCTTAAAAGAGAGTTTAGCTCGGTGGGAAATCATCTGCTTTTATCAAATAATTTGCCTTGAATTTTGTTTTACATCAACTTTTTAGTATTCTATTTGCCTTGTTAGCATTTTACGTTTAATTAATAATTTTTATTTGAAGAGTTAATGGGGTTCAGAACATTGATGTTTGATTTTTATAACCTTTACGGTTAGAAAGAAAGAATAAAGCTTTATTATGGACAAAAAAGAAATATATACAAACATAAAGTAATCAATATTTTTTTTGTGCACAATAGGCTGGTTAGTATACAGCATTACTGGTAACTTATGAAAAACTTTTAAGGATATATTTTTAAGGACATTCCTACATTTACTTGCGCCTGTATTATAACGTGCCAACTAAGAATAGGACTGTCAAACCGCCATCTTGCTCAATAATACGCGCTAACGTCATTACCAAAGTTTGGTGTGTCAAAAAAATTGTAAACAAATGATATTCAGTTTATATGTTTATTGTACGTTTTTTTAGTATTTCATTTACTTTTCACGCCAAATTAATTATAAATGAGTAGGATTTGAAAAAAAGCACATTTATAAAATAAATATTTATTTTCAGTTTTTATGATTCGGTCGTAAAGTTTTTTAGATACGGATATGATTTAATTATTATTTTAACAAAGAACGTCATATTCCAGTACAAAACATACTAAAACTTAAAAGGTACATCTTTTACACCTGAATTTTAATATAAACATAACTTTGTAATAATACAGGGACAGTATTAAAATGAATTGTATGTAAGAATGGAGAGGACAAGATTGCGGTATTTAGTAATTATACCGTGGAATGTTTTCATTATCATATGAAAACATAATGCCAGTTTAATGTAATTTTACATCAAAATGGACATACGTGTTTATACTACCTTTTTAGGGTTCAGTACCTAAAAGGTAAAAACGGGACCCTATTACTATGACTCCGCAAACTTCTTAAATTAGAAGTCTGTGGTATATACTTACTACCTTTTTCTTTATAACCATCGATGCTAAAGCGAGAGGGTGTCATAAGTTTGACATGTCTGTGTGTGTGTTTGTGAGTCTCTAGCATTGAAGTACCCGAACTGATTTAATTTTAGTTTTAAAGGTTTCGTACTGGGAAGGTAAAAACCCTAGCCTATTACTAAGCCTCCGCTGTCTGTCTGTCTCCAGGCTGTATCTCAGAAACCGTAATATCTAGAAAGCTGAAACTTTCACAAGTAATGTATTTCCCGTGCCGCTATAACAACACGTATAGTTGACTGATATTTTATATTAAATTTACAGGACTGAAATTTTTTTAGACAACCCATTCGCAATATTAATTGACATATTTTATTTGATAAAAAACATCTTTCGTCCATTAACCAGCTCGGTGAAGGTCGTTTGAAGGTGATCTTAGACTAGTACTAAAAATAAAAAATATTAAGAGTGGTCCCCAAACAATAAACGTGTATTTGTCGTATTTTTTTTTGTACCTTTATATGTATAACGGTAACAGGTAACGCGGGCCTGACCCGCACTTGGCCAATTTTAACGAAATTTTTCACTCGATCTTTATAACGAAATTTGGTAAACCCTCAGCAAATTGAATTATGTATTAACATTTGATTGGTACCAAAATAAGTATAAAATATTCTTAGAGCTGTTCTTTAGACGGCTTTTAAGCTATGTTTTTATATTTTTTACCGTCTGTGATTTATAAGGAATATATGACCAAGTGCGAATTGAACTCGCGCATGAAGGGTTCCGTACCATTGTTGTATGGGAGCCTCTAATATGCATTTTATTTAAATTTTATGATTAAATTTGATAGCATATACATTTATATATTCTGTCAAAATTTAAAGTTTCTAGCAGCTACCTTTATTGATATACAGCAAAAAAATACAAAAATAACACGTTTATAGCATGGACCCTCCCTTAATATTTTTTTTTTTGTATTTGTTGTTATAGCGGCACGGGAAATACATATCTTGTGAAAGTTTCAGCTTTCTAGCTATTACGATTTCTGAGATACAGCCCGGAGACAGACAGACAGCGGAGGCTTAGTAATAAAGTCCCGTTTTTACCATTTAGGTCCGTAATCCTAAAGAACAACCTTAACAAATTGCTTCAATTCAAACCAATGAGATTCCTCTTAAAGCATAATTGATTCGAACTGCCTCTATAGACTCAAATCAGAAAACCTCGACGAATACGTTCGACGTTCGACATTAGGATAATCGGATTACCGAATCGGCTATCGAATTAAGACTAGCTTCTTACTTTCAATAAAATCCGAATTGAATTTTGCCTTCACAATGTAAATGGCCTGCCTTAGACTAGGCATAACTTAATAATGTAGCGCCTGTAGCTCTTTTAACATTATATCATACTAGAATTAGTAGTGAAAATTGACATTTTGATTAATATCATATACTATTGTAATGTTAATATAGTACTAGAATATAATTGAAAATTGACATTGATACATATCATATACTTTTGATCATCATCATATTATTTGACTTGTAACTTTGGTGTTATCAATAAATGATTTGTGTTTGTAACTAAGGTGATCTGACGCGATCATTGAGGTTAAGAAACTTCTTCTTTAGCGGAAATTCATTGTAGCGTTAAAAGCTTGGCTAACTTAGGTGATATTACGTGATCATCGAGGTTAAGTAACTTCTACTTCTTCTGCGGAAATTCATTGTAGCGTTAAAAGCTTGGCCGAAATAAAAGCCAGCATTTTTAGGGTTCTGTACCTAAAAGGTAAATACGAGACCCTATATTACTAAGCCTCCGCTGTCTGTCTGTCTCCAGGCTGTATCTCAGAAACCGTAATAGCTAGAAAGCTGAAATTTTCACAAGTTATGTATTTCCTGTGCCGCTGTAACAACAAATACTAAAAAAAATGAAATATGAATGAGGGTCAAAAAATGGGGTCCCCTACAGAAAACGTGTTTTTTTCGTATTATTTTTTTGCTATAAATCAGTAACGGTAGCTGCGAGACACTTGAAAAATTCAGATAATGTATAAATGTATTTTAGCTATCAAAGTTAATTATAGATTTTAATATAAATAAATATTTAAGGGGGCTCCCATACAACAATAGTACGGATCCCTTCATGCGCGAGCCCAACTCGCACTTGGCCAATCTTTACTACTTTATTCAATAGCTTAGCAGTATATTTGCGTTGAGACAGAGTTGCGTCCTATATTTTTATTTCCTACGCTATATTTTAAAAGCATCTCGGATTAAACTGGAAGTCCGGGAAGGTAAACCTCATTAGAGGCAATTTAAAGTAAAACGGTTTGTAGCGGATCTCGGTGGGCAATCTAGTTCGTTTGTTAGGTTTCTGCTGCCGCCGAGGTAGAAACAATAAATTTGCTATTGAATTGAGTTGTCTGGTTTAGTCTTTGTAAGAAATAGCTGCCAGCTCTTGGGTCTTCAGAAGTGAGGACCAACCGCTTCCTTTTCTCTTAGTCTTTACATAACTTTTTAGTGTCGAAAGTCTCACGGGCCTAAAGTCTCCACGGACAGCGCAACGAACTCATAGTTTGCGCTAATTTGTGAATACTTGTTGTTTGATAATTTTGTCTCGTTTATATTGCTTATTTTATAAAATATGATTTATGGTTCCTAAAAAGCGAGTGTGTGTGTAATAACGTCTGCTTTTCAATCAGACGGCCCCTGGTTATATCCCGGCCCTACACCAATGATTTGTTTTTCAAGTTATGTGTGGATTTGCACTCGCTTTACGGTGAAGGAAAACATCGTGAGGAAACCGGCATGTTTGAGGACCACAATATCAGAAGACGTGTGTCATCCGCCAACCCGCACTTGGCCAGCGTGGTGGATTATGGCCTATATCTCTCTCCTTGTGAGAGAAGGCTCCGAGTATCAGCAGTGAAAAAGATATAACATGTATAATAAGGCCAGTTGATATATGTACTTTACTCCTGTCAACATTTCACGATACATTTGGCGAAATATCTGCAAATGTCAGTTCCTGATTTCCGTTGCTCTCGGGAATTCCGACGTTTGTGATGAAAATATGATTTGGTGGATTTAGGAGGGTATTTTACCACTCAGTTGTATTTTACACGCTTTCTATTAGCTTCACCTGTATGTTTGTAACCGACTTCTTTGGCCCACTTTAAACGGCCAGATTTCGTTGAAACTTTGTAGATTTATTGAGGACCGATGACAATACACTAATTTGATAATATATATTTTTTTTTGTATTTTTGTTTGTATGTTTGTTTGTAACCGACTTCTTTGGGCGCGATTTTGACCCACTTAAAACGGCCAGATAAGCGTGTTTTTTAATTTTTTTTAAACTACTAATATCTTATATATAACATTTCCGTGTCACACACAGTGTTTGTTACCGTCCTCCGAAACGGCTTGACCAATTTTTTCCAAATTTTATATGCGTATTCAGTAGGTCTGAGAATAGGCTACTGTATATTTAGAAATAATTATTAAGGCAAAACAACGTTTGCCGGGTCAGCTAGTTTTTATATAACTTTTCTACTCGTGTGTTGAATAGGGCGATGGAAAATTGTAGGTATTTAAAAATAAACTCTTAACATTATTATTATAAGAACATAAATTAAGCTTATGCTTATTGTACTAGTACAATAAATTTGTATTTTATATTAATTATTTGATAAATAAAATAATTACATAAATAAAAACACACACACACAATTAAAAAAACCTTACAAATAGTAAATTAAATCTAAGTCAGTGTCTGCGGGTAAGATGCCTCAAATGCTAGCGGCATTACCTCGCTAGATCGCCAAGCTTATACGTTATTGTTCTTATACTTTTCAATGTCACACAATATTTATTTAAAAAGTAAATACTTGAATGAAATAAATAAACTTTCTGTCTAAAAAACTTTATTTTTTCTCATTTCATACACAGCAAGTTAACCCCATACTGAACCATATCTAGTTCGTATTATGGTTGCTAACACAACTGATATACTACATATACATACATACATATTTTATATAGATACATATTTAACACCCAGACAAACACAAAGATGTTGGCCGGACCGGGAATCGAACCCGGAACCTTCTGATTGGCAGTCCGGCATGGTAACCAAACGCCAACGAGGTCATCAATATCAAATTAATTTATAAATAATTAATTATTTCGTCATAATTATCTCTTACTTACTATTTTATAAATATGAATTAAATAGTAATTTTGTTTCACATGAAAATCCAAATTTCTAAACCTTTCAACCTAAACCGATGTCTCAAGTATTGCCAGGTTTCATAACCCATTATATTGCTAAAGATTCTACTTTGAGATATTGATCTTTTCTTGCCATTAAAGTTTTACCATCCGCGCAGACTGGATGCAATTTATATCTTCAAATGTTATTGTTGGTTTATGTTTCCAATCTGTCAGACACAGACTGGCTTTGATCTATCAAGATAAACCTTTGATATGGTTTTATGTATTTGTTTTTATTATATTATAAACCTTGATACCTTACTTGCGCTTCAAATATTAAACGTAGAAAAATGAAGGGTGAATTTTTACAAAAATGATTACTTAGCAAAAACTTGATTAAAAAACAAATAAATTAAAAAAGCTTATCTCATAGGTCGTTTGTGGAGAATAATTAAAAGTAAATAAAAAAGCGAGTATGGTTCGGTGAGAAAAACGTATACTTTTCAATCTGACGTGCCCTGGTTCGATCCCAGCCCTACACCAATGACTTGTTTTTCAAGTTATGTGTGGATTTGCACTCGCTTTACGGTGAAGGAAAACATCGTGAGGAAACCGATATGTTTGAGGACCACCCAAAGACGTGTGTCATCCGCTAGCTGCACTAGGGCGGCGTGGTAGATTATGGCCCATATCTCTCTCCTCGTGAGAGAAGGCCCTGAGTCTCAGCAGTGGGAACGTATAGTGGGCAGCTTATGCTATACTATGCAACATTACCGGACTGATTTCCATTAAGCATAGCCAAGAACACTTCAGACTAACATACTTTTAAACAAAAAAAAACTAAATCTTTAAGGAGGAGGAATCTCGTTTTAGGAACTTCGACCACAGACAGATATATACAACTGTCAAACATATAACACCCCTTTGTTTTTGCGTCCGCGGAAAAAAACATCATTCTTAAAAGAAGTGCCTATTGCAAATACGTACCACCACATTTTCCATTTGATGTCGCAGCAACCCTAAATCACGTAGGCTTTATACAGGGTAGTCGGTTACAGAAGTAATGCCTATTAAAAGCGGATTTATTACATCTTAGTAAATCTTTTTTATATCCAAAACTAGCTGACCCGACAAACGTTGTTTTGCTCACTTAGGGGTACAGCGCCATCTATTGATTACTTACTCAACCCAGTCGAAAGGTATCGACATCTGTTAGAATCATTTGGAGTTAGTTAACAGATAATTGTGACTGTCAAATAATAACAGACACTAAATTAAAATTGCGACTATAATTTGGGATTTAAACTATCCTATCTCTCAAGTTGGAACTGCACATGGTGTGCGAATTTTATTATAATCGGATAAGTGGTTTAGGAGTCCATTGAGGACAAACATTGTGACACGAGATTTATATATATTAAGATAAATATTTAATGAGGACAACAAACGTAATTTTTGCCTTTTTAGGGTTCCGTAAAAGGTAAAAACGGGACCCTATTACGAGTACTAAGCCGACCGACTTTTGCCAAATTTTATATGCTTATTCAGTAGGTCTAAGAATCGGTTACTATCTATTTTCCATACCCCTAAGTGATAAGAGTTGTTCACCCTTAATTTTTTTGTTATATTCGACGAAATTTTTTGTTTTTATTTTTTTATAACGTGGCATTAAAAAATACACACAACCCTAAATTTTTACTTTTTTATCGCCAACCCCTATTTTTATGGCCATTTTAGTAATTTAATCATTTTTCATCCCGCTCGATAACTGATCAATTATACTTTTATTAACTTTACTTAAGGCAAAACAACGTTTGCCGTGTCAACTAGTAACACCATAAAAACCAATAACAACAGTGGTGGTGATTCAGCGGCACACACGACTAAACTAAATCTAAAGAAGCCCCCGTCTCTTTTCATCTTAGGTGGCCAGAAAAAGACTGCACGTTCTGAACCACAGATAAAACAACTAAAATCACGTCAAATATGGAATGTGCAGGCAGTTTTAGAGGTGATACAAATGGATGCGGTCTAAAGTCGCCTATATTTTCTACATTTGACGTGATTTTAGTTGATTTGACTATGGTGCACAACGTGCCGTCTCTTTCTGGCCACCTAAGATGAAAAGAGACGGGGCTTCTTT
This sequence comes from Mellilla xanthometata, assembly GCA_035578125.1. Classification (NCBI taxonomy): domain Eukaryota; kingdom Metazoa; phylum Arthropoda; class Insecta; order Lepidoptera; family Geometridae; genus Mellilla; species Mellilla xanthometata. Next base: position 53,326 of record JAPUBQ010000049.1, on the reverse strand, counting down.
AAATTTAGTTTAATCGTGTGTGCCGCCGAATCGCCACCAGTATACCATTAGCCCTGTATTGCCTCGACAAGTAAAGAGGCGGTCGTTCTTTCGAGTTTGAAAGCTCCCTGGAGTGTGGGATCTACGAGTGTTGAGAATATACAGACCCGAGTGGAACATAACGCTTATACTAAGATGGGGAAATATGTGAGAAGACCTTTTAATGTTCTGTACAAAATTCACAAAAAAAAAATTAAGACCGTATGCAGTGAGTGCTAGAAAATTCAACTGTATTGATACTAATAACGCTTAAATTCCTTAAACTCAAATAAGACTAGGTATAAACTTTAGTAAAAATACGTATTTAAGGGGGGCTCCTAATACAATAATGGTCCGGAACTCTTCATGCGCGAGCCCCAAATTGGCCAAAAATTTTATTATTAACTTTGACAATTCGTACTTTTAATATATACTCGTATATTAGGTTATTAGGTACTTGTTTCCCAAATAAATCAGATTTCCGAATGAGATGGGGCATTCAGGGTTGTGTTTGTGTTTACACTCCGTTAGCCGGACTCGACTGGGATACGGACCGACTGGGGACATCAAAGGGATATGCGATTGGTCAAGCGTAATTAAGATTTATTCAACTAGAGTCTTGTCTGGTCTATACCAGACTTTTGTTTATAGCACAAAAAAAATGCATACGTATTATTAGGGTCATCTGTGCCTCTTTATAATTATATGTATATCAATAGTATTTACATTGACTCAAGACTAGTTGCTCAACTGATTAGCTTCCTTAAGTTAAATAATTAATTGTTTTGAAAATTGAGTCAAGAATAAATAATTGTTTCAATCTGTAATTTAATCTTAATATATTTCACGATTTTAGAGTTAAATAACTATTTGAAATGTTTTACTATTTATGATGTGGCAACTGAACGAATGTCCTGATCCATTACAATGAAAAGACTCAGATCAAGTGAACGAACAAGTGATCTGCAGAACGAACGTATGAATAACAGAAGAACGGGACATTCGTTGAGTAGTTGCCGGAGTTACAACATCAACTAAAAGGCATAATATATGTGTCGACGATTAATATAGTTTTAATGTACGGATAGCTGATCAATGTTATTGGATGAAGAAATAAATGATTAAAAGGAATATCGAAGTTTTGAACCATTGGCCGCCCCTTTAGTATACTTGCCCAAATAAAAGCCCCCGATATCACAAAATCCCAATTCCATAAACAATATTTTGTTAAATTTAAAATGCCAGTGGAATGACAGTGGCATGTATTTATATTTATGAAATTTGCTACTTTGTAAAAAAATATCCGTATCTGTTCCAAAAACTAGCAGATATACCGCGCAAACACGTACTTAGACCTAAATACAATTCGCAAGTACCAAGGTGTAGATTAGAAATGCAGAGCTCGGGCCCACATTTTATGGCTATTAAAATATTTAACAAATTACCAGACGACCTAAAACGTATCGATAATATTAAAACTTTCCTGACAAACTCAAAAAACTTACTCATAACAAAAAGTCATTATAAAATAGAAGACTTTTTAAATGACGGTACATTAAAAAAATCAAATGAATTAACAGGGTTGCTCATCTCCAGTAAATAATTGCAATGCCTTATGGGTAATTTTGTAACTGTAATGTGACATAATATTGCAATAAATTGTTTGACTTTGACTTTGAAAAAGACTAGGGATGCTCCGCTTAAAGTATATGTATATGTCGAAATATGTACTAACTCTTTGTTACCTGAATAAACGATTATTATTATTATAAGGTCAGAAGACTGTTGCTAACTCGTGTGATTACGCGGCCTACTGGTAACCAACGGCGAGAGTGTACCGGTTTCTTCTAGGCAAGCGCGCTTTATACTAGTTCGCAATGTCACTTAACATCAGGAGAGTTGCGGTCAAGCGCAAGCATAAAATAATATTATACTTAACTGTAAAAAAAACATTTTGGACGAATTTAGCGAGAAAATATTTTTCGAATAATCTTATCCTATTTCCTATTACGACTATACTGCCTGAAAGAGATCGCTTGAAGCGATAAGGCTGCCTATTGTGGCACACAATTTTTTTTGTTCTTATTTATTATTTTATCTGTAGTTTTAGTTTTAAGTTGGTGTCCAATAAATTATTATCTATCTATACCAATTTTCCGTGATCTATACTGATATTTTTATAACTGAGAAAGTTTCCTAGAACAAAAGGCATAAAAATACAGCTTTTGTGTGGAATAAAATAAAATAATAATAATGATATACCGAATACAGTGATGTCTTAAACTCGACAGCACCTAAGTGGGTACTAAACCCACAAATCAACCCTTTAGAACCCTTCAAGTCGAAGTCTTCTTTACGCCAACCCTCTATATTGGAATGTCCTGGAGAATAGGGGCATGCCTTCACGACACGGCTGTCAGACTAGTATGAAAGACATATTCAAATAAAGGCTCATATTCCGATAAATGCCAACCAAAGTATGTGAAAGGCGAAATAAATATTACGCAGGTAATTCTTTTGCCTTATTTTACGCAGTACAAATAGACTAGGTAATTGATAAATTGACGGCTGTTTAAGGTGATCTGACGCGATCATCGAAGCTAAGCAACGGTCGATGCGGACCGTGTTTGGATGGGTGATGCTCAAGACTGTCTTTTAAAAAGTGGAATTTCAAAAGGATCAATTTGATTCATATAATATGTTGTTATCTATAAATCTATAGAAGATAGAAGAGAAAATGAAATATTTAGTGTACCCCCGCTGTGATCTGAAACCAAAAATAGATAAGCAAAGAAAACATCAAAATATTTAAAAAAAAATTGGTGTGTTCCGCCGACTGATCTTAAATATTTAAGGGTGAACTATCCTTATCACTTAGGGTATGAAAAATAGATATTAGTTGATTCTCAGACCTACTGAATAAAATTTGGCTTATAAAATTTGGTAAAAATCGTCCAGCCGTTTCGGAAATTTTATATATTAGATTTAAAACGTTGCTCATCTCAATTCTCGGTAACTCTTACTCAACCTATAGGTTTTCAAGTCTTCTGACTGACCAATCAAACCTTTATCAACGCCCGCTCTACATTTGACGATCCAAATTTAGCCTCTCTTGTTCCGATTCATTCGTTTGTGTTGTCACTGAATGGATTTCCATATTTTTTTTGTGACCCAATCCGTTACTGATTGCTTTATTATACCTACGGATTGGATTTTATACATCCAAAGGAGAAACGAGGGGGTGTTATATGTACATATATGTATAAGTTTCACGAGTCTTTGTGTGTGTACACAGAAAGTATACACTGCGTTTGTCAAAACATAATAATAATAATAGTTTTTTTTTCACACTTTTAATTTTTTTAATCTTCGTGAGGAAACCATACTATGGTTTTATGGTATGATCTAGTGCTCGCCTGGCTAGCAACCACCCTCAAGGTAAAGATTCTGCCACCAAGCACTTAACAGTGTGTTACGGCAGCCTCCTTGAGAGCTAGTTATTCCAAACTAAGCATGCTCTACCTCTTAGGCTTGTCACTATGTGTGTGGATATTCGGTTACCCGCCCTGCTAGTCAAATAAAAAAACAAAACGAAAATGTACCGACTCTATGGACTTTGTGTCTGAAAATAAAGATTTTATTATTATTATTATTTAATGCCTAGCTGAAAAGAGTAAAAAAAATATCTTAAGCTACTCCAAATTGCCAACCCAGAAGAAGAAGAATTTTTTTGGAATAATTTATTTATATATTTATCAACAGTGGACAGAAACACCATGACAGTAAAATAAAAAAATGGTTGCCTGTAAAGTCGGTTTTACGGGCGAAGATTTTACGTGACAACGTCTGCCGCGTGCTGCGCGCGCGGCAGACCTATCATAGTTGAGTGGGAGAGAGACGCAAGGCATTCGGCGGGCCTCTCTCTCGTTCGGTGACTCATCGTAACGTTACCGGGCGTTACACTTTTTCATAAGTGACTCCCAGCCGCAACCTAATTTAAGACGTTGTCACGTCTAAACAATACTGCTAATATTAATATTAAACTAACTTATGTTATTGTAATTAAAATTGACTACAAAAATAACTAACGTATATTATTTAAATAATATTTAATGTACAGACATACCATTTCTACTGTCTTATTATAGACTTAGAATTAGAATTGAAAATTGACATGGATTCATATCATATACTTTTGTAATGATAACATATTATTTGACTTGTAACTTTGGTGTTATCAATAAATGATTTCTATTTGTATATGTATTGTGAAAATGCGTAGAAAAAAGATTAAAGAAAGCGTCAAAACATTTTAAGAACAGAAACAAGATTTTTCCGTTCATTTTGTAAAAATAAACGCGAAAATATCCTCTGAAAGCACGCAAAAGCTATTAAGTATAGTCATCAATCAATCGGTTAAAAGCTGTGACACACTCATTCATAAGGGTAAACATGTACTGGGAGACGAGTGACTAACATACTGCATATTACACTGGAAAGCACCAGCCAACAGATTAGCAAAATAGCAGAAACAAGGTGTATAGTAAAAACTCGATTAACTAGATTCGTTGGCGTAAAGGTTACCATGCCGGTCTGCTAATCAGAAGGTTCCGGGTTCGATTCCCGGCCCGGTCAACATCTTTGTGCTTGTTGGCTGTGGGTCTGGGTGTTAAATATGTATTTATATATAATATGTATGTATGTATATGTAGTATATCAGTTGTGTTAGCAACCATAATACGAGCTAGAAATGGGTCAGTATGGGGCTAACCAGCCGTGTGTGAATGTGTAAAAAAAAATATAAAGAACAAAAATAAATAAATAAATAATAAATAAACTCGATTAACGGACGGACTATTAGTTTTTGGATCGAAGTTTCTTATCGCGAGTTATGGAAGGGGGCTAGACGGAAAAACGAAAAGTTGTCACGACACTTTTTGCGCACGGTATGGCAACGTCGCATCTCCAAAATTTGTTCGGAAGTCAAATACGGCTATCAATGAAAGTAGGAAACAAACTAATTGACAACAACGCCATTCGTTTCAGGTGGAGTTGCGATTGAGCCTACTGATTAAGTTTATATTTCATTATATTTGTTAATATTAAAAAAAATACAATTCCTTCACTAATTAATCGAAAGGAACTTATCCGGGTGTCCCTTGACACCTCTCAAGTTTTTTTTTCATATGTAGTATTGTTTGTATTATTAAGGATAGAATTTTGTATCAAATAATCTATCTACAATACTACAAAAATCTTTTTCCTGACTCATTCATACATTAATTCATCTAAAAATAATAATACGTTATTTTGCCGGGGGTGAACTAAGTTGTAATGGGGGTCAAAGTTTGTGTGGAAATCTTTTTATTTGTCAAGGTAAAGTCTCAAAAGTTATAATGTTAGTACTTAGTTTATTAAATGTGTAAAATAATAAAATTATTTTAAAAACAAACTACCAACTTCAAAACCATAACTAAAACGGGAAAAATAATTTTATGTCTACTTCAAATAAAGAATATATAAGTAGAATCGAAGAGTTTATTTTATGTACTTATAAAAAACTAATTTCAATTTTAATTAATAATCCTGGTAATTTTAAGGTTCCGTACCTAAAAACGGGACCCTATTAATAAGACTCCGTTTTCTGTCTGTCACTAAGCTGTATCTCAGATTTGTTGTTATAGCGGCACGGGAAATACATAACTTGTGAAAATTTCAGCTTTCTTGCTATTACGGTTTATGAGATACAGCCTGGAGACAAACAGACAGCGGAGGCTTAGTAATAAGGTATTTATACCCGTATTTTTATCTTTAGGTACAGAAACTTAAAAAGTGTGGCTACATTCGACTAATATAGTTAGCTACCGATATAATAATATGATTTTTTTTTACAGATCACAGATTTCCCTTAATACCGATTAAACCTAGGAATTTAAATAGGGCAAAAAGTCTAATTATACTAATTAGGTTGTCTTATAAGTTGTCTGGCAGTAAATCATAATTATTGCAGACTTAATTACTTAAGCTTCAGACATTATTCAGTTGTAGACTATATCAAGCCATTTGTTAAAAAGCGTGGATTACTCCCCGAAATTCAGATAGATACTCGATAAATAAAATAAAAAAGCTTTTATTTACCTTGACCGAAAATAAAACAGAGTTAATGGTTTTGTTAGAGTTTTGAGTAAGTAAAAGTAAGTAAAATGTTTTTTCATTACTCATACTCTGAAAGTAGGTCTGAAGTTGCTTAAAGAGCGGGATGAAAGTAATACATTGCATCTCTAGGGAGAATCGCTTTGCAAGTGACTGACATTGAAATAACTTAAAGTTAAGTGTGTGTGTATGTGTGTGTGTGTGAGTAAGCGGGCACGTGTGTGTGTATGTGTATGTGTGTGTGTGTGTGTGTGTGTGAGGGTACGCGGGCGTGTGTGTATATGTGTGTGTGCCAGTGTGTGTGTGTGAGGTGATTATAAATTACAGTCGGTGTAAGGTCCGCATGTGGCGGTAAAAGTCTCCTCCAATTGTTTCCACATTTCTCGGCTATTGGCTGTTCTCGACCAGAGAGCCCCGGCTACCTTCACTATGTCTGTTGACCACCTTTGTAGAGGCCGACCATTCTAGACTGATACTAGATAAAATAATTATATCAATTTACTAGCTGACTCGGCAAACGTTGTTTTGCCTTTTGTACAGTTAAAAACACTAATATTGATCAGTTATCTAGCGGGTTAAAAATTGTTGGTGATAAAAAAGTAAAATATTAGGGTTGTATGTTTATAATACCACATTATAAAAAAGGAAAACAAAAAAAAAATCGTCAGTAAAAAAATGAGGGTGAACAACACTAAGCACCTTATCACTTAGGGGTATGAACAATAGATAATAACCGATTCTCAGACCTACTGAATACGCATATAAAATTTAGTAAAAATCGGTCAAGCCGTTGCGGAGGAGTACGGTAACTAACATTGTGACATGGAAAAATAAATTTAATAAATATTTGAGTCTCCCATACAAGAAACGTGTTCTTTTGTTTAAGCTAGTATTACTAGTATTTATGCGCGGGTCCAACTCGCACTTGGCCTTTTCTTATTTTTACTGTCAACTTGCTGCTTTATACATTATTTCTAATAAAAAAATAAAATAAAAGGGTTATGGTAAATAAATAGTAGCTGATTCTCAGACCTACTGAATACGCATATAAAATTTGGTAAAGATCGTTCAAGCCGTTTCGGAGTACGGTAACTAACATTATGACATGGAAATTTTATATACAACTAGTTGACCCAGCAAACGTAGTTTTGTATTAAAAAATAGACAGTAGCCGATTCTCAGACCTACTGAATACGCATGTAAAATTTGGTGAAGATCGCTCAAGCCGTTTCGGAGGAGTACGGTTACAAACACTGTGACACGGAAATTTTATATATTAGAAGATAAATATTGTAAAATCTATACAAGGTAATCAGTGACAAATGTACTGCGACCTGGCGTGTCGGTCGTTATTCGAGAAGCAGGTGTTCAGAGAATCCAACTACTGGGGTGATATAACTTCTACATAGAATCTAGACTTTCTACTAAATTGTTCTTCTAAATTACTGGGGTGAGTCTCAGTTTCAGAATTTTAAAGCAAAAAAGTAGGTAGATATGTAGATAAACACTTTATTAAAACACTCACAATAAAATATAATTACAGATACGCAAAGAACTTACAAGCTAGTGCCTTAACTGGCGACCTTATCGCTAAGAGCGATCGCTTCCAGGCAACCAATTCTAAGAGATTAGACAAGGAAGACGAGGTGTAATAATATAAGTGTGTATATGAATTCTAATAGATACATAAAATATTATGATAAAATAATATATACCAAATACATAAAATAATAATAATAATAAAATAATATATACCAAATAATACATATACACACACACACACAATATAATGAAAAAACGAAAATATATAATAAGCAGCATTAGTTTTATTTATTTACTTATTTTTTTGTGTAAATATACAATTCATACTATTTAGAATTAAAATATGAGAAACACAATTACAGAATTAAAGAATAAGTAGGTACATAAAAAAAAACAATTACGAGTATTAAATCGATATTCATTCATTAAAGAATTGACTACCTCGTTGATGTTCCTCTTTGCCAGACTGCCAATCAAAAAGTTCCGGGTTCGATTCCCGGCACAGTCAACATCTTTGTGCTTAACTAAATTTGTTGGCTGTCGGTCTGGGTGTTAAATATATCATCACGAGTATATCAAGTACCTATGTTTGTATGTGTATATTATGTAGTATATCAGTTTTTTGATTGTAACTATGGTGTTATCAATGAATTTTAGTAGTATTAATTTTATTTATTTATTAAATCGATATTAATTCATTAATATAGTTTTTTGGTCGGTAGCAGAGCATTATATCTAGTGCTAGTTAAACAATCTATAATTTAGTAGTATTTACATATTATATACAGAAATAGAGAACTTTATTAACCATAAATAACATACGTTAAAGGCAAGTCATACTACAATCATTACTTAATACTTTAAAATACTAGTTAGATTGAATTAAATTAACTTACAAATTTAATTAAATAAATATTCTTCCCCATTAAATACTACACATAATAGCACCTGTTTTTAATTTCTATTAAATTTAAAATACTTACTACTTTTTACACGTGAATAACGATTCTGCAAGCTTCATTTTATATTATATTCGCTAAAATTATAAAAGGAATTACTTTCAAAATTACTCTTTATTTTCTGTTTAAACATACTACTATTAAGATTTGTTATTTTCTCCAGCAACTTGTTGTACATTAATATTTTTGTATAACATCTCTGTTTCTGTACTATATAGCTAGTCTATTTGCTGGTAGAACTTTACATTACTTCCTACGTACGAGTAAACAATATGGAATAGCATCTTGTTTTATTTTTGTGTATTATATTTTCATAAATATCTAGTAGGCTGTTTTACATTCCAAGTACATAAACATTGAAATTACTATCACTATTATAAGATGCACCGGTGTCTGTCTGGATCGAAAATTTAAACCTTTTTTCTGAATTAGTAAAAATAACCCAACGATTTTGTCGTCGTGGTTCATAGACCTATTTATCTTGGATTGGATTGAACCATTTCCGCGGTATCTTTTTACGATCTGTGAAATTCTTACTACCGCTTTCCAATTTGTTAGATCGTAAAGTTACTGTTTAAGGGCTGTCTGAGAACACAGTTACTGGTATTGTCCAAAGCGTAGAGAATTCCAGTAGGTCTAGTAGAGGAATTGCGAATTTGGAATACTGGTCTGTTTTTAGGGAATACATTCTTATTACAAAAATAATATACAATTATATATTCTCTGAAAGTTTCAAGTGTCTAGCAGCTACCGTTATGCTATATATAAATAACGTTAGCCATAACTATATTTAATAGTATAACGGTAGCTGTGAGACACTTAAAATTGACACGGATTATATAAATCGTGAATTAGCTATCAAATTAAATTATAAAATTTTGATAAAATAAATGTATTCCATATAAAAAACGTAATTTTCAAGCTATATTTAACTCGATCTTTATAACGATATTTGGTTGACCCTCTATACATTCACAGAATATCGAACTATGTATTAACTATAAAATTCAATTACAAAAAAAAAAAAATCAAGAATAAATAAGGCTTTAACTTACCTTAACGCTTTATCCGAAATCAAAGATATCGATATCTTCTGTAGTGCCGTCACTTGCATTGTGTGTGCATTCAGGAGTGTAGTTTATAAGTCTAAAACAGTTGGCGCTTTGGTGTAAAACTGTTGTAGCTATTTTGTTGAATAAATTAATAAATATACGGAACCCTATGCTCGAGCCCAACCTGCACTTGGCTAATATTAACCCTTAAATGGACAATGTTGTTTTTAAACAACATACTAAAAATCACACATAAAATTTACCTTCATATGTATTTTTTTTTTTAGTTTATAAACAACACTCACATTATTACAAAAAAAGTAAAGTAAATTAATGTCTAGATTTTTTTACTCATTTTTCCTAGATATACACATTATGTTTTCTATTGAAGTATTATGTATGTATAAAAAATTAGCTTTACATAAAGGTAAGAACCATCTGCCTCCGACTTGTATTTTTTGAGAAATTAACAAAAAACATGTTTTTTGGCTCTCCTGAAAAGTTGTGTTTTTGCAGTTATCATTTTATTCTCCGGGGACGGCGACTTGTACACATACTCGTAACACTGGTCTACAGTGGTTTTGTTGCCTTTGATATGATGATGATTTTGGGTCCGTTTATACACACAATTCGTGAAAATATCAATAATTTTGTAAGATTTGCTCGGATTTTTTTCAACAAATGACTGAAAAATTTAATTTTGACGATAAATCGTTCAAAATTCAATTTGTAGAAATGAGCATATTTAGTACTTTTACGAATATATTTGTAATCTGGGCACTTAAAAACGTAACAATTTGCGATGATAAACAGGGCAACAAAAAAAAAATGATTTTTGTAGAGCTGTGTAATAGATATACACATAATATACATGTCTATTACACAAATATATTTTTTTAAAATGTGAAACAAAAATCGTCCATTTAAGGGTTAACTTATGTATTAATAAGCCTGTATAGAAGACACGTCAACCAGAACCCACAAATGTCACTAGGTCAGCGGGTGGTCAGCGGCAACGCTCATAAATAAAATATGAACAGCACGTCGCTTTACTTCAACTGCTTACTTTTAATTTGTTCTTCAATAGAACAGGACAAAAGAATGGTTACGGACGGACAGACACGGGATAGCGAAGTCTTAGTATTAGCTAGCACCTTTAGGAACTTTGGTCACTGGTTAAGTTTTTTTTAAACATATAATAACAAACATTAACTAACTGAAACTTGACCTAAAAAACTGGCTAAATGCGAGTTGTTTCGCGCATGAAGGGTTTCGTACCATTGTTGTATGGGAGCCACCAAATATTAATTTTATTTAAATTTTATTTAAATTTTATAATTTAACTAGCTGACCCGACAAACGTTGTTTTGCCTCACTTAGGGGTATGAAAAATAGATAGTGTAGCTTATATGACACGTTCGTAGATTTACCATTGCAGCGCCATCTATTGATTACTTACTGAACCCAGTCGAAAGGTATCGACATCGGTTAGAATCATTTGGAGTTAACAGATAATTGTGACTGTCAAATAATAACAGAAAATAATTAGCAATAAATTAAAATTGCGACTATAATTTGAGATTTAAACTATCCTATCTCTCAAGTTGGATTGAACTGCACATGGTGTGCGAATATTATTATAATCGGTTAAGTGTTTTAGGAGTCCATTGAGGACAAACATTGTGACACGAGATTTATATATATTAAGATAAGATTTGATAGCCAATATATTTTGTAAAAAAATTATGTGTCTAGCACCTACCGTTATTGATACATAGCAAAAAAATACAAAAAAAAACACGTTTACTGTATGGTGACCCCCATTAATATTTTATTTTTAGTATTTGTTGTTATAGCGGCTCAGGAAATACATATCTTGTGAAAGTTTCAGCTTTCTAGCTATAACGGTTTCTGAGATACAGCCTGGAGACAGACAGACAGCGGAGTCTAAGTAATAGGGTCCAATTTTACGTTTTGGGTACGGAACCCTAAAAAGACCAGGTGTAGAGAAAAAGGTGCCCAAAATGTAAAAAAAAGTATATTGTCCATCATATTATATAATAAAATAAAAATAAAATAAATATTTAGAGCGCGTCCCATACAACATTGGTACGGAACCTTTAATGCGCGAGCCCAACTCGTACTTGGCCAATTATTTTTTAAAACTTCCACGGGTCAAACGAAATAGGTCACCAAAGAAAGAACACCATTTGAGATACGAGTAGCTTATATGTAGTTGCATTATCTCTTTGGTGGCTTAAAACGGCTTCGATTCAATAAAGAAGGGTAAAGTGGGGTTTAAACATTATTGATTTAAGCACCCTTTAAGGGACCCTGTCTCGACCTTTAAGAGATAGGGTAGGTATAACCCGTAACTATATCTTTTTAACCAAAGATAATATACCACTTGATGGGCGATGTAAGCAATGTCTCATAGCGCTGTTTGCCTCTGCGGCCGCGGGACGCGGTGCTAGCAAAGGACAGAGCTATAATGTGACCGTGCGGTAGAGCAGGACGGACTAAATAGTTAAAATGGGGATGTCGGTGTTTTAATTTTCGTGCGTTCGTCACAATTCCTGAAATTCCTGATTAACTTATTTGCGGATAACTGAAATTAATGGTCAAGTGGGAGTTGGGCTCGCACATGAAGGATTATGGATGGAGGATATTTATTATCGACGCTTAACCTCTTAGGTATTGAAAATCGTAGTACGTGTATCATTCAATACATGTAGCGCCATCTATTCTCATGTTTTGAAACGACCTTTTGGGTCATGCAATCTGCAATCCTCATATCATTATGCGACTGCAGCGCGTTGCGGAATTTGACGGCAGCTAGGTTGCACGTTCGATTTGCAGCGCCATCTAGTAATGATGGCAAACTTCCGCGCCTTGGTTGCTTTTCGCGCCTGCTCCACCACCATGCAAAACAATATTGGTTTGTAGTACATGCTATGTATCAGAGATAGCGCTGTATGTCAACAATGATTTTCCCTGTTTCCCTCCTTTTTTGTTGTAATTTTTCCTAAATTTTGTTTGCTACAAAACTCACGGAGCTCGAGACCTTTCCAACGAATGCAAAATCGTGGAAATCGGTTCGTGCATTCTGGAGTTAAAGACTGCTCGGAAAGAATTAGTGATCTATCACTTATTTGCTTCTGGAAAGCGGTAAAGCTTATACGCGATCTAGTGGGATAATTATCTTATCATTGTTGGGTTCAACTAGGTTCGATTTTTCTAGCGTTTATACATATAATATGTATGTAGTTTTTTTTATGTATGTAGTATGTACTATTAGCGTCAACAAAGAAAACATTTAATAGTTCGCTTCCGCTTTCTTACACTCGTTTTGTTATGCAAGTGAGAAGAGATGAACTTTCAAATACGTAAACTCTTTATAACAACACTGAAGGGACTGTGCATTTTATGGCGTTATAGAGAGTGGCCGTTAAATGGAGAGAATGTATCATTGTATGGGATACAAGCTAAAGGAACTAAAGCCAATTGATTTCGACGCTTTAGAGAGTTTGTTTTTAAATCGAGTGACGTTACATGGAGTTTTAGAATTAGCTTTAGTTTGTATTCCATACAATGATACATTCTTTCCATTTAACGACCACTTTCCATAACGCCATAAAATGCACAGTCCCTTCAGAGTCGTTATATAGAGTTTACACTTTGGTTTGACCTCTTATCTCATACGATGATGATGAAAAAGAAGATGTATTGAAACATGTCTATTTATTAATTCATAAAATGAAATTATACAAATAATATTTCAGTGCTATATTAATTGTGAAATCTTTTAAAAAGAAGACTTAAAGTCTTATCAATTTACCAAACAATTCTATTACGAAAAAAAGTTGGAAAATTTTTTTTTTGGAACAAACAAGTCCTTTACTAATTAAGCTGAAAGGCTTATAATTACTTCATTAATTATTTATTGGGCAATTAATCAACGTCGCGGAGTTCGGAAATTGTTTGCGATTTATTTCCTGAAAGTTGATTTTACTTTCCATTTGTTTTTTGTTAATTAATTCTTTGTTTCGCATCTTTAGCCTTTGCCGCGGAAAGGACGGGGTGTTATAAGTTTAACGTATTATGTGTGTGTCTGTGGCATCGTAGCTTGATGACACATAGTGTTAAATCTATTTGACAGCCTCGTTGGTGTAATGGTTACCATGCCGGACTGCTAATCAGAAGGTTTATAAGCAGATGATATACATGTGGGCGCTAGGAGATAAAATTGGAAATAAGTTGGAATAAAAGATAAAAGAAGTGATGATGACATTATCAGTTCAGACTAAGTATCTATTGCAACTTGATAAGAAAATCATGATTTGTTCGGCTATAAAATAGACAACAAAATTTTCAAAATTTTCTTTATTCAGACTACAGAAGGGGTCCATGGGTTAGTAATTACAACTTAAAAATAATGTTAGTATCTGGTGAAAAATAAAAATTGTAAATGTGAAACAAAATCTGTCAAAATCAAAATCTGTCCTGTACAAAAGCATCTCTGAGATGATTCTGAGTCATCAGAAGGATGCTCGAGTTACTCGCTCATCACTCTCAGATAATGCTTCTGTACAGGAGAGCTCAGGTCCTCCGCCACAACTTTCAGGATGCTGTTGTGACTCCCACGCACACGTCTCAACAGCGATGCGACCTTTTTACGAATGATGGCGTGGAAGCCATCAGTGTGCGCCTGCGCAAACATACCGGAAGCGCTACACCAGCGTGGGAGTCCCAACATCATCCTGAAAATGTTATTATACTGGACACGAAGGGTATTAAGCGACCTTTTAGTATAACTGGCCCATAAGCCGCCCGTGTACATTCCTTGGCAATACGCCTTGAAAAGCGTTATTTTGACCAAGTCTGTACAGCGGGCGAACCTACGTGCCAGCATATTACCTCGGACCGCCAACGCCCTTCGCTCCCGTTCTATATCAACATCGTCTTTAAGGCCATTCAACAAATTACATATATGGAAATCACCTAGTGCCAATTATGCATCGTTTATACTTAGAACTTAATTTATTGAATAATCGAAATCAAAGTCAAATTATTTGTTTTTTTATTATGCGTGTTTCGGTGTCTGTGTACTGTGTATTATACCAAATATATTATGCACATAAACATACATACCATCTACGTATGGATAAAGATAGTTTAGATGAAATCTAGTGTGGGGATAGTTTAGACGAAATCTAGTGTGGGGATAGTTTAAATGAAATCTAGTGTAGGGATAGTTTAGATGAAATCTAGCGTGGGGATAGTTTAGATGAAATCTAATGTGGGGATAGTTTAGACTAAATCTAGTGTGGGGATAGTTTAGATGAAATCTAGAGTGGGGATAGTTTAGATGAAATCTAGTGTGTGGATAGTTTAGATGAAATCTAGTGTGGGGATAGTTTAGACGAAATCTACTGTGGGGATAGTTTAGATGAAATCTAGTGTGGGGATAGTTTAGATGAAATCTAGTGTGGGGATAGTTTAGATGAAATCTAGTGTGGGGGGGGGGGGATAGTTTAGACGAAATCTAGTGTGGGGATAGTTTAGACGAAATCTAGTGTGGGGATATTTTAGACGAAATCTATTGTGGGGATAGTTAAGACGAAATCTAGTGTGGGGATAGTTTAGACGAAATCTAGTGTGGGGATAGTTTAGACGAAATCTAGTGTGGGGATATTTTAGACGAAATCTAGTGTGGGGATAGTTAAGACGAAATCTAGTGTGGGGATAGTTAAGACGAAATCTAGTGTGGGGATAGTTAAGATGAAATTTAGTGTGGGGATAGTTAAGACGAAATCTAGTGTGGGGATAGTCAAGACGAAATCTAGTAAGTCATTTACAACGCGACATGCAAACTATGTGGGCAGCATTGTCTTACTAATAGTATTGATCCCCTTTTAAAGTTCTCTGCCCATCGTCATACTATTTTACGCTGCTTACAGCTTTCTAAACAGCCACCGCTCTTTATCACTATTAATAACAGCAATCTTACCACAAATGAACACGTAAAACGTCACTTAAAAAGAGCATATAAACCTAGGCATGCAGCCCCTAAATATTCGTCTACCTGGGATCCACAACTAGTTTTGAACCTTTTCAGTTATATCTGGACACCTAATCGGCATCTAACATAAGAGAAAATAACGTTGAAGTTAGTAACATTGCTTGTCGTCAGATGTAATAAAACGTCAGCGATAGATTATGAACAACCGGTACTAGTATTGCCATATTTGACAATGCTGTAAATGTGTCTAAGTTTTCTGTGTACAGCACGATTTCTTAGATAATGTTCTATTTGGAAACCATCCCTACGCGGGTTGGACAAATAATTCCGAAGGTTTTCCCAAATGTTATAATCCACTAACTAAAAAACAATAGTTTTGTGAAATCAATATTACAAGGATATGGAACTATATTGTAACTGAAAATAAGGATACTTAAGTACTTATTTAGTTAATTATTACATTAAAAATATGGTATATAGGTAATTGAAGTAAGAAAACTAAATTACTTCATTGATATCATCTTTTATATGCACAAAATTTTAGTCTCTAAACATCTACCATGTTGTTATATATCTGAAGCATGAAAGTTACGAAATATAATATATTATGATTAAACGAACTTGAAGAGTGAAGTTTGATCAGTATCATATGAGTAAGTTTCATGCGAAGATATATACTCCCTCACTCCTAAAATCCCTCATTTTAAAATTTTGTGGCAATTGATCTCTAAAGAATGAGGTGATATTGAGGGTAGGGTTGCTACTAGATGAGGACTAAATTTTCTACTATTTTATGTCTCTAAAACGTGCAATGTTGCCTGTAGGTTTTTTTTTTTGACACATTCACACACGGCTGGTTAGCCCCATACTGAACCATTTCTAGCTCGTATTATGGTTGCTAACACAACTGATATACTACATATACATACTATATATAAATAAATACATATTTAACACCCAGACCCACAGCCAACAAATTTTGTTAAGCACAAAGATGTTGACCGGGCCGGGAATCGAACCCGGAACCTTCTGATTAGCAGACCGGTCGGACCTTTACGCCAACGAGGTCGTCATTTTTTTTTCTATTTAATTACTACCATGTCTTTAATATCTTCGCATGAAACTTACTCATATAATATTAATCGAACTTCACTTTTCAAGTTCGTTTAATCATATATAATACAAGATATAACCTAATACATATATAAAATATAAATAATACTATATCTAGCACTATATCTGTGCTCCAGCTTAACCTAGATTCTCTTATAAAAGCTCAACTCTTGCAGAAAATATTGTCCAACAGAGTGCGTCATATATACCTTACTACAGAGGATTCTAAACCTTAATAAAGCTTTCGTACCTAAAAGGTAAAACCAGAACTCTATTACTAAGCCTCCGCTGTCTGTCTGTCTCCAGGCTGTATCTCAGAAAAGAACCCGGAGACCTCCGTTAAGCACTGAGGCAGGTCACCGGGGGGGTTTTAGTGGGTACAAATCCCACATAACCTGGCTGCGCCCCATCGTAGCCAGGTATCTTGTCGAAGATTTCCCCCTCGTCAACAAAAAAAAAAAAAAACCGCTGTATCTCAGAAACCGTAATAGCTAGAAAGCTGAAATTTCACAAGTTATGTATTTCCCGTGCCGCTATAACAACAAATACTATAAATAAAATAAAAAAAGTATTTTCTCAATGGTACGTTTACACGTATGCCGAAGTAATATATAAAAACAATTTATTAGAAACTTACATTCACTAGAAACAGAAAATAATTTGAAAAAGAAAACCAGAATTTTGTTTTAAACAACAACAAAGATTATGAAAAATAGCATTTTACCAAATTAAATAATATATGTAGTATATCAGTTTTTAGGAACCAACATATTTTTTTTATTTTTTAAATATTAGGACTCATTTCACACACGACTGGTTAACTCCATACTAAACCATTTTAAGTTCGTGTTATGGTAGCTAACACACCTGATATACTACATATACATACATATATATTTTATATAGATACATATTTAACACCCAGACCCACAACCGACAAATTTAGTTAAGCACAAAGATGTCGGCCGGGCCGGGAATCGAACCCGGAACCTTCTGGTTAGCAGTCCGGCATGGTAACCGTTGCGCCAACGAGGTCGTCAATCAAAACCATATAATACACACTAGAAATGGTTTAGAATGGGGCAGGAACAGCCGTGTGTGAAATGTGTTAACTCGCTTAACCTGTGCAAAGAAAAATAAGCATCAAAGTTTTCGAGTCGCTGTCCTAACACCTACTCATACATATAAACATATAATAGGTATGTATAAACACAGAACACGCTACAAGCTTGTTAGTTCAAACACGTAGTTCTGAAGAGATTAGACAATTCATTGGAGTTAATCTACTGAGCGTTCTTCGGTCGCATACAAACTGATGTTAAATTATCGTGATTGGCTGAGCGAAGCGACATCTCTTCTGTCTGTATGTATTACAATTATTTTAGCGCCTGTAGCTCGGCTAGCTAAGGTGATCTGACGCGATCATCAAAGCTAAGCAACGGTCGATGCGGACGGTGTTTGGATGGATGGCCATGCATAAGACTGCCGTTTTAATATAATTTGTTTCCTATATGTGGCAAGACCAAAGTTTGACAGTTTGATTTTGCTTTTGCTTTTGGAAATTATTTATGTTTTTCGTTCAATTTATTTTTTGTTATCGATAGTGTAGCTCATATTTATCTATAAAACTGTGTGATGTGTTAGGTAAGCACAATGTCTTCTTAATTTAAGTGTCACAAAAAGCTAAATACTGTTGCCCCGCATAACAGGATCATATTATGATACTTAGCGCGGGGCGCAGTGGATATGGCAAAACGTACACTAAGACTTAGCTATAATTTAGTATTTAATTACTCATAGTACGTTTCACCCCTGTATTTTGTTCTAAATAAACTATTTGATTTGATTTAAAAGTGTCATTTTCTACCGCTACCGTGGATAGGATGACACGTTAAATTGTAGGTCCCTGCTGCTAGTCTTAGTAAAAGTAGTTGTTAAGCCAAGTTAGAGGACTTCGGGTGGCTTGAAAATTCTCGACACTAGAGCTTAGTCACTTAGCTCATACGAAGAAGAATAAAAAGAAGTGTTTTAAAATTAGCATTCTACTTTTTCTAAGCCAGGACCAACAATTTAACAATAGGTTAAGTGTATATGATCCCTTAATATTTTCATTCCCCGGTTTCGGGACCCGTCTTTATCTTTACGGTACGGAACTCTAAAAGGGCGAACAAACTGAGAACAAAATGATTTTGCATAAGCTACGTTGACTTTCTGAGGAACGGAACCCTAAAAACTTAATCTGAACACGGTAAAAGCCTTCAATACTTTACTTTGAAACTCTTTTCAATCTCTAACAAAAGTAACATTTTCCCCTTCGTACAAGGTTAGTGTCAAATTTATATTAAACAGACTTCCAGAAAGAAACAAGTATAAATTAAACTTAGAAAACCCCTGTTATTTTGTAATGTCAACCACTTTGGATTGGAAGTTTATAATAGTGTTTATAATCCATAAGTCAAACCTTACACTTAAGCATTATTAGGGAATAGCGAAAAACTTTTCAATCCGCCATTTTGACGTCGGCCATATTGGACTGATCTTCGTCAAACAAAGCTTAAAATACTCCCGTACTACTTACACATCTCTTCATAAAAATGTAAATCAAATTAATAAATTATTAGTAACTTTGGTGTTATCAATAAGTATGTAAAAAAAAATTAAACACACACATTTTTATTTTGTTATCATTATTTTTTTTAGTTTACTAAATTTTCGTCTTTTCTTTGCTTTGTAAATATTCTTAAGTCCTGTAAAATACATTACTACATAAATTTATTGAATTAAACACAAAAACAAATTAATCAAATTCGATTTCAAAATAAAATTAAAATAAACACACACTAACACAGACGCGTCTAACTTATGGTTATTTAAACTATTTTTTACCATTTACTATTTAAAGAGAAACAAGAATTTTTGCTCTTATCGTCGCTTTTACTACTGAATTAAAGGTAATAAAACTGAAACAACCAGCCCTATCATTTACGTAGGCTTTTTATAGGATTTTTAAAAATATACTATTTCACTTTCACGGCGCCTCTCAGGTAGTCCTGTATAGTATTTGCAAGTTTGATACGAAGTAATTGTGTCATGTGTGTTTCGTGTGAGTTTGAACAGCTGTCGAGAATTACGGACTTTATTGAAAACCTTGTACACAAGGGAAGTTTGTTAAAGTCATTATAATGCCTAAACCGAATACAGAGATTGGAGAAAAAATTAAATAATTCGAATAAGAACACATTGACTTGGGTATCAAATATGACCCCTCCATTGGAATTTACGGTCTGGACTTCTACGTTGTATTAGGGCAGGCCAGGTTTCAATGTGGCGCACAGGAGACGCAAGACCGGTAAAGTGGGATTCCCCCATCGCCTGACCAAGGAAGATGCCATGAAGTAGTTTCAACAGAAATACGATGGTATCATTCTTAACAGCAAAAAGTAAATTTAAGTAAACAAATTAGTGTATTACCGCTGTGATCTGAAACCAAATTAAGATACTTTGTTTCGGCTCAGTCCGACGAGTGAGGCTTCTAGCCGTGGAAAGAGAAACTTTGTTGCGTTAGGAAGGTAGATAAGGCATATAAGGGATGAGGCACACTGGGTGAGTTGTAGGTGGTCGCCCGGGAGATAAACCTATTTTTTTTTTTTTCTTTAGCGTATCTTAATTTGGTTTCAGATCAAACAACCTGCGAGAATCATTCGCCTTATTTAAATTTATTGTAATTTCTTAGGTGAATTTTTATGTTAAATATTATTTTTCTTGAAATAATGTTAATTTATAAAATAAATAAATAATCAAAGCGGAAACACACTTAATATTTTATTTTATCTCCAATCTACAATG
This sequence comes from Mellilla xanthometata, assembly GCA_035578125.1. Lineage (NCBI taxonomy): Eukaryota > Metazoa > Arthropoda > Insecta > Lepidoptera > Geometridae > Mellilla > Mellilla xanthometata. The sequence goes on along the minus strand of JAPUBQ010000049.1, from coordinate 32,621 downwards.
GATTTCCGCAAAGTAACGCCTGAGTCAATTCGAGTAAGTTCGAGTAAGTTAAGTTTATTTGTACTTTTTGATAGGATTGTGCCTGTAGCTCGGCTAGCTAAGGTGATCTAACGCGATCATCGAAGCTATGCAACGGTCGATGCGGATGGTCTTTGGATGGGTTACCATGCACAAGACTGTCGCTTTCAAAGTAGCATTTTCATCTGTGTGCTACCTTGACACGTTAAACTTTAGGTCCCGGCTGTTTGTCTTAGTACAAGCAGTCGTTAAGCCAAGTCAGAGGCCTTCGGGTGGCTTGAAAACTCTCGACACCAGAGCTTGGCCATTTAAGCTCATGCGAAGAAGAAGAAGATCTCTCAAAATGACTGCCGCAATATGTTTCGTTAGGTGTTTGGCGACAGATTTTTTACAACTAGCTAGCCAGACAAGCCAAGACACATTCACACACGGCTGGTTAGCCCCATACTGAACCATTTCTAGCTCGTATTATGGTTGCTAACACAACTGATATACTACATATACATACATACATATTATATATAAATACTTACTTAACACCCAGACCCACAGCCAACAAATTATAAAAGCACAGAAATGTTGACTGGACCGGGAATCGAACCCGGAACCTTCTGATTAACAGTCCGGCATGGTAACTTTTACGCCAACGAGGTCGTCAAATGCCCTACCCTATGTTATGGTTTCCTCACAACGTTTTCCTACACCGGAAGCTCGAGATCATTGGAGGCAGGAATTGAACCCACGACACGACATAAGGGATGTAAGGCGGCCACACGCCTGACTGATCCGCTGTATTTGTATAAGTAAGTGCACATTTAAAAGCCGCGGGTAAGGAAGGTAATCTTATTAGTTCAAGCTGTGTGAATTCCTTCCAAATCAGACGCTTGGAAATCGTTAAGAGGGTTTATTATTGTCGCGAAGCTCCCAGAATAGAAAGTTCTAGAAAACACACGAACACCTTCGGTCTCGCTCTCACACATATTTGTTGTCTCACTCACACAGTAACTTGACCATTCAGATTGTACTGGGGAGTATGGAAAGTTCGGTACCTACAACATTCTAGAGACTTGTTTACTAAGTACTATATAAGGGAGCGGACCGGACTAGCGAAGACATTTAACTGCGAGTTGTCGTAGAGTTAACTACGAGCGATACCCCGAGCGAAAAGTTTTTAATTATTTTAGATAGGTTATCTTGATTGTAGATAAAGATGATGTACAATTTTAGGGTTATTTTAGCACAGCTACTTGTTTACTTAATTTTAACCCGATATTTTTCCGCTATTAATGCGATTAATCGCAAATCAATACATATAATACTAGAAGCCAGTCCCGGCTTTGCACGGGATATAGAATAATCCAATATTGACCCCTGACGCAAAAATAACGAAGTGTTATACGTTTGAAGGGTCTATGTGTGTGTGTGTGTGTGTGTGTGTGTCTGAGGCATCGTAGCTCTAGTACAGATGGCTAAATTTAAATCTAGATTTCTTTTTTGATCTTCCCGGCTTCGCACGGGCTTTAAAATAACCTAAGTTGCAAAGAGAAACAAATTATAGCCTATGTTACTCAGGGATAATGTAGCTTCCCAACGGTGAAAGAATTTTTCAAATCGGTCCAGTAGTTTCGCTGAGCCTATTTGCGTCAAACAAACAAAAAAAAACCATTTTTTCCCCTTTATATATTGGTATAAATATAAATAAGTCTGTTAATCGTGAATATACTTATGATGGATGAAATTACGAGTAGATTTAAGATGTCTGTTGCCATGGCAACTATATATTAGCGGCAACTATATAGTTGCCATAGCCATGCTAGATGATATATGTACATATGTACTTGCATATCATCTGTTTAGATTGCATCTTATGTCTTATTAAGTACTAGCTGCTACCCGCGGCTTCGCCTTTCACCCCCTTAGGGGTGGAATTTCCAAAAATCCGTTCTTAGTACGCGTCTACATACTAAAACAAATACACCCTCCAAATTTCATAACCCTAGGACCAGCCGTTTGGACTCTGCGTTGCCTATAGATGAATGAATTAATGAATGAGTCAGGACAAAGAGTCTTATGGTATAGATTTAAGAAATGTTTTTAGTACCTTTAACGTATGTTATTTATGGCCAATAAAGTTCAGTATTTCTTTCTCTCTAGATTAATAAATATCACAGTTCATAAGATTATTTCACGGATGGATAAGGAAGTTTTAGTAATAGAGTTGGTAATATCTAGGTACGGAATCCTAAAACCTACGACACAAAGTTTGAAGCACATGATATTTCTTCTACGAATTTCTTAAAGTTCGAAATACACGTTTTAGTTGATAAATATCAATATCAAAATAGAAACATCTATTCCCAGCCGAATATACTACAAATAAATACTAGCAAATCTACTAGCGAGCATACAGGGTTATTAGTATCTTAGGCATTACCTTTTTTAGGGTTTCGTACCTTAAAGGTAAAAACGGGCCCTATTACTAAGCCTTCGCTGTCTGTCTGTCTGACTTAATAAAATATTATAACTTTTACACTCTTAATGTTATTTTATTTTTAGTATTTGTTGTTATAACGCCACGAGAAATACATATTTTGTAAAAGTGTCAGCTTTTTAGCAATCACGGTTTCTGAGATTCAGTCTGGAGACAGACAGCGGAAGCTTAGTAATAGGGTCCCGTTTTTACCTTTTAGGTGCGTAACCCTCAAAAGCAACGTTCGCTGAACCCTATTAAGTAAACACATATACCAATAAAAAAGTTTTAAATTAACTTGTGGTATCGATAACACCGCATTCGGAAGGTTTTTGGTCTCCTCGATACTTTTGGTCTTTTGGTATTGTACAAGCCCATACCAAAGGTACTGATTGGCAGCCCGGGATTAACCTTTACGCCAACGAGGTCGTCAACTTGTGAAATGCATTCGAAGATTACCTGAATAGCCCGGCCCTTAAAGGATTTTGTGTTAGTTATCAGCAGCCCTGTATAAAATGTTTTTTCTACGAACATTCTCATACATAAATCATACTCGCTTATTTCTCCATTCTACTCTCAATAAGCTCTCTAACGTGGTATTTGAGATGGAATATTTACCAGCTATTATTGCTGCAAAAAAAGAATATGTTTGTAAATGGGAAAAATAAATACTATTTGTTAGTAATAAATTATGTTTGCCGCGTTATTACTAAGACTCCGCTGTCTGTTTGTCTGTCTCCAGGCTGTATCTCAGATACCGTAATAGCTAGAAAGTTGAAGCTTTCACAAGATATGTATTTCCCGTGCCGATATAACAACGAATACTAAAAATAAAAGAAATTAAAATATTTGAACACGTGAAATATGTTTATTGTAAGGGGCTCCCCATACAATAAACGTGTTTTTTTAATGTCGATAACGGTAGCTGCTAGACACTTAAAATTTCACAAAATATATAGATGTATATTAACTATCAAATTAAATTATAAATTTTACGCTCCCATACAACTATTGTACGTAACCCTACATGCGCGTGCGAGCCCAACTCGAACTTGGCCAATTATTTATACTATGTAGTGATAATTATCACCCTACGTAATGTGTTGTCTTTCAAATGTTGCTAGGAGACACAACAATGCAGTCACTATTCCAACAAAAGAAACGGGGCGTCATTACAATACACTTACTAGAATTCTTACCAGTATCGTGCGAAGGCTTTCTAGAAATCGTTAACAATTTCATAGACGACGCAAAATCGATGACTCACATTCACACTGTTCAAAGTTAAAGTCGGTGTAATTTACATGACTGTCCATGTCGTTTTGATATTAGGCCGTTTTGCTACTAGGTCATGTTGCTAGTAAGACGTTATGCTAATATGTCGTGTTGCTTTTAGGACGATCTGCTTATAGGGCGTTCTGCTTAAATGTCTTTTCGATACAAACCCATTTATTCATACAGTTACAGATCATTCATTCTTTCAATATTTGAGAGCTGGACTCTTGTCTGTGGAGGTTTTTCCAGGTACTTCTGTCTTCGGCCAAATCCTTGACCTCCCTATACGACATTACTTTTGCCTCCTCCTTAATTTGGTCTAAATATGATCTTCTAGGTCTTCCTCTTCCTCTCCTGGCTTCTATCTTTCCTTCTACGATATTTTTAATGAAATTGTTATGTCGTATTAGGTGGCCTACCATCTTTCCTCTTCTGTTGTATATTGTATTTATTATGGTTCTTGGTTCTTGTACTAGGCAGAGTACCTTTTCATAATAGTTTTCTTTTCTTTCCAACTTGTTCTTTCCATTCTTTCCTTTTTCAATATTGAGGCAGTTGATATGCTGTCTGCCATCTTGTGGCGTCTACCATCTTAGTTACTAGTATATTTTCATTAAATATAGCTAAGAACACTCTCAACTAACTTCACTTTGACCCTAAGAGCATTAGAAATATAATTACAATTATGTACCTTGCAATTATATCTTGGTACCTCCTTACCCTGTAAAAGCTAGTGTAACCTCAAAACCGAAACTAATTTAACACTTGATGCAAAATATAATGGAAGAGGTATTGCGCAAGCTATCTTGATTTGCCGAAGGCTCGAACTACGGCAAAACAATGATAACGTTCGCAGGCGCGCAGAGTTATAATAAACTACCCTCAGATCTAAAAAATGTAAGCCCGTTCACCGCATTCAAAAGTCGACTTTACCAGCACGTAATAACGGATAGCTCACTTTTATGAATGCGTTGGACGGGTAAACTGTTTATTTACATGTAAATTTAAATTGCTTAGTTATTTTATAGTGGCGACGAATATAACAAATAATATTAATGTTAATATGTAAATATGTTCTCATGTAAGTGGTGATCTTTTGTGAGAATAAATATCTTTAAACCTAAACCTACACGGCAAAATCTTCAATGTTCAATTTTTTTTTATTATAAATCATAAACGTTACTAAATATCGAAATAATAGCCTAAAGAACAACTCTAAGGATGTTTATACTTATTTTGGTACCAAACAAACTTATCACTATGAAATAAAACTAGTTCAAATAATTAAATTTCGGTTTTTTTTAAACCAGTTTTATCTCTAATTCATAAGTCTGTTTGGTACCAAATTAAGTGTAAATAAATATAAATAACTATTAGGACACATTTCACACACGGCTGGTTAACCCCATACTGAACCATTTCTAGTTTGTATTATGGTAACTAACACAACTGATATACTACATACACATACATACATATTTTATATAGATTCATATTTAACTCCCAGACCGACAGCCAACAAATTTAGTTCAGCAAAAAGATGTTGGTCGTGCCGGGAATCGAACCCGGAACTTTCTGATTGGCAGTTCGGCAATCAGAACCATTACGCCAACAAATCGTACTTATTCTTAGAGTTTTTCTTTAGACAGTCTGTAAGCTTTTTTTTCAATATGTTTTTATCGTTTATGATTTGTAAGACAAAAACTATAAATTCAATATTTTGCCCCAGTCATCGCCTTAGGAAGTTTCTAAGTAAGGGTGTCTAACTATAAGGTCCTAGAAAAATCTTTTTAGTGTCGCTCTGTCCGGGTCTATTCGCCTGACCATCCGTATGAACATACATTGAACATATATAATGCGCTTAACGATACCGTAGGTCGGATGACACGTTAAATTGTAGGTCCCGGCTGTGTATACACAGCTATAGGTATAAATACAAGCAGTCGTAAAGCCTTGTTAGAGAGAGGCCTTCGGGCGGCTTGAAAAATCACTCGACACCAGAGCTTGGCCACTTAGCTCATACGAATAAAGAAGAAGATAGTCGGGAATCGAACCGGGACTCCAACAATCTCCAGACAAGCCACACTCGTTCTTAACATGACACAACATGTCTATTTAATTTTAATGTTACCGAGATTTCATTCCGTATATTCTCTCTTCATATAAATGAGTATTAAGTAAGTAAAATATTGAGCTCATTTTTTCTTGTACAGGGCTACTGGTAATTATTGTATTACCTTTGAGGGCTTTCTGACGTCAGTAAACATATCCTTAATTCAAATTTAAAGAAAACCTAATTACTAATAACTTTTAATTTATAAATCACGTCTATCAATTGTTTTATAATGTATTAGGTACATGTTTTTTTAGGATGCTTTCAATCTTATATCTTTAAATGAGCAATTCTTGTATAAGTATATAAATAATTGGAATTTCGGAATTGGCTCCAACGATTTTCATGAAATGTAGTATATAGGGGGCTTCGGGGGCGATAAATCGATCTAGCTAGGAATCATATTTAGAAAATGTCATATTAAAATATAGACAAATTGAGAAAATCCAAAGTTAAAAAAGAAGAAAACAGATAGCCGTGTATTCTGTTTCCTTATAACGGTAAATTAAAGTAAAATATTGAGCACATTTCCTCCGCGCGAGTTTTGTTTAACTTTATAAAGACAAGTCGCGAGTGTATTTAATGACGCACACGCCTTGTTTGGAATGAGTTCGTATGAATCAAGTTCTGGAGTTCATTATTTGGTTAAAGTTGGAGTTAGACTATGCATAGTTCATCATCATTATCATCAGCCTATGCTCGTCCACTGCTGGACATAGGCCTCTCCCAAGGCACGCCACTTGGCCCTATCATGTGCTTCTTTTCGCCATCCACTACCGGCTACCTTCAATAGTTATAGAATAGTAACTTAGGTTAATAACAACTGGGATAATAATTTGAATAGTAATCTTCTTACCTTCTTCTTATATATAAAATTTCCATGTCACAATGTTAGTTACCGTACTCCTCCGAAACAGCTTGGCTGATATTTACCAAATTTTATATGCATATTCAATAGCTTTGAGAATCGATTACTATCTATTTTCCATACCCCTAAGTGATAAAGGCTGTTCACCCTGTACTGGCCTGTACTTAAGGCAAAACAACGTTTGCCGAGTCAGCTAGTATTGATATGTAGATAATATGTATTTTATGAGTATGTACACTGAATGTACATATAGGGACATCTTTAGGCCTAATTAATATTAAGTAGACCAGCCAGGCCAAGAGGTGTAAAAATGTTTGTACCGTTTTTACACGCTTTATATTAGCTTCACCTGTATGTTTGTTTGTAACTGACTTCTATGGGCGCCATTTTGACCCACTTAAAACGGCCAGATAAGCGTGTTTTTTAGTTTTTTAAACTACTATTATTTTTGTTGTGGCTTAAAAAAATTACCAACGACCCGTTTTAATCTACGCCACCAACACCTTTGCGAATATTAATTAATTTATTCATCTTAACTGAACAAAGTTAGGAGTAGGGTTGGTACTTCCAGTAACTTCATTTGCATACCTCATACCTTCTCTTGCAGGGGTTTCGGTGAACTTACGAACAAACTCAAGATCACCGTTTATACCAAATATTTAAAGATACAGGTTTACTAGCTAAATAATTTGACTTTCTTTTGTACTCATTTCTCACACGGCTGGTTAGCCCCGTACTAAACCATTTCTAGTTTGTATTTTGGTTTCTAACACAACTGATATAATCCTACTATTACAAAGTAGTTTCTAGTTGTTCATTTAAAACTACATAAAATTATTACCAGAATTATTTTATTTTATGTATTTTATTATCTTCTTTATTGTACACTCCTTGTTCAGTCGTTTATAAACTCATCTCCATCCAACGGTTGCCTGGAAGAGATCGCTTTAAGCGATAAGGCCGCTTATTGTGGCACACTAATTTGTAAGTTATTACTTTTTTTTTTAAATTTAACGAATGTGTCCAATAAAGAATTTTCTATCTATCTATAAAAAACGCAAACGCAAACGTAAACGTAAACGTAACGCGAACGAAAACGTGATCTATATACTACTACTAGCTGACCCGGCAAACGTTGTTTTGCCTTATAAATTATTTTAGTAAATTTAATTAATTTTATAGCGTCAACAACGTGGTAATTATGCTGTTAAAATGTTGCTTATATAACACGTTCGTAGATTTACCATAGCAGCGCCATCTATTGATTACTTACTCAACCCAGTCGAAAGGTATCGACATCTGTTAGAATCATTTGGAGTTAACAGATAATTGTGACTGTCAAATAATTACAGACAATAATTACCAATAAATTAAAATTGCGACTATAATTTGAGATTTAAACTATCCTATCTCTCAAGTTGGATCGAACTGCACATGGTGTGCGAATTTTATTATAATCGGTTAAGTGGTTTAGGAGTCCATTGAGGACAAACATTGTGACACGAGATTTATATATATTAAGATCTACGATAATATGATTATGATTGACGTTAATCCAAAGTCAATCATATTCCACCAAAAATTATCGTCCGTATGATGCTCGTCCCCGACGATGACATTTATATTCACTATTTTAAAGTAAGTGTGACCGTTTGTTTGTGCAAATACATATATTATGCCTTACGATATCAGTTTACAAAGTCCTCTGTATTTGGCCCAAACATTTGTGAATAGGTCAGAGTCAGGGAAGCGAACCTTCGATGAAATTCAATAAAGTTCTGCAAAAGTTGTTATCTGATAAATTATTTAGATAAATCTGTCATCAACAGTTTGTTTTCCAAGATCAAGGTATTGATTGACGTGTTTACACATTTCCAAAAAAAATATTAAGAAAATAAGCTTTTAAGTCATCAAAATCTTGATAGGCGTAAAATTACTTAAAGATAGATTCAAATAAAACTAGGAATAATTTATATTTTAATTAAAACTAAACTTCACATGTTAACTTAATCATTAATAATGATAAACATACATTTATATAAATATTCACATAATCACTTAACAATTACAAAGATTCGAGATATGTACGAATACGATTATTATTTTATGTCTTTTTATTTATTATTTGAAGTAACGGCCATACTTACTTTAAAACTTTGTAGCTTAACGTAAAGCGTATTTTATTAGGGTTCCGTACCTAAAAGGTAAAAACGAGACCCTATTACCAAGACTCCGCTGCCTGTCTGTCTGTCTGTATATTTAGGGGGCTCCCCATACAATAAACGTGTCTTTTAATATATTTTTGATATATATCAATAATGGTTGATGCTCAAAACTTAAAATTTTCACAAAATGTATCTCAAATTAAATTATAAAATTTTAATAAAACAAATATTTAAGGTAGGCTCCCATAGAACAATGGTACGGAACCCTTCATGAGCAAGCTCAATTTGCACTTGGCCAATATTTTAGTTTACACTTACATGTAATTTATGTCGTTTTTCATTTGTTTTATATTTTTCATGAATGTTGAGTTCTACATATCGAGGAACTGATTTTGTAATATATCGATATATGTCATTTTCGGGATTCGAATAAAGTTATAAAACTTCCCCCTTCTCCGTCGCTCCAACATCAGCAAAGTTTTTAAACGTTATCCGTGTTCGAAAACGACGCCATACAAGACGTCTTTATTCTCTAAACTGTATATCAAACTCATGCGAGCTTTCATTTGTTTCAGATGCAAAAACTAGTTATTCCTGCTCTCATCCTGGCGACTGTAGCGCTATCCTCGAGCAACTTCCTTCCAGAAGATTCTCTACACGAACTAAACGCAGACCCCCTCGACTACAACTACCAACAAAACGATAATACATTTAGCAATAAGCAGAAGAGCAGAAAACTAAACGCAATCCTATTCAACCTCGACATTGAACCTGAAATCGACAAAACGCCCAACTACATCGACAATAATGAAGATTACACTAAAACTACAAAAGACAACAACTATAACGTAAAAGGTTTTAGAAAAGAGCAGTGGCACAACTATCCCAGACAACTAGATCGACTCAATAGATACTTCACTCAACACCAAAGTGCGGACAAAAGAAACATAGACCCAGATGAAACTGAAACCTACCCTGGTGGAAACGAAAAAACCTATGAAGAAACAGATGAAAGATACAAAGATCTAACCAACGAATACGTACCAAATAACGATGAAGACGTAAGAAATGACGAGGCTGAAATGGCAGCGGCAGTTATGAACCCCTTACTAATATTAAGAATTCATTTAGCTTGTTACAACAACATACCAAAGGAGGCCGTTAATCTTGGAAACGGGAATTCGCAAGATGATCAAGTAGACAGATTTATAAAGGAAATAAACCCCGAATCGAATCTCATCAAAGTAAAGCGTGAAGACAAAACGAATGAAGTAGCTGTTGACTCGCGTAAGTAGTAATTGATTTGTTTTAATTAAAGGCTTTCTACTTGTTACTAGGTGTTAAAGAACATTGACGAAGTAAATTACATAATTTCTTTACGGGTATTTCAATTGTATTTCACGTATGTATTTAATGTATTTATTCATTGCAAACTTCTGAGTAATTAATTATTTTTAGACATTTGTGTTCCGATTAAATTAGACATATCAAAAAGTCACAATAGCACATAGCCTTGCATTTTGATAACAGAAATAATAAATACACATAAAAAATAATATGTTATCGCCTGTAGCTCTACTAAGGTGATATTTTGTTGACGCGATCACAAAAGTAACAATTTACTCGTATGTGCATTTCGATGGGTTATAATTGAAAACGACTAAGATTACTCTTTGACTTTACCGGATAAAAGATATATTAAGTCTTTACTGGAACTCTATATAGTTAGGGGAGTAAAGACAGTTGATTAGTATTGCATGACATGAGCAAAGTCTTGTTTTTGCATAACTTAACGGACGTCTAAAGATCTATCCCAAGGATTAAATACTTGGGGTTGGTTTAAGATGGTCTATAAATTATTCTCTCAGTATCTTAACAAACATCTCAAAAATAGTTAAAAGACCGTCTAAATAACATCTTTAAGAATATTTTCACTTATTTTGGTACCAATCAGCCTTATGAAGTAGAGATAAAACTAGTTTAAAACAAATGTTTAAACCACTTATATTTCACATTGATAAGTCTGAGTGGTATCAAAATAAGTATATATATTCTTAGAGTTGTTCTTTAGACGGTTTTAAGCTATTTTTTTTCGAGATTTTGTTACGTTTATTATACATATTGAAAAACTTTAAATTTAAGATTGTGCCCTTGTACCGCGTTAAGTTAAAGAGTTACTTAACAAACATCTCCATCGTCAACTCTCAAATTTTTCTTTGCAGACGATTCAGAGAATCCCACAGTAAAGAAGAGGCTGTTTGCCCTCTTCAGCCGCCTCCAGAGCCTCAGCCCTAAGGGTCATCAGCTGCACCATAGAAGACACATGTATGCTTTATACGGACCTCCAGACAATGACGGTGGTGGGGTGCTTACTGCAGAGACCAGAGCTACCTTTATGAGACCACCAGGATCCCCATTGCGATGGGGTTAAATTATATAACCAGCTGGGCTAGCACGGCTAGTGGGCAATTTATCCACCGAGAGAGTATATTAATCTGTTCTCTCTTTTTTTTTAACGTGAGGAAATGCATTTACGCATGCCCACCACACGCGAGGCATCTGTTCCCCCTAGTTACTTTTATTGTTGAGTTGCTTTTGAAGTTGTTTGTGAATTTCTTCAAAATCTTTGATAAATTATATTTGACATATCTCATCCTCATTTTATTTTAATAATGGAAATAATGGAAAATTACAATTCACACATTAATCGTTAAATAATAAATTAATAATTCGTATATAAATGACAATACAATTATAACTCAAAGGGGCATGCGTTCCTTTTTACCCACCTTCAAATTAGACGATGGTTTGTCCTCTACCATATGACAATCGAAAAGTATTTATCAATGATTTACGGGGAATAGCGGGATAAAATTTCCACGGTCAACGTCTAGTGAAAATATTTTGTAAGAGAAAAAGTCCCTTGTTGACACATGCTTTTGAGTTGGACAATATTATTATTTTCATTGACAGTGGAAAGACTATTAGTCGTCGTCCTGTGCTAGCCCTGCAGGGCGCCAAATGTCAAAATAATAAAAACACAATTGATTATTTATTTAATCATTATTATCAGTATTATCATGATTGATGGTTTATTCCAGCAAACACGTTTTTCTTATATTTTGTTGCATGATTTTTGGTAAAAGGAATTGAATTGAATTTGAAACAGATAATTTTTAAATTGTATTTAAAGCCATCAACGGAAGAACTTAATTAAATGAACTAAGCGTTCGAATTGTAAAACAGAAATTTGAAATTAATCAAAGTTATAGTACCTACATTCAAAGGAACAAAGTGTTTAGTGAAAAACTAATTTATGAATTAGACGTTATTGCTTTTTTAAAACAGGTTTTTTTATCAATAAATCTGAACGGCACCGAAATTAGTTTAAATATTCTTAGAGCGGCTCTTTGGATGGCCCCTAAGCTACAATTTGATATTTTTTTTCCATTTAGAAAAACCAGTAAAATCAAGATTTGGCGCTTAAAGCAATATGACAAAAGTTGCTTCAACCAAGCTCTCGTCAGCTGTAGCGCCCGTAAAAAAACTTATTCACGAGCAACCGACCTTTCCTCACTAATCGATGGACAGGACCCAGACCTTTGTTACCTAAATAGATTCAGCGTTTTAGCTATATTTAGTTAATGAGTCCATGTATGTGGTATTGATTTCTGCTCCCGTACAAAACATTTTTCTACCAAACTTCTAAGCCTAGAAATCAGTTCACTGATGGGCAAAAGCCAATTGACTCAGGCATTACTTTGTGGAAATCCATTGTAGATAGAAGAAATGATTAAATATTTAGTGTATTTCCGCTGTGATCTGAAACTAAATTAAAAATAATAATAATAATATAAAAAAGTAAGTGTGGCTCGGTGGTAATAACGTCTGTTTTTCAATCAGACGGCCCCTTTCGATTCCCGACGTTCGATCCCAGCCCTACACCAATGACTTGATTTTCAAGTTATGTGTGGATTTGCACTCGATTTACGGTGAAGGAAAACATCGTGAGGAAACCGACACGTTTGAGGACCACAATATCCGAAGATGTGTGTCATCCGCCAACCCGCACTTGGCCAGCGTGGTGGATTATGGCCTATATCTCGTGAGAGAAGGCCCCAAGTCCCCGCAGTGGGAACGTATAGTGGGCTGCTTATGATTATGCTGAAACTAAATTAAGATAAGCAAAGGAAAAATAAAAATATCTAAAAACAGACATATTTTTTTAATATTTATTTTTTTCCTTTGCTTATATTAATCTGTTTTCAGATCACAGCGGAAATACACCAAATATTTTTTATTTTTCTGTTATATCTCTACTGTCCCTCCACTTATTATGTCTGTCTGTTTTGGACCACGGTCTTTTAGTCTGGGTTGTATGTGTCGAGGTCATACAACAAATAGATATCATGAAACAGAAAAACAGACATACACACACAAAGACACACAAAACTTATAACACACATCGTCATTTTTCCCTGGGAGATTAAAATCAGTTCATTTTGCTCATTTCCAGCTAAGAAAAGGCCAGGCCACGAGCAAAAAGTAAGAACCTTAAATTTAGGGAATTTAAAGTTAATATTTTTTGCACGGATTAAAAAATTAGTTTTTCATTGTTGATTGATTGTTGATTAGTTCTTCATTTCAGAAAATGATTGCGTTTCGAAGTGTCCAGATTATGAATATTTTCATAAAAGTACTCAACGCGTTTGTTTCCAGATTATGGATATATTCAATGTCATAAAAGTGCTCAATGCGTTCTTTTTGCGAATTAAATTTTGAACAATTTAATCGATAAAATTGAACTGTTCAGTTTGAAAAATAAAACCAAGGACAACTTACAAAATCATTAATATTTTCATGTTGTTTGTGTGCATAAATAGAAACAAAATGATTGTCATGTCTAGTGCAACAAAATATTACAGATCACAGTAGACCAGTGTTTTATTTATTAATAGTTTACGTTTCAAACGCAACGCAAACGCAAATCAATCAAAAATATGTATTTTAAAGCTTCTATCAGAGACAAATTATATTATATTTTTGTCCATGCTTCTAATAAGATTGTAATTTCCAATGCCAGTATTAAATTTAAAATAAATAAAAAGTACAATAAATTGACCAAAAACAATATCTAGTTTTCCTAAAATAGTATTTATTGTAGAAGCAAAAAATATTGACTGTATTTATAAAATAGGATGTAGATTATATTTTATTTTACTGTATTCTACATAATATGTTAAAAATATATTTAAAATAGTATAAAAATACAGTGCTTGTCTCATAAATATTGTTTAAAAACTATAAACATTAGACCTATAGGGTTTCTTGGAAAGGCAAAGTTTAAAAGCCAACCTACCAAATACCTACATAATTATGTGTATTTTTTAATATGAAGTCAATATGTATCGTATATACTACGAGTACTTATTGTATTCATGTACATTCAATTGAATTAAATTATTTTTTGCTACGATAACTAATTCTTTCATTGTAAATGACAAAATAAATCACAATATAAATCAAAACCAATCTATTAAAGTTGTCTTTTACATAAAATAATCTACTTTGATTTGATTTTAATCTGAATTTCAAAACTAAATAAAAATGACATCATATATGACTTTGATTTATATTTTATTTAAAAATTTTAAGAGTAGGTAATAATTAATATATTATTTTTATTGATCCTTTTTAATTATTTACTTCAAATTGAAATTTATTACCTTTAAATTAAAAGCATTAGAGTGAGCCCACAGCAAAAATAAATCTAGACAATTCCTAGGTTAATTTAGCCTTTCCAAGAAACCTTAAGTATATATTATTAAAAGTAGTAAGTAGGTAACATAACTCTTCCATGCCTATTATATATTATATAATATAATAATATAACATTATATTGAGTCATTTTACTAATTATTATGTATTAACATTCATAGTATTGACTAAAGTATAAAAACAACATAATATTGTAAATAAATAATAATGTATATCAGCTATAGCATTTTATATCTATTCATCTAAATTTAAGAACCCATTAAACATAAAAATAAACTATTTTAATATTTTAGCATTTAAATAGTTTAATTATTTAAATTAATAAACTATTTAAATACTAAAGTATTCATAGCCTGTACCGCTCGTCAAAAAAGCGAATGTGGCTCGGTTGTAAAACGTCTCACTTACAATCAGTCGGCACCTGATTCGATTCCGGACCTACGCTAAACCTTATTTATCAAGTAATGTGTGGATTTGCACTCGCTTTACGGTGAAAGAAAGCATCGTGAGGAAACTGACATAGTATATGAAGACCTCAATATCCTTAGACGTGTGTCAACCACCAACCGGCACTATTTTTTTTTACATTGAGCAAGATGCTTTATTTGGATATTTCTGTGTCTAGACACTGATCTAGATTATAACAATGTTTGTTTAGATCAAAGAACTTTTTACTCAGATAATAAAATATATTAACGCCATCTATGCTATTTTCACAAAACTAAATGACAAAGTAGAAATGTCCAATTGTGCCATACACTAACCTCCTTGGATCACTCTCGCAACATGTCAATGTCATCTTTATCAGATGTCAAACAAGTCTTATCACCAATATTTATTTATACCAATTCTCATAACCAAAATAATGAAAGTGTTAAGATAAATAAGTAATTATCATTCAAATGCGTGGTGTAACTGCAATATTAAGTTGCTTTTAGCTATCAAGGTGAAATAACAAGGCTTTTGAAACTTAGTAATGGTAAGTATCAGTTTGTTTTTCATTACATACCTACATAACTAGTTTTACTAACATATTATTACTTATGAAATATTATTATCTTTAAAGAATTTATATATTATGTAGCCTAGTTTATTTCTTTTAACACTTTTATAACTACGTATGTTAATTCGTTTAGTTAGAAGTCATATGTAGGTATTCTAACCTAAAAATGTAATGTATGGTTCTGTACCTTTTAGGTACGGAACCCTAAAAATGAAAATTTTTCGTACAGTTCCAGTAAGGGACACTCTGACCTTAGGTGGAGCATGCCTATTCTGGATATACTGGCTCACAAGCACAATGATAGGTATTATTAGTATTGGTTTTATAATAACTGTTTGAAGGCAAACCCGGCCATCCTGTACGGCTTCTGGGCGTCCTCCTGCAGCTGGCGCGTGAGAGCTGTGCTGAAGATGAAGAGCATCCCGTTCGAGGAACGAGCGGTGGACATCGTGACCAGCAAGCAGCAGCTCACCGAGCAGTTCCGAGCTATCAACCCGGCGCAGAAGGTGCCAGCTTTGGTTATAGGTAAGTTCTGAATGACCAGCCAGGATTTGCACTCGCTTTACGGTGAAGGAAAACATCGTGAGGAAACCGACATGTTTGTGGACCACAATATTCGAAGACGTGTGTCATCCGACAACCCGCATTTAGCCAGCGTGGTGGGTTATGGCCTATATCTATCTCCTAGTGAGAGAAGGCCCCGAGTCCATGCAGTGGGAACGTATAAATAAATAAAATAATTTATTGACCTTGCAACATCTCATCGCATTTGGCAAGTCATTTACATTTAGTTTTAGCAACACAGAATGATATTAACTAAACTAAACTTAATTATTATAACATAGACTCAAATTGTAGGTATTTACAATTAGGGATGTTATTGCAAAATTATGTCAGAAGAAAATGAAGCGTATGAGCCAAGAGGCCAAGCCCTGATGTCGAGAGTTTTCAAGCCGCCCGAAGGACTCTGACTTGGCTTTACGACTGCTTGTACTGAGACTAACAGCCGTAACCTACAATTTAGCGTGTCATCCGACCCACGGTAACGCCCAGATGAAAATGCCACTTGAAAAACGGCAGTTTTGTTTATGGTCACCCATACAAACACCGTCCGCATCGACCGTTGCTTAGCTTCGATGATCGAGTCAGATCACTTTAGCTAGCCGAGCAGATTCATAAAAACTCTAAAGGTACGAGATGTGTTCAGAAAATAACCACAAAATAAGAAATGTGTTAAAAGAAACTCTGACTCTTTCTTACTTTCATCAAGTATTGATTGTCAACACTAACGGATATCGTATCCACAAGGTCCCATAAGGTACAGGGGACTATCATAGTTCCTAACCATCATGTCTTCAGCATTGATTAAGTAATAGTTTAGTTACAAGTAAAATTGCGTAGAGTAAAACATGGACGCTTATATAGGCTAAATGTTTTATTTTGTTTCATTCTTTGGCATAATATAACTTAAATCGAAATAGAACTAAATTAGTTCTTATTAGATCAAATTTAAAAGTTGGAATGAGTCCAACAGTTTTGGTGCTTTCCGAGCACCATCATTCCAACTTACACACAATAATAATGTAAGTGTGACCATTTTCTACATGGAAATATTAGGATGCCTTACGTGAACAGTTTACAAAGTTAAATGTTTTCATTAGTTTATTAAATTATTTTATTAGAAAACTTCATTATTTAACATGTATTAGAAGTACGAAGAATAATTATGTTCTTATTTTTATTGAACTACGTACTTTTTAAATACATGCAAAAATACTAAATTCAATTTGAGTACGAATACCTACTTGCTTTTGGGTACTCTTACGAAACTACATTAGAACATGGCAACTTGAAATCAAGCTTAAGGCGTAGATGAGGAAAAAATAATGCTTTTACGGTTTTTTTTTTCACTATAAATCGGGTCAAAAATTAAAAAAATAAATGCTTCAAGACCATCCAATTACTCTAAGAATATTTTAACTTATTTTGGTACTAACAGTATGAACGTGAAAAAAAACTTATTTTAATTTTTTTGTACCAGTTTTTAATAAGTATAAGAATGTTTTTTAAACGGTAGAATTTTGAAAAAAATGCAGATTTTTTTTTCAATATTTTGTACCGTTTATGATTCATAACTAAAAAACTGCATATACAAGATTTTGCCCTTATCATCACCTTAAACCATAATGGTTTTCAAAACTTAAAGTAACCCACCTTCACATGATTTCCCATAGGCCAAGAGAATAATAGGTTTCCTAAAAAATATATTCAGCCTCAAGAATATGATTAAATGTCGCAAGGCTAAATATTATTGAGCTGTGTCAAAAATGAGTGTTATGATTTTACAAAACATCTTAGAGTACTTAAAGCGAAGACGAGGGCAAAATCTTGATTTTAGATACAGTTTTTCGCTATAATAAATAAAAAGTAAACGGTAAAAAATATAAAAAAAATATCCTAAATACCGTCTAAAGAACCACTCTAAGAATTTACTTTACTCTTTTGGTACCAATCACTTATGGAGTTAGAAATAAAACTGGTTTAAAATGTCTAAAATGATTTTTTTTAACGAGTTTTTTTTGACATATTTATAATGAAATTACGCGAAAAGTTTTGCTGTATTTCTAGTTTTTTTTGTTATTTCCATAAAGACAAATACGTTTTAAACGATTGTTTATGAGGACATTTGAAAAAAAAAACAGGTAGCGGAAAACATGCGCTGTGTCGATTTATTATTTTCTTTAAATATATAACCAAATATATATTTTTTTATTATCGCTATCATCCCGCTAACACACCCTTCAAAGGTTTTCTTATGTTCCTTTTATTTTAATACAGCTTCTTAAAAATATTTCATGCATCTTTCTATTGCCAAGTTCAAACGCATTCGTCCACTTTTTTCCAACGTAATTTTCAAATAAACTAGTAATCGTGAAATTGTAACAAACGTATTAAATTGTAAAAATAATCATTGGCTTTTAATGTAATCATTATAATATAATACTATTGTAAAATCAATTTTTTTCATGGTTCCTTCTATATGACTTTCATGTGAGTTACGTTTTTTAGACACCCAAAAGCCTCTTTTTACACGCTTTATATTAGCTTCACCTATATGTTTGTATGTTTGTTTGTAACCGACTTCTTTGGGCGCGATTTTAACCCACTTTAAACGGCCAGATTTCATTCAAACTTTGTAGATTTATTGAGGACCGATGACAATACACTAATTTGATAAAATTATTAAATTTTTTTGTATGTTTGTTTGTAACGACTTCTTTGGGCGCGATTTTGTCCCACTTAAAACGGCCAGTTATGCGTGTTTTTTAGTTATTTTAAACTATTATTTATGCTGCATTTTCTACACTTTTATACGTGTTTACTCCTGAAAAAATTGTGAAAAATATAACATTTTTGCGCTTCCCTCTTTATACTCAATCTTCTTGTGAACTAATTTCTATTCTAGCCACAAAAATGCCTCTTTGTCGTGATGAAGCACTTTGGAGTATCAACACCTTCTATATATTACATATGTCATCTCCGTTTATTCTACACACGCTGGCATCTATAACCCGCCCTAATATACCAATATCCGTTCAATTTCTTCCAAAGGAAATGGGAGAGTGTTGGGGCTTTTGATCCGATCTGATACGTGCAAATATGGCGCGGATTTCTGTTCGCTCGTGAAAAATGCTTTTTAAGGGTCTACAGGGTTGCTGCTGATCAACGCAAAACGTTAAAATAATAGAGTATAAAGAACGAAAAAAACACGTTTATTATATGGGGCCCCCAAAATGGTATAAACGGGATAATTCTCGGGAAATCATTCTGTCTGCCGGGAAATACATAACTTGAGAAAGTTTCAGCTTTCTAGCTATTACGGTTTATGAAATACAGCCTGGAGACAGACAGACAGCGGAGGCTTAGTAATAGGGTCCAGTTTTTACCTTTTAGGAACGTAACCGTGAAATTTATGATACTTTGCTACGAGAATGAAGAAGAAAGAAATGAAGAAAGAAAGAATTTAGATTCTGTAATTGTTTGCGACATCAATTCATTATTGTCTTTTATTTATGTGTGTATTTAGCTAGTTGCCAGTAACCCTGTATATAAATACGTAGGAAAAATCGATAAGTCCAGCTAGATGGGTGCAGAAGTGTCGTGGAGCATGTTCTCGACTCATTACCCCGAGTGGCTCGTCAACGGAGAGCCATTCAGTCCGCCGCGTGACGTCAGCGATTCACAGAAATGTGGACAGCTTCTTATAATCTTATCTTATTATATCTTTAAATGAGCAATTCTTGTATATATGAGGCCATGAAAACCATAGTGGCCTAACTAATTTTTGACGTGACAACGTCTTAAATTAGGTTGCGGCTGGGAGTCAC
The DNA here is from genome assembly GCA_035578125.1 of Mellilla xanthometata. Classification (NCBI taxonomy): domain Eukaryota; kingdom Metazoa; phylum Arthropoda; class Insecta; order Lepidoptera; family Geometridae; genus Mellilla; species Mellilla xanthometata. The sequence goes on along the minus strand of JAPUBQ010000049.1, from coordinate 12,543 downwards.
TTATGAAAAAGTGTAACGCCCGGTAACGTTACGATGAGTCACCGAACGAGAAGAGGCCCGCCGAATGCCTTGCGTCTCTCTCCCACTCAACTATGATCGGTCTGCCGCGCGCGCAGCACGCGGCAGACGTTGTCACGTAAAATCTTCGCCCGTAAAACCGACTTTACAGGCAACCATTTTTTACAATACTGAGTTTATGATTTTTTCCAGTTCAAATTCATCATTTTCATAGAACCAGAGAAGCCTAAATTGGAACATTAATAGGTCAAATAAAAAATAAAAGTAATAAAAAGCATGTATTCTGAAAAGTGATAGCTGATTTAAAAAATGCTGTTTTTATTTTCTATGATACCTACTCAAAAAGCTTGTCCATCGAATAAAGCCACTATGGTTCTCATGGCCTCATATTTAATTGGAATCTCGGAATCGGCTCCAACGATTTTCATTAAATTTAGTATATAGTGGGTTTCGGGGGCAATTAATCGATCTAGCTAGGAATCATTTTTAAAAAATGTCATATAAAAAAAAATACCGAGCAAAGCTTGGTTTTTTGTAGTAATAAGTACTTATGGTGATGGGAATATTGCAACGTCAAGACGCTATTATGTCGAGGTCACCCGCACTATTTAAATTAGATTGAAGCGCTTACCGAGTAGCAGTATTTTTTCACAAGTCTACAAAACTGTTTAGGTACAAACTAGACACAACTAACTTAATCTAACTTAATTTAACTTACAAATTATGGTTGCTAACACAAGTCACAACTAATATACTACATGTACATACATACATATTATATATAAATACATATTTAACACCCAGACCCACAGCCAACAAATTTAGTTAAGCACAAAGATGTTGATCGGACCGGGAATCGAACCCGGAACCTTCAGGTTAGCAGTCTGGCATGGTAACCTTTACGCCAACGAGGTCGTCTAATTAATAATGCATGTATATGTTGTATATCAGTTGTGTTAGCTACCATAACACGAACTTAAAATGGTTCAGTTTGGAGTTAAACAGCCGTGTGTGTGAAATGAGTCCTAATATTTATTATTATTATTATTTATTAGCTCAGCTATCGAATAGGTACCTTAAATAAGGCTATTTGGAACACCATCGCGCTACTCCAATTTATCATGATGACTCTCACAGCTAGAGATCGTAAAGAGATCGAATCACTTACGTGGAATCGAAACAGTCGATTCGAATTGACGCTCTAAAATTGCAGGGACGTATTAAGTACTTGCACGGGGCCAAATATGTATGATGATGTTACGCTCAGTTAATCCAAAATGCTATGAAATGGAAGCAATGTGTTAATCCATAGAAATTCGACCACCTCGTTGGCGTAACGGTTACCATGCCGAACTGCCAATCAGAAGGTTCCGGGTTTGAATTCCGGCACGGCCAACGTCTTTGCGCTTAAATAAATTTGTTGGCTGTGGGTCTGGGTGTTAAATATGTATCTATATAAAATATATGTATGTATATGTAGTATATCAGTTGCGTTAGCTGCCATAACACAAACTAGAAATGGTTCTATAAACTATAAACATTTTAATTCTGACCATCTTTAGCATTTATGATATTTGTTCGTGCAAAGTGGCTTCGCTTTAGTGTCGAGAGTTTTTTTTTAGGCACGCTATAGCCTCAGACTTGGTTTAACGACTTCTTGTACTAAGTTAAACATTAGTTGTCATTTGATACTCAATATCACAAGCGAAATATCCAAATCACCTATCCAAACACTTTGCCCATTGACCTTGGTTTATCATTAAGAATATAAGCGACGGAAAACTTGAATTCTTATAAATAACCACATTTTTTAAACACTTGAGTTTTTTTTATGATAAAACAATTTATTTGCTCAATTAACTAGTACTTTTGAAAAAAATATTCTAGTAATAAGAGGTTTTAGTTTAAATTTAATCATTAGTTTTGCCCTAAAAACAAATTCTTATGTGTACCCTGGCATTTTGATGTATGCCTTATTACGTCTCTGGGCACTATAGCAATAGATTGATGTTTCAATCAATACTGTTGATGCTCTCCATTTAGTGGAGTTCGATTTTCGATTACCAAAACCTAACTGCCAATATATTTTCACATCGAATTATGAATATTGACTCCCAGTAGCTTGTTATAATAAATCAGACAAATGGTTCATATTTTGTAGACTTATTTTAAGCTCACGGACTTTTTAGATATAGTTTTTTTTAAACGGTTTTACGAAAAGGTGGTCTTTTAAGGGCTCGGTACTTAAAAGGTATAAACGGGACCTTATTACTAAGCCTCCGTATGTCTGTCTGTCACCAGGCTGTATCTCAGACACCGTGATAGTTAGAAAACTGAAATTTTCACAAGTTATGTATTTCCCGTGCCGCTATAACAACAAATACTAAAAATAAAAACATTAAGGGCTGTGGTGCCCTTACTATAAACGTGTTTATTTTTCATATTATTTGATATATGTATATAATAAACGGGAGCTGCTAGACACTTAATTTTTTTACAGAATCTTTAAATGTACATTGGTGGCGATTCAGCGGCACACACGACTAATCTAAATTTTAAGTAGCTCTGTCTCTTATCGTCATAAATGACCAAAAAGAGATGGTACGATGTAAACCATAGACAAAACATCTAAAATCACGTCAAACGCGTCAGATTTAGAGCTGATACAATTGGGTGCGCTCTAAAATCGCTTACATTCTTCATATTTGACGTGATTTTAGTTGTTTTGTGTGTGGTTCATAACGTGCCGTCTCTTTTTAGCCACCTAAGATGAAAAGAGACTGGGCTTCTTTAAATTTAGTTTAGTCATGTGAACCGCTGAATCGCCACCAGTAGCTATCAAATCTATACTATAAGACTCTTTGTCCTGACCTATTCATTCATTCATTCATCTATAGACAACGCAGAGCCCAAACTGCTGGTCCTAGGGTTGTGAAATTTGGAGGGTGTATTTGTTGTAGTATGTAGACGCGTACTAAGAACGGATTTTTGGAAATTCCACCCTTAAAGGGTTGAAAGGGGGTAAAACAGTTTGTATGAAACTTCTTTGTTTTTGAACGTATAGCAATGAAATTTGGAATATGTATAGTTTATGTAAAATTAAAAATAATGGTATCATTTTTTTTTGCCAGGGGTGAACTAAGGGTTTGTAATGGGGGGTGAAAGTTTGTATGGAAAATTCTTTATTTATCAAGTAAAAGTCTTGAAAGTTGTTATAGTAGTAGTTTATTAAATTGTCAAATTAAAATTTAAAAAACTTTTGCCAGGGGTGCATTAAGGGGGATGCCATGGGGGTTGAAAGTTAAAAATGAAAGTTTTGTGTTTTTGAACTTAGAGGTGCAAAATTTGGAGTGTGTATATACTTTAGTACTTAAACGTGTACTAAGAATAGATTTTTGGAAATTCTACCCTTAAGGGGGTGAAAGGGGGTAAAACAGTTTGTATGCAACTTCAATGTTTATGAACTTCTGGCATTGGTATTTGGAATATGTATGGTTTATGTAAAATCAAAAATAATGGTATCAAGTTTTTTTGCCAGGAATGAACTAAGGGTTTGTAGGGGGGATGGGGGAGGGCGAAAGTTTGTTTGGAAAATTCTTTATTTATCAAGTTAAAACCTTGAAAGTTGTTATGGTTGTAGCTTATATGGTGGTTAAAATAAATTTGTTATAATAGTTTGCCAGGAGTGCATTAAGGTATGCCATTAGGGTTTAAAGTTCAACGGGAAAGTTTTGTGTTTTTGAAATGAAATACTTCTGAATTGGAATTTAAGTATGTGTTCCACTTGGTGGTATGGTTCGCGTATTCTAATTATTTAAATTAAAAAAATGGCTTGGAGAACACGATCTAATCTTTCGCATCATCACCAAAGTAGCTAAAAACAGAGGTTAAGTAGATCTCAGGAATCAAATGCGGAAAGACAGATGCGACTCATTTTATTATCGTAGCAGTGTAATGTTTATATAAAATTGGCACAGGAATGGGATACAATAGAATTTTCCACAGGTTACGCGAAAACCAACATACACGCGGGCGGAGCCGCGGGCAACCTCTAGTCTATACTATAAGACTCTTTGTCCTGACCTATTCATTCATTCATCTATAGACAACGCAGAGCCCAAACGGCTGGCCCTAGGGTTGTGAAATTTGGAGGGTGTATTTGTTTTGGTATGTAGACGCGTACTAAGAACGGATTTTTGGAAATTCCACCCCTAAGGGGGTGAAAGGGGGTAAAACAATTTGTATGAAACTTCTTTGTTTTTGAACTTATAGCAATGAAATTTGGAATATGTATAGTTTATGTAAAATTAAAAATAATGGTATCAAGTTTTTTTTCCCAGGGGTGAACTAAGGGTTTGTTATGGGGGGTGAAAGTTTGTATGGAAAAATCTTTATTTATCAAGTTAAAGTCTTGAAAGTTGATATGTTAGTAGATTATTGAATGGTTAAATTAAAATAATATTTTATTTTGGCCAGGGGTGCATTAAGGGGGATACCATTGGGGTTGAAAATTAAAAATGAAAGTTTTGTGTTTTTGAACTTAGAGGTGTAGAATTTAAAGTGTGGATATATTTTAGTACTTAAACGTGTACTAAGAATAGATTTTTGGAAATCCCGCCCCTAAGGGGGTGAAAGGGGGTAAAACAGTTTGTATGAAACTTTTATGGTTTTGAACTACTAGCAATGAAATTTGGAATATGCACAGTTTATGTAAAATTAAAAATAATGTTATCAAGATTTTTTGCCAGGGGTGAACTAAGGGTTTGTAATGGGGGGTGAAAGTTTGTATGGAAAATTTTTTATTTATCAAGTTACAAGTCTTGAAAGTTGTTATGTTAGTAGATTATTAAATGGTTAAATTAAAATTATTATTTTTTTTGCCAGGGGTGCATTAAGGTATGCCATTGGGGTTTAAAGTTGAAAGGGAAAGTTTTGTGTTTTTGAAATTAAATACTTCTGAATTGGAATTTAAGTATGTGGTTCACTTAGTGGTATGGTTCACGTATTCTAATAATTTAAATTAAAATAATGGCTTGGAGGAAACGATCTAATCTGTCGCATCATCACCAAAGTAGCTAAAAACAGAGGTTAACTAGATCTCAGGAATCTAATGCGGAAAGACAGATGCGGCTCATTTGGATATCGTAGCAATGTAATGTTTATATAATATTGGCACGGGAATAGGATACAATAGATTTTTTCCACAGGTTACGCGAAAAGCGACCTACACGCGGGCGGAGCCGCGGGCAACCTCTAGTTAAATTATAAATTTAAATACATTATATATTCACGTGTTGTGTGGTTCTCCCATACAACAAACGTAATTTTTACTCTCAATACATCACAAAATACTGAGTTATATATTAGCTTTATTTTATTTTTTTATTTTCATAAACTGTCTGAATTTACTAATCTTCGTACAGTCCTAATCTCGGTGCGTAATTAAAATATTCTAAACTAAAAGATCTACAGGTTCATTAAGCAAGCCCACAGAGCAATGTAAGTGGATTGTAAACACGTAGGTACACAAACTGTCAAAGTGAAAAGATAAACATTGAACATACGGGACGACACAGGACCTTCGTTAGAAACAAAGCGATTCAAATAAATACTGTTTAAACTCCATGTAATGTCAATCGTTTTTTTTTACATTAAATGGGCTTGCGCTTGATCACAATTCACCTAATGGCAAGCGACATTATGATCTAAGGTGCAACGCGCTTACCCAGAAAAAACCGGTTCACTCTTGCTTTGAAAACCGCCAGATTGTAGCTCTCAGGGAACAGGGAACTAGGCATAGAATTCCACACCTTCGCAGTTCGCACAATGAAGGTGGAGGCAAACAAACCGCTTAGTAGGGCCTTTGGAACCTCCACGGTATAGCGATGCCGCTTTGGTGTTTCCCTGCTCGTCTGGTTGTGGAATTTAACGACAAACTCTCTAAAGCGTCGGAATCTATTGGCTTTAGTTGGTTTAGCTTGTATTCCATACAATAATACATGCTCTCTATTTAACTACCACTCTCTATAACGCCATAAAATGCACAGTCCCTTCAGTGTCGTTATAAAGAGTTTACACTGGAATTCAATTTGAAAGGTTATATACATTCATATATTCTGTGAAAACTTTTAGGGTCTACTAGCTATCGTTATTGATAAATAGCAAATATATGAATAAAAACATGTTTATTGTATGGGGACCCCCCTTAATAAATTTATTTTAAGTATTTGTTGTTATATTGGCACGAAAAATACATAACTTGTGTGAAAGTTTCAGCTTTCCAGCTATCACGGTTTCTGAGATACAGCCTGAAGACAGACAGACAATGGAGGTTTAGTAATAGGGTCCCGTTTTTACCTTTTAGTTACGGAACCCTGTAAAGCAGCACGGCTGGTTAGCCCCATACTAAACCATTTCTAGTTTGTATTACGGTTGCTAACATAACTGATATACTACACACACATACATAAATACTTTACATCAATATATATTTAACACCCAGACCGACAGCCAACAAACGTAGTTTCTTCACAAAGATGTTCGCCGTGCTGGGAATAGACCACGGGACCCTCTGGTAGGCAGTCCGACATGGTAACCATTACGCCAACGAGGTTTTCATAATGATTGACCACATGAATTAGCCGCAATCTAATTGTTATAGAGACCCTTCGACCATACATGTCTTCGATCAAATATATACCAGATTCAGTGTTGCATACAAACACAGCACAAAAAAATGGCATGACTTTTCTATACTATTGTATCAATTACGATATACACAGAAATACAAAGTATATTTCAAGTCAAGTCAACCTTACCGCTGTATCTTAAGGTTCAGTTTCGACTAGTGCCGTAAACTTGCTCCGCGATAACAACTGTAAAATTTTATGACCGTACGCAGTGAGCGTTAGAAAATTCTATTATATTACTATACTAATAACGCTTAAATTCCTCAAGCTCAAATAAGACCACACTCTTACTTGTAGTCTTATTTTCCTTGCCGTTTTTAGAGACATCACCTTCTATCCAGCATATTTTTGATCGAAGATACATGTGCACCTTACGCCAGTGATCAAAGCTACGACGGTTTATGACCAATGAATTACAAAAACCGACCATAACTTCTAGGCAATAAGGCTCATTATCGAATGAAGTCTAACGGTACTACGCAGTAGGGTTTAAAGTAGACCCATTCCATGTGAGAGAATTTCTGAAGTCTGTACGAAGTTGTTAATGAGACTAAATTCAATTGATTTTATTCAATTTATTGTAAACTAGATAACTAGTCTTGGCTGTGTTTATCCGGGATAAAATAAGCCTATATGGCTGTACCTAATAGGCGAAATAAAATCACATAGAATCCGCTGGCTCGGCCATGTGGAGAGAATGGAATCGGATCGTGCAGTGAAAAGAGCTTACCTGGAACGAGCGAGCGGCCGTCGACCGGTTGGACGTCCCAGGTATCGCTGGATAGACCAAGTGGAGGGGGACCTGCGCAATCTTCAGGTCACGCAGTGGCAAGAGAAGGCACAGGACCGAGAACAGTGGCGTCTCTTAGTATCGGAGGCCAAGATCCGATTCGGGTCGACGCGCCAACCCAGTTAGTTATGTAGCTGTAGTGCCACTTAGGCTATTATTAGATTAAAGCTGTCTTAGTTTTTCTTCTTCGTATAAGATAAGTGGCCAAAATCGAGTGTCGAGAGTTTTAAAGCCAATTCAATTCATTTATTTCACTTCTGAATGTCAAAATTTACAATCAAGACTTAACAAAAAATTAAAATTAACAAAAATAAAATATTAGGACACATTTCACACACGGCTGGTTAGCCCCATACTGAACCATTTCTAGTTCGTATTATGGTTCCTAACACAACATATTTAACACCCAGACCGACAGTCAATTAATTTATTTCAGCACAAAGATGTTGGCCGTGCCGGGAATCGAACCCGGAACCTTCTGATTGGCAGTCCGGCATGGTAACCATTACGCCAACGAAATCGTCAAAAAAATAAAAATTGTTTAAAATAATTGTGAAAAAATAAAAATTGTAAACATAATGTAAAATGCAAATAGCGGAAAATTCTTGTCATTAATAAATTCGTCTACAGAGTTATATGATTTCTTAATAAGCAGGGCTTTAACCTCTGTCTTTAATTTAATGTCACTTAATTTATGTATACAGTCAGGAATTAAATTATACAATTTGCACACTTTTGGTTACAAATACTTTTTCGGTTATTACAAGTCTGGTCTTAGGTACTATCAGGTCTTTACTTCTACATGGATGTTAGCAACTACCTATTAACGGTCATGGCATATTTGTGTATTTTTTTCCGATCTCACATAATGCTAAAAAGGAAAATGCAAAGACTGGGCAAAGTAAGAATCCTTATCTCTTAGTAAAGGCTTCCCTGAGTGAGTACCTATAACTTGTATATTGCTCTAACAGCAACGTTTTTGCTACACGAAGAGCCCCCAAAGCAACAGGTCCTAAGGCATTGTGAAGTGAAAATAACTAAAATACGAGTAGGTAGACAATTCTTGCTATGATTACATCAGAAATTTCCCTTATTCTACGCAGTGCATACGCAGCTGAACTTAATTTACTGGAATGCTCATTCATATGAGGTCGCCATTGGAGATTTCTGACGAAGGACCTCTGACTTGGCTTAGAGACTGCTTGCACTAAGACTAACAGCCGAGACCTACAATTTAACGAGTCATCTGACCCACGTTAGAGCACAGATGAAAACGACAGTCTAGTATATGATCAGCCATCCAAAGACTCGCATCAGACCAGCTTAGTTAGCCGAGCCACCGGCGCTACAGTTTTAGCTACTCGTAACTTGTGAAAATTTCAGGTTTCTAGCTATCGCGGTTTCTAAGATCTGGTGATAGACATAGACATCGGAGGCTTAGTAATAGGGTACCTGTTACCAGGTTTTTTCCTATTAGGTACTCAAAATGAGGTCTTTCTTTTAGGAGCTACGATGCACAGACAGACACACACACACGCAAACCTATAACACTGACGTTATTGCGTCGGGGGTTTAAAAGGAACAAAAGCTGTTTTAAAAGGCGCTAAATCCTTCAATTTTCCTTTCAATTTCATCTAATCCAGCTCACAGATGATCCGCTACGACCGACTTCATAAACAGAGGTGGCTTTACATAATGTTTCATACAGAGTTATTGTTAACGGATATGTACTACGCTAATAGAAGTTTTATGTACTCGTCAAAAATATCAACTTACGACGATGATAGTGCAAAAATTTTCATGTAGTGTATATTCGTTATAATTATTTTTTTAAGCGTTTATAATTATTTCTAATTTATAAGTCAGAATAAAATAAATATTTAAGCGAGTGTGGCTCGGTGGTAATAACGTCTGCTTTTCAATCAGACGGCTCCTGGTTCAATCCCGGCCCTACACCAATGACTTGTTTTTCAAGTTATGTGTGGATTGCACTCGCTTTACGGTGAAGGAAAACATCGTGAGGAAACCAGCATGTTTGAGGACCACAATATCCGAAGACGTGTGTCATCCGCCAACTCGCACTTGCCGAGCGTGGTGGATTATAGCCTATATCTCTCTCCTTGTGAGAGAAGGCCGAGTTCCCACTCGGCCTTCTACGTCCTACTACTATTATAAAGGCGAAAGTTTGTAAGTATGGATGTATGGATGTATGGATGTTTGTTACTCTTTCACGTAAAAACTACTGAATGGATTTGAATGAAACTTTACCACAATATAGCTTATACATCAGAATAACACATAGGCTATAACTTATACATCAGAATAACACATAGGCTACAATTTTTGAGGTTTTTAATGTGAGGTCGTAAAAAAAAACACATTTTTTGCGCTTACATTGCAAACGCTGACTGAATCCTACAAGATAGATCAAAACAATTTACAACAGTATTGTACAACTTAAAAAGGTCTACAAAAAAGTCCGTGATGGTATATGTTTATCTCTTAGGAATAATCCACAATAACCATTTTTTATCCTTTACTTTGTACGAGAAATAATGGCTTATTTACGAAGCGATTTTAAGCAATAAAGTATTAATCCTATCCAATTAAGTATCTTAAATACATTGTGCATTTAATAAAGATCAATATGGCTTTTTACAGCATGTAAATTAAATAAATATTTTCGAAGATATCACAGATTTAAAATGCAGAGTCATAGCAATTTCGGCGATAAATACAGCGGCGCCAGGCGAACGGGGCGTGGGGGAGCGGGGTACGTGCGGTGGGGAAGAAGTGTGGCTCATCGCTGAGTGCGCGACCCGAACGCGGGCACGCGAACGCGTGAGGGCAGACTTCGTTGACGGTTGTGTCCGTTTTGCGAATTTTCAAGGCACTAGCGATTTGATAAAAACGTATGGTCGCCTACTTTAAGTAATATAGGCCGAAGGTTAGTTATTGCCAGGTTTCTTTTTGGTTAGGAGTTACACGTACAAAAAGATACTTCATTTTTACGAATTACTTCATTGATAATTCAATTACTATATAGATAGGTTACTTACAGTTAATTATAACAAATTATATTAGCAATAAATTAAAATTGCGACTATAATTTGAGATTTAAACTATCCTATCTCTCAAGTTGGATCGAACTGCACATGGTGTGCGAATTGTATTATAATCGGTTAAGTGGTTTAGGAGTCCATTGAGGACAAACATTGTGACACGAGATTTATATAAATTAAGATAAGATTATTAATATTATATGTATGTTCTTTATTATTCTTTATTGTACACTACGTCTTCTTTAGTAGTTTATAAATTCCTTTCCATCCAAAGGTTGCCTGGAAGAGATCGCTTTAAGCGATAAGGCCGCCAATTGTGGTACACTAATTTTAAGTTAATTGTCTTTTACTGTGCCTTGTTATTTATGTGTCCAATAAAGAATTATAAAATTTCCATGACACAATGTTAGTTACCGTACCTACTCCTCCGAAACGGCTTGACCGATTTTACCAAATTTCATATGCGTATTCAGTAGGTCTGAGAATCTTCTACTATATATTTTTAAGGCAAAACAACGTTTGCCGGGTCAGCTAGTTTTACATATAGTGGGCTGCTTATGCTAAATATTTGAGGGGAGCTCCCATACATCAATCGTACGGAACCCTTCATCCGCAAGCCCAAATCGCACTTGGCCATTTTTTTTTAATAATGGTTAAAATTTTAGATTAGTGCAAAATATCACAACAACTCTGTATAATATGGCTTCATATTAAAAAGTGGCGTAGTAAAGAACTTGGTCTTTGTACTCATCTAGTGAATAACTAACTATAAATAAATAATGAAGAGAATAAAAGATGCCCTCGTTGGCGTTATGGTTACCATGCCGGACTACAAACCAGAGGGTCCCGGGATCGATTCCCAGTACGGCCAACATATATGTGGTGAACTAAATCTGTTGGATGCATGTCTGGTTGTTAAATGTGTATCTAAATTAAAAATAGTATCAAACTAAAAATAGTTCAGTATGGGGCTAACAAATCGTGTGTAATCTGGTAAAAAAATGTTACATTATTTTTCCCTCCAGGGACTGCCCTTATCGCCCGTTGCTTAACTTCGGTGATTGTGTCAGATCACCTTAGTTTGCTGAGCCACAGTAGATACTTCTTCCACACGATTGGTCAATAACTTTACTTTTGGTTACTTTTATTTTACTATATACATATTTTTTGTACAGATAGCATTTTTTCTGGACTAATTAGCCATTACTATCATTTGTTACAATAAAGAAATCAAAGCCATAAAAACACAGTTCAATTTAAAAATGTCAAAGTAAAACTCTCAGCTACAATGACCCAAATTGTTCAATGATTCCTATGGACGCCGCATTGATACACTTTGATAGTAATTGTTATTTGAGGTGCTATTGACCGCGACAGGGGCGGATAAAGGACATAAAAAGGGGGCAAGCGTACATGTATAAATATTAGCTGCGGTATCACCCGCGATAATCCGAGATCCAAAAGTAGCCTATATGTTAGACTAGAGTCTAAACTATGTCCGGACCATGAAGATTAGAAGAAGATAACGACTTTTGGAATAGAAATGTTTCAGTAAAAATACAAATTTTTACAATATTTAGACTGAATCAGTGAATTATGAAATTAAATTAAAGAGGTCACGTTTTTATTTTCAGTCCATTTTTATGGAAATTTATTTTCAAAAATATAAGATAGCATGTACATTTATTATGTAGTTTTAGTAATGGCTTAATGTTTTGATAGGCAAAACCCCTTCATTTTATTTTACTTGAATTGATTTTAATTATTTATTTTGTATGACAAGGCCCCTTTACAGCTAAGATATATTTTATTTATTTTAATAACATGTTTTGACAATTCCAATTTGAAGTTTAGTATTTTATGTGAAATGTAATATCTTTATGACTTATTGGAAAATGAATAACATTCATTCATTCATTCATTCTTCAACCTACCCTAGCTCCGTTCCCTGTCCATTCCACAAGCCGTTAGTGACACGGCCGTA